>OZ012722.1:21754217-22400507 GCA_963942605.1 Poecilus cupreus
CGAAATAATAACCCATGGTATTGGATTTTTTGGAAAGATAATTTTATGCCATTTGCGTTTGAATATGATTTCGGAAAGATGGACGCCGTGGCTAGCTCGAATTAAGCGCAATCTGGGAGTCTAATTTTTTATAACTTTTCGAGACAGCTGGGGCCGTATATCGGCAAAAACGTGGCAAATGTTGGCTTCCATAACGTCCATTGTCTCCGGTATATCGGTGTAAACTAGCGACTTCAAATATTCCCGCAGAAAATGATCCAAAGGTGTTAAATCACAAGATCTTCGAGGCCAATTCACAGGTTCACTGTGCGATATTATGCACTCATCGAATGTGTCCTTCAATAAACCGATTGAGGTGAGCACTGTGTGACATGTTGCGCCATCTTGTTGAAACCACCACTTTTCCACATTAATGCCTTTCATTTGGGAAATGAAAATATATTAGTGTAATCGTAATAATCGTAGTAATCGTAGCTCTAAAGCGGTCTCCATTGACTGTAACCTTCTGACCGGTATCAATTTTTAATAAATATGAACCAATGATTCCAACAACTCATAAAGCACACCAAACAGTAACTTCTTGTTCATGTAACGCTGTCTCAA
Organism: Poecilus cupreus; assembly: GCA_963942605.1. Lineage (NCBI taxonomy): Eukaryota > Metazoa > Arthropoda > Insecta > Coleoptera > Carabidae > Poecilus > Poecilus cupreus. Next base: position 21,754,821 of record OZ012722.1, read on the forward strand.
TAATGGTTTGTGGATTTCTCCATCCCAATGCCGGTGTAGCAAATGTGGGAGTTGACTATAGGATGGGGATAATAAAAGTAGAAAGAAACTTTATTAAAGGAAAGGGGACAACCAGTCGTGGTTAAATTGGGAGCGGATGAATTGGGAGCTGGTAAATCATGACACTCAACACTTGAAATAATGTAAAACTTGTAAATATGATTTTATTAAAATGTAGGACTTCTTATAACTAACTTAAACGTTGCACTAACTTAACTAATTAATAAAACTACTTAAATGACTTAAATCTACGTAAAAATACATATTTTTCGGAGCGCGACTATATTTTAAAACTGTCACTGGCCATGACCCATGACCAACGGAGAACTGGTTTTCAGACGCCCGAAATTCCAGGGGGTCGTCTGCTAAGGGATGCCACGGGGTGTCTTCGAATCTGAACTATCGTTTCTAAAAATAGATCCAGATAGCGATAGCTCAGAGCGTAACCGATGAAAGTCATCTTGTTACACCGGCAATTTTGCTTCTTGACGCAGCCATTTAACAAAAAATCGCTGAATATAATTTTGAAAATAAATTTGCCCAATTTGCAAGCGTAATTCTGGCCAATGTGCACCTTGGTTCTGGCATAAGTCTATTTATTATGAAATAGCAATTCAAACTGAGCACAAAACAGCTGTCAGTTTTCAAATTGGCTGTCGATGGAAACAGTGTTGCCAATTCGAAAAACAAACCTCTAAAAAAAAAAAACACCCGTTATATCTAGACCTAGACTATAATAATTACAGGATTGCGATTGGTTAAAACTCAAGCACGTGACAAACAATGTCGTATAATATTGGTTTTAAGAAGTGTAAAAACATTAATCACTATAACATTTTGGCAAGCGCTGGTGGAAGGAAACCGAGATCAAGTTGCCTTGAACTGAACCCCGGGTGATCTTATTAAAACTTTGAGTTATCTTTATATGTCATAATTCTAGAGTAATGCTATGGCGCGAGTAAAATCTTTATTATCTTGTACATTTAAAATCTCGATTATTATTGGGTTTATGTACAACTAGGCTCTGTAATCCTGATTATCCATTTACTACAAATGATTCTGACTTTTATTACGTACTTTGAAATTTCCAATTTTGTTTTTTCGCTTTATAAGAACCACGAACTATTTTAAAATTGTTAAAAGATTTTATCGTCAAAAATTATGCTACTTACAGAAATATTTTCTAGATCATTAAGTGGGAGCTATGTAAATTTTTATTTTTGTGAATATCATCTATTTTAATGAACCTACTTTCTTAGCGATATATTATTTTTTACTTGTAATATTTTTCCATATAACCTTAGAAAATGATCTCGGCCATTTATGATGTTAGAAGTTTCTAATTCCTCGCAGTGAAATATGTATCAGTGGCAGCTCATAAACCAAGTCCTTCCAATTAAATAATTAATGAGCGTTGTTTAGAGTGCTACTAATTATGTAAATTGCTCTATAACAAGATGGTAAATATCGCGAAATTGCCATTTATTTGATGAAAACAGATGCAGAACACCAGTTTTAGATAAAACTGTACATTCTTCACTTGCAAAAACTATTGACTTAATGAATTGCTGTTTAAGAAGTTATTAGAACAAAAAGTCTGAACTGGAATAAATTTTAAATAAATATTTTATGTGTATGTAATATAGGTAGTAATACACACTTTGCAAGATGTATCGTAGTAGGTTATTAGCAAAGGATTATACTAAAATTAGCTAGGTTTGAAATGCTTAAACGGATGTGATGCTCCATTCTCAGTTTAAGTAGCAATTTTCAAATAAATAATACTTATACTAGTCTATTTTACATCATATTATATTACTTTTTAATTTTTTCTTTTTGAAAACATACTTTTGTTGAAGTCCGGAAGATGGCTCTAGATGTATTCAGTTACTTCTCAGTTCCATTTACCAACCTGTTGGGATCTTTGATCTCGTCGCTCCAGTCAGTCGGTGCCACTGCCTCTAAAGCAGTTGATAGTATACACTACGGTGATGAGTTCCAATAAGATCGAAACGCAAATCTTTGAGACTTTTTTTTCACAAAGACGGGAATCGCACTAACTAGGTACATCGGAACACAAACGACCTTGCTCTTCAGTGCGATTCGAACCCACGACCTCTGGTATGCTAGACTAGTGTCATAGCCCCTACACCACCGAGATTGGAAACTTTGGAACTTAATAACTTACTTATTATTCAGAGACTGAATTTTATCAAATTTTAAGAAGAATGGAATATTTCTCGGCGCAATTTTAATAACTGCGATTTTTAAAAAATATTTAATACTCGTGTAGTTCACAACATGAAACTTTTTATGAAATGAATGGGTGTGTGAGCTACTATGTATAATATACGCCAAGTTCAATACTTTGACTTCTATAATCTCTGCAATTTCGACTACAATAGCGAAAACAGCTTATGGTGAACTTGTAGCAGTAGTAATAGAAAATAAGTTTTACTTACAAGCTCTTTCGGTTCACAATTGCTTACACTTCGACTATATAGAGAATTGACCTGAGAAGTGCTCATTGTGAATATTTTCTTAGTAAAAATGTTTTGCAAGAACGACCACTAACAAACTGTTTCACTGGATGCTGTTACTCGTGGCCTCGTGGGCCGATTTACTCTATTTGCTGATAATTTTCCATGTGATAAAATTATTTTTTATATATATTTTTTGTTAAAAGCAGGTCTTCGATATTGCACAACTTTTGATACATACATGTTCGCGGCTATTCCACAGTGCTCTTCCTATTATTTAACTTTTTTATAAGTGAACCCCCATCGTCTTTAAACATCTTAGTAATGAAATCTCTTGTTTAGTGTTTGCTTATTTATGAATATCCATCGTAAATGGCTCTAGTAAAAACGTCTTTTTTTTAAATCGTCCATTTTACTTGAGCCAGTATCTTTTCTTGTTATTTTATTCGATACATTTCCTCGTTTTACTATGGCCTGAACTGTACATTTATTCACTTTTTTAAATTGTTGTTTTTATCACAGCTGGACCTAAGAAATACCGTAATCTATTTTATTAGGACAAAGTAATCTGGTAATAGCGTTACAAATTCCGTTAACAAATTTCTATGAACAAGGGTCTTTGTTATGTGTTGTGATATTGATATTGCAGTATTAACAAGTACGGCTCTTGTAAGTATAACTAGAATAATCGGTACGAATTTTCCAGGTAAATTCTCTATGTTATCATCTTGTAAGCGATTATGAACCGTAAGAACTTGTAAATAAAACCAATTTTCTATTGCTATAAGTTCGCCATAAGTGGTTTTTGCTTTTGTAGGCAAAATTGCAGGGATTATAGAAATCAAATTTATGAACTTGGCGTATACTATATTCCCTAATACGTAGACAAACGAAGTATCGTGAATATAATCAAAGGCAAGATTTTCGAGGAAATATGTGTTTTTAGGTCGTTTTAACTATTAGTTCAAATACTTCTACCTGGAAGGATGTAAAGATGTATATCGTATTCTTATATTTTAATGAGTACTTTTTATTTAGAAATATAGAACTTTAAAATGGAATAAAACATAAAAATCGTAATAATGGCCATGGTATTCGATAATTTTATGCCATTTATGTTTAAATATGATTTCGGAAAAATGGACGCCACCATGGCTGGCTCACATATAACACAATCTGGAAGTCTAATTCTAATTCGATCGCTTTTTGGAGCAGCTGGGGCCGTATATCAGCAATAACGCGGCGAATGTTGGCTTCCATGTGATATTATGCACTCATCTAATGTATCCCTCAATAAATCGATTGAGGCGCACGTTGTGTGACACGTTGTGCCGCCTTGCTGAAACCACTGCTCTTCCATATTAGTGGCAGCCAATTAGGGAAGGAAAAAGTTTGTAAAGTTGTGACCCGGATCATTATTGAAGAATATGAACTAATGATTTAAATAGTGTGTAAAGCACATTATACTGTGACTTTTTGTTTATGTTACATCGTCTCAATAATGGCTTGTGGGTTTTCTTTGCCACAAAGGTGACAATTTTGCTTGTTGAAGTAGCCATATAACTAAATATGAACCTCACCGCTTAATAAAATTTTCGAAATAAATTTGCATAATTTGCAAGCGTTGTTCTGACCAAGGTGCTACTTGGTTCTGGCGTAAAGCCTGTTTTACATTATACTTTTTTAGCTAGAAACTTGAACTAGATTTTAGAACTTTTTTATCTAGAATCACAACTACCTTTTGTAGAATTTACAAGGTCTTTCATCAAATATTGTTGCCAATTCAACAACATAAAACAGTTTTGACTAAAGTTTTGACGTTTTGGGTGTTGTGCTTGTAAAATGAATAGAACAAAACATACATAGAAGAAAGAAAATTTATATATCGTTAAAATATATGAAATACAAACGTCAAATAAAATCGGGTAGCAGATAAGATTACAATTAGGTCGGTAAACACGGAATACGCATTCAGTGCACAGGTCCAGCATGAAACTGGAATCAAAATTGGATTCGGATCTAGATCATAAAGACGTTTCTAGTACAAGTAAACCTACTATGAAACTTTACAAAATTTCTAGCCAAAAAAAGTATAATGTAAAACAGGCTTTAGTCTATTCTTGGTGAAATGGCAAACCAAACTCAGCACAAAACAGCTATCATTCGAAAAATAACCTCTTAAAAAAACACCCATTATAAAATAAGAGTGAAAAAATATATGGCAACAAAACTTCATACTTGTAAGCTTTTTGACAATGTGAATAACAGAGTTGATTTTAGTAACAATTCCAAAACCGGAAGTGGAAATTTACTTGATACACAAAACAATAAATTCAATTTATGACAAACATAAAATCAGCTGCAATAAAGTTGCAAATAAAAGATGTTGCGTAGTGGCTATGTGCTAGCCTAGTACACCAGAGGTCGTGAATTCTAATCCCACTGAAAAGCATGGTCGTTTGTGATATTCACAATCATCCACTCACGAGGCAGCGTATGACCAAAGCAGTTAGTGCGCTTCTCATCTTATGCCTGAGGTTATTTTGAGCCAAAAATGTCATATGAACACAGGTCCCATCCCTTTTAGTTTCTTGTTGACAAAATACAAGATATTGAAGTTTAATAAATAGAGCAAAATTTTCTAATTTTTAAATTAAGATACTTTCGGAAAACATGAATTTCATAGAAACGTCATACTTTTTACTTTTATGCATACGAATTCAAGACACGCACTTTGAGCACTTGCAATATTTTTTTTTTCTTTCTTATTGTGTTTCTATTCCTATACTTTGTTATGTTGTTTTGCGTGAAATTATTTATTTGTTGAAATGTAGTAATACTGGAACGCGTACTAGCGGTATAAATGTAAGCCGAGAGAGAAAGCAACTCTCAGGTATCTCTATCCTTGTCGAGCAGTACGTTCAAAAAGTTTGTGCCGTAACATTCATTATTTATAGGAAAAGTGTTTCTGATTGTCAAACTGATGTAATATACTTTAAATATTATAATGTGAAATACACTACAATATTACATTAAATGAAATGATTGAACAAATGTCAAAAGTTTTGGGTTAAGGTATTCATTACGTACCTAAAAAAATCATATTTGTCCAGCACATAACCTCCCGCCCAATACTACTCTTTATCGATACAAAATACCTAGTATTTGATGATAGAAACATACCTTCTTATTTGTTTATTTTCCATTTATATTTGAGAAATTTAATTTTATTTCGTATATTTATTTAATTTTTTGACATATATTTAACTAAGAAAACAGCAATCAAACTAACATGTGTCACATTTCGTAAACAATTGAAGTGTTTCCATGGAGTATAAAGAGTGCAAGATTTATGAAATCTAATTTCTTTATATTTTATTATCTCTAAATCTATTGCAAATTAATAAAATTAGTGTAATCAAAATAGATGTAAAATTACATATTCTACAACTTTTAAAATAACATAAATTGTTGAAATAGGAAATTGAACCGTAGTTTTCACGAAAAACTGTTAAGGGCTTCAAGTAAACTGCTACTTCCGTTTGACCAATTGTATCCAAAATCTAATCAGCTCTTCATTTAAATATAAGAAGCAAAAATTCATAAAACTGTACTTTTTGGTATTATAAAAAAAATTCCTCCTTTACCTAGAGGTAGGCGGGAGGTAAAAAGGATAATTCCATATTTGGCTGGCGCAATTTTTTTTACGTAGGAAGTATTAGATAATGATGCAAATACCTGATGCAAACTATCTCTCTCGGCTCGCTTTTTCCTTATAGGGAGAGCATGGCAGTGCGCGTTCCAGTATTACTACGTTTCAGTGGGCCAAAACGTATTCATTAATAAAATTAATTAAGGCCCGGTATTTCCAAATTCGGATAAACTACGGAATAAACTGTCATTGATATAAATGAAAAATATCGCATCAAAATCATTGCACAAATTAATATTTTCATTAAGGGCAAAGGATTGGCAGGTAGCGTTAAAGCCGGATCACTCGATAACGCAAGTTAAGCAAGGCTGCCCGCGGTTAGTAGTTGGATGGGTGACCGCTTTGCGAAAATCCATACCAGCGAACACTGCGTGCCGTTGTCATACCACCGAAAACGAGGTTCCGAGACGGCTTGCAACCTTAGCAGTTGAGACCGCTTAAAAATAATATAAAAAATATTTTTATCCAACACCTCTCAATAAATGCTCTATAACTATGGCGATTTTAAACAAGCTAAGTAACAGATTATCCACTAGTGGGTATAATTTTGAGGAAAGCCACTAGTGAGTATTTTTTTATTTATAATAATAATAATAACACACAACACCGTGGTAACTACTTCGATTGACATTTTAATTTAAAAATTTAAAGTAGACTTGCAACGAATAGTGTATTCGGCCATAGGCCGAATACCGAATATTCGGCGGATTCCTTGGCCGAATAGCCGAATATTCGGCGAATAGTATTCGGCTGGTTTTTTCTGTTTATTACTCAGTATTTTTAGTTATTATTGACAAATATCTTGTGTTAAATTAACAATTTTCACAAATATGACAATTTGTTAAATTAAAATTTTGTCATTTCTGAATTATTAACAACAAAAATTTTTGTTTTTATTTATTTGCTACATTTTTAAAATTTAATAAATAGTCTCGTCAATAATAAAAAGTAAATTTAGCTAATTTATCAAATTGAAATTGTTGTTCGTAACAACTTAATTTGTTATAATAACTATGATTTATTATTCAGCTTCTATATAATTACTAAAATATTTTGTCAAAAGTACATAAAAATTAATGTTAATAATTACTATATTCACAAATATGTTTTGTTAAGAAATACACAAAAATAATTTGTTACCTGCTAACAAATTTGAAACTTGTTAAATTAACATAAATTAACGGTGGATCGTCTGGGACTAAATATTTTCAAAAAATTTAAAATTTTGTCAATTTTGACTATAAATTTTTTACTGTATACCTATGTATCTTTATTTATTACCTATGTCCTCTATGTATGGGGCCTATTTAAATTAAATAAATATTTTAACTAATAGAAATGCAGCAAATGAAATTTTCAGTTTTTATTCAGTACCGTCTGTTATCATTGGTTAAAATTTTTAACAGGCCGTTAAAAATTAACAGGTAAATTACAGAATAGACACCCTTATGTGTTTTACATTTATTATTTTATTTCAAGCAAAAATTACCGAATGAAATACCCTAAATTTCCACTTTTCTCTATATTTTAAACTATTCGGTATTCGGCCGAATAGTAAAAATGTGGCCGAATAGGCCGAATACCGAATAGTTGCCGAATATTCGTTGCAAGCCTAATTTAAAGCATATGTCACTGTCAAATAATATTTCATTAAAAAATTTTTCATTTATTAAGAAGTGTTGGATAAAAAGTTATACTTCACACGTGGGCAAAGTGGAATTACCCACTCGATAAAATTAACTTAAAATTTCTCTCGTGGGTAATTCCTTACTTTGCCCACTTGTAAAGTAAATAACTATTATTCTACCTGTCAATCTTTGTTGCAATATTTCTAGTTTATCTGAAGTTGGAAATACGGGCCCTAAGGCAAATAAGGTATGACATTTTTATAAAACTTTTTCCGAAAGTATCTGGATTACTAAATTAGAAAATTTTGCGTTATTCATAAAACTTCAACCTCTTGTATTTTGGTAAATAGAAGGAATTGGATCTATGTTCATATGACATTTTTGGCACAAAATGACCTCAGGAATTAGCTGTTAAAGTTTGTTACACTAATCCTGAATAACCCTGTATTTTAAGTTTGTGTCATATCTTGAATATGAACCACAGAAAAATAAATTGCTCGGCCACTGGTTATTTAAAACATTTTTCTTAATATACTTAATTTTAAAAATTATTTACAAATTTAAAATCAAAGAATAATTATTTATGTATTAAGTGAATAAAGACATATTTTAACCATCTAATTTTGCGAATGGTTTATTTGTCTTTATGTTGCATACAATATTTCTATCAACACCTTCCTTTAATATGGTTCTTGAATAAAACTAAAACATTTAATTAAAAATTTGACATATTTATGTTTCATCTTATTTTGTTACCAACGCTTACTTGTATACTTTATAAGTTGCTACGTAATTTTGTTTAAAATATAGAAAATATACACATCTATATTTTGTCATTACTATAGCAACATTACTACCGGGAGTTTTTTTTATCAGTATACATAGGGATGTGTCATTACCATAGTTACAGTTAAAGTGATTGACAGTAATGTGTATTAAAGCGTTTTAAGAATAAACATAGGGATAATTTACATTGATTATTAATAATAGTTAATCATAACAAAACAAACAATGCAAGTTTAAACAAATAAGAAACTTGTTTTAATTGCTTTAGTACGTAATAAATTACATTGAATTGATAGGAATTATTATTTAGTTATCCCTATGTTCACTCATAAAAAAAACGCTTTAATATATTGCTGTCAATCATTTTAACTGTAACTATGGTAATGACACTTCCCTATGTATACTGATAAAAAAACTCCCAGTATATACACTAGTGGATAAAGAAATACTTTATCCGTTCTTACTATTAAAGTAGTGTTTTAGTATCAAGAATTCAATGGATAAAACAAGTAGGTGTTAGAAAAAAATCAGTTTTTTGTATTTTTCCATCATTAAAGTGGCTTACTAGTATGGTAATTTTTGTTTAATTTGACCAAAGTCGGAGCCTTATATGTAGTTCTCGAGATCCCAATGGTGAGTCTCTAAATTTAAATACATTGTATACCATTTGGTATCTAGAGGTAGAAAATCACTGAGTGAATACCGTGATATATTTATTTATAATTTATTTCTTTTATTAATTATTCCAATGATACTTCGTCAACTTCACAGCGTATGCTTTACCTTAAAGAGCATAAACGTTTCTAGTCAATATTTTACAAACAAATTTTCATAGTTTCATAATTATTATAAGCTATCAGTGACAACGGTCCCAACCTATTTGCTGAGTATTTACTATATAGAAATACGTAGTGTCCAACCCTGCACGTGTGTATTTTCCCACAGGTTAGCACGAACCCCGCCAATCATATTCGCGTGGAGCGCGGGTCCTGTGGAGCACACACGGCCGACCGCGCCGTGATACATCGTCGACTGTATGTTCCATGCGCCACAATGCACAAGCCAACGTGCTGCGCTGTGCTGTGCCATATGAGCGAAGAATGCGAAAAAATCTGCGGTTTCAGCGAGCTGCCCAACATGCTGCACTTGTGTTATGTCTGGACTTGGAACTGTTCAACTCAGGTTAAGTATTGGCAAAATAACGAATCATTCTAAAGGAAAATGGATACTTTTTAAAGTGCGTGATATGTAAATCATGCAAAATCGAAAGTGTTTCGTATGCCCAGTTGCACCGCCCTTTCTTAAAATTAAACTTTACTAAGCTTTACTTATTATTATAGAATCATTATAACTTAAGTCTTACGTTGAATTTAGGCATTGCTTAGCTAGTCATTGTATAGTTCTACATTCTGTACCTAAAACTAGAGATCTTAAACTTAATTTCAAAAATGAAGAAAAATCTTTGGTAACTAAACATTAGAATATCCAGAATGTCTGTGACTAAGAACATTTTAAATTGTATAAACGGTGATTTTGACCTGTCCGGGCATTCTAATGTTAAAGAAATTTTTATTTTTAATATTAAGCCCTGGTCACATCTGTACGATTCTGTCGCGTCGCGTCTTACAAACAAGAAGACGTACATGAGACTGACATTTTTTGGTACGACTCCGGTCACACTTGCACGACAAAAATCTCATGAAACATGCTTTCTTCTTTCTATTATTCTAACTTAATATTTACCTTTCGTTTTGAAATTTGTTTGTAGGTGCATGTAATAATAATAATATGATTAAAAACAATTTTTTCTTTACTTAAGATTGAGCCTATTTAGTGGAAAAATTATTTCATTTTTAGTTTTATTTGTCAGCTGTCAAATAATTTTTTCGAAGTGTTCAATGTCAAAAATTGTACATATTTTTTATATTTATAATTAGTTTATTTATAACTAAAAACCAAAGTCACATATGTCACAAAGAAAATATGATTTGAAAGTATTATTAGCAAATAAATACAATGTACATATAGGGAATATATGTTCGTTGATCCATTTGCATGATTCGACTTATATCAGTGAATTTGACAATCTCGTTCTATTCACTATTTATCCATACACCCAGACCATGCTAAATATTCGTAGAGAAAGGGACATATTTTTTCCGCATCTTTGAAAATAATATTAATAATTATATTCTATCAGATTTATTTGAAATAGCGGCAAAACCTGTGGACAAAATTCCACTTACATCACTCAAGGCTCTAGAAATTATTTATCATATTGGTGGAAAATAACGAAGAAATTCTAATTCTAAGAAATTTGCTAACAAACATGTGTTTCTAAAAAATTGTGACAGATTAAATGTAAATGACAGTTGACAGTTCATTGCAATGAAACGAGATTCGATACATCGCCGTGAAGCGAGAAGCAGACGACGTAGTCGTACGACTAGTCTCCTGAAAATAGCGGCGCCACTATTTTTCGTACGACTCTCTGTTCGGAAGACGCGACGCGACAGAATCGTAAAGATGTGACCAGGGCTTAAGAATCTAGTAAATGTAATACGAACTGTTAAGAATATTTGTTTATTGCTTGTGACATTTCAAACGTTCATAAAATTCATTAATTTATCAGGAAGGATTACCAAATGCGATTTCAACTGGCACTGGTTACTTGCCGGTTACGTATTTGGTTGGTTTCAAACAATGACGTCACACTGACCGAACGCTTACTGAAAACGCGTTGTAGATTTTAACATTAATCAAATTCGACAGAAAACAAGAAAAATATGACAGCGTACAAGTTTGATATCATAACAAGTGAAATTCAACCAATGAGAATACTAGTGGACGAACCGAGCCCTCGAGCATGTTACTGATTTGACATACCAAAACTGTCATCGTTTACATATGACGCTAGAAAAGTGTCAGTCGAAATCAATTGGTTACTCTATTTACTAACCATTCCTGTGACCAAGTACTAATCAGTGCCAATGGAAATCGCCTCAAGTAAGTTAATAAATTTGTAATATTATTTAGTCATATTAGCAATCACAGAAACACGATTCTAAGGCGATTTCGACTGGCACCGGTTAGTACTTGGTAACAGAAGTGGTTAGTAAATAGAGTAACCAATTGATTTCGACTGACATTTATATGAAGTCATATGTAAACGGTGACAGTTTTGGTATGTCAAATCAGTAACATGCTCGAGGGCTCGATTCGTCCAACGGTTAGTATTATAATTGGTTGAATTTCACTTCTGATAATTTCAAACAAGTACGTTGTCATATTTTTCATGTTTTCTGTCAAATTTGATTCATGTCAAAATCTACCGCGCTTTTTCAGTAACCGTTCGGTCAGTATGACGTCATTGTTTGCAACCAACCAAACACGTAACCGCCAAGTAACCAATTCCAGTCGAAATCGCCTCTAGTATCTAGTATTTTTGGTTAAGGTGAACCATACGGGCTGAAGATAGCGCTATATGAACATGACTTTTTTGAAACAATATATCATTATTATAATAAATGAAACATATAATGTTTTATACCTACGTTTGTAGATAAAAGTCCAAAGTTTTGTAATAAATTTTAAAATGCCAATTTTGTTTACATATTATACATGAACATAATTTTCAAAGTAGTCAAATATATGTCACACATTCCCATGAACGACTACAGTAATACAAATAATGTGTATATTTATAAATATAATCGTCTATAACATACTAAAATTATTTTACATTTGAATTTATAGTTTTTGAGAAACAAATAAAAATATACCAAAAAGTGTGTTTTTTGGTATATTCTTATTTGTTTCTCAAAAACTGTAAATTCAAATGTAAAATAATTTTAGTATGTTATAGACGATTATATTTATAAATATACGAATTATTTTCATTACTGTCGTCGTTCATGGGAATTAGAAATTCAGTATCAAAATTCTGAATTTTTGACCAACTAGACTTCAACGAATATTTTTTTATAGTTGAATGTTTCAGTTATCCTTTTCATCCACATATATAAATACTAGAATGTTCAAAGACTTCACAGTAATAATTGTTTTGTTTTTCGATAAGAATAATTGTAAGAAATAATTTATTGAAATTTGAATTTGCAAAACAAAATTCATGGGAGTGAACGAACCCAACGAAAATATGTTCTTCATCTGACTTTGCAATGTACAAGTCACTGTAAAAAATCCATGATATTTTGACGAATGGAGGTTGTTGGACCATAAAGAACATGAAAATAAATAAAGAATACAGAATTTGCTGTTTTTTAAAAAAATAAAGGGTTCGTTCTTTCGACGCGTATGTTTGACCTTAAACGAAATCGTTCAAAAAATAATTGTCCAACCGACAAATTATGAAAATGATTAGCACGTTCATATATTTTTCTCGGAAGATTATTTATAAATCGCATATCTTCCAAATCGTCCATATCATCATCGTCATAATCAATATCATAATAATTTAACATTCTTCCTCACCAGCACCACAAATACAAATACTTGACAGTTCCTTTGTTAAGCCCTTGTCACACAGTCAGTGTTTCCACCGTTTGACAAAACTTTTGAATGACAAACACAGAAACGCGACGTCACGTCATACAGTTTGGTCAAATGCTCTAAATAGAAACGTTTCTTATTCTGTCATACATTTTGGTTCGACTTTTGTAGTTTTGACAGATCGAGTGACATTTGATAGCAATAATGAATAAAGTAAGTATTTTAATAAGATTTTATTTAAACAATTATTATACATTCGTCAATTAGCCTGGTTTGGAACATATTATTAAATAAATAAATAAAAAAACATTTTTTTTTCAACTATATGTTAATGTTATTGAAAAGAGAAATAAAAAATAACTATTTTATAGAATACAAAATAAATAGTGGTGTTCTCAATAGCATTGGTAAGTTTCTGTTTGACGAACTTCACCCCAGAGTAAGAATGACCGTCTGACACACCTTCTTTTCATCATACATCAACCTGAATGATATGACGTCATCAAACATAGTTTGACAAACAAAAATGAAGTTTTCATTGACCGTGTGACAAGGGCTTTAAGTAGATGTTAAGGGGTCAATGTCGGGCACTTAATTTAAGGATTCCTTTAGTCAATTTAAGTGTTGAAATTTGGCTGGTGCAACGAAATTTTTATATTTAAGAATTACTTAGAATTTTTAGGAACTCTTAACGTTTAAGCGAGAGTGGTGCAACTGGGCATTAGTATTCCAGATCTGGTAAATGGCAGAAAGAAATAATCTGACAGGTCAGAATATAGGGCGAAAAACTAATCTTAACTGATTTCTTCTTTCTCAAATATTATCTGAATGATTTTACATTTGAAAAAATCTGTTGTGGACACCACAATACCTCCCGCCATAGATTTCATATCAAGCATTCCAAGAACACGGACCACCACTATCAAGAAATGATCAACCCTTAAAAAAATTACTCTTCAATTATGACAAATATCAATAAATGACATTCTCCAACCGTTGTTTTGTTTTTTCAAAAAGCACAGATTAGCAGATTTAAACGAATTTGTGAAAATATAATTTATCTTTTGTAATTCATTAATGGAGGCAGTAAAAGAAAAAGCTTTCAAACAATAATTGTAGGTAATAATATTTGAAATATTATACTAATAACAAAAATTGTAATTTGACCATAAGTTATTGAGATATTTCAAAATAACTTGATTGGGCTTCAAGTAAACTACCACTTCCGGTTATTGGATTATCACCAAAACTAATCAGCTCTTCCAAAGGGAATACAGTTGGTATATCGTGTGTCTGTCTTAAAAGTGTACATAGGAGATTAACATGGAAAATCAGTTTTTTCCGTGCTTGTTACTCGGTGTTCTACCGGTCAACAATGATTGTAGTACCGATCGAAAGATATAATTTTTCTGAATCAAACTATGTAATATACATTACAATTTAGTAGTAATTTGGCTCAGTAAATTAATTTTAAAGTTTCGAAAATTCTCCGATTTATTCAATTTTTATCTAAAATATTTATTTGACGTTTAAAAATTAGTTTACGGAACCAAATTATAACTAAATTATAATGTATTTTACATCGTTTCATTTAGAAAAATTATATATTTCGATTGATACTACAATCTGCATTTTCCGGTACAACACCGAGCAACAGCACGTAAAAAACTGATTTCCCATGTTAATCTCTTATGTACACTTTTAAGACAGACATAAAATATCAAAATTTTCAGTTTTGTAGTTTTTGAGAAACCGTAACCCAAAAGATCCAGACAGACTGACAGACTGACACACACACACACACACACACACAGACATCATCGCGAAACTATTAGAATCGTATTCTAGTGCTCATCCACTAAAAAATCACTACCGAATTTTTAGCGTGTTCCTATACCTCCCTTACAGGGTGTGGCGGGAGGTAAAATGTTTCAAATAAAATAGAAATTTATTTTTAATAGATAATTTTGAGTCAAATTTTCAAGATATTGTAAATAAAAAAATTGGAATAAATATAAGACAATATCGTAATACGTGTAAAAGTTTGTGTGACGTTTTCTTACATCATTTAATAATGTAATATTTAGAACTGATTAGAATTTGATAGCAATCTATTCACTGGAAGGGGTAGTTTACTTGTATGAATATTAGGTAACAATTGGATTAGAGTAAATGTTGTTATATTTTTATAGAAACTTTTTCTCAATTTTGTACTGTTTACAAATCAACACTAAAACCCGATGAATCATTTAAAACGATTTTTCCATATGCTGACCTACGAATTAGAAAATAAAAAAAAAATGTGTTTGAAGTAGTTAAGGTATACTTAATATGTAAACCATTTTGATTAAAAATTCGAGATTTATTGAAAAATATGTATTATCATTTCGTCAATAAATTGTTTATTAAAGTTTGTTTAGAGGAGAAATTGTACATACAATGATTTGCCAAATATTACTCAACATTCTAAAGTACATATTTTTGCAGATGATACATTAGTCTATTTAGCAGGAAACAGCCCAGAATCATATTATTTGGTCCAGTTAAAGTCATAAAAAGGAAATTTGTTTAATTTGCCTTATTTATATCTTAAATTCTATAATTTTTATATTCCGCACATACATGTGTAACAGAGGTATTGTTTATGCTACGAATTAATTAGATTTTAGGAACAATTCATTAACAGTAACTTGTTGATTATTTCAAGGCCTATCAGGGTTTTTGGGTTTATCTTAATAAATAAATGTGATAGAGAAAATTTCATTAGAATCATAAAGATGTAGAATAATATTGCTTACAATTTTTATTTGAAACAATTTTCTGTATTTTGTTGTCATCAGATTTAAAAACAGTGTTTGTGGTATCAGTCAATACCTTTGGGACAAATTGTAAATTTGATATTATTTCAGTTGTTATTATTGCTTTAAATATTATTTAAAATAACAGAATTTATGTTATAAATAAATTTAGTACAATAAATTTTCCCTTTGTTCGATCAGAACTATTTTTTTAAAGCTATTCTAAAAGTCTTAACTGGGCCAACTAATATGATTTTGGGCTCGTATAGGATCCAACGCACAATACCTAAAACTTCTAAATAATAAAACTAATGATCTTAAAAAAGACAATAATTTGTTACAAGTAGTTGAACAAGTAAAATATATTGGAATAATAATTGATAAAACCTAAAATTTGATGTACACGTCCAATATATAAATAAAAAAAAGCAAAAAAAATTGAACTATATGAGCCGAAAATCTAAACTTTTATCATCTTGGAGTACATTGATTGTTTATAAT
This sequence comes from Poecilus cupreus, assembly GCA_963942605.1. Taxonomy (NCBI): domain Eukaryota; kingdom Metazoa; phylum Arthropoda; class Insecta; order Coleoptera; family Carabidae; genus Poecilus; species Poecilus cupreus. Next base: position 21,771,274 of record OZ012722.1, read on the forward strand.
ACTATGATATTACCATATTTAATGTGTTGCAGTACTATTTTATTTATGTGTAATATGAATGATTTAAATAAGGTTCGAAAATTGCAAAGCAAAGCAATGTGAATAATTTTGAAATGTAGTAGATTCACAAGAATTAGTGACATGCTTCATAATTTACACATTTAAGAGGAAATTTTACCTACATCAATGAAAACCATAATTATTCCACTAGAATTAATCAAAATTTTAATTTTAACAGATATATAAAATCTAGTACTAATGATTCTATGTTTTATAAGGGTTTAAAGCTGTACAATAAACTCTATAGTACTATTAAGAATGTAGATAATTTCAAGAAAAAGGTAAAAGAATATTATTTACCACAAACAATATAACTGGAGTTATTTTGGTGTACAAATATAGTTTATTTTATTTATTTATGTGTGTATTAGCAGTTTTTGGCCTAATAAACTACTATTATTATACCGTGTGTCTGTCTTAAAGGTGTACATAGGAGATTAACATGGGAAACCAGTTTTTTGCGTGCTGTTGCTCGGTGTTCTATCGGACTACAATGATTGTAGTACCAATCGAAAGATATCATTTTTTTGAATCAAACGATGTCAAATGCACTACTATTTAGTAGTAATTTGGTTCCGTAAATTAATTTTTAAATTTTGAGAATTCTCCGGTTTATTCAATTTTTATCGTAAATAAATGTAGTCACCTGTGACTATTGTTTTGATTTCTGTCAAGCTATTTATTTGACGTTTCTGACTTTTGAACTTGTTTAAGACAATTTATAAAAATATGGCTAGTTATACTAATGAAGAGAGTATTTTTATAGTAAAACTATTTTTTGGAGCAAATAGTTAGCTCAGAGTGCGAGATCTATTTTCTATTAAGTATATGAATCGAAATCAAAACAAAACATTCATAGGTAACTACATTTATTTTCGATAAAAACTGAATAAATCGGAGGATTTTCAAAATTTAAAAATTAATTTACGGAACCAAATTACTACTAAATTGTAATGTATTTTCTGGCCTCCTGAACTGTAAACATAACAAACAACCATCATTTAGGTTTGCGGTAACTACGATTTTACAGTGTTCATGATTTTTGAAACACCGCGGAGCGGGAACGCGCACCGATATTTTTTAGCTTTTTGAGGCCATTAAAATAAAAAGTAACTTTGTAATAATAAAGAATGATTTAAAAAACTCTAGTTACCGCAAAAATCGTTAAATAAAGTAACATAGAAATAAATAAAACTATAAATTTTATATAAAAATGACATTGGCCAGCAGCGCCATCTCTTAACACTTATCCTAACTAAGTACAGATATTTCACAGTTGGTAAATATGACATAACTAATAAAATGTCAAAAGATAAAACTGATTGATTGGATTGATGAGAATTGGTGATTTATTTTATTTTAATTATATTAAATGAATTGTAATACAGAATATCGAGAAAGGTAGGTAACATTTGAATCGCTCATGTAGTCTATGCGGGAATTATTAAATTGTCATATTTTTAGGTTATAAATGGAAATCTTTCTGTTCAAGTAGTAGGTATATCGGCCAGAAAATGTAATACATTATGTGTGCGTTAAGTTTATTATACATCGCTCAGTTTTATTAAAGCACTCCGCTGCGCGTCGTGCTTCAATACAAAACTTCGCGCTGTAAAACTTAACTTACCGCACGTATAATGTAAGTAACTATTACATCATTTGATTCAGAAAAATGATATCTTTCGATTGATAATACAATCTTTGTTGTCCTGTAGAACACCGAGCAACAGCACGCAAAAAAACTGATTTCCCATGTTAATCTCCTATGTACACCTTTAAGACAGACACACGGTATACATTGTAAAATAATAACGAACTTATTATTTATTAATATTGTTTGTTTAACTAATACCCGTTCATGCCAACGAATCATATATTTCCGATTTATTGGTTTCAACGAATTATTTTCTGTTTGTCAAATTAGAAATTAGAGTAATTCGACGGTCCTCCATGAGCAAAACATGTTTACTGAAATCTGCCCAAAGAGCAAAGAAGAATGTCACTCACCTATGCTTCAGAAAATTACAAGAATTTCTTACAAATAAGTTTATATTTCCCTTCAGGTACTTTGATCGGTCATGGAATTTAAAAATATAATTTATTATCACACTGGCCGGATGTTATAAAACTGATTTTATGATTAAAAGTGTTTTTCTTCGGCAAAAACCTTTGTGCAAGTAGAATTTTTTCGTCCGATCAATAAGGATTTAATTGTTTTTTCACTTGTTAATTACAAGAAACGTTAATTCTGGTTTTCGTATAGTAATTTCACTTTTTATTTGCGCAGCGCTTGAACCGCGAGCGCCAGAATCGAATTATCATAAATCATTTGCGGATGGCCGTTTTTCGCACTTGTGGCGGCACGGTCAGTAAAAACACTTTCTTTTAAATGCCATAGCTTCTTATACAATTAAATAAATGCAATTCGTTTAAGAAGAAATGGGTTTTGCGAAGGTAAAAGATTTATTTCCAGTAATAGCATGCGTGACCATTACTATTTTATTACTAGCTGCTATTTTTCTGTGTAATTGATTTAGGTACGTAGTTTTTCTTCGGAACGATTTTGTGGCTCTGATGCTACTCACTGTTCATTCATTTTTATTAGACAATAAAAGATACTCTACATTCTGCATCGGAGGTGGCAGTTTTTAAACAGAAAAGCTGATTTCGCTTTATTGTGCATGGTTTAACTTGGATATTTAAAATTATTTTTTTTCAAAATTTCATTATAATTTTACAAAGAAAAATAGTTTTTTGCTGGTAGATATATTAACATTCAGGGAGAGAAGTGTATGTTTTTTCAGCGGAATAAATTGAAGCACGAGTCGTAGGCGATCCCAATATTCATGATGGGAAAGAAAGTGAACAAATCTCCCGTAGATATGAAATTGACTGTATCTGTCATGCCTTTGGTATCATAGAAACCGAGTTTCCCTCCCAATCGTGAAAAATAGTTATTTGTGTATTAACGCACTAAAGTTTACTTTTTATCACGAATATGCAATTTATATGACGATAAAATAAACCATAGAGTTATAAATAAGAACTTATTATTATATTTTATTTGTAATATAAAATTATATCCAACTTTAAAAAAATAACATAATGTTACATTTGTAACTGACGGGTTTGGTGAAGTTTATTAATCAACAATTAAAACAACTATTAAAATTAACAAAGGGTTTATATTATTAACACTTATATTTATTTTAACTACTTATTTATTTTTACACACTTATTAATAAACACAAAATAACAACAAATCAATTATAAACTTAGAATATGGCACAAGATCTATTTATATTCACTATGCACACGTTTTATTTATTTCCACTATATTCGATACTTCCTGAACAGCGTATCGGACTCGAATACCCCACTGGGTAGGCTAGCGCGTTTATATAGCTGTTACACTGGCGGTCTAGAAAGATCTAGTAGCTTCGGTAATGGAACAATTCGAGAACCTGCTCGAACGATGAGTCATCGTCGCGCGCTGTCTGTCCAAGGCCGTACTGGCCCGTTACAATAGGTTAAGTTTACATATCTGTCAGTTCAATTAAATTAAGCATTGGAACTTGCACTCTGTGCTGTCAAGTTCGGACATTGAAGTTATTGTAAAGAACACTCAAATATACTCATATATTTTTTCACAACTTCTTCATCGAAATTAATTACTTCGTTCTTCTAGCACATATTGTATCTCTTTACGTACATATTTACTAACAAGCACTTGCCGAAATTAACCTACTGGCACTATAATTTCAGAGCTTTTGATGACGATTTTAGTGTTCTTAAGTGCCGATTTCAAATAAATAGTTTTAATGCTGTGACGAACAAATTTGACATTTCTAAATACATCAATATAACTGCAATTTACATATTCAAATCACGCTTGCTTTTTGGTCAATTCTTGAAATAACTAACAAACAATTTTTGCCTTTACTTAAAATAAATATGAAAACCAAAATACTGACAGAATTACTAACTGACGACTCACTGGCCTATTTCTCTATATATTTATTGGCAAAATATAACTTTTCTTTACCTTAAAAATATTTAAAACTGAATCGTTTTGCTTTGCACGGAAAAAAATTATTTTTTTATATTGTAAAGCGGTCTCAACAGCTCGATTCCTCGTTTTCGGTGGTGTGACAACGACACGCAGTGTTCTCTGGTTTAGGTTTTCGCAAAGCGGTCACCCATCCATCTACTTACCGCGGGCAGCCTTGCTTAACTTGCGTTATCGAGTGCACCGGAATCAACGCTCTCTGCCATGTGGTTGCCCTGTAAAATTTTGTCAATTCTAACTTATTGTTTTTATTTATTTGCTGGATTTATAAAATTTAACAAATAGACTCGTCAATAATAACAAGTAAACTTAGCTAACTTAAAAATTAAACCCTTTGTGACAACTTAATTTGTTATAATAACTATGATTTATTGTTCTGTTCTAATATTAATTACTAAAACATTTAGTCAAAAGCACATATAAATGCCAATAATTACTATATTCACAAATATATTTAGCTAGTAAATACAAAAAATAATTTATTATTTACTAAAAAAATTAATAAAAAAACTAACGGTGAACCTTCTGGGACAAAAAATTTTGTTAAAATTTTGTCAATTTTGACTACAAATTTTTTCTGTGTGGCTGTGGTCTGTGGATCGTAAGTTCCTTACTTCGAATCCCACAGCTGAGAGTTGTCGTTTCTTCTTTGTACTGTGATTCTCACTCTACTAACACCTTCAGGGGTCGTGACTTGACGACTGGTTACTACACTTCATGCCAAAAAGTATGTCAGTTATCAAGACCTGCAGAAGTAGAGTGCTATACTCAAAATCGATAAAATTATCTCTAGTATTTGTATTTATATTTGTGTAATTATATCTGATACATTGTATAAGTAAAATGTTTATTATTCAAATGATTTTAAAAATTACACGGTGAAAACTAAACTGTCTTCAATAAAATTACGCAAATCAAATTAAAATGTAATGTGTTATAGTGTACATTGTTGTCTAACATTCAACTCGGGATTGGCAGTTTACATGAAACCAAATAACCATATAGATATTAACATTAAAACATGTTCGTACATGGCCTAGTTTTCACTTTATCTATATAGGGTAGTACCCTAATTACAAAAACATAGCCCGTATTCTCATCTCGCTATTTCGAACACGATTTCAAATTGTAGTTATATGTAGTAAGTGTGACACCAGAGTATAAGTTGTGTAGGTGATGAAGTTAAAATTTTGTTAACATATTTTTCGATTTGCACTTTCTCTTCAGCATATACAGGGTGATTTATAAGGTACGGAGGAGATTGAAAGTATAGCTTGGAGGCTCAAAATAATGTCTTTTCCTTAATAAACTTTTGGCAAAAACTCAATAAACAGAAAGTTACAGTGAATTAAATTTAAATCAATTTCAAAGCTGTCGTTTGAAGCTGTAGCAATAAATTATATTTTATTTGAAATCGATACTAAAGAACGCCACAATCATCATTAAAAGCCCTCAAATCGGCACTAAAGTAATCCATTATACTACGATTTTGAACAACGCAGTGTTGACAATACAATAATTATTGTACAATTAGAATAAATTTGATAGGTGTAGGATGTACAATAGTTAATTTGTACATCAAATAAAGCAATATGTGCAAGAAGAACGAACTAATTGAGAATAAAATACATAATTTTGAGTGTTATTTACGATAACTTCAATGTCCGAGCTTGGCAACACTGAGTGCAAGTTCCGACAACTGACAGATGTGTCAACTTAACCTATAAAATATAATTTAGTATGTACTCATATGATGAAATTACATATTCGTGATAAAAAGTAAAACTTCAGTGTCTTGATACATAATAGTTATTTATGTATCAAGGCACTGAACTTATACTTTTTATCACGAATATGGAATTTAGTTGCTGAGGCCCGTAGGGCCGAGGAAAATAAACCATGTGAGTGATAAAATGGAACTTCAGAGCCGCGGTTTATATAAAATTTTATTTGAAATCGAAAATTAGAAAAAACTATAAAAATTATTATATAGGTTAAGTTTATACATCTGACAGTTGTCAATTGAAACTGACATTCAGTGTTGCTAACCTCGAACAGTGAAGTTATCGTAAATAACACTCAAAATTATGTGTTTTGTCCTCAATTTCGTCATCGGAATTAATTAGTTAATTCATCTTGCACATTTTGTTTCATGTTACGTGTAAATTTACTATAGTACGTCAATATATCTGCCAAATTATCCTACTTATACAAGAATTATTTAACGGTTGCCAACAATGGGTTGCTCAAAATCGTCGTATAATGAGTTACTTTAGTGACGATTTCTGAGTACTTTAGTGCCGATTTCAAATAAATAAATATTATATTGAAATTGGAGATACTTGAGCCTTAGATGAACAATAGTATAAAAAAATTACTAGTATAAAAGTAACGGGTATTGAATTTTTCTTTTATTGCTCAAAAAATTTTTCCCACATGGTTGAGAGCCACTTAATAACAAAACTAGATAACAAATAACTCATAAATTTATTTAAATATCATTTCTGTTGAACGCCATGTCCATTGTTAAGTGCTTTTAATTCTGTGGTTCTATGGCAAAAGCAGATGTATCACTTTTTGGCGATTTTCTTTTTATAAGTGATATTGTAACAGGTACCTCGCACTTGGTACCAAGAGGTAACTGACATACGAAAGGGTTTTACTTGATTGAATGAATAACCAAGGGTAGCGTAGTCGCTGGCCACCACGGAATATTTTAACTCGATTCCGAGGAGTATTTATGCGCGCAGGCGGGAATCAAACACGTATTCAACAATAACAAAATTATATAATATTTAATAACGAACAAGCAAAATAAATTATATAAATCAAATACTTTTACGAGCTGAATAATTCGACGCTATATATTCAAAAGTATCGCTTACTCACTAACTTTTACAATAACTTTAAAAGATCGAAACTGATATAACATTCGCTATTAACAATACTCATACATAAAACTCAAATCTACATACATGAACTCACAAAATAAACTTCACAAAAACTATGTATACAATCGAGAGAGGAGCCCTTAAACTGTGTAGTAATTCTTTCAACATTTCACAAGAAAAGCCAAAATGCAAGTGTCTGCTCACTGCCCAAGGTTCACAATTTATTACTTAAGGGATGGGACAGTGGCACTCAAAATAACTCTAACTGGGCACTACTCTCTCATAGGACTCTGGTTAAATATTTCCTACAACATATTGACATCCGCTGATTAGGTGGGAACTGAACTGAAGTACTGAAGAAATGGAATTTTCCACGAACAACTGACAATGAACCATTTACTTAGTTTGAAATCTCTTAATATCGTTTGAAATCTTTAATCGTAATAAACGCAAATACCGTTTATTACAATATGTACAAAAGTAATTAAAAATGTATATGTCAAAACTACAGTGGTTCATATATTAGCAACAAGAAATATAAAAATCTGATTTTCTATTTAAAATTTCATCATAGTTATTTTTGTGCAACCGGACGCGAAATTAACATTTCGCAGCCGAAATACTGACCGCGAAATTGAATTTCGCGGCTGTTGTTATGCTAACGGCCGCGAATTCCAAAGTGATCGTTTTGATAGCTATCTTTCTATTTACAATAAAATTGTTTAACATTAATAAAATTTGAAATTACATATTATTTTACGGTTACACAAAAATAGTGTGGACACCTTGTCTGCGAAATCCTTTATCACCCTCGAGATTATCCTGCCTGGGCCGCACTTGTAAAGTAAATAACTATTATTTATTTTAAACAATTTTATTGTAATTAGAAAGTTGGCATTTAAAGTGTCAAAATGATTTATTTGTACCCTATTTCGCGGCAGTTGTTATGGTAGCGGCCGCGAAATAGGGTAAAAAACAATCATTTTGGATTTCGCGGCCGTTACCATAACAGCCGCGAAATTTAAATTCGCGATCTGTAATACGGCTGCGAAATGCTTATTTCACATCCAGTTGTATAAAAATTAAAATTACCTTATCGTTGCACTAACTTTTATAATATATGAAACTAATTAGATACACTTAAGTTAACGCAAAAGATTCGTCTTTCTTCTTAAACCTTAACTAACCACGGCTAACCAAGAACTGTCTTTTAGACGCCCCGAATTTCTAGGGGTCGTCTGAGTTAGGGGTAGCAGAGGAGTGTCCAGCGCATCTGAAATATCGTTGCTAAAATTAACTCGAGATAACGAATGTTCAGACCGTAGCAAATGAAAGTCATCTTTTTACAATTTTCAATCTCGTTTGCACGACTTTATTGTATGTAGAAATCATTTAAATTTAAATGTTATATATGTTTATCCAACACCTCTCAATAAATGCTTTATAACTATAGCGATTTTAAACAAGCAAATTAACAGATTATCCACTAGTGGGTATAATTTTGAGGAAAGCCACTAGTGAGTATTTTTTTATTTATAACAATAATAATAACACACAACACCTTGGTAACTACTTCGATTAAAATATTAATTTAAAAATTTAAAGCATATGTCACTGTTAAATAATATTTCTTTAATAAATTTTTCATTTATTAAGAAGTGTTGGATAAAACGTTATACTTCACACGTGGGCAAAGTAAGGAATTACCCACGAGAGAAATTTTATCGTAAAGTAAATAACTATTGTTCTCACAACATCTGTGAATTTATTACGCAACAAGTTTTATAAACTTCTCTTTAGACAGGAGTTTTATTTTTTTTTAACGAGCTAAGCGAGTCAATACTAACGCATATCTTAGGAGTTTGTATAAAGAGTAATAAAAAAATTAATAAATCAATATATCAACACACTATTTACATATGTATGAGTATAGCAATTTTCACTTTTTTATGCCAAAGATAGCAGAGGAAACCCATGAGGGTAATTTTCATGTCGGATGTGGTGATCAAACTGAAGATATAACAATTCAGCACAAAGCTACGTAGAAATCTCAATTTAAGTAAATTATCTCTAAACATCTTTATATCCTCTCTCAGCAGTTCCTATCACGATCCGCCTGATTTAGAGATCAGCGCACACTGAACATCGAACGAGTCGGTCGCGAATCGAGTCGTGATACGACCGCGGTCGCCCGTCATTACCCGGTACCGTTAAAACGGTTGCATTTATAACCGATATTAATCGAGAGCACTGAGCGCAGCGCACGAGGTGAACGTAGCGACAGATCTGAGCATCGCGGGATCGGCGAAGCCATCGGAGAGATTCTGAGAGTGATTCTGTAAGAGAGTTAGTGTATACGCTATGAAGATAAGTGCACTTCACACTTTGGTTATAATTTGTTTAAAATAAATATCATTGTTATGATGAATGAAACTTGCTATGTATTGTACTTATTTTTATAGCCAAAGAATAAAGGTTTCATAACAATAATTCATTTTCATTATATTAGAACTGTACAGTTGAAAATTTGATTTGTCATTTGTAAATTTTGCGGTTGTAAAGTATTTTTAGTTAATATTGACAAATACAGTGTGTTAAATTAAGAATTTGAATAAATATGGCAATTTGTTAAATTAAAATTATGTCAAGAATTTTTAACAAGAAAAATTGTTTTTATTTATTTACTGAATATATAAAATCTAACAAATAGACTCGTTATTAATAACAAGTAAACTTATCAATTTGAAATTGTTAAAGAAAGTTTATATCCTTTGTGACAACTTAATTTGTAATAATATCTTTGATTTATTGTTCTGCTTCAATATAATTACTAAAATGTTTAGTCAAAAGCACATAAAAATAAATGTCAATAATTACTATATTCACAAATATATTTAGTTACGAAATACTCAAAAATAATTTGTTATTTGCTAACAAATTTTGAACTTGCTAAATTAACAAAAACTAAAGTTGGATCGTCTGGAACTAAATTTTTGTTAAACTTTTGTGAATTTTGACTATAAATTTTATAATGTGTGGTGTAGAGAATATTTATCAAGACTGCGAAATATTACAAATGATTTTTCCAAAAATGGCCTTATATTATTTGTATAATGGTAAATAGGTACATGGTAACGCATTTGATTGGGGATCATAAGATCAGGTTAGGTTAGGTTAGGTTAGGTTAGGTTCAATCCTGCCAAACGACACATTTTCGAATATAATTTATGAAATATTTTCACCACAAACAAATTTTCCCTGTAGCTCCTCTACTACTACCGCCCTTGAAGTCTTTGATTTGGTGGTTGTTTATGAGCAATATATAATAATGAGATTTGCATTGAGCAGAGCTCCACATCTGGAAATAAGTAAATGGTATGATGATATATTTATTTATTAAAATAATTAATTGCGAGTTTTTTATTTATTTATTTATTTAATGTACATTTCCCGACAAGCGAAGGCCTAAGAAGAGTTTAGGAAAAATATACAAAAACATACACACACTTATATATAAAATAAAAATACACAGTTTGATAGATTAATTTTTTACCTCCCGCCTACCTCTAGGTAAGGGAGGTATTGTTTTTGGTCAGAAAATTGGGTAGTGAGTTTTCAATGAATAAGCAAGTTTTAGGGTCCCTACAATACGATTTTACTATTTTCGCGATGATGTCTGTATGTATGTATGTATGTATGTATGTATGTATGTATGTATGTATGTATGTATGTATGTATGTATGTATGTGTGTGTGTGTGTGTGTGTAGTCTGTGGCAATTTTTTCGTCTCGCATAACTCAAATACTATAATACCAAAAAATACAGTTTTTTGAATTATTGCTTCTTATATTTAAATGAAGAGCTGATTAGATTTTGGATAAAATTGGTCGACCGGAAGTAGCAGTTTACTTGAAGCCCTTAACAGTTTTTCGTGAAAAACACGGTTAAATTTCCTTTTTCAACAATTTATGTTATTTTGAAAGTTGAAGAATATTTAATTCTACATTTGTTTTGATTACACTAATTTTAATAATTTTCATTAGATTTAGAGATAATAAAATATAAAGAAATTAGATTTCACAAATCTTGCATTCCTAGTACACCATGGAAAATTTTCAATTTTTTACGAAATGTGACACATGTCATTGTGATTGTGAAGCTGTTTTCTTAGTGAAATATACGTCAAAAAATTAAATAAATATACGAAAGAAAATTAAAATTCTCAAATATAAATAGAAAATAAACAAATAAGAAGGTATGTTTCTGTATAATCAAATACTATTTTGTACCGTTTAAGAGTAGTATTGGGCGGGAGGTTATGTGCTGGGCACATCAGATTTTTTTTAATAGCAATATAAAATTGCTTAGGTTTTAAGTGAAAGATATCAACACAAGAGTAACTGCAATAGGGGACAAGCATAATTTTTAAATATAATTTTAACGAAGACACATTCTGTAAATAGGTGATGTACATTGGTTCTGGGATTTGGTTTTTGTAGTAACAGAAGGACATAGAAGGAACATATCTAGTAATTGTTTGTAGCTAACTGAATGATCGTGATAATGGCCATGTTTTAAAAAAACATTTACGAAATTTTCTCTGTATGGAATTCATTAAATTTGATGAGTATCATATAAAGTACTTCAAATATCGGAACAGTATTCAAGTTTTGAACGAATAATGAATAATGAAGAGTAAGAATTATAGAGATGTTACAAAATTGGCGCGTATTCCGAATGATAAACTCAAGCATACGAATAGAAAGCATTACGTATGTTAGTAAAATGTTCAATAAAAGTTAGTTTTGGATCGAAAGTGATTCCAGGATATTTAAAATTACAACATCGAGTTGCTGGTAATTGAAATTTAGCGGGGTTCATTTCTTTGTGAAGGACATTATTCTACATTTGTTTAAGTTCAAATCAAGATTGTTTGTAGAGAGAGAGAAAATGTTTTAGGTCATCAGCGAATAAAAGGATATTACATATTAAAATGACTGATATGCCGTTTATAAGTAAAATAAATAAGAGAGGACCTAAATTTGAGCCTTGAGGAATGCGAGATTTGCTTAAATAAGGTGAACATTTTTGTCCCAAAAATTTAACAAATACAGAACGATTAGAAAGATAGAAGAGAAATGAGAGATTGAAAAAATCATATTCTCAATGACATCTGTGTAAATGGATTGATGGATATGTGTCCGTATGATCAATAACTCACGATCAAGAAAAGATGTAAGAAAATTTCATAATTATTATAATACAATGCGAAGAAATGATTTTCATCAAAATTGCAAAACCGGAAGTTGAAGTTGGCCTTCACACACTAAACAATAATTTCAATTTATTTCCAATTTGAAATCAACTGCGTAAAAAGTTTCAAATAAATTATAATATTGGTAATATGAAATGTTACTCGTATTTGCAATTTTTTCGTATCTGCTTACAGTATTCATAATAAAAACCAATTATATATTTAATAATATATTGAAAACTGCATTTAGTAAATGTTTATTAAACAACACCGAGTTTTATATCAAATTAAACCATCTCAGATAATGTTTTTTTTTTTTTAATTAAAATCAATTCTGACATTATTATTGTCAAATTTTCAAGTATGAAAGTTGAATTAAAACATCCAAAATAATTTTTGATCAATCGTCAATTGTTTTTATAAAAATAATTAAGATTCTATCGAGATTAGTATTAAATTGATGCGTTCTGAAGGGAAGAAATATTCTGTTAGGTCATATAGCTATTTTTATGACACGTTGCTAACATCATGGTTTGTTACTAAAAATTATCAGATTTAATAGTTTTTTCACTAATCGTAAGAAAATGGATTACTTTTCTGAAACCTTAATACTATGATTATAAATATAGGTACGTACATACAATAATCAGTGTCATTAATTATAATAATGATATTTTTTGTATAAGAAAAATGAAGAGATATGTCATCAAATCTTTTACCCATTTTCCATTATGGGTATAACACTCTGCTTACGCAGATTTCGGTAAGTGATATATTTTTGCACAAGAAATTTGGTTATCAGCCGTCAAATAATGGCTCCAAAAGATGCTACTGGAGGAGGAACCATAGCATAGGGCTAAGTTTAAATTGGCAACTGTCAACTGTGGGATTCGAACTGAGGATCTCACGACCTACATTCCGATGCGTTACCACGGAGCTATTTCCCATTGATATTTTATTTGAAACAAATTATAGTCTAAGAATTTTAATGTTCCTATTTTACAGCATACGAGTATGGTTCGCCTTAACAGTATCTGTGTGAAATATATTCACTTCAGAAACAGGAAATATCAAAACTAAACCCACAAACCGACAAAGACGCAATCCGATTATTTCTATCTACTTACTAATTGTCAGTAATTGCATATTTATAATAAATTACACCCATTTCAAGATCCAAAGTGTCCAATCCAAGCATATAAGGTCTTAAGTTTATTTGAGGGGAAGAGAGACGTGCCCTGCCCCTAAAAGCGGCACGTATATCTACGAAGTCCGATTATATCGCCGGAAAATAAATTCTCTTCTTTAGCGGCTTGAGATTTTTTAATTATCATGTTTAGTAAGAGTGAACGATACTTTCTTGAATATACACTAGGGAGTTTATGATTTCCAGTGACTTTTTAACCTGTTAAGTTGGTTGTACTATTAGAGAATATTATGACAAGTGGTTATTATAATTAGATAATAAGTATATTTGATATTTTTATCTTTGGTTCATTAGAGAGAAAATATCTAGCTTTAATATTTTTATATTTGTTATTATACATTTATAAAATAAAGTATTATTTTGCAACTTTGTATATTTCAAAACTTTCGCAAGTAAGCAGTGTTCCTCATTCAGAAATAAGCACATGATGTAATGATAATTTAATAATTGCTGAAACCCCCTCCCCAATAACTTTAGATTATCATAAAATAAGCAGATTTCGGTACCTGTTCCACCATTTTGTATCTATTAAGCTTATTTTGTATACCATTGCGATTGTTCAACATATAGGGGTCCTAAAACGACTAAAAAAGTTTTTGCGATTTTGTATTAGTTTTACGCTAACTTTTGGCCGTTTTCTTTATCAAATAAAACACATTCCATGTCTGTTTTGGTTATGGGATGCTGAAGTCACTTTCATAACAAAACATCTCCCAGCATAGATTTCTTATCGAACAGAAAAACCGACTACCAATGTCAAGAAACGCTCATCCCTTAAAAAATTTGAGTTTTCATTTATGACCCTTGATTATGACACATATAAAAAAATGACATTTTGTCATTTCTAACCGTTGTTTTGTTTTTATCATAAAGCATAGGTTTGCTGATTTAAACGGAAATGTTAAAATATAATTTTTCTTTAATGTGTGTAATTCGTAAATGGTGACACTAAGATAAAAATGTTCCAAACAATAATTGTAAATAAAAATATTTAAAACATTATTCTCATAACAAAAAATGTCATTAAATCACAATTTATTCAGATATTTCAAAATAACTTGATAGTGCTTCATGTAAACTTCTACTTCCGGTTACTGGATTATCACCAAAAACTAATACAATTGATATACAGTATGTCCCATTAACTTTTTTCAATTCAATTTTATTATAAATAACAATTTTCGTTAATTTTTCTATTAATTATAAAAATATTTTATTAGTGTTTTATATCGTTGTGAAGCAAAACAAAATCTCTATTTAAAAATGTCATAGATTACTATTTCCTCCATATGAAAAACAAAAGTTGATACCAGTAACTCGTAAATGTTTAGATATAAAAAAATTTTGAGTTCTTCTGCAAATTCACCATTAAAAAGTGTCATAAGAAAGTGCAAACCAAAATCTCGTATTATCTTATACAACGAAGTTATCAGCAAAAAAAGAAAATCGAAAGCTTACATTTTTGCCAATATCTAGTGACCTATTCATTCAATTTGAAAAACAAATACATGTTCAAACTGCCCTACTAAAGAGGCAACTTTCGTCTAATTTAAACAACCTAGCATCTCTTACCGTTCTCGAGATCCTAATTCAATAGTACCTTAAATGGGACACACTGTATACAGAATATTAAAATTTTCAGTTTAGTAGTTTTTGAGACACCGTAAAACAGACAGACTGACAGACAGAGAGACAGACACACACAGACATCATCGTGAAACTATTTAAATCGTATTTTAGGGACCCTAAAACGTGCTCATCCACTGAAAACGCGCTACCGAATTCTTAGCATGATTCCTATACCTCCCTTACAGGATGTGGCGGAAGGTAAAAATAACGAGTATCGTGAAGACCGAAGTGAAGAAAGATGATATCCCTATCCCACTTATTGTAAGTCAATCAATACTTATGATTAACGTTTAATTTTGTTCGATTTCATAAGTCAAATCGCAACTGTTAATTTTACTTGCTAATTATAAATGATTATTGAGAAATGTTACGCTGTTTTGCACAAATATAGTTAAAATCTAGTGTAATCATATTTGCACAAAAAAGTTGCGGATTTTTAATAAAATTGGTGATAAATGTGCAAAATTGTAGTATTTCCCAAATATCTCAGTAAATATTACAAATTTTCGAAGCATATTTATTCTTTTAAGCAAATTCAATTTGCATCTTAATAAGCATACTGTTGTCTTGCTCATCTTCTATTGAATGAACTTTGAAAATATTCCCACCATAATATTGCAATAAAATCCTGATTAAATTCATTCATTTATATCGAATATTTATAGCAGGCCTCAATAAGAATTATTATCCGATAACTTCACGACAAGCCCAGCCAATAGTGTTTGATTTCCGTGTTGCCGCCCGCTGTTCGAATCCATGTTCGATTATCACTTGTTTTCGGCTGAAATCATCGCCTGCTGCGACGGACAACGCGCGCTGACTTCACGGTGTTAAAACGGCACTAACGCTAGTGGAATTTACACGATATAAGTGTCAGATGTGAGAATTGTTGTTACGACATGCGTTCTGTGTCATGACACATGTGTGCGAGTGAGAGAGATGATGAGAGTGGGCTGGGAATTCGAAGATTTATAGAAATGGTGAGTGTTCGGTATATTTGAATATACAGGATGACAAACTGATATGCTTTTCTCGGTAGAAGTATCGCTTGTATATTTCTGGATAATCGTTTCAAATTATTCAATTTTGAATAATACAAGTAATAAATTAATTAATATTGATTTTAATTTGCTGCAAAATATTATTTCTTGGTGATTATCATAATTTCTTTTATATAGGTACGATGCAATAGATAAATACTGTTAACTATATTCTTTTATAAGTAATTTATTAATGTGCTTCATTATCTACCGGAGGACATAAAAGTGATTCAAGGCCATTGGCAGTGCCGCCTAGAAAGAATTTTATTTTCTTAGTATTCTTCATTAATAAATATTGATTAACAGATAATTATGAAATAATTTTAACAAAGTTACCTTCAAGCAACGTTCTTGAGGTATTTGTGGTAAATTTATGAGTATTTAACAATGGCCTAGGGATTTTCGGAGAGAATTTTTTTGCGATATTTATTATTACTTTCATTCACATACCGCGTGAAAATGACATTTTGAAATAAACCAAACAAATATTGAACGAAAGCCCACAGGGCTTGAGTGGCTATTGCCACATGGCAATAAGTTTGAGAAAGATACTGTAGAATTATTTTCTAATTTATCGGACTCTCGAGTTATATTTATTTAGATTTTTTTTTGATTCCATTATCCAACACAGCACTAAATCTATCTTTTTTGCTTCTTTTTTACTTGCGTTGACAATAACTATCTGGGAAGTGATATTTGTCAACGAAAACAAAAGCAACAGAGATTTTTCCCGGGAATATTTTCAGTATAATAATGACAGGATTGGTTAAAACTATAACAAGGCGAACATTCAAAATACGATTTATTGTTTTTACTGACAAAACGATTTTAAAATATCAAGTTTCAAACTGCGTTTGGACTTAAATGCATCGAAAATCATCTTGAGAGGAGTTCTTGAGTTTAATTTATTGCTACACATGCGTGTTAGAATTTTAGTTATCATAAATATTAATTTGAGTTTATCGCGGCAAATATTCTGAAATATCAGCTTGAGATGCCATCCGGGGTTGACAGATTTACGTAGAGGTTTTCTCTTTCCCTGCACCATAACCCGTATGGGGTAGTTGCAAGTGTTTGGCCAGCACAAGGCAGACAGTTTGTTTTCAGTCTTTGAAATTAGCAGACGTCTTCTCACGTCTGCTGTGCGCTACAAAATGTGGAAATTTAAGTAAACTTTGTTAATAATAATGTTTTGGTAACTGTAACTATTTAAGCATATTTATTCGTTGTCGTCGTTTGTAATATTTGTGTTTGTTTGTTAATTATTCAATTCACCATTTTATTATTTAATTAAATGCCATTTTTTTTCATCTTAAAAATGTTTCGTCCAGCCGTGCTACAAAACGCGAACACGTGTTGTACAATGAAGCATTTTGTTGGTTTTAAGAATAGTCATAAAAAAATCAATTAAATTTATTTTGAAAGAAAATTTAATGATTTTTGTAAAAATAAAATAAAATGAAACTTTTTGTCTCCATATTTGTATTGATAGATTGCATAAGTCACATACGTTATGAAATAAACAATAACTCTTTAACGGTTAAGATTAGAACATATGTTTGTATAAACTTTTCGATTAATAATAAGTACTAGAATTCATCTATGAAATATTATCGGTACGATTTGAGAAATTCTTTACAGGACAGGGTAATATTAAAAAAAGAATGAACTTAAATATTATTTATTCCAGCATCAAAAAATATAATTTGTATAAAAAAGGAATATTATATATTAATAAAATTAAATTCTGTACATTTTAAATAAAAGCAAAATAATATCACATCCGAAATAAATATAGGACATATAAAAACATAATAAAATATTCTGTAAAATTTGAAACTGATTTTTATAACTAAATTTATAAGAAAAAAAGATTTCTAATATTTCTTAAATAATGAAATCTACTTCTCTTTGTTTTCCACCAGCTATCTATGAATAAATAGAGCGAACCCGGTTAGTCTTTCTTGAGACATAGTGGCTTGCAGTCACGATTTTAATCTTTTCAGCGTCATAGATCGCCGACTACACTCATAAAAATAACTTCTTATTTTAATTTTCAGTTTTTCTTTTGTATTCATTCGTTGAAGAAAATTTTATTTCTTACAAAATGATTAGGTTCAATTCAAAAAAATATTAATTTTGAATATAAATTTTCTTCATCTTCTTTTTTCTGTATTGAAAGAAAATGATATATTTTAAATTTTGTTTTTAAAAATAATGAAATAGAAGTCGTTTTAATTTTAAACAAAACATTTTTATTTAAAACGATACCATTTTGAAGTAAAACTACTCCTATTCAAACTACGTCGTCCCCATAATGAGTCTCAGTTGTATACTTTGATATGTTCCTTCAAAACTAAATTAGTTTTCATTCAAGAATATTTATTAAACCTACAAAATTTTTCAAAGAAAACAACATCGGATTGGCACTATTCAAATCAATTTTACTCTTCATTTAAGAGAAATATGTTTGATCTAAGAAAACATTTTTATCAGTGTAGATTCACCATAACTTAACTTATTTGTTTGAAATATTGGCAATTTAAGAATAAAAATAAATATGGGAATGAAAATTATTTGGGGGGGGGGGGGGGGGTTATTACCCAATTCCCCCTCTAAAACCGCCACTGGCTACTGCACTATTATATGCATTTTTAGTTTTCCTTGGTCTATTTTATAGAAAATATAATAAATGTATAGAAACACATAAACAAATTTCTTTCATTACCTTGTGATATAACCTACAATTTGAAATCAAACATAAACATGACAGCTGCGAATCGACACTAGGCATCCGAGAGTTTCCGATAATGTCCGAACATTAGCGGAAAACATAACAGCATAAGAAATAAAATTTGGCCATTTCTTACATTATGCTGTATTATGTTATGTAATAGAACTATAACTGTTCTTACATACTTGCGTGCACTCATATTTTCACTATTCTGTGCTATATTATGCTATGTAAACTATAAATCCAGCTTCACACTCAAAGTGGGTAAATGGCTTGCTGGTATATTAATATTACTTACTACGTATTGTATGTAGTTCTGGAGTTAAAGTTTCATAATGCAACTGGTTTGGAGTTCACATATCTCAGTAAGTGAAATATGTAATTTTGCGCATTGGGTACCAGCGGTCTTGTCACTCCTCCTCCCTTAAAGATTGAAGCTGAGAGGAAACCACTTGGGTAAAGGTAAAATGGCAACTGTGTACTGTGATATACAAATGTGGATTTCATAATTTACAGTTCATGAAGCAATTTATCCCATAATCCTCTTATATGGTAAGACTGGAATTCCCCGGTTTCACTGACAGAATGCATTAACGAAGTTACTGACAGTTAGTCAATAGAAAAGAAATTATAATCAAAGGATATATCTAATGCCAACTTCATAGTGTAAGGTTCATCTTGAATTCAACCCCTAACAGTATTTAGTAGCGGGTCCTACTATTAAGAGCTCCAACCTACCAACTAACAACAAGTCAAGTAAATTCCCCTGAAATAAAAACGGTCGACACCCATATAACCATACGCATAAAACAAAGAAGATCTCGGACACACAATCACTGACTTCCTCTATCCGTGGCTTAGCAACAAGCACCGAGTCCCAGAGACAACGCAAGACAAAACACGACGCTGGACATTTGCATATGAATAGTGCGTGCGTATGTATGTGGAGTCGATCTCTGCACGCGGAAGCGAGCACGCATGTTGCGCATGGGAATGTGGATCTGATTGCACTGGGGTCGGACAACACAAGAGGTTGAAATGTTATGTAAAGGAACTCTTATGCAATGGAAATGGCTTGAATTTGTTGGTACAGCACTGTGAAGCTTTTTTAGGTATACTCGTATGTATATTAATAGTATATTGTGCAACACTGTAACTAGTGCAGAATTTTACCTATTTCAAGTAAGGTGCGAGATTTTTACACACGATATGAAGTGGAGTTCTGAAATCACAAGAGTGTGAATACGCAATTCTACTCAAGATAAACATAATTCGTTTTTTACATATTTAAGCATAAAAATTTAGAAAAAAAAATCGATGTTATCTTTATAACAAGTGATATGAATGTGAATGTCTTCGATTATTAATCAAATCATAAGCTTATATTTAATCAGATAATGAATAATTATTTGTTGTAAAGCGGATTGGGAACGATAACGCTACAGTGTTGTTCCTAGTGTTACAAATGTACCAAATATGTTACATTTTGTACACTCCGATTAGAGTTACTAAAATCATAAAATATATCAAATATGTTACAATTCGTTAAAATATTGAATTATTTATTAAAAATTTTCTCATATTGCCTAATATAACACATAACCTCAAAAATTATTTACATATCAGTACGAGAAAAAGAAGAATAATCTACACATCTAAAGAACAGTATGAAATATATTTAACGTTCTAGAATCGAATTAGGTTTCCGAATCCTACTTTAGGGGAAACATTTTAGGCACAGAACAAATGTGAGAAGTAACTGTTCCAAATGCTGTTGAAAATGGACCACATTTAACTATTCTTTTTCATCATTTATTGTTGGAAATATATTATTAGGCATCATACGTTGAATAATTAATTTTGAATTTTCTGATTTGTCTATGTTAAATTATGTCATGCAGAAGGATCCACCCCTTAAAAATTTTTATGGTACTAACACCTGCTGTTACAAAATTACTCATACAATGTATTTATATTGTAAACTTTTGGAATATGATATAAAAATAAAATAGCATCCTAGTTCTTCGAATTCGTGGTTTTGCACGTGCTTCTAGAATATCTATTAATTTTCGTACTAATTTTATTGAATCAAAAATTGCTTATAAATGCGACATTGGGTTTATGAAGCGAATTTTGCGTATCATGAAGTAGAAATCTATTCTTCTTATATAATTTCTGGACAAAGTCATAGATTATTTGTCTCTGTGACATATACCAATGATTTTCATGATACACTATAATCTTTTCGAAAACGTAAAATAAATATATCATCACGCCTTTTACGCATTATGGGTGTGGCACTCTGCTTACGCAGATCTCGGTAAGTGATATATTTTTGCGTATGAAGTGCGGTTACCAGACGTCAAATCATAGCTCCCAAATATGTTACTGGAGGGGAAACCACAGGGGTTAATTTAAATTGGCAACTGTCAAAACGTAAGAAAGCAAAGTTGAAATATAGTGACAAATAATATTTTAGGATATTTACTCAGTCTGTAAAAACTTATGGAGACATTTATCTCACTGTAAAGTCACAGACAATATTAACATTTCTGTAGCGCTTGCAGTTACATTTTAAATATAGGGAATCGCTGTTTTATGTATGTTTGGTTGTATTAAAATACATTATTATTGAAACTCAGTGTGCTTATCTATCATCATTTATCCCTTTAATAATATCCTAATTCATAGTTTTTCTTTATCCGGAACATAGAACATTAATTAAATAACTGTTAATTTTAATCAAATCACTAGTGTCGTGAAATTAGCAAAAAAAAAAAACGTGCTAATTCATATATCTAGGTAATATATGTATTTTTTGAGATATATACATTATGTAAAGTCCCCTGAAATTTCTCATTGTTTTCTATTTACATATTTATATTTCAATAACATTAGTTACTATTAAAATACCTATTCATATAACAGTAATATTTAATGTATTTCTGTGTATAAAGAAGTTTTTTTTTTTATTTCGTTCTCCATATTCAACAAAACCCAGAAACCAGTAAACCAGATGTAATGTAAATACGAGGGGTTCAGCCGGTAACTCACGGTGCAACCGAGATCGTGACCGCCGCCAGAAGCGAAAACCAGTGGTTAAAACCACTCGCAGAGCGGTAACCACCCTCGCATTGGCTAAATATTACCTACACGTCACGCGCACCAGGTTCGTACTCAGGGAAATTACACAGGAATAGAAAACTTAATAATTTACTACGCTTGAAAGTAGTCTTTAACGATGCCGTGGTGTTAATGACGTAATGGCGCAATAACGACTGACTTATTTTTATTAATTCGTATAATAAGAAATAGTCAAACATTGAAATATACTGCGAAGAGTATATTATTCATTAATAAACCATCTGCAGATATGTTTCCGTAAGAATGGTGGTTACATTGAAAATATTTTGGAAATTAAAACTAAACAATAAATTAAAATTAAACAATATCCATGGTATACTAGATTTAATTTTTAATTGAATAAATTAAGTTCGCATTTTTAGTATTGTGGATGGTAGGAATTAAGCAAACTGAATTTTTAAATAAAGTTTTATTATACTTTGCACGATCGATTTAGACTTAGTCATCATCAGGTGCAGCTGAAAATAAAGGTAAATTGTACAATACATTGTAGTCATTGTAATACATATGTGTATATATAGTTATTTTATATAAAAATTTGAGTTTAAATGAATTTATATAACGTCAACAATAAAGAAGAAATTAAATGAAGTTAAGTTTTGAAAGAAATTTTTTTTTTTTTACATTTAAAAAATAGAGCGTTTTGTAAACAATAAAATAAGGTAATTTTGTAATCGATTGTAGTAAGCAATCAAATCAATCATAAATATAATATTGGATAATTGGAAATGTAAATAAGCAGTTAAAAAGATACTCACTGTCATTGATTATTCAGTTGAAACATTTGTAAAATTGTATAAAATTTTGTTACACGCTTATAATGTCAGACATGAAATGGTTTTAAGAAACAACAGGTTATAGATGGCGTATTGGTTTGGAGCTGGCTATGTTTTGAAAGGCGGAAAATTTTTGAAAATATGTGGTTCAGGAAAATTAGTTTGGTCATTTACTAAGTGTTCATTATTTTAAGTATTTCATATATTTCTAAAAGTATTAATTTATGATAATTAGTCTCAGCGTGTAAAAGTGTTGTGTTTTCTAAATTTTCAGTGTGACTATTGTTTATTAAATTAATTAAATTGTGAAAAATTCCGATATCATTGGTATTAAACTCAATAATAAATGAAGGTAATATAAAATGGCACACCAGAGTAAAAATATATGTGTCTGGTTTTTCAGTTATTAAACATACGGACACTAATCCTATACATTCATCCATACACACAGTCAAATATTTAGAGAGCCTCAAAAAATGTATTTACGCAAAATCTCGCAATTTTTCAGTACATCTTTATTACATATAAGAATACAAAAAAAACGGAAAAAGTTAGGTCAATAATATATCAAAATTGTAATTATGCTTAATGTTACATACAAATATAAATTTAATATACCAATGTGTAAAACGATCTTTTAACGCAAGTCTAAATAAGCAATAAATGTTTTAAAACATGTACTGGAAATAAATTTAATATGCTCGTAAAGTAAACTTCACTTTCGGTTTTGCAATTATAATTAAAATCAACTGAGTTCTATGCATTGTCATGGAACTTATAATTATGAAGTTTCGTTAGTCTTGTTTTACTCGTTCATTGTTATGCGTTATTACTAGAGACCGGATATTAAGCTTTTGCACTTACACCTAATTTTTAAAGCAAACAATTTTAGTTTTTAATTATGTACGAAATACACAAAATTAACTTTTATTGGCACATATTAATATAGCTTTTTTCCGAGATTGTGATTATTTTTAATTTTATGCTTTTGTAAGTTTATTTTTAATTTTAGAGTATCTACATATTTATTTTTTTATTTTTTGTTAAATACCTATTATTTTAAAAAGAATTTTCTATAACGCTGTTTTGGAAACTTGGCATTCCACAACTAAAAATTGTTATGGAATCACTAACATTCCATACGCTGCGTATGGAATATTTTCGACGAATCAGAGCCGCATATTAGCGCGATATATGAAGTTTCTTGATTCAATTACTATGGTTACGACTGTTAGTTTAATTTGATTTATTTGAGTTTGACGTTTTCAACAGTTTTATATTTGTATATTGTGTATAATTTCCAAAATCTTGTTATAGAAAGTATAGTCTACAACATATAACGGAATGGCATATCCCACGCTCGCAAACCGTAGCCCTCACCTCCGGCTCTGGCTACAAACTTTTTGCTCGCGTGGAATATGTGCCATTCTATTACTTGTTGTAGAATATACTATTCTTCAGCGATACTAGCGCTGCGTTTCTCCAAAAATATGAATACGAACGTCATGGTATATATATTCTACATTAGCGACTGTTCGGGATTACACTATATGCGTCCGAGTACAATCAGTATATTACCGCAGGTTTAAATTTCTTCTCATATTTTCTTGTTCTTCAAAGAATTAGTAAAAGCAAAAATGACACAAATTTTGTCCAAAAACGAAAGGTGCTTATTCAAGATGGCGTCAATTAGGGTGAAGATTCGAATATGACATTAGTACTGTTTGCGTATAATATATTAAAAATGAGTGTCACGATTGCAAAAAAAACTAATAGGAATATTGCAGGAGATGAACAAGTGATGAGTGTTGTTTGTTCCTGAAGACCCGACGCGCTTTTAAGTGGCTGCCATTTCTTTTACAATTTTTTTTATTATTTTCTTAAAATCTGCAACTCTACCAGTTCTGCTACTAATAAGTTATTATCTGAAAAATCTGTGAAATTTATTGAAAATGAAGAAGTACCGGATGACGAAGAATAATTTGCTTCTGAGTCTGCTTTGACTGAAACAAGAGAAATAGATAGTGAAACAGAGCAAGACTGTGCTAGTGGAGAATATATTGAAGAAGGTTCTTCTGCAAAGTTACCAAGAGTGCATCAAATGCAAAAAAATTGTATATCCGTCTCATAACGTATTTTCGTTCTCCCCATGTATCAATGGAGGAACTGAGCAAGACATACAAGCACGAATTACTAAAGCTCGACAGGCCTTCGGGACTTTGCACAAAGTCTGGTCATCTAATCACATCACTAGGAGTACAAAGATACGATTATTCAATAGTAACGTAAAATCTGTACTACTCTATGGCTGCGAGACTTGGAAAATTACTACCCCGCTAATTAACAAACTCCAAGTGTTTGTCTTCGAAAAATGTGCAGAATATACTGGCCACAAGTTATAAGAAACGAAGACCTATGGAAAATGACCAACCAAGAGCAAGTTTACCGAGATATTAAGAAAAGAAAATGGAAGTGGATAGGCCACGCTATGAGAAGGGATCACGACAATATCTCCAAAATGGTCCTTGACTGGAACCCCCAAGGGAAACGGAAACCGGGTAGACCGCAGAACACATGGAGACGAACTGTCTTAAAAGAAGCTAGAGAAAACGGAAAATCCTGGAACGAAATCAAATTGCTAGCCAAAAACAGAACTAGATGGAAAGTATTCGTAGAAGCCCTTTGCTCCTCCTAGGATGCTACAGGAACATATATATATATATATATATATATATATATATATATATATATATATATATATATATATATATATATATCAATGTAGATGATCACCAATAAAACTTCCAATCAAGATATGTTTAACAAATTTGTAATAACAAGAAAATACAATTTTGTTACTTTCTCAAATTATTTTTACCTCCCGCCACATCCTGTAAGGGAGGTATAGGAATCATGTTAAAAATTGGATAGTGAGTTTTCAGTGGATGAGCACGTTTTAGGGTCCTTAGAATAAGATTTTAATAGTTGTATTATTAATAGTGATGTCTGTGTGTGTCTGTCTGTCTATATGTCAGTCTGTAAGTCTGTCAGTCTGTGTGGATCTCTGGAGTTACGGTTTCTCAAAAACTACTAAACTGAAAATTTTGATATTTTGTATATGTAAATTGTATCCCCTTTGGAAGATCTTATTAATTTTTGGCGATAATCCAATAACCGAAACTGGTAGTTTACTTGAAGCCCCATCAAATTATTTTGAAATATCTCAGTAAATTAAATTGTGGATTAATGAAAATTTTGTTATAAAAATAATGTTTCAAATATTATTATCTACAATTATTGTTTGAAATATTTTCCTCTTACTGTTACCATTTACGAATTACAACACGATAAAGAAAAATTATATTTTGATATTTTCTTTTAAATCTGATAACCTTTGGTTTTTTAAGAAAAACAAAACATCGGCTGAAAAATGTCATTTTTTGACATGTATCATAATTTTTTGAAGGGATGAGCGTTTTTGATAGTGGTGGTCCGTGTTCTTGCATTATTTGATAAGAAATCTATGGTGGGAGGTATTGTGGTGCCCACAACAGATTTTTTAGTTTTTAACCCTCTATTGCATACTGTTCCCGAACGGGAACATAAAATTAAAAATTTTTTTTTTCTTTTCTTATGCAGTTTACATTCATGGCAATCATGTTGTAACATTTGGGAACATTATATACACTTTGTCAATTGCCAATTAGGTTATTCATTCCAATTTGACCAACATAAAAAAAAATTACTGGAAAAAGGATAATTACAGAAACTGAGATATAAAATGTAAAATTTGAAGGAAGCAGTTTATTACCTGCTAATATATTACAGCCAAATACACCTTTACAAAATTTCCAAAAATTTTTTTTATGTGATGTTTTCCTAGAAGAGGTTGTTTATCAAACAATTTTGTATAGTACGCAATGACGACCCAATAGACCAAAGTTCTATTGTAAGTTGAATTTGTTCATAATGTTCCCAATGGTGAACAAAACTGTAAAAAGAATTTTTTTTTTATTTTTGGAAAAAAATTTATGTAATACACTTATTTTAAATATAATAATATTTCTTTTGTAAAAAATAATGTTTTTGAGCCATTATTTGAAAAAAATAATCATTCATGCAATAGAGGGTTAAATCAGTATGTTCCTCGTATGAGTATTATAAAATTCTCATTATAATCTGAAATATGTTAAGTAAGTTGTTTATAGTAAAAGCTTTGTTCTTTAATATCCTTTAACTGCAGGCTAAAAAAAAATTAATAATAAGGTCCTTTTTTGCCTAGGGTCTCCGAGACCCAACACGCCGTCCCGTGCTTCACTTTAGGGTGCCGCGACTGGAAGGTTAAATCTACTAACCTGTGCATTTCGAAAAAAAAAAAAATAATAATAACGTTTGAAAAATATCATTATTTGACTAATTTTTTTGAAGGACTGAGCGTTTCTTGATGGTGGTGGTCCGTGTTCCTGCATTGTTTGATAATAATGCCGAATTCATGCAGCCATTTTCATTTTCATTTAATTTAATTTTAAATTTTAATTTAATTTTAATTTAACTTTTTTAAATGTATCATTCATGGAACACTACAATATTAAATGAAATGAAAATGAATGCACATAATGTGTCACATTTAAGTCTGGTAATATTGGACTAACAAATACATAAATAGTTACGCGATTCATATTTTACAAGCATAATTTTTTTTAAATAGTGATTATAATCATATACAAGTGATTATGTGTTCTATCATATCATTTTGTTATTTAAAAATGAAGAACCGGAGACCCACTTAAGTCGTTTGTTCAACAAACAGATTCCGCAGGGAAAAAGATTTCTTCAATAATCTTTTGAAAACTATGTTACTACATAATGATTATAAGAGCTTCTTTATTTTTGAATAAAATTTCTATTTATCGGACAGAAAATTATATTTTCTCATTTCTGTTCAGTTCTACTTAGTCGAATCATCAAAATTATTCATATTTAAGCAAGGAATTTAAATTCTCAATGACTTAAAATATAACCTTTTCAATCACAAACGTCAAAATTTTTTCATTTTCATTTAAAAGATAAAAGTTGGTTATCTTATAAATTAAATTAAATGAAAATGAAAATGAGAACATAAATTAAATGATTGCATGAATGCTTACATATGATAATACGTATTTATTTTTTAAATTAAAATAAATTTAAATTAAATGAAAATGAAAATGGCTGCATGAATTCGGCATAAATCCAAAGCATAAGGTATTGTGGTACCTGCAACTGTTTACTTATTACAGAGTAATTATTTCTAGTCCACCCCTGTACCAAATTAAACTCGCCCTACTTAGGCCAACAGCGGCAATCAAAATGTTCCTCGCATGGTCGCCAGCGCATGACAAACTAAATCGTGCATAACCAAGTATGAGTGCTCTTTGCGCCTATCTACATCGCGACGAGAAATTCACTTATCGTAATTAGAATGCGAATACGGCGAATATTAATTTACCACTCAGATCGGAGAAAGTCCCTCGGAAAAATGATGAGAGATGGCCGGGATTACAGAGAAATGGACGCAAAGTGCGTAGATTATTTATCTAATGCTAATTAGGCGATCAAGATGGTCGTTTATGTTTTGTGGGTAATGATAGTTATTACGGATGTTGATACTTTTACTCCAATTAAAATCATAGAAATTCAGAGTAAATTGAAATTTACCGGTTCTGTGTAACTAGTTGGAAAATTGTTTGTTGTATTATTTGTATTTGGAAAAGGTAAATACTTGACAGGAGTCACTCACGATCTGATTTATAATTAGATATCTTTATTAGTTGAGAATTCGTTTTGACCTTTTTCTCGTTTACAGATGTGTGTCCGTATTCATATGTGGAATAATTCATCAATATTAAAGAATCTTCATAATAATAAGTGTCATAATAATGCACAGAGAATAAATTCAATTTATTTCAAAAATAATCAGCTACAAAAAAAATTTTAAGTGAAAGATGTTAGCAACAATAATTTTAATTTAATGTATCATTATACATAATACACAAATAACTGAAATATTAAATTATTAAGCATTCAAATTTTATAATTATAATTTCTTAAACGTAGTACAAGAAAGTATAACATTAATGAAAAAATTATACATTATATCCTTGAATATCTCGAAATGAAAGCATTTTACCGAAAAGTATGTCGAATCATAATCGTCATGGTTTTGAAGAGGACATCGGATTTTGACAAAATGGCCCCCCTAGCTCCCCAAGGGAGGCCGGGAGGGGGGTCAACTTCAAAATTTTAAATGGGAACCCCTATTTTTTATTGCAGATTCTGAAAGAGCGTTAAAAAATATGTAGGGTTTATTCGGATACTTTTTTTTCAATTTCCAACAGGTGGCACTGTAATCATAACCTCCCCGTGGTGCACATTGGGTAACGCTAATGCCGACGGCACGCAAACTCTTTAACGAAAAAAATTATTTTTTGATATTTGGGGTCAAATGGATAACTTTGACCTGTTGGTTATCCATTTACTGCCCTGTAAACTTTAGATTTTCAACAATTTTCTTAAAATTTCAACACTTTTCATACCTATTTATAATTCTAAATATTCAATTGTAATTTTTTTTATAAATCGGGTACATTACCTTATGCCTAAACAACTTGTAAAGGGCACAAAATAAAGAAAAATGTACAAACAAAGAATGTAGGAAATATTACGTTACAACTTGTAGTTACAGAAAAATTTAACATAAAGTCAATACTTTCCACTTCCAGTTGATAGATAGTTACCAAAATCTAATCTGATCGTAATTTAAACATGAAAATTTTTAATATGAAATTCATTAATTTAAAGATTTTTTTAACTATGTGGTAAATACTTCAATGTTATTTTAACTTTACCCCTGCACTACATCATAATAATAATAATAATAATTTTATTGGCTCACATAAAATACAAAGAATTTTTTTAGCCTAGTCACAAACATATTTAAGTACACATTAAAAAAAATAATTATACATAATGGATTAAAATACACATTAAAATCATATTTATGCATTTCAGTTAAACCGATTGACATACATTTCATAGATAATTAAAATATTTGAGAAACAATTAGAAAATATACATATACTTAACACATAATAGATTAAAATCTTTATAAAATACACTTTAAAATAATATTTAGACTTCACAATTAAAATCAATTGACATAAAGTCGTCCACAGAATAAAAACTATTTTTTACAAGATGGTCCTTAATTACACACTTAAAATTATTAAAAGTAGACAGCGGATTGTACTAGGAACATGATTAAAAAGTTTAATACAATTATAAATAGGGCCTGTTTTGAATTTCTGTAATCGATGTTTAGGTGTTAATAGGTTTCTATTATTTCTTGTATTGTATAAATGCGAACTCTGGTACTCTTCCCATATTGAAAAATTAGTTTTTATAAATACAAGGCATTGAAGAATATACAATGAGTGCAAGGTAAGAATGTTTAACTGTTTAAAAAGTTCTTTACAGTGATCTCTGGGATGTTTATTGCAAATAATTCTTATAACTTTTTTTTGTAGTATAAATATTTTACTTTGTGACGAGCTCCAGTACCATAGGATTAGACCATATGACAATATTGACTGGAAAAGACCGAAGTAGGCTGTTTTCAATGTATCGCTGTTGGTTCTTAGACGTAATTGTTTAAACAGGAATAATAATTTGGATAGTTTACCTTCCAAATTCGTTGTATGTGGAATCCGAATGCATTCGTTGAAAAAAAAAATTTCTTGCAAAATAATAATGTTCAATTCAAAAAAAATATTAACTTTTAATATAAATTTTACTTATCTTCTTTTTCTGTATTGAAAGAAAATTAATATAGTTTTTGCACATTCGGGTTTAAATGCCGAAATTTATTCTTCCTCCTCGTGGATTAAAGTGTCTGTTTTAATCTCGGAGATATTAAATTTCGAAATTTAATCCCAATGCATTAAATTGACAAGTAAAGAAGTAATCATAGCAACATGTAAAATATTTATTAAAATTATTTTATATAAATTACATTTATTATTAATAGTTTTATACAGTTGATAACTACAGAGTATATTTAACCATTTTTGATAAAATTAATTACTTTGACCATTAAAAATACATTGTCTGGTGCATCTTTTATGAATTGATCAACTTGTTTTGCTGTAATTTTGACTTTTTAGATTAGTAGCCATAATTTCTTCTTTTCAAGTAAGTAATTAATTTCGGGAAATTGTTTATATCAGTATTATTTCTAATAAATAACATTCCCTTCAACAATTTTTAATCGTTCATAAAAATATACTAGCAAGTATCCGTGTTTTTTAACTTCTTTATTGTCACACCACTTGCTGAAAGCTTCTAATTGTTTTTATATATTTTTCTTGATTTTATCGGCAATATTTCCACTGTGACTTGTTCTTCAAATTATCTATAATGAAGCGTCACTCAAAATAAAGACAAATTTTCACAAATAAGAATTATAATACAACACTTATAATTATAATTATAATTATAATTATAATACAACACTTGATGTAGTTTCACAAATTTATTAAACTTACACAGTATAATCGATTTCGGCTTATGAGGCCATCATCAGATACATTAAACGAAATCGATTATACTGTGTAAGTTTAATAAATTTGTGAAACTACATCAAGTGTTTTATTATAATTCTTATTTTTTAAAATGTTTCACCAAGCGCCTACGGCTAATTCCTTTGATTTTATTACAAATTTTCACTTTATTTATGGTATCTAGGCAACCTACAAAATTTGAATATTGCTTTCGTTGTTATCAAAACCATCCATTTTCAACGCACGAATATGTATTTTAAATCATTTAAAAAAATAGTGTATATACCACTGACTGAAGTGCCTTTAATCCCTCAGGTGATTATTTCCCTCCCTACGGCTCGTGAAATAAACTTCACTCTCGGGATTAAATCATGCACTTCAGCTCTTTGGTAAATAAACTACTATTATATTTTGTTTTAAAAAAAGGCAAAAAAGGTCGTTTTAAATTTAAACAAAACCTTTTTATTTAAAACAATATCATTTTGAATTAAAACTACTCACATTCAAACTACTTCGTCCCCATAATAAGTCTTAGTTGAATACTTAGATATGTTCCTTCAAAACTAAATTCATTTTCAATCAAGAATATTTATTAAACCTCTAAAAGTTTTCATTGAAAACTAAATCGGATTAGCATTATTCAAATAAATTTGTCTATTCACTTAAGAGGAATCTGCTTGCTCCAAGAAAACATTTATATCAGTGTGATAATGCCCGAATATATTTATTTATTTAACTAAGTAATATTATTTAATATTTATTGAAACCAAAATACTAGTAAACCAAAGCACGTTTCCTTTCCTTGAGTTCAAGTAAACATATGTGTACCGGCATACATATTCCACATGCGTAGCCCCTAATATCTCACGTACATCTCACTTTATTTGTCCACGTAGAATTTGTGTGTTTCATCCTTAAACCCCGCAAACACTTCACGTACGCTGCACTCGACAGGAAATGCCCAAAAGTTATTTATGAATGCGGCGTTTCTAGTCTTCTCTACTTATGGACAACAAGAAGAACCGTAAGCCAAGAAAAAAGATAAAATACGACGGAGTACTACGAATTTACTACAGTTACAAGTCGGTATGTGACATAAGTGATATACTAAGGATAACAAATGGAAATGAACTTGAACAATATTAACTTATTTACTTATTATATAAGAAGACAAGGCAGACCTTGATATAAATGACTGAAAAAAAAAACAAACAGATGAGAATCTAAAAAGACCAGAAATTAAGAACTAAAGAGTAAAAAATCTGTTGCGGGCACCACAATACCTCCCGCTATAGATTTCTTATCAAATAATATAGGAACACGGACCACTACTATTAAGAAACGCTCATCCCTTCAAAAAATTATGACATGTCAAAAAATGACATTTTTCAACCGTTGTTTTGTTTTTTCAGAAAACACAGGTTAGCAGATCTAAACGAAAATATTAAAATATAATTTTTCTTTAATCTGTTGTAATTTTCGTAAATGGTGACAGTAAGAGGAAAATATTTCAACCAATAATTGTAGATAATAATATTTGAAACATTATTCTAATAACATAATTTTCATTAATCCGTAATTTACTGACATATTTTAAAATAACTTGATAGGGCTTCAAGTAAACTACCACTTCCGGTTATTGGATTATCAGCAAAAACTAATCAGCTCTTCCAAAGGGGATACAATTGATATATACAAAATATCAAAATTTTCAGTTTAGTAGTTTTTGAGAAACCGTAAGTCCAGAGATCCACATAGACTGACACACTGACAGGCTGACAGACAGACAGATACACACACACACACACAGACATCATCGTGAAACTATTAAAATCGTATTCTAGGGACCTTAGAACGTACTCATCCACTGAAAACTCACTACCCAATTTGTAGCATGATTCCTATACCTCCCTTACAGGATGTGGCGGGAGGTAAAAATGATGTTGCAGTACAGAACTTCCCGCTTTCTTCTAAACGAGGCGACGGCAAACTTTTTGGTTGCGGATAAAAAACAATCAAAATGAGACTATTAAGAAGGATCTAAACAACCGCCAGCTTTCTGCTGTCAAGTCATAGCCCCCAAAGTTGTTAGTGGAGGGGGAACCACAGAGGTAAATTTAAATTGGCAACTGTTGGTAGTGGGATTCGAACTGAGGATCTCACGATCCACGGTCCGATGCGTTACCACGGAGCGAGCTATTTACCCTTAATCTAATGACGTCAAATATCTAGGAATACACCTAGACGTCTAACTTGACGGAAACACATTTGAACCAAACGAAAGCAGAAAATCCATCCTCTCTACCAATAATATATTTTTGCTATATACAGCAATAATTAAGGCGTCGCTATCGAATTGTGAGGGTCAGTCGATCAACAAGTACTACCTTTATCAAAATCATCGAAAGTATTCAATGAAAAATTCTTCGCATGATTGTCAACGCTTCACGGTTTGTCCCCAAATGATTTATTCTAAAAAACCTCTCAAATGCCGTCCGTTAAAGAAAAAAGATCCCCAGACTAAGTTCAAAATACATTCAAATATTAAAGTATCACAAAAATAGACTAGCCATGAAATTCGTGCAATGCGATAGCGTCAAACTTTTAAAACGTCACACTCACAAGAACCCACTAAATTTACTGGACCGATATAAATACGTAGTTTATCTTTGGATTAGGTATTTTACTTTTTTTTTTTTATCAAAATATATGCAAATGCTACAGGCGATTTTCTTTATTTGCTTAACTCAAATGGATAAGTTGCTGACCCGCGGGTTGCCAGCGCTTTTTCCAAATGGTAAAAAAGATCAATTATTTACATCCGTTTTTCATATATTTTGGGAGAAAAATGTATTATATACACACAGAAGTCATCCCAAAAATCAGTGACTATACATGTATACGTAAATTGTGTATTTAGTGCAAGAATATTGAAATTTTTTCGTAGGGACCTTAAAGTAGCATTCAGAACGACTCAATAAACAATTACTGCAATTACCTCTTACAATTACTAATCAGATAAAGTGAATTAAACTTGAATGGGATCTGTAATTCTAAGAAAATAAAATACCCGTATTTTTTTTAAATCGATGAATTATTTATTGTGTACGTGAAAATAATTATTATAAAATAGAACAAGGAATACGTGACGTAGTTTCGGTAGAAAAAAGATGGAAATATTTGAAAATAAAAAGCTAGATACAAATGTCACTTGTTATTTTATGTTGTAGATATATTTAAAGGTAGGTATATTTCCAAGCTTCTCTAATCTCTATATAAATAATTTTAATCCTGGAAACTATAGTTTTATTCAAAAATTACCACTTAATAGAAGGTCTCATCTATTGAGATGTAGTCGAAATAATCAGAAACTATTTCATTTATTCAAGAATGCAGTGTTTTAAAACGCCAAAGGTGCCCTCTACAACGACATTTTTGGGTAGTAGAATTAAAATTAATAATAGTGAATATAAAGTAAAAGTTAAATTTTTTGTTAAATGTACTTCTTTTTCTGTGGCACCACCA
Organism: Poecilus cupreus; assembly: GCA_963942605.1. NCBI lineage: Eukaryota > Metazoa > Arthropoda > Insecta > Coleoptera > Carabidae > Poecilus > Poecilus cupreus. Next base: position 21,806,200 of record OZ012722.1, read on the forward strand.
GCGATTTGGGCATATTGTATAAACACATCTTGTAAATGGAGAATTATTGACTTTTTCCTCTCTAGAGAGGAAAAATACATTTTCCTCACTATTTAGGGAGAAGAACGGAGAGGTTACCTGGTATGTCGTGAAAAAATATATTATCTAAGTTACTAATGTCAAAAAAAAAAGATGTAGAATATATACATAGATTTGTACAAGGGGTCCAGTGGTGGGATCCTATGAATACGATAGCTATGTGCTCGCTACATATATCGTAGCGGTAGCGTAGCAATATTTCAGCGTATCGTTTGCTAGCTATGTAATTTGGTACTCTCATGGCAACCCGCTAAGTGATTCGTACAACTTCGTGTTTATATTAGCATTTCTAAAAATATAGAGAAATTTTTGACAAGTGCTAAATTTTTCGCTTGTCTTATTCAATTTTTTTTTTATATTTTCAACGATAACTTAGGGAACGTTGCTGATGAAGATATTTTAGAGGAAGGTCGTCGAGTAAGAATAATGTAATTAGAAATTATTTTGCGTAGCTTACTGTTTGTATTTTCATGTTTGTTATACAAATTGTTACATTACAAAATATATTGAAATGTAGTCAGTACATGTTGAAATTGAAGTTAAGTTAAGTTTATAAAAAGAATTTTAACACTAAATAATTACATTTTGTAATAAAAATTTAGTTGGAAGTGTACACTTCCAAGAATCGATAACGATAAACAGGGTAGGTTCTTCGTCACGTGCTCCATGTGCCAATTTGACAAACCGGCCCCGAATTTATGAGTTAAACTTATCTAAAATATTTTCATATCATGCTATATTCTATTCAATGGGGTAAATAGCTCCGTGGTAACGTGTCGGACTGTGGATCGCGAGATCCTCAGTTCGAATCCCACTGCCGACAGTTACAAATTTAAATTTACCCCTGTGGTTCCCCCTCCACTAACATCTTTGGGGGCTATGATTCGTAAAAATATATCACTTACCAAGATCTGCGCAAGCAGAGTGCCACACCCATAATGGGTAAAAGGCGTGATGATATATTTATTTTATTTATATTCTACTTTCATGTACGTATATACAGTTAAGTTCTATGCTATTTGACGTTTAAAGACCGAAAAAAGTAAGAAAATTATAGAGCAAGACTTAATGGTTATAGCAGGGAATGAAGAAAAAATGCAACAGAGTTTAAATATATATGTAATAAAGCGATGAGAAAAGGGCAATGATTATGGGAGTGGGAAATTTAACTATTAATAATAAATAATAATAAAAAAATCAATAAGTTTCCATATCCTGGAAAAATAATAGAAAATAATGATTCCCAAAAGTGGAAGCGCTACTGTTAATTCTAATGCCAAATCGTAATCGATGATTTGGTACAGTGATCTGAACCACAAGATGGATCGGCTACTCCTATTGGGCTTCCAAACTATCAAGAGATGGCGCTGATCACAAATCTCTAGCGGTACATGTCAGATTCATTTTGTATGGTCTTCTATGGCGAATGCGTGCTCTAGTTGTGGTAATTTGTGTTTTATTAGTGTATTTGGTAGATTTGTTTAGATTTTCTTATTATTAATTATAGACTATAGTTATATTTACATTAGCCAATAGTTGTTTTGTAGTTTTTTATTGTAGGTAAGTAGTTATTAACTGTAGCATTATTTTGTTTAAGATAGGCTATCATTTTTCTTTGTTGATATTAGTTTGTAGTTGTATATATTTTCTAGTAGTATTTAATATTAATATTTTTGTAGTTATTTGTTGTTATTTTCAGTAGTTTTATTTTACTTTTAGTTTAAATAGTAGTGTGGATTCATTTATTTGCTTAGATTTAGATAGTATATATAAGTTCGCACGTTGCTCTTTGTCTTCTAGAAGCATGGTAGAAGGCCAGCAAATAATAAATAGTGGCCACATAATATTATGTGGAAGTACATCAACAATATCATCGCAATTTTCAATGCTCTTTTCCATGCCTTTAATTTGTCACACTGTCACACATCATTGTGACACCCCATTTATTCTTCACACAAACTAGTATTTCACCTTTTTGAGAATAAATGAAATCGAACTGTTCGACTTTTATTAGCAGAAGATCTGCAGCCATAAACAATGCAAATTTTCCTGTTTTTAACAGGTTTTTTTTTTAGAGAAAACTCCATCTTAACCTGTAATCTACAAATTAAATGTAGTACTTATGTAAATAATACGTCATAGATAAATGTAATACTTCCATTGAAATTCTTTTATAGTCACTACTGTTGATATAAATTTAGAAAAAATAACAAATAAGTTCAAAATCTTTAAATAAATAGAAACTCAGAATAAACGTCAAAAACACAATGTACCGCGAGACGTAGTTCAGAATTCTGCCGCTAGTTAGCGTATTTTAATATTGGAAGCCCAATACCAATACAACGTAAGGGGCTGTCTACATAGAACTGTCAAAATCGTTGCTGGTGGACTGTCTATCTCTTTCTAATAAATACCATTGCGCATGCGTTACAAATATACAGTTGAACCTATCATTGGTGACAATGTGAAAATATATAGTAAGAACGTTTTAATGTGGTTGTAGTTATTTAGCTGTCATTGCTTTCTTGTCAGTACGTCACAGAAGCAGTATCGCTTAGTTTTTCTTGTTGCTGCTATATTGTGCTTTTGATTTTACAATGGTTATATGTGCAGTGCCCGGATGTAATAATTCGATTGGTATGAAACCTAATTTATGTTTTCATCGGTAAGGACTGAAATATTTAGATTATTAGTTCAATATATTCAAAGACTATTTATTTTGCAGATTTCCAAAGAATGCCGAAACGGGTTCTCTTTGGGTCGAATGCATCAATAGAAGTGATTGGGAACATTTTTGAAGCTTATCGTAATAAAAATAACATTTTTGTGGCCACTGGATAGAAAGAGACAGACAGTCCACCAACGAGCGGGTTGCATAAAATTTTTTGGAGACAAGAAATATACTCAAGTTGCCAATCCATCTTGTGGTTCAGATCACTGATTTGGTAGCTCTGAACGCAGCTTGTACATACGTGCTTGTCTGCTAAATATGACTATGTAGTGAATCATATGCATGAATAAGAAAAATGGTTGATTGGTGCAACTTCTTCATGATGTTTAACACGTTGACTGCGTTACATATCCCTGGGGTACAGTATCAGTTATTCCATACAGACGGCGACATTTTTCATGAAACTTTCCTATTTTACGAATGTTGTGGATCATGTATTTTTTAGAATTTTTAGATGTAATAAGTAGCATTATAAATGTTTTTAGCCAAACTTTCTTTATATGTCAATTTAGTGGTACATATCCCCGGGGTACTGTACCGCACTGGAGTAATAAATGATTACTCCTGTGCGGCACATAACCCCGGGGTACTGTACAGTAAATGATATTGAAATTGATTTGATGAATCATATTTACAAGTTATACCGTGTTCGTTATATTTGCTGCAACATTTTAGATTAGTTTCATTTGAACTGTGACTGTATGATGATATTAGTGTATATTTTGTTCTGCATATTTTTACTATAACGTGAAGTGAAAACGGTAAGGATGTAAATAAGTTTGAGGTATTTTTAAGAGATGTATGCTACTAAAAATTTTAAAAATAGTTTTTTATAATCTCCAGGCGCAATTAAAGTTGGTCATGCATACATATCCCCGGGGATCTGTACCGCAGTGAGAGACAGGCTTGGTACATATCCCCGGGGATATGTAACATGCTTATTTTCTAAACATACTTTTTGGGTGCCGCAGTCAACGTGTTAAGGCACTATATACTAGATTGCTCATCAGATTGTTTTTTTTTTTAAATAATTTTATGCGATTATTTTACATATTAACGAAAAAAAATGTATCAATCATTTTGTTTCTCTTTAAAGAAATCTTACTTATTCTAGATCTAAAATGAACAGTATCCATACGTACTTTAACAGCTGCTAACCGCACTTCTCGTGTAGTAAATATGTCATTAACTCATTACTGAAATTTGTAAAAGCAGATTGAAACTCGAAATGAACAAAAAAAATTAAGATATATTTATTTATTTCTTGAAACTTTCTTCTGACTGTTGTAAATTTTGATAAAAACTTTAAATATTGAATCAGTAGCACAAAAATATTTCAAATAAAAGGTGTGGATAACAATACAACAAAAATTTTCTTGCATATGTTTCCAACTTCCAACTAAATTTGGTATGTTTAGTAATATATTACAATAATCATAATAGTTGAATATTTATTTCATATGAACTAGATAGTGTAAAAATACTCAAAATCTCAGTCATAGAGCATTTTTGACACTTTATTTATTTCATATGTCAACATATATATAATTATTAAGAATAAGTAATAATTTATCATTTAAATTTAGATCTACGTGCTGTATAAGACAGTAGTGTGATAATCACACCAATTTTTGTATTTGTAAACTTAATTATTATAAATTTATTAAAACTAATTAAACTAATGAATTAATGTCTTGTATTTTCCAAATAAAAAGCATAAAATATAATTGGTGTGTCCAATTTGATTAGATATAACATAATTTTCTAAAAACCAGACAAATTAAAATTCTTCTAACAATATATTTGCCAGTCATATTCAACATTAATTTAAATATTAATGATATTGTTATTACTCGCAGAGATCATTAATAATATGCTTTGAAATTTCTCCGAATATATATCAGATTTTTATGCGACGTTTCTTGTCACTTTAATGTTGTTTGAACAAACATTTTTTATTTATTTATTTCTTTTGAGACAATATTTATTTTAGATAATTTGCATAAACTAATATACGTTTGTCGTGGGAAGAAGTGACTAAAAAAACTTGTACTGTTTTCAAACTGGATTCGAATTTTGCATAAGGAATTAATTGAATCAGGGGCGTATCAACTCTAAATTTATATGGGATAAATACAATATGTCTGTAGTAACGCATAGATCATGGGATCCTCAGTTCGATCACCACCACCAGATAAAAATTTACCATTTACAAATTACGTATGGGGTAAATAGCTCCGTGGTAACGCGTCGGACTGTGGATCGTGAGATCCTCAGTTCGAATCCCTCAGCTGACAGTTGCCAATTTAAATTTACCCCTGTGGTTCCCCCTCCACTAACATCTTTGGGGATTATGATTTGACGGCTGGTAACCGCACTTCATACACAAAAATATATCACTTACCGAGATCTGCGTAAGCAGAGTACCATACCCATAATGGGTAAAAGGCGTGATGATTTTTTTTTACTTTCTTATACAAAGTATAAGGTAGTATTAGAATCACGAAAAAAATCGTTGGCGAGATTTTTGCGGAAATACATATTTTGACGTTAACTGAATCCGTTAGGATCAATTTCTCAATGATATCTGTGTGTGAGGATGGATGGATGGATGGATGGATAGATGGATGGATGGATGGATGGATAGATGGAGGGATGTCCTTGTACGCAATATCTCATGGACGAGACAAGATATGTAAACGAAACTTGGAATTGATAAGTTTCATGAAAATATGAAGAGCTGAGTTGATTTTGAATGAAATTAAAATACCGGACAAGGAAGTTTGCTGAATACACAAAACAATAAATTCCATTTTTTTCAAAAATAGAATCAGCTGTGAAAAAAAGTTCAAATAAAAGATGTTGGCTAGAATATTTGGAATATAAAATTTTATTTGCACTTTTCTTGTACATGCATTTTGAGAAAAACTAAATTATATATTTAATAATATATTTCAGTAATCTTAGTTACACTGGGAATAAAAGCTAAAATAATTTTTTACATCTATGTGTCCAACGCGTCAAATAATTGTGAAGTGTCAAATATATGTGTCGTTTTAAATATTATAAAAGCAATATTTGTATTATTAGTTAGAAAGTTTTAAGGACTAGATATTATTAAATATTTTAAATTAACATCATAGCTGAGAGCACAAAATTATATAGGTATAATTTCTATATGTCAAATAATTGTCACAATAGTTATACGCCAGGAACAAGACACATGTTCAGTTGGTTTTATTTGCATAAGAAAGTAGTGTGGTGTCCACACCAGATTTTTATTTTTTATTTACAAATTATCTTCCTACTCCAATTTTTTTGGGGTTGCTATTTGATGGCAAAAAATATGTTAAACCAGATTTGCTTTAAGCAGACTTACACAGACAGAAATAGGTAATTGGTTTCTTGGATTAATTAATATTAGTTATTCATTCTTAGAAATAATTTTTTTATAGTTTTATGGATAACTTGCATTTATTTATACAAAGAACTAGTTCTCCGATGTTACATTATGTACGTATATCACTTACTTATTTCTAGGTACGAAGTGTTGTTACTAGCCGTCAAATCACAACCTACAATGAGTAGCTGCGGCGAAAATTTTTTGGTTAAAAAAATATCCAATCGAATCTGCATTTCTGATCACGTGTGCAAAAGTAACCAATCAGGTCACAATTACACTGATTATTTTTTGACGTTTCTTTAAACCAATGAAATGCTTTATTGTATGTCACGTGTCTGCGTTTTAACCAATCCTGTCATTATTTTATTGATAATTTTTTTATGTTTCTTTAAACCAATGAAATGCTTTATTGTAAGTCACGTGTCTGCGTTTTAACCAATCCTGTCATTATTATACTGAGAATAATGCTCTTGTGGTTATTCCCGGCAATATTCCCTGTAGCTTTTTTGTTTTTGTTGACAGATGTCAAATGTCAGATAGTTCTTATCATCAACACAAGTAAAAATGAGCAAAAAATATAGATTTAGTGGCGAGCCTGATGATGAAATAAAAAAATAATCTAATTAAATATAACTCGAGAATTCGATAAATTAGAAAATAATTCTCCAGTATCTTTCTCAATCTTGTCGCCATTTGGCAACAAGTTTTCGAAAGATCTGTCAAATTATTTTCAATTTATTCTCACTCTCTTGTTATATTATTACCGAAAATTTTTTGGTTAAAGAAATATCCAATCGAATCCCTGTATTTCTGATCACATGTGCAAAAGTAACCAATGAGGTCACAATTACACTGAAAATTTTTTGGTTAAAGAAATATCCAATCGGATCCCTGTATTTCTGATCACGTGTGCAAAAGTAACCAATCAGGTCACAATTACACTGATAATTTCCCCGGGAAATTATCACCTGTTGCTAAGTAACAGTCGTTGACAGCTGGTTGACAGTTAATTCAATATTTAATTTGTTTATTTCAAAATGTTATTTTCACGGTTAGAAAATGTAAATAATAATATTAATCGCAAAAAATTTTCTTACCGAATATCCCTCGACCATTGATAAATACTTATAATTTGATCACAACTACCTCAAGAACGTTGCTTGAAGGTAACAGCCCTCCGCCTGCGGCGTCGGGCGGTTACCAAGCAACGTTCTTTCGGTAACTGTGATAAAATTATTTCGAATTATCAATGGCCTAGGGATATTATAGCTGATAATTTCCCCGGGTAATTATCACTTGTTGCTAAGTAACAGTTGTTGACAGTCGGTTGACAGTTAATTCAATATATGTTTTGATTATTTCAAAATGGCATTTTCACGGTATGTGAATGAAAATAATAATTATCGCAAAAAAATTTCTCACCGAATATCCCTCGACCATTTAACAAACAATCATGTAACAAATACATTCGTAAACCATAACTTCAGGTACATATTAGAAGGGCATATAGTTCTTAATGTCCTGATTACGGAACAAAAATCATTTTTTCAAAATTCAAAAATTAATTTTTGAGCTTTTGAAAGAAACAGTTTTGGGACATTGGTTGAATAGGTAGTTTTAATATTAAATATTACGTTGTATTATATCTAATTAATAAGAAATGTTTGCATAATACAATCATTTAATTAGATTTCTATTAGCCGGCCACATAAATTGTGTTTCTTATAACAGTTTTATATTATAGTATCCAGGAGTACAAAAAATGTTCTTCTTAAGTGAACTACCCTATAAGAGTTATGGGACAACCTGTATACAAAAGCATAACACATATACATTGTTATTGTTCTTAAAACTGACGTTTCGTTGTCAATTATGTGTAAACCGAAACGTCGGTTATGCAAGAAAAATAAATTCTATATGTTCCATGGTAACGCATCGAGGATTATAGATGAGATTCTCAGTTCGAATCTCACAACCGACAGTTGCCATAATAATTTCCCCCTTCACTTTAGCCTTAGGTGCCGTAATTTGATGTGTGGTAACCGCACTTGACTATATTATATATTTCACTTAACAAGATCTGCGGAAGCAGAGTACCATATCAAAAATGTATGAACGACGTGATGATATATTTATTTTATTGTATTCTTAATTTGTCAGCTGTGGAGGTTGAAATGAGGACATCATGATTTGTTGTATTTTATGGATAAAATTAATTAATAAGTTGTTTAAACAATAGTGAGAGGGTAAAAGTAAAATTATGAACACAAGACGAAATCGAGTGCTAGAATCACACGAGCATGATATGAGTTATTCCTCCCGAGATATCTTTTCCCCACGATAGCATATTTCGTCCAGTTTTATAAGCAATAATGTCGTATTTTATTTAACATACGAAAGACTTGAAGATATCATTTGGGTTAGGTATATCACGTAGAGTATTTCGCTGTTTATCTTTCTATGTTAATACTTACAACGTACAATCTTAATAATGATAAATATCTAAACACTAATTATAACATTTTTTTTGCAAAAAACGTGCGCTATGCCATCAACAGTTTGACAATTAAAAATATCAATTTATATTAAATAATATTTAAAAATAAATGTGTAATTGTATATGCTTCAAATTTTAATACAGATTTTAGTAATTTTGCTACACTTACGTATGAAATTTAATTTCTTTAGGACTGTTTGAAACAAGTAAGTGTGTAGATTTGCATAGCATGTGGAAAGCTCAATATTCCACAATAGTAGCAGATAACAGCATAGCATATTACATATCAAGGTGGAAAGTGTTTCATTGCAGCTGAATGCTAATATAGCTTAACCAAGGAAAGAATATTAAATAAAACTTATATAAATTTCTAACATTTGCTTTTTCGGGTGAAATATTTTTGTTTAGTTGATGGTGAATTTGACATGTATTTTGTAAACAATTTCGGAGTGACACTTATATCTGTCAATAATTTTTATTATTTAAATCAAAAATAGGGTAGACAGACATGACTGAAAGTAAAATAATGGATTGTATTTCACCTGAACTACGGCAAAAGACAGAAAATTTGCTTTCACAGGAAAACCTATATTATTCATAATCAATAATCAAAAATGCACTGATTTCACTGTTTGGAAAGTGACAATTTTCCGACCGGTTCGAAAGTGAAAAGTACAAATTATTGACTCTCCAATTTTCCGAAATTGACATTGGGTGTTGTTAATTTACTGAGATCTGCGAAAGTACAGTGCCATACCTAAAATGCAAATAGTGCGATGATATATTTGAATATATTACTTTCTTATACGAAGTAATTTTTCAATGACGCTTGTGTGGATCAAGGACCGTTTCAGTATATTCAATAATTATCAGTTTAAGTTTCATGGAAATGTAAAGAACTAAGTTGATTTTGTATACAATAGCAAAACCGGAAGTAGAAGTTTAGTGGACACAAAACTATGAATTTAAGTTATTTCGAATATAAAATCAGCTGCTAAAGGAGTTTCAAATAAAAAACAGAAAAAACATAATGTAAATAAAAATATTTGGAATATAAAATGTTATTTGTGATTTTCTGCTTCCGATTTCATATTTTTGAAAATATAAGTAACATTGATTAAAACATACTGACTTTGGTATAAAATTCAAGGTTAGGGAGAGGAGAATTAAATAAAAATATTAGAAATTAATTTTTGACGATCCTTAAATGTTTTTTACAGTTAATTGAATCTTGTCTAATTTGGTGTCAAATTAAAAGTCTCATAGAGGAAATTATGTGTCAAATTTTATTATTGAAAATCAAAATGCTTTCGTATAATTTATAAGAAGGTTGTATTGTAACCACATCAAATTTTTTATTGAGGCAGTGCATAAACTTGCATGAGTTGTCATTTGTTTGAGATGTCAATCTATCAGAATTTTAACCCAAAGGTGACATTTGAACCGTAAAATTATACTTTGCAGACTTAGGTGATTGACAGTCGTGCAATAAACTATGGAGTTAAACTCGGAATCTCCATCATAATCATAATTCAATGTCTAACAAGTGCCTATATTAATATCCACTTATATATTAGTGGTACAAGAATTTTAAAAATAAATGAGCATCATTAATTTAAAAATTGCCGTGAACTCCTAGATAAAAACCAATTATCTACGCCTATAGACCGCGCGCTATTCTTTTATTTTAGAAGTGTTTTTTCAGCTTTTTTGGGAGATATTTTTTCTAGTTTGTTCAGGTGACTACTACATTAATGTATACAGATAGACGTGGATAAGAGCCGTCATTTTTTTGTTTTAATCACAACAAGAATTAATTCACATCTTTCCATTTTTCAATGTCATCACGCGTTCGAATAATTGACAGTCGGGAAGACAGTTGATAGCTATATCAAATGATGATGTTGACAGTTATCTCAAAGATTAAAAAGCACGAATTAAACGAAGTACCAGCTCGGGCTACGCAGAAAACGGTTCACGGGTATTTGAATATATTAGCAACAACAGTTACTTTTTTGCAAGGTTTTTTGTTCTGTAGCATAACAATACCGATATTGGTTTCCTAAGAAATATTTAGAGTTTTGTCTGCAGGTCATAATACACATAAAGTCTTATAAGCATTATACTGTGGTGTGGTAATCAAGAAGATTGTCCAACCAGATTTTTTCTACTAACAGCAATAATTAGAAAAAAAAACTTAAATGGATGATTCTTCGTAATAAGGTACAATGTAAATACGGTATTTTATTCATTATAACAGAATTCATTATAACAGAATTAAATTATTACATAAATACAAAGTACAATTAACACTTCTTTGGTGAACTTTACATTTCAGTAAAGGCAGCACTATAGTCATTAGTTATGTACTCGTACTTAAATGAGCCAAATTATGTATTTCTGCAAAAAAATTCAACTTTTTAAAAAATAACCCCATTAAATATTATACATTTCAAATATTATTCCAAAGCTAAAATCTAGCTTATTTAGTACGGTCATACGAAATAGAGTAAAGGTAAAATAGGTATAATTGTGCCGATGTAGGTAATTAGGCATAACGAAAGAAAGTAAGAAAGACAGACAGACAAAAAGGTAACCAATTTAATTCACATTGTATCTATATTTCCTCAACAACACAATATATGGATTTGCAATTGCAGATCATAAACTAAATAATTATGCATATGTTTCAATAAGTTGAATAATTTCCAAAAATTAACTTAACCCAAAAACCTTTTCATTTATTTCCATGATTACTTATAAAAAAATAAATATTCATGTATCCGGTGCAAAAAGTGTAATATATGAAGGCTTTACTTTACGCATGATATTAGAAAAATATACTTTAATTATATTCAATCACTTTAACTGTTACTATGAAAATTTTTTGTTAAAAAAAATATCTAATCAAATCCCTGCCTTACTGATCACGTGTACAAAAGTAACCAATTAGGTCACAACAACACTGATTATTTTTTGACGTTTCTTTAAACCAATGAAATGCTTTATTGTATGTCACGTGTCTGCGTTTTAACCAATCCTGTCATTATTATACTGAGAATAATGCTCTTGTGATTATTCCCGGCAATATTCTCTGTAGCTTTTTTGTTTTAGTTGACATATGTCAGATGTCATATAGTTATCATCAATACAAGTAAAAATGAGATTTAGTGACGTGCCTGATGAAATAAAAAAATAATCTAATTAAATATAACTCGAGAGTTCGATAAATTATCCAGTATCTTACGTGGCTATTGCCTGGCAACAAGTTTTCGAAAGATCTGTCAAATTATTTTCAATTTATTCTCACTCTCTTGTTATATTATTACTGATAATTTAATTTCCCCGGGAAATTATCACTTGTTGCTAAGTAACAGTTGTTGACAGTCGGTTGACAGCTTATTCAATATTTGATTTGTTTATTTCAAAATGTCATTTTCACGGTATAATGAAAATAATAATAATTATCGCAAAAAAAATATATGCATGTCTCGAAAAGTATATCTTTTACTGTATAAAAGTACAGAATTAGTAATGTCCCTGACAATATAAATTCCCCCTTCAAAATGCTATAATTTGAAACCATACTCATATTCGAAAGAATTATAGTAACTTTTATAATACAATCGATTAAAAGTAACTGTTGATATTCTAATGCAGCTCTCCTCAATAAAACATTTGTTTTGACTTGTCAAAATTCAGCTCTTGTAAGGGTTTTTTTTTTTTTCACTCAGTTGGCTTTCGAAACTGTGTCGATCAGCCATCATCATCGTGAGGGGGACGATTTATAAGGATATATTTGAGTTCTTAAAGAAATTGTAAATATGGTTCCATATGTGTTTGTGTTTGATATGTAATAGTTGTCTGCTGGACGAGGGGAGTGGAATATTGTGTTTGGATAATTGGTTTATTAAGGTATCTAGTTGGGCTCTATAATTGGTGCATGAAAACATAAGGTGGTCCAGATCGGCGGTAGAGGAGCCATCGCATCTGCAAAAGGGTTCTAAAAGGCGTTTTATTTTGTAGAGGTAAAAAGGTGTTGTGGCATGGTTAAACCTAGCACGGCAGATAGTTGTTATGTGGTGTCGACTTAGATCTGTGTTGAACCAAGGTTTCTTTGGAAGTTGTGGTTGAACTGCTCCGTATGATGAGCCTTTGAGGCTGAGAGACGTTGTGAACTCATTCGACCATTTTACGTTGATTTCCTGCAGTATAGCTGTTTTTATATCCTGAGGGGTAGGTATTAGAGGCAATGTCGAACCAGAAGTGATAGCTATTTTGGCGAAATTATCAGCAACTACGTTGTTGGTTATTGATGTGTGACCTTTCATCCAAACTACTCTAATATCATAGTTGTGCGAATTCAAAAATTTAATCATGTGAATAATGTCATATATATAATAATGGTTTTGTTTGGAAAAGCCGGGAGAGTGTAGTTTGATTACTGAGCTTTTACTGTCTGTAAATATTACATATTTATTGTTTGGCAGTTGTCTTATATATTTTAAACATTCTCTTATAGCTATTTGTTCAGCTACATATATTGAAGTGTCTTTATCGAGTTTAAATGTTTTGCTGTACGAGTTATTAGGGTCAAAGAAAGCGCAACCAACTCCTGAAGAGTTTTTGGATCCGTCTGTGAAGAGGAAGGAAAAGTCAGGCCACAGGGCGTTTATATTTCTATAGAAGGCAGAGTTCCTCATGTTAGGTGGAAGATTTTCGTCGACTAGGTTCAGGTCGTGGATGAATTCTTCATTTTTTATTGAGTAATAGTGGGGAAAGAAGAAACAAGGAAGGGTATGAAGACGATTGATGTTTAAGTGGTGCTTAGTTATTGAAGAAACGAACGTGAAACCTTCTGTAATTGGAGGATTTGGTCTGTTGAGCCAAAATTTGTCTGTGAAAACTGCTGATGCTAGATTACTTACGTTGATTGGACTCTGTTGAAAAATTCTATCGGATAGGAAGCGTCCAGATAGTAGTTGGCGTCTCAGATGGAGAGGCATTATGTGGCATTCTGCTAATAGTGCGTTTGTTGGGGTTGATTGCAAGGCTCCGATACAGGATCTAATAGCTTTGTTTTGGATGATGTCGAGTGCTTTTAGATTAGACAATGATGCTGAACCATAGACAATGCTACCATAATCGATAATAGATAGTATCAAATTTCTGTACAGCATGAGAGCTGTTTGTGGGTCAGCTCCCCATGAGAATCTAGTTACCGTACGGAGAATGTTTAATCTGATTTCACATTTTTTAATTATTAAGGTGATATGAGGTTTCCACGAAAGTTTGGAGTCAATTACTATACCTAAAAATAATGTAGAGGATTTTATTGGAATGCGATAGGGGCCTAGGTTTATTGTTTCGGTAAAGTGGTGAAGTCGATGACGTGTGAATATAATGACTGCCGATTTTTCTTCTGATAGCTCTAAACCATGTGTTTCTAACCATTTGAAAAGATGAGATGTGGCTAAGTTAAGATTTTCTATGGCGATTGAATAATTTCCGTGCGAACTGTAGATACAGATATCATCTGCAAATTGTATAGTTTTGATATTCGGATTGAATACTGTTGATAGGTCATGGGTATATATGTTAAAAAGTAATGGTGATAAAACAGATCCTTGGGGGAGACCTTTATAGACATACCTGGGTCCTATGATATAGTTGTTGGTTCTTATGTATATTTCTCTAATTTGGATATGGTAGATGATGGTTCTAACTAGAAGTTCTGGAATTCCTAGCGAGAGCATTTTATCTTTCAAAGTAGTTATACATACGTTGTCAAATGCACCCTTAACGTCCACGAATAAAGCTGGAGCATAATTCATGTCAGTATTTGACAACTGAATGTCGGAAACTAGCTTGACGAGGTTATCTTGGGTGCTGTGGCCTCTGCGGAAGCCATTCTGAGTATCTGAGAGTAAAGACGAGTTTTCAAGCCACCATTCGAGTCTGGATTTTAACAAGCGTTCATAAGTTTTGCCAATACATGAGGAGAGGGCTATTGGACGGTAAGAGTTGGCCTGGTTTGGATTTTTGTTGGGTTTTAAAATGGGTTTAATTATCTGTTTGGTCCATTCCGGGATTACTATATTTTGTTGAAAAATTTCATTAAAAAGGTCTAGGAGGCTTTGACTTGTAAGGGTTCCTTTCTTACAAAATAAAGTGGCAATTATGAAATTAGTTTTTTAATATACTAATCGGTAAGTATAAGTTAATAACTAAAGAAGATATCCAAATAAACTGTATATAATTGTAGTAAGTGTTACATTCAATATAAAGAAATGTGTAATTAAATACACAAAAGTCTCGTTTAATATAATTAAATATAGATATATCAAAGTATATTACATAACAGCAAAAATAAAACATTGTCAATTTATTACTATATCTCCGTGCAAAAAACGTATGGTCTCTTATCACCCGTTAAAATCTCCAAAAATACTTTACGATTTCAGTCGCTAACTTAACAATTAAGAGTTAACGTGGGCGTAACGTAGCATTTATGAATAAAACATCAAATTTCAGCGACGAAGTAGTAACATTTTTTATTATTTTTTGTAAATGGATTTTTTATATTCGAAGTCTCGTAAATGTCAATTAAGTGAAAATAAAATGTGTTTCTAGCATGTGATTGAATCATATACCAAACATCAAAATTTTATTGCTAACGTTGTTGTTAACGCCTACTACAAACAACGCGGTAAAAGTAGTCGGCCGGTTAAATGTTTTTTTTTTTTTACGACCACTATGGAATATTGCACTTTTCACATGCTTATACCATAAAGATACAAAGTTGTTTATTTCTCGCAATCGTTGCGAAATAGCATGCGTAAATATTTTACAAATAATAAATAAATATAACATCATGATTTTTATTCATTTTGGATGTGACACTTTGCTTAGAGCATCTCTGTGCAAGCGATATATTTTTGCGCATGAAGTGTCATTAAATAACATTAACAACCATTAAAGATATGCGTAGTGGGGGAACCACAAAAGTAAAATTTAAAAAATGGCTACATTTATCTGCAGCAAGAATCGAACTGCAGGATGACAATATATTTCTCGAAAATATATTTGTTGAATACAGTAATGTCAAAAATTAAATTCAAAGTTTGTACATTTATTAAAAATACATATGTCGAATGTTGGAAATATTTCAAATGACGAATGATACGAAATTCGAAAATACATTTGTCGAATCGCTTGTATTATTACAAACCTCGAATAGTATATTGTGCAACAAGAGCAGAAAGTTATCTATTTCACGCGAGTTATGAGAATTTTATCACGAGAAGAAGTCGAGTGCTGAAATCACACGATATGAAATACGTAATTCTGCACGAGTTGCACAATATACTTTTTCTACGATCACACTTTTGTCAAGATTTAATAATAATTCTTACTGTTCAACAGCAAGAAATTACATTTAAAACCCAAACTATTTGACGTTTATGATTACAGCATGAAGGCGGCGCAAGCGCATATCTGCGCAGTGTTACCAACTGTGAATCTGTCGATTGTAATATAAATACTAAAGACATATTTTATTAAAAATTTGATATTGTAATCTCAATATTTAAAATGAAGATATAAACTCTGAAATTATTATGATGTATACTATGATATATAAATGTAATTACACTTGACATATTAATATCATACAGTATTAAATTATTATTAAGTTAGTCACGCTTGCGTGTGGAATAAATGTGCACGCTATTCCACACGACTCTGCGAAATATACAATTTTCAAGCTTTGTTTAGTGTAGAGAAAGTGTAATTTTCAGTAGTGGTCGTAGAAAAAATATATTTCTCGAATATTACAAATGTCGAATGTTACAAATCAGGATAATACATTTGTCGAAATCGAACAATACCATTATACCAAATGTCGTATTGTAATCATTGCTCACTAATTGGAACTACGACATTTGGCATTGTTCGCTTCTGACAAATATGATATTGCAGATATTTTAGATATATTGCCACTTCGTCAAATACAAAATATGTGGTTGAAGCAGGGCGGAGCTTTTTCTAACAATTCACAGGTTATAGTACAATATTAAAATGTATGATTTGGATGATAGTGGAATGGGATTTAATATAATTACTTAGATAATAAACTCTTTATTCGGTAACATTATAAAAAATGTACTACGAAATACCAAAACAAAGAAATTAAGAATTCTGAATCAAATTAGGCCAAGAATGTTAAATAAGTTACAGAAAAAGTAGGATGAAATATTTATTGCAAAGTTTTCGTAAATAATTTCTGCCTTGTGTATAAAATTGTTATTTTCTTTCATAGCAGCTTATGATTCACTTTTTTTTAATTCCGTCGTTATTGGTAACAATAAAAATAGTTTATATACCTACCAAGTGGCTGAAGTGCATGATTTAATCCTGAGGGAAATAATCACCTGAGGGATTAAAGACACTTCAGTCCTGTGGTATACAGGGTGTTCATTTTACTATTGCTATTTCGAGAACTATAAGAGCTACGAGGTCGGTTAAATTAGCAAACAATTTCTATATTATAAGACAATTAAAATGAGCGAAAGAAGAATTTTTTTAGACCAGTGGTTCTCAAAATGCGGGGTGCAACTTTCTTTTCTGAATTCAATGATTTTAATATGTAATGACCAAATAATACAAAATATTTGAGAAAAATGCAAAATTAAAAATGTATCATTTTTATTTAAATATGCATATACAAAGTTAGCCATGGAAGAAAACAAATAAATCAAATTCAGAAATAATTGAAAAAACTGTAATTATGAGAATAATTATTAATTTAGTTGTTACAATACAGAGGTACACTTAAAAAAACTAATATTAAAAAATGTTTGATTTATTTGTTTTCTTCCATGGCAAACTTTGTATATGCAAATTTAAATAAAAAGATATATTTTTAATTTTGCATTTTTCTCAAATATTTTGTATTATTTGGTCATTGCATGTGAATATCATTGAATTCAGAAAAAAATACTGAATCGAATAATAATTTGTTTTCTTGCATGGCAAACTTTGTATATGCATATTTAAATAAAAATGATACAGTTTTAATTTTGCATTTTTCTCAAATATTTTGTATTATTTGGTCATTACATGTGCACATCATTGAATTCAGAAAAAAATACTGAATCGAATAAGCAAATAAAAAAAGTAGGTTGCCATTTAAAATAAGAAAGTTGCACCACGCATTTTGAGAACCACTGGTCTAAAAAAATTCTTTTTTCGCTCATTTTAATAGTCTTATAATATAGAAATTGTTTGCTAATTTAACCGACCTCGTAGCTCTTATAGTTCTCGAAATAGCAATAATGAACACCCTGTATACACTATTTTTTGCACTTCCAACCCTCGCTTCAGCAATACTTTATAAATAATGAATAATTTTAAAGGATTTAAAATACATATTCGTATGTTGAAAATGGATGGCTTTGATAACAACGAAAGCACAAAGTGAAAATTTGTGTTTATTTTGAGGAGTGACGTTTCATTATGGATAATTTGAAGAAGCCACAGTGAAACTACTGCCGATAGAAACGATTCGAAGCTTTTAGCAAGAGGTGTGACAAAAAAGAAGTTAAAAAATACACGAAAACTGTGCTGCTAGTATATTTTTTTGAACGAACAAAAATTGTGCAAGCTATCATTTGGGCGATATTCGATGTTGAAGGGAATGTTGCTGGTTAGAAATAATACTGATATAAGCAATTTTCCGAAATTAATTACTTTCTTTAAAAGAATAAATGGTGACTAGTAACCTAAAAAGTAAAAATTACAGCAGAACAAGTTGATCAATTCTTAAAAGATGCACCAGACAAAGTATATTTAATGGTCAAAGTAATTAATTTTATCAAAAACCTGTAAATATACTCTGTAGTTACTGTATAAAACTATTAATAATAAATGTAATTTATATAAAATAATTTTAATAAATATTTTATTTGTTGCTGTGGATGCTTATTTACTTACTAGTCAATTTAATCCCTTGGGACTAAATTTCGAAATATAATACCTCCGAGATTAAAACTGTCACTTCAGTCCACGAGAAGGAAGAATAAATTAGGGCATTTAAACCCGGAAGTGCAATAAAGTATGATTTGCTAATTTGACGGAAACTTAAATATTTGTTAAATATGTTTGAATAATTATAGTTGCTTTAAGAACAAACAAATAACAAACATAAATTTTATATGTCAAACATGTGTCAAGTGTAGTTATTTAGCATTCAAATTTAAATTTATACAGATATGCTGTTTATGTTTATTGCATGTCATATGGTGGCCATACCAGATTTATAAACAAGCACTACTGGTTGTTGCATTGCTACCAAAATCTAGTCATATCGTAAATTAAAGATCCAAATTCTAAATATGTTATTGATTTAATGATATTAGATTTTAAATTATTGTGGACGAAATAATCGTACCAAGAACTTGCTTAAGTGTTTTAAACTCAATATCGTATTTTCTCGTCACAAAACCTCCCTTACATAAATGTGCGAGAGGAAATAGGTAAATTGTTATTACTAAAAAAACTGTTAAAAAAGATACAGTACAGTTCGCATCGGGCTGAACTACCTATTATGTAACTTTGTGCCCAATGTATTATTATAATAATACCTTTGTAATTATAAAATAATTACTGATTATATATTACTTATTTAAAAGAAAAACGTGTTTCTTTTCTGCAGTATTTATTGATGAATTGTTTACATAATAATTTATACAAAAACATTTCAAGGATAAGCTGTTTTCAATTTCATTCAATTTCTGTGCTTAATTTATATTTAATGTTTTGTTCTTCCATTGTTTGAAGCGATACACATGTAAATTAACTACTAATGTAATGATTACATTAAATTAATTCTATAATGAAGATATATTTATACGTTTCAACCTTGTAGTTAGTAATTAATCAAAATTTGTTTTTGTTCTGTGATCTCATTTAAACACCTGACGTAATTCATACCGAAACAGAACATGATATCACAAAAGAACTAAATAAAGAAGTAATTAAAAAAATTGTTTATTGCTATTTATATCGTAGAATCATATTGCAGCACATGTATTGATGCTGTAGAATGAGCTTAATACATAAAGAATCTGATGTGGCCAGCACATAACCTCCCGCCCAATACTACTCTTAAAAGGTACAATATAGTATTTGATGATAAAGAAACATACCTTCTTATCTGTTTATTTTCTATTTATATTTTATTTCGCATTTTTATTTAATTTTTTGACATATATTTCAATAAGAAAACAGCTTTACAATCAAAATGATATGTATCACATTTCGTAAAAAATTTAAAATTTTTAAGTGTTTCCATGGTGTACAAGGAATGCAAGATTTATGAAAATTAATTTCTTTATATTTTATTATCTCTAAATCTAATGAAAATTAATAAAATTAGTGTAATCATAACACATGCAAAATTAAAAATTCTACAGCTTTAAAAATAACATAAATAGTTGAAAAAGGAAATTTAACCGGGTTTTTCACGAAAAACTGTTAAGGATTTCAAGTAAACTGTTACTTTCGGTTGACCAATTTTATCTAAAAACTAATCAGCTCTTCATTTAAATATAAGAATAAAAATTCACAAATTTGTGTTTTTTGGTATTATAGTATTTGAGTTATGCGAGACAAAAAATTACCTACACACACACATACATACATACATACAAACAGACATCATGGCGAAAATAGTAAAATCGTGTTATAGGGACCCTAAAACGTGCTTATTCATTGAAAACTCCCAATTTTTTTAACCAAAAACAATACCTCCCTTACCTAAAGGTAGGCGGGAGGTAAAAACCAAATTTAGTTTTATATGTATATAAGAAAGTCGTGTAATGACCGAAGCAGACTTTTTACTTGGCAAGTATAAAATTTCATTTGATAAAAATTGATTCGTATATAAAGCTACTTGATTTTAAATTAGTTTTTTTAAATACAAAAATTAGACCTAATTTTGAAAAAATAATTCCTAAGTTTCGTATATTTAAAAATAATTTTCCCCAAACCATTTATAGTTCTTTGAAAATGTATTTCTTATTATTGAACCTTGATTCTTTGCAACAGTAATATGTACTTTGCATATCGTAA
The DNA here is from genome assembly GCA_963942605.1 of Poecilus cupreus. NCBI lineage: Eukaryota > Metazoa > Arthropoda > Insecta > Coleoptera > Carabidae > Poecilus > Poecilus cupreus. Next base: position 21,827,041 of record OZ012722.1, read on the forward strand.
TACATTTCATTCGTGGTAATATTTTGGTTCAAACAAATTATGGTCTTATAGTGAAGTGGACCAATTTTTATAACGTATGATTCATCTTAAACAAATTTGAAAACGTTGCAGGCCTGTAGTGTAGAATGTACTGTATTTCTTAGCTTCCTTACACCCTAGTACATTTAGTGACATTAAAAACATCTGCCAAATATATTAGGTGTGAGGAAGTCACAGGGGTAATTTTTATGTGGTGAATATTTCTCTACGAATCTATTACCCTTAATTGATATGTAATTAATTATGTAAAACATGCAATTGTTAGCCGTGTGCTTAACGAGAGAATAAGAAAAGTGTGAGTGCATAATCTAAGCAAGTTAGTGGTGACATAACGATTATCCTATTTACTATTCTTCGCATTACTTGCCTAACATCTTATCTCGGCGTCGATTTCAATTTGCATTTCTGAATACAGAAATATCAATTTCGCTGGCCTAATACCCGCACCACGCAGTTTAATGGATAATCACTGCAAACTACCAACATAAAAACACGAAATTACCAGTTCACAGTCCTATTAAAAATTTCCATATTGCCTACAAAGACGGATTCTGTGCATCACAATTGTAGACGGGGCTGATTACAGCAGCGTCACGATCCGATTGGCGCCGGCCAGTGGCGCCGGTGGTTGCTGGGCGAGGGGGCTCTCCACCCCTGGTATGTGGACGGCCAGAGGCAAAAAATTATCTGCTCTCTGATTTGCACTTCAAGTCATACTAGTGAAATGTATACATGCGCTGGTTTGCTACGTACAAATGCAACTCAAATATTATTTGGAGCCTGAAATATTAAAATAGTTATTTATGTATCAAGGCACTGAAGTTCAATTTTTTATCACGAATATGGAATTTAGTTGCCGAGGCCCGTAGGGCCGAGGAAAATAAACCATGTGTGATAAAAAGGAACTTCAGTGCCGAGCTACATATTAAGTTTTATTTGAAATCTAAAATTCGAAAAAACTGTAAAAAAATTACAATATAGGTTAAGTTTATACATCTGTCAGTTATCAATTGAAACTGACAGTCAGTGTTGCCAACCTCGAGAAGTGAAGTTATCGTTAAAAACACTCAAAATTATGTGTTTTGTTCTCAATTTCGTCATCGCAATTAATTAGTTAATTCTTCTTGCAAATTTTGTTTCATGTTACGTCCAAATTTACTATAGTACTTCAATATATCTGCCAAAATTATCCTAATTGAACAATAATTATTTAATGATTGCCAACATTGAGTTGCTTAAAATCGTCGTATATTGGGTTACTTTAGTGACGATTTCTGAGCTTTTAATGATGATTTTTGAGCACTTTAGTGCCGATTTCAAGTAAATATACTTTTTCAAATTTTTCAGCTCCTGTGTTAGGTTTATTTGTAATCTACTCGGACGAAAATCGGAACATCTACGTAATTTAAATTGGCTAAAAATGCGGGAAAGGAGATAATTGAATATGGCTGGCTTCCTTTACTCATTCCATTATTCGAAGTAGAAAAGCGCCGTATCACTTTCGGAAAATAAAATTCAGAAATGATTTAAGAAATAGGATAATCAGAAACAAGGTTCTTTTGCATATTCCCAAACACAAAACAGGTCTTTTCCAAAATTACCACAGTTTCCAATGCCCTTTAGTTTACAACAATATACCAAATAATTTGAAAAGCCTTAACATAATAGTTATTAACTTTACAAGTGAGCAAAGTAAGAAATTTCCCACGAGAGAAATTTTATCGAGTGGGTAATTTCACTTTGCCCGCGTGTGAAGTATAACATTTTATCCAACATCTCTTAATAAAAGTAAAATTTATTAAAGAAATATTATTTGACAGTGACATACGCTTTAAATTTTCTAAATTAAAGTGTCAATCGAAGTAGTTACCAAGATATTGTGTGTTATTATTATAAATTTAAAAAATACTCACTAGTGACTTTTCTCAATATTATACCCACTAGTGGGTAATCTGTTACTTTCCCTGTTTAAAATCGCCATAGCATTTATTGAGAGGTGTTGGATAAAAATTTTAGTCTAATAATGAGAAATCTCATTTTTAATAAATCATTATCTTTTCAAAAATACATTTTTGAATATTCATTTTAAGAATTATGCATTCAATTAAATAGTTATTTATGTATCAAGGCACTGAAGTTCAATTTTTTATCACGAATATGGAATTTAGTTGCCGAGGCCCGTAGAGCCGAGGAAAATAAACTATGTGAGTGATAAAAAGGAAATTCAGTTTCAAGGTACATATTTAGTTTTATTTGATATCTAAAATTCGAAAAAACTGTAAAAATATTACAATATAGGTTAGTTTATACATCTGTCAGTTGTCAATATAAACTCACAGTCAGTGTTGCCAACCTCGGGAAGTGAAGTTATCGTAAATAACACTCAAAATTATGTGTTTTGTTCTCAATTTCGCCATCGGAATTAATTAGTTAATTCTTCTTGCAAGTTTTGTTTCATGTTACGTCCAAATTTACTATACTACTTCAATATATCTGCCAAAATTATCCTAATTGTACAATAATTATTTAACGGTTGCCAACACTGGGTTGCTCAAAATCGTCGTATAATGGGTTATTTTAGTGAAGATTTCTGAGCTTTTAATGACGATTTTTGAGCACTTTAGTGCCGATTTCAAATAAAAACAGTTTTTTGTACTTATATATTGTTGCCTCATTAGTGAGGTAGATTAACCATATATTTATTTTTTCAATTGAATGCATAAGTCACCAGATACTGACCAAAATATAAATTTTGCTATTTTCTTTTTTTACTTGTAACTTTGATATATGAAATAATACGACATTCTGGTTTGCACTTTCAAATTGTGAATTTTCAGAAGTACTCAATTTTTTTTATATCTAACCATTTACGAGTTACTGATATCATACTAATCCACGGCATTTTTTAATAGAGATTTATTATTTGCTTCACGATCATATAAAACAGTAAAAATATATTTTTATAATTAACAGAAATTTAAATTGAATTGAAAAAGTTAATCGTAGGCTGTTACGAAAGATTTCATAAGCAAATCTTGTACTTAGTTACAAATACAAAAATAATATACGAATACTTTATAATAAATAACTCGCCACTTGATTCTATGCACTTCTGCGCCCTTCGTTCTCTTTCTTCTATAAATTTCTCAGTATTCTTGGCCTAATTTAAATTAGAATTTTTACTGTGACCTTTCGTAATTTTTGTTCATTCTAATATTCCCGAATAGTTTATTAGCAGGCCACTGAATTTCGAAGTTGATCCCATTCTATTGTCCGTTAAATCGAACATTTAAATATTCTATTATGACCATAAATTATGAGCAGGAGCTTCGTACTGTCAAAACCACTTATTTTGTATTTGACGAAGTGACAATTTATCTAAGATATCTTCAATATTATTCGTCATCCAGAGCCAATTAGTGGAATTCCCAGTATAACACCTTTGATTGAAACTAAATCTAACATAATGGCAAAATTCTTTTATGAAATGTTTTCATAGCAGCCTAAGATTCACTTTTTTCAATTCAATTTTATTTTAAAGAACAAAACTCGTTCATTTTTCTGTTAATTATAAAATTATTTTATTGGTTTATATCGTTGTAAAGCAAAACAAAATCTGGCAAAACATAACAAAAGTAAATATTTTAAATTAAGTTCGACAGTTACTTTTGCTGTCAGTCCTCTCACGTGTGACTTCAGAAGGAGGCAGATTTTCATTATGGTTTTTAATTGTTTGAGTTTAGTAAGGAAATTGGAGCTTTCTGGAACTGAAATATATATTATCATCATTTCAAGCCTGTATGTTTGGCTTTGCGCGTATTAATTCATATATTATTTTTGTACATTTTGATACACTGATTCCAGATAAGTGCTATTTTAAAAAATTTTCTTCAAATACTTAATAATTATTAGACAAAAACTTTATAGTGAGGAAAATGTGTTGTTCCTCTCTAAAGAGGAAAATATAGAAGTGTTTCCAATATGAATGTTATTTACCAAAAATATATTATAAAAATTGTAAATAAATTCCAAATTTTATTCAAAATCCTTATTTTAGTGATATACATACTTTAAATTATCTTACAATTATATCTTATACTTTTCTTTTTCTTATTAAATATCAAATTGACAACTTATTAAAGTTATTTAAGACTGGTTCATTGGCAACACTAGTACACCGCCTTGTGTCAGATAACCTAATTTTTAACGTGTCAGTCTGTAAGTTGTGTTCTCAAAGTGTATTTTAGGTATAAGCAAATCGTTTTTAGAAACAGGTCGTGAAAAAAATGTTGTGTCTAACACAAGAGGAAAGCTCTTCTTCCACTCTCGTTCGAAATCGAGGGGGAAAAAGAAACGCTTTCCTCTCTAGCTTGACACATAACAAAAAACACTCGTAAGATACTGACAGATTGACATTGACAACATGATAACTATGATCATGGGCTTGTTTATCCTGAAGTTAGTTGTAGGAGTTGTGACGTCACAGTCTCACTTAATAAGAATATTTGCATTACTAGTGACCCAAACTAATGAAATAAAAATTAAACAGAAAACATTGGAATCCCCATTTCATGCACAATTCATAGAGATGGGTACAGATTTGTACTGTAAATTAAATTGTAAATTTCTCAAAGAACTTCAGCTTATACAAAGTAAAAAGTTGTTGTTAAAACAGACGAACAACCTACACCTGACTTGGAAGGAATACAAACAACTTTCATTGTATTTTTTTCCGTAATACTGAATTTCTCTCACGTCGGCTAAGTTTTGGTTGCATTTGACATTTGATTAATATTGATCGGTTCGATGTTGGGTGTCGGAGTGTCAGCGTGACGTCACGCTAAATTCGTGTACGTGTCAGCACGTGTCACACGTGTCATGCACGAAAACACACACGTGGTGTGTCTGGTAATAGACCACACGCTGCTATGGGAAATAATATACTGGATTTTGTGTCGTATTTAAAAAAATAAATATTTGGTGTGTCCAGATTTCGATAGGTGATCTCAAACTAGAAGAGAACTTATAGGAGTTGGATGTTAGTAATTGTGGTGTTCAATTGTCCATCACAGATATTTCCTTACTTTATCAAAAATTCTGATTGGTCGGTAGACACTGACGGAAAAATTTAATTATTTTTCAAATAGTTTTTGAATAGTTGCATATTGGCGTAGAGTACAAATTTTTTCTTGGGTACATTTTTAATATTTATTATATAGAATTAATTTTAAAAATAATCCGTTGTGGGCACCACACGACTTTCTTATACTTTTAAATTCGATAGCAAACTTGATAGAATTTTAATATCATTGTAAAAGCAATTGACGGTCGCCTAAACATAATGTGTAATATCTTAGTATCTACACCTCTCTAATGCCTATGGCACACTGGTCGATGAGCGTCGATGAGCATCAATGAGCTCATTGGTGAAACAACAGAACGAACCCACCCTTCAAGATTTTTAATGTCTTCAATGACGAATACAGGGAATTTCTCTGTGACAAAAAATGTTAACATGAAATGAGACACAAAGATACGTCTGAAATGAGACCCGTTTGTTTCCACGATGCTCATCGATGAAAAATAGAGGAGCCTATATTTTTCGTCGATGACGGGTTCGTTCTGTTGTTTCATCAATGAGCATCGATGCTCATCGACGCTCATCGACCAGTGTGCCATAAGCATAATGTGAGAGAACTAATTTGATCGCAATTCGATAGAAGTCAATAAATTTATAAAACACAATTATTGATAATCGTTCAGAATTAATTTTAAATGACATTACAAATTTCTTGCATTAGGATGTCGACGCAGAATTAATCAAAGAATATTTCTACCTGAAGCTTATCACCACTTTTCCGAAATTCCTGTATTTTATAATATACTGGGTGTTTCATTTAATCTGAAATTATGTATATCTCGAAAAATACACATCGTATAGAAATATTTGCTGAATCGAAACTTTAATATCTCCGTAGGGGGCATCCGTTAGTTCTAAATTCAGCCCTTCTCTCCGCCCCCTGTGAGTGCGACGAGGGGTAACTTTCAAAACTTTATTCCTTTATTACAGATTCGGATTCTATGTCGAAAAGTGCATATGATTTGACGGAATTTTTTTTCAATTCGCGATAGATGGCGCTGAAATTACAAAAAATTGAACATAAATCAAAAGAATAAAGAAAAAAAAAACAGAAAAACAATTATTTAGTATTTTACGAAAGGCTATTTGATGATGTTAAGGTTGATTCCTCCCACCCCCTGTGGTTGGAGCAAGTAGCAACAAAATCTTATCTATGCTAAAATGTACATATTTACGTTGAGATGTATTGCAAGATTGCAACAATTTGTTTTCAATAATTCAAGAATTTGGGAGCATTTAAAATCGTCAATCAAAGCTTTATTTAATACCCACAATTAAAACAAATGCAAAAAAATACGACGGAATATTTGGCGTAGAAAAACCGGTTCTTATTTAAAATTTAAAAGTTGCCAAGGGAACGTGGGGGGGGGGGGATCAACCGTAACATCATTGAATAGCCCTTTGAAAAATACTAAATAAGTGTTTTTCTCTTTTTTATTCTTTTTATTTCTGTTCATATTTTTGTGATTAAAGCGCCATCTATCGCAAATTGAAAAATAAAATTCGGACAAATCGTACGTACTTTTCGACGTAAAATCCCAATCTGTGATAAAAAATGGGGTTCGGCAAATTTTTCTGTACAATTCCTATTTTTCGAGATAATACAAAATTCAAGGTTAAATGAAACAACCGATGAAAAGCGCTGTTAAGCAAATAAGCTTCAGGTAGACCTATTCTTTGATAATTCTGAGTCGACAATCCTAATGCAAGAAATTTGTACTGCTCTTTGTAAAGCTGCGCAAAGCTATCAAACTTATAAATGTGCGATTAGAATTAAATGAATTTTTAAAATATTTTTATGAAATATTATTGCTATTTACTTCCCAGAAGGATTGTGTAAAATTGCATTGATGTAACTAAAGGTTTAATACCAATACTTTAAGTTTTTAACTCCTCTTCAGACGTATTTTTTACCTCCCGCTACATCCTGTAAGGGAGGTATAGGATTCATGCTAAATTTGTGTATGTGTCTATAAGTGCCTATGTGTCTGTCTATCTATCTATCTGTCTGTCTTTCTGTTGGTCTGTGTGGAACTCCTGATTAGTTTTTGGTGATAATTCAATAACCGGAAGTGGTAGTTTACTTGAAGCCCTATCAAGTTATTTTGAAATATCTAAATAAACACTTTTTTATAAGAATAATTTTTTTAATATTATTATCTACAATTGTTAACATTTTTCTCTTACTGTACAATTTACGAATAACAACACGCTAAAAAATTATTTTGACATTTTCGTTTATATTTGCTAACCTGTGCATTTTGAAAAAAAAACAACGGTTTAAAAATGTAATTTTTTTGACATATGTCATAATTGAAAACTAATTTTTTAAGGGATGAGCGTTTCTGATAGTGATCTATGTCCCAACATTGTTTCATAATTATTCTAAGGCGGGAGGTATTGTGGTGCCCACAGCAGATTTTTAAATTTTATTACATATGGCAACCTTACACAAAAAGTTTTTTGTTTGATTATTTTTTGACGATTCTTAAAAGCAGTGAAATACTTTATGCATGTCACGTGTCTGCGTTTTAACCAATCCTGTCATTATTTTACTTAGAATAAAGCTCCAGTAATTATTCCCGCGAATAATCTCTGTTATTTTTGTTTATGTTGACATATGTCAGTTGTCAGATAGTTATTAAAACATAAGTAAATAATAAGTAAAAAATATAGATTTATTGCTGTGTCTGATGATGAAATCAAAAAATAATCTAAATATATATTACTCGAGAAATTAGAAAATAATTCTCCAGTATCTTTCTCGAACTTGTTGCCATTTGGCAATAGCCACTCTTCTCTAAGGGCTTTCGTGGCTATTGCGTGGCAATAAATTTTCGAAAGATCAGCCAAATTATTTTCCATTTATTTCTCACTCTCTTGTTATATTACTACTGAAAAATAAACTTGTCAAATTTTTCCATTTAACAATAGACATATTAACATTCGTACTGATTTGGCAAGTAACCTGTTACTGCTATAATAATTATTTGGTTCCGTGTTGCCAAACTTACATTTCTTGTAAGTAGCTCGTGTGGCTTTACTAAGGACCGTAAATTTTTTTTCATTTTGATTTTCGACTCTGAATTAATTAAAGAATAGTTATATCTGAGGCTTATAACAACTTTTCCGAACAACCTGTATATAGTTAAAATTGTATCCAAATTGAAAGCAGATACGACAAAATAGCAAATATTTTTTTTACATCTTTTATTTCCAATTTTTCTCGCAACATCTTGTTTTATGTATCTAGTAAATTTCCGCTTGCAGTTTTGTAATTATGACATAAATCAATTTAATTCTTCGCATTGTATTGCAACTAATAAATGTGAAGTTCGTTACTCTCATAGCTTGAATAATATATATGGATGGAGCGTTGTCTATGCTTTTACATAGAGTAATCTGAAACCAACATAAGAAAGAGAGAAAGTTATATCTAAAATTATGCAGTGGGAGAAGAACTGTACATGTTTATGCCACCCATCACGTGGTATGAATGTGCTGTTCTACTGTCACTACGTAATATTAGATATGACTATCTATCTCTTATATTGGTATTAAACTGCTGTATGTAAAAGCATAAGCAACGCTTCATCCATAAATATTATTAAATTTATGGTCAAAAGTGGTTGAAATTCAAAAATATTACGAATAGCATCCGTTTTTAAACGTTTCAGACTAAAATATATAATATAATCAGAACCAAGAAATTGTTTCCCACAAATTCATGTATTTTCATTACGTTGAAACATTGCTCGTTTAATAGTTAATATCCATTTCTTAATTAATTCCACGTTTTTTTTTTTTTTCGGAAAACTTAATAAATATAGTTATATTTATATATCTAACAGCGTTCTAACCTAAAAGTGACATATTTACCTGTCAAATGAATCCCTTTCTTATGTGGATTGTTATATGTGCAACAGGATTTTACCATATTTGATATATTTAAATATAACATATATAATTGATAAAAACATAAATTCGGAACAAAATCTTGCATAAAAGTATAATAAAACATTATTGTACTCATAGGTCAAACCAAGTTCATGTCATCTTGCCACCCGTCACGTGACTTTTATTTCTCTATCCCTATCGTGCTGTGTAATTATAAAAAAATATATGTTTTTATTCCATAAATACAAAACAATCAGGTTCAAAAAATATAATTTGTATAAAAAAGGAATATTATATAATAATACAGTAAAATTCTATTCATTTTAAATAAAAGCAAAATAATATCACATTCTAAATAAATATAGGACATATAAAAACATAATAAAATATACTGTAAAATTAGAAACAGATTTTTGTAACTAAAAAAACGATTTATAATATTTCTTAAATAATGAAATCTACTTTTCATTGTTTTCCACAAGCAAAATTGTTAATAATATTGTCAATATTAACATTCATATATCTATGAATATGTAATAGGGCCAACCCGGTTAGTTTTTCTTGAGACATAGTGGCTCGCAGCCACAATTTTAATCTTTTCACCGTCATAGATCGCCGACTACACTCATAAAAATAACTTCTTGTTTCAAGAGAATTTTCAGTTTTCCATTTGTATGCATTCGTTGAAGAAAATTTTATTTCTTAGAAAATGATTGGTTCAATTTAAAAAAAAAAAAAGATTAATTTTAAATATAAAATAAAATAAATATATTTTAAATTTTGTTTTTTTTTTAAATAATGAAAAAGATTTCAAAATACTAAATTTACAGCAGGAGCAATGAATGCTGCTGAAGCTAAAAATCTGTGTTTGATGCCGAGTTGAACACATAATGTTTTTGCCGATTTGGAAATAATATTAATTTAGTGATTATTTTATATAGATATTTTGAAGGTTAGCGCTGTCAAATTTCGTTGCCATGCATGTGTTGAATGGCTGCTATGTATTTATTGACGGTTGCTATGCGTTTGTAGAGCGGTTATGTAATAGCTATTAACATTCCTAGTGATGTTATGAGTATCGTAACTGCCGCAGATGTCAGTTGAAATCCGAGCTCGTAGAGCGAGGATTTTAAGACATCTAAGGCCTGTTATGACTCATAACATTCGTGGTTTGTTCAATAGTTTACCGGTTTCAGAATATGAAGACGTTAATGTCTTTAATAAATATTATTTATTGAAATTCTTTTATGAAAAACGTCTGTCATAATTTTAGAAGGTGATCAAGTAAGTCTGTTTGTTTTTATTTAACACCATGGTTACACTTCTTTTGTATCATATTTAAAATTATTTTTTTACTTAAACGTCAAATGTGTTCTTCATGGCTAGATAAAAAGTGAATTTTGGCGATGCTAAATTGCCTGAAAATATTTGGAACGCAGCAGGTGAATCTCTGAACAGCTTAATTCCGTGTGTATTAATAAATAGCGTTATATTATCATTGTGAATTATTTTCATTTTCTTGACAGTTTTGACAGGTCAGTAAGGTAATATTACCCTACAAAATAGAGTTATGACATACTTACCCTGCCTACTTTTGTGCATGTAAACATAGGTTTAATCTCCTGAAACCGGTAAAATATATTTACAGCCTAGGTATAAAAGTAACACTTAACAGACTGTTAGCGGTCCGTATTATATAAATATTATAAAAATGTTATTGAGAAAAAGGTGAAATGAGATACAAGGACCTCAAAACATATATTGCCGCGATAATCTCTTCAAATATTCTTTTCATAATTCCTTTTCGTTATGATTTAAATATTACTATATTGGAGAAGTTATAAAATATAAAATGGTTTAAATTGAATTACCATGAAACAATTTTATATTTTTAGCATAAGTACTTTTTATAATTTTTGTCAACTACATGTTAAACATTACTTTGTATTTTACATTGTCGTTTTACTCCTCCTGATGGATGACCTATGAAAAGTCTAAACGTTTACTGATTAATATTTTATTAAAATAATTGATACCCTCCTAAATGTAGATATTCCTTTATGTCTATATGTTTTTATAAAACTACACTTAAAAAAGTAAAAAAGCGAATTTCTTTGATCTCAACTATGACATGTCTATATTATTAAAATCGCTCTGTGTGTGTAGTCCAGCACTGGTGTTAGTACAATATGGATGGTAGTTGATTTGGAGTGGTGGTTGGTCCTATTGTCTTCAGCAGCTGGTCACGTGAGTCACACTCACGCGTGTGACTAGACAGACGACCAGGACACACCCTTCAATTCAACCATACAAACATAAACAAAACACAGCTGCTTTGTCGTCAATATAACATATCGATATGGTAGGTCATTGTGATCATTATTATGAAAGCTGCACCAACACCTACAGACTGATGCACTAAGAAGAATACTAAGACGCGGCTAGTATTACAAATTAATTTGATATTTTAAAATTGCTCTGGAAAATTTGACAAATTAAAAAATTTCATTCGAAAATAATAAAATGTTAAAATATTTTGATTTTACAGAATGCTTGAATTTTTAAATGTTTATTACTTTGAAATCATATTTTCTATTAAACACACATTTAAAACGATCTAGTTCATTTGAAACACTATAAGCTTTATACTTAAGACGAAAAATAATGCTGCTGAAGGGGTTTCTGTATTATTATCATTACAGTCATCATATATAAATTTCACTTAAGGTTCTTCTTACACTCACATCATTGAGAGTAATGATTTGAGGCATTTCACGTGAATAAATATTTTATACTAGCAGGTCTGCTTTAAGCAGAGTGTCGCACCCAAAAAATGGATGGATGGATGTGACTCCGTATGTTATATAATTCACGAACGAGAAAAGATAGAGAAATTTTTTCAATCATACAAATTTTAAAAACTGTATAATGTACACTACTTTTATAAATATATTTATAAACAATATCATACATTCTTTGGCCTGAGATTAATTTATTTACATTTAGCACTATAGTCTTCGATTAATTTAATTGAATCATTAATTATTTAAACAATAAGAAAAATGTTATATACAGGGACATACATAATTAAATACTGCGTATAAATTTGAAAACCACATCTTTTTTATTATTATAGTTTTCGAGATTTGTATGTTTGAAATTATGGAGTACTTCGAACGCAGTCTTAACTTCATAGCATAGCCATAAGATTGATGATAATGCGTAGAACTAAGATGATTTTTTGTAACAAAACTGAAAGTGGAAATTTACAACACAAAAACAGCAAATTGATTTTAATTCGAATAAGAAATCTGCTGCGAAAAATGTTATGAATATATGTTATTAGTAACAATATTAGGAATACAAAATGTTTTTTGTAATTCTCTTGTACCTGATTTCGTTTTTAAAAAATTGATTATATATTTAATAAAATATTTTAAAGAACGACATGTAATTTAATAAAATATTTTAAAGAACGACATGTAATAATTGTTGATTAAACCCTATCGAGTTAGGTGTCAAGATCAAGGAGAAGAGTTGAACTCAAAAGTTAAAAAATTATTTTAGACGATCATCAAATGTTATTTTTTATATTTGGTATTAAATTGAAATATCAAAATAGTTATTTATTTATCAAGGCACTAAAGTATAATTTTTTATTACGAATATGAAATTTAAACCATATGAGTAATCAAAAATACTTTATTGTCGAGGTATACATTATATATTTTTCGAAATCGTTAAATTATTAATTAAAATCACAAATAAATAGCATTACTTGTAAAACGTCAGCTAGCTGTTGAGACGGGGATGGCTGTGATAATAAAAGTACTGTCAAAGTGTTAAATTTGACTATAATTTTCATTATTTTGTATATGTTCTTAGACGCAGTGTGCCTGTAATCTGCATTAAATCCGATAAATTATTATCAAAGATATATAATAACCAGTATTATAGAATAATTTGTTTGTTATTTTAGGTTTGTAATTCAAGTTTGACATTAGAGTCGGTGAAGTAAAATGTAGCACGGCGGGCTGACGACTGACTTAAGGGCTGACAAAATAAACACAAACACTTTTAAAATGATAAAAAATGGTATTTAATGAAATGATAAATGCTGATTTTAACAATTTACAAACAAATACAAATATTAACAACGACGACAACGTATGAATATGTTTAAAAGTTGCAATTACCAAAACATATTTATCAAACAAAATTACTCAAATTCTACATCTTGTAGAGCACTGCAGACGTGCGAAGACGTCTGCTCTCTTTAAAAACCAAAAGCTAACTCTCTGTCTTGTGCTAGCCAAACTACCCATGTACCCCACATGTGGTGGAGACGAAGGGAAAATCTTTCTCACAGAACTAGCACAAGAATTACCTAAAACTAAAACCTTAATCTAGGGTTGGACCAGGATCTGTAAATCTGTCAACCCCAGATGGCATCTCAAGCCGATATTTCAGAATAATTGCCGCGATAAACTCAAATGACTATTTATGATAACTAAAATTTTAACACACATGTGTAGTAATAAATTACACTCAAGAACTCCTGTCAAGGCGATTTGCGATGCGTTCAAGTCCCAACGCAGTTTGAAACTTGATATTTTAAAGTCGCATTGACAGTAAAAACAATAAATCGAATTCGGAATGTTCGCCTTGTTACAAAAATTTTGACATATAAGAGTCTATAAAGTTTAACTTTAGCTACTATTTGGCTAACTTCGCGTAGTAATATCGTTTACTTTAGTATTGATTTCGGAAAAAATAATATGAACGATCACCAATTTTTTTTACTGAAGTAAAATTGAATTTTCATGGAGTTTTATGTCAAATTAAAGATCTCACATATTGAAGCTTTCTGAAGAAGAAATTATTATCAGTTCGTCTATCCATTTTGGACTTGGCACGCTTCTTGCAGTAGATCACGAATATAATATAATTTTTAGTTACGTTCATAAATATTTAAAGGACTACTGAATTTTATCAATTTTACTTGTTTATCCATTTGTATTCAAATAATCATAGTTTCTATGAGAATAAACATATTTATCTAAAATATACCTATACTCTATATCTATTTATTATCTTATATGTAGAATAAATTCGTGTGTATAAATTTATTTACTAGTGAATATATGGACAAGATCAATGAGATAAGATAAATCAATCATCTATAAGAGCTACATCTCCACATTATTTTTCATTATTTTGGAATCTTGTTTACCGTCTTTTACTTACTTAAAATAGTTAACTAAAAATACCTTAATCTTTGTAAGTATATGATTAATTATAACGCGTAAAATTTTTAAGAAAATGCCAAAGAAAGAAAGGGAAAATATTTATGAATTTATGCATTTATTCTAACAATAACTATTATTAATAAGTTGAATTATATAACAGCTATTAGCTGCGTTGCACTATTATTATTATATCACCTCGTATATTTTTAGGGAGTTACTAATATTCACGATTTCTCTTATCTAAATTAGATACACTTGTGAAAACCACAAATATCAAATTAATGATCAAAACAAGTGATCAGCGTTTTATTCATGGAATTTGATGAATTAGTTGATCACCGAAATTGATTGCAGAATTAGCTTGATATACCATTGTGAATAGGATTAATTTATGGATCAGCGTTAATCAGTAAACCCAACCTTGTATGAGGAAAAGCGTTCTCGGCGGTGATACAACTATTGCGATATATAATTTATGAATTTAAGAAATCAGTTAAAAAGTGTTTAGTTTTACTTTCATTTACAATTCATACTTATCCACATGCTATATACTACTTTAGATGTTAATATACAAAATTACAATAAATAGTGAATCAGGAATGTGTTTAATTAATTTGTAATTCTAGTTCTGATCATCAGTAACACGAAATTTTAGAAAATACAAGATGTTATTAATTTGGAAGCTTTTCGGTAGTAGAATAATTAAAAATTAATTGTGATTTTGTAATTATATTGTATCGACGATTGACAACTTTAAAATGCATAACTGTATGTAAAATTAGTTTGTCAATAGTATTTTGTAACTTATTGTACTATTGTTTCTAGTGTTTCGACATATGTTCTGAAGAAGGTTTAATATAAACCAGAACGTTAACTGTCCATCTTGAGATTATTCTTTGATGTACAACCTAGTCCAAATTCCGACAAACTTCCAAATTAATAAGTACGTGACGATTTCCATGCACACGAGACAACGTCCAGCGAGTGACTGCGCCTCTGCGGCCGTCCTAGCGCTGTTAATGAACCTGGGTGAGGTGGAGAGGGGCCATCCTTGGTGCTGGTCCGCGCGCGAGGCCCGCTCAGCGCTCAGTATGGCTCGGGCCGCGGCGCTAGTCGCCGCCGCAGTGCACACTGCGCTCGCTGTCAACGACACCTCCAGCCATGCCGTGCACTCGCAAGAGCTGCGCCACCGCCTCGACATGTCCACCGAGTTCTTCCTCGTGCCGTCCTCCACCAGCACCGCGACCACGCCGGCCATCATCACCAGGAGCACCACACCGCCGCCCGCGACGCCGTCCCCGGCGTCGGTGCTGCGGAACGAGGCGTGGGTCGTGCCCGTCGTGGCGCTCGCCGGCGTCTGCATGGCGCTCATCGCCGGCTTCGAAGTGTTCGTGGTGTGCAAGGCGTGGAGGACCACCCCGTCGAGGAGGCATCTCTTCCTTGGACAGATGTTGCTCTTGGGGCTCTTCTCCTGCGCTGCTCTGGCTGCGGTCCTCTCGCTGGCTCCGACGCCCGTCACGTGCGCCGTGGTACGGTTCGGGGCTGGTCTCAGCTACGCGGTGGTCTTCGCTGCGTTATTGGTGAAATGTGTGTTTTTGATAAGTTTAAACGGAGGTGTGTACCTACCGGCACCGTACCAAGCGCTGTTGCTGTTGTTTGCAGTTCTGATTCAGGTTGCAATAGGCGGGCAGTGGTTGTTGACAAATCCACCTAATGTTGATTTCATACCGATTGAAGATCCTCTGGCGAATATCTCACCCAGACATCGGCTGCTGGTCACAGTGGAAGACGTAACAACGACAAGCATGATCACTCTATGTAGGACTCCGTACATTGACGTGTTGTTTTCGCTGTGCTACGTGCTGTTTTTAATCGTGTTTGTGGCGGTCCTCGCGATCAAATCCCGCGGAATCAGGGACAACTACCGCGAGGCGACGTACATTGGGCTGAGCGTGGGGGCGGTGATCCCCATGTGGTTGGTGTGGACTCTGAGTGGGCTGGTGGTGGCGGAGAGGCACCGGGACGCCTGCCTGGCGTTTGGGTTGGTGGCGACGTCGGGGGTGGTGTTCCTGGTGATGTTCATGCCCAAGGGGCGGCAGCTGGCGGCCATGGGCAAGGACGGGGTGTTCCTGGAGGACAGGGAGGATCGGTTCAGCTCGTTGAGTCGAGCTGCTAGTGGATACTCGCCCTCGTTCTTTCATTTCAAGCCGGTGAAGTATGGAGGCGGCAAGCATCATCAGCAGCCGGCGACTATCACTACTTTAGGGGCTGGTATGTTCGTTACTTTACATAAATCATCCCTTCATTCATTTAATCATCATTTTGAAGCAGCTCCTTGTATAAATATTTAACTGTACATACCTAACCTACATTAGGAATATATTTTTAAGAATACAGACAACTCAAAGTCAAAAGAAATTATATCAAATATAGTCTTCGCCAGTGTCTAAAGTTATCGGGCATACTCAATATTCAGTAGGTTTACTAAAATCATCGGGAAGTTTCGTTGCTTACATGATACGGTAAAATTATATAAAATTATTAAAAACATTTTAAAAATGGAAAAGAGTTCTGAAATTAGACATTTTCTAAAAGGTATACATCAAAATACCAAGGCGGGAATCATACAGTGGTTTTCTAAATAAAAAATAAATAGAAAATTAAATTCATTTTGTTATGTACCCAGGTACTATTTAGACTCTTCAAAAAAATAGGATTCGGTGCTTTATTAAAATTATAATTGTTTTATTAAAATTATAATTGCTGTGGACTGAATAACTATATGTTTTGTAAATTTCAATAAAATTAAATTGAGCGAATAGTTTTCTCAAATTTAAACAATTTTGCCGGAATAAAGAAAATACGTATATTTTAAATAAAAGTGCTGTTTTATTACTGAGTAAATTTTACACTTTTGAATGAAAATATTAAAGTATGGAAAAATATGCATAAAGCTTCTTTATTTTAAATATACATAATTAGATACTTTTCAGTACTAAAATGGTTCAATCATAAGAAAATTCACATCTGAAGTTTTGTTATCTTAAAAACTATTTAGATCAAATCAATGATATTTTTATCAAAACAGATTTATTTATGAAACTATAGCTCTCTTTTGACTACAAAAACATGTACAATATATTTCATTCGCTATAATAACGAAATTTTCTTCCATACAATTTTCTTTCTGTACTGATAGTTAATGCTAACTTAAATTTGCCTTAACTAATATAGATAATATAGCAAATTTTGACAATGTAGAAATAATTCTATTAGAACCCCTAAAAAGAGATCCAGAAAATTTTATAAGATTGAAATTTACACAATTTAATCTCGGAAAACATATACGATTATTTAAAATAAGAAGTCGAAGATTAGTTTATTAGTGTCATATAAAGGTGCACAATAAAATTTTATATTAGTCACAATTGATTTGCAGTTTCAGTATGTATCGTCTTGAAAATAATTTATTTTTTTTGTAACCAAAATTTAAAAATGTTCATTTCTAAAATACCTTTGCCTTTTTAATCCTCCTCCTGAGAGCGTAAAATAAAATAAAATAAAGACCGTGCCTGACAAATAACCTTAGAAAGTGGCGAAGATCTATTCTAACAGAGTGCCACACCCAGATATGGACAAATGGCGTGATAATATACTTATTTTATGTCTTAGATGACATTGGAGTTGTCTGTATTTTGATTAAGCGAGGCAATGGCAGAAGAAATTGAACCTATATTTCAAGATAAAATAGAAACGACAAAATTTCTCTTTAACCATAAAACTGCAATTATTTATTTAAATTAGTCTATTACTCAAATCAAATACTTGCCCGTCAGCTTTTTACTGATCTTGATTAGATATACTTATTTCTTATTACGCAGAGAAAACTGTTTCGATTTAAATTAGCAGTATTCTAGGAAATTTACTTACAACATACGCATACAAGTTCGAAGGAAAAAGAGAAATAAAATCGAGCGGGAAATACACATTTTTAAAACAAAAAACATATAGAACAGCAAATGTTATGTATACTTTTATAACAAAGGATTTGAACTTTTATAATTATATATTAATTTTCAACAAAATATAATTGATTCGGAGTAAATAATTTTTGATATTTTTCCGAAATAAAATCGTTGATGATTCCTCAAACTTGGATCGTCATTTCGATCGGGAGTTTTAACAGATAAGCACGTTTTGAGATTCCTAAAATACAATTTCACTTTTTTCGCCTTGGCGAAAACCTAATGCACATATCATTTTTAAATTACATTATTTACATAATTTTACATTTTTTAATAAATAATTGATTTAATAGTTATATATGATATAAGTGTTAAAAGTGACATATTATGAGTAAGTGGGGAAGTTTGTGAAACGAGGCGAGGCCGAGTGAAACAAGCCCACGAACAAAATAAATTACGTATAGGTATCATACAAAATTTTATCTACAATTATCCAAGTGTATTAGTAAATACTAAAAAATGTAGAATGATATTTTGACAGGTAACAGGTAGGGTTATATTTGTTTATTTATTGATACAAATCGTTAGCAACGTCTTAAAGTAACAATAAAATTACTTTTAACATATGCTATGCTATTTTTACTACTAGTGTCCGAAAGTGACATTTTTAACTTGTTAAGCAACCGTTAAAAGGTGGCCCACCTTTAACAACTATCGTAGATAAAATAATTTTTGGTATTTTCGAAAAGGAATAGAAAATTATTGGCCATAAATTTATTTAATACTTTTTTGTACCATTTAAAAATGAAAATTTCCGGGAGGGTTAAGTGCTGCCCACATCAGATTTTTTAAAAATATGAACAAATCATTTAATTTTGAGAAAATTGTCTCTGGAATGATTATCTTATTTCCTAAAACTTAAAAATATATTCATTTTAGATCCTTTTAAATTTCTGATTTAAATTAAAATGGTAAGCTTTAGTATCAATAAATAGATATATAAAATTTATAATATCTTTATTTTGGAGGTTTCGGCAAAATACAAGTCATCATCAGCAAGAAATAAGTAGGTAAATAATTAAATTATGAAGAGTAAAATGAGTAATCAAATTATAAATTTTAGAATAAGAAATAAAAATATAAAAATTATAACAAATATAAAAATATTTAGACAGTTAATATGTTAAAACAGTAGTCAAGAAATAATTTTTTTATGTTTATACTCCTTATTATACAATTTGTAATTTGATTACTTATTTACGGTTTATAATTTGATTATTTACTTATTTCATGTTTGATGACTTGTATTAAGTCGAAACATCCAAATAATGATATTATAAAATTTATATATTTATTAATCAAAAGGCTTACCCTTGGGCTTACCATATTAATTTAAATCAAAATTATTTCCTTCAATCCCGTTACAGATTTATAAAAATGTATGTTATATTATAAAACCTTCGTTCTTTGGCTACACAAATATGTACAATATGTAGTTGGGATCGTTTATTATAACAATGGTAATTTATTTCAAACAAATTATGGTGAAGGACTGAAACGCAGCTATCTTCATAGCATGTGGTTCACCTTAAATTCTGTATATTTAGTAGCCATCGCCAAGAACTGTAAATAATACCTGAATGTATAAAGTTACCATTACAAACATTCCTCAGATAAAATCAAAGTATAACCTGAAGAATGTTTTTTATTAACTTCAAAAAAAATTACTCAAACATACTGTAGATACTTGTACATAAAAATCATGATATATTATGGCAAAACCGAATTCTTTACATTTAAATTTCATGTTGAATTCCTTTTAAAAATTCCGCCAACTTACAGTTTTTTACAGATTCCAAATTTGCGAAAAATGCAAAAAATCTTAACGGCAAATAAAGATTTATTGCAGTGTTAACATCGTATAAAATATTTCATCAATATTATTTTATTATATTCAAATTCTTTATAGCTAAAATTAGAAATTAAATTGTTGAACTGTACTTAATCATCTGATTCCAAAAGAAACCAATTGATAAAGTGAAACTAAATTTGTTTCTAATCGATCTCTATAAATACGATAACTGGAATTCGAAATAGAAATTTGTAACAAGCTTTAAATCAAAACAGTAAATATTGTTACATGCAGAATTTTTTAGCTCAATTATTTGTAAACACAAACAGTAAACAAGATAACAATTTTATGGCAGGAATTTTATTTGATCTCCTGGAGGTATTAGAAAATATTTCATTTACTATACATAAAGTTCTTATACCTGTATGACCATTAGAGTCTCGAGAACTATCATAGATAGAACTTTGTGAAAAATTGATGAGTTAGTAGGTCATTTCACTTTTTCAGTTATATTTTTTTCTAAAATAATGCGGTTTTCTTAAAACAGTTCTAATTATTCTTAATACTTTTTAGTTCAAACTAACAGATCTACATTCATTATTAAATTCAATTCTTTTCTTTTTCAATAGAACAACCGTTTCATGTTTCCAGCAAGAATTTCAATTTAAACAAATAATACAAACAAGTTCTAGAAACAAGGTATTTTTGGTATCATTATAAGAAAATAATATGTTAGTTAATAAATGTTACTCATATATGAAACACGACTTTCTTATGCATATTAATTTGAATTTTATTATTTATTCATTACTATTGACACATGTTTGATATGGATAATAGATTTGTCATTTATTTGTTTCTTCTAAAACTATGATTATTCAAAAATATTAATAAGATTATTCACATAAATAAATAAAAAATTATATATCATCACGCCTTTTACCCATTATGGGTGTGGTACTCTGCTTACGCAGATCTCGGTAAGTGTTTTTCGTATGAAGTGCGATTACCAGCCGTCAAATCATAGCCCCAAAAGATGTGAGTGGAGGGGGAACTACAGGGGTAAATTTAATTTGAAAACTGTCGGCAGTGGGATTCGAACTGAGAATCTCACGATACACAGTCCGATGCGTTACCCCGTCGGCTCTAAAATCGGCACTAAAGTAATCCATTATACTACGATTTTAAGCAACACAGTACCGTACAATAATTATTAGAAGTAGAATAGTTTCGGTAGTTGGACGATGTACGACAGTAATTTTGTACGTAAAATATTGAGTGTTCTTCAATGTGGAAGGTTGGCAACTCTGAGTTTGACTTAAACTGACAAAATATATTTTTCTTTTCAATTTATTTCTTCTGAAGTACTGAAGTACTTTTTTTATGACGCATATGGAATTTATTTGCCGAAGACCAAAGGGCCGAGTTTTCAAAAAATAGTCAAATAATCTTTTCGCGCCGCCGTCCGACATTGACACAATTACATATCCCTAAAGCGGTCGGAAATCATGTTTTTGTCGGACTAGTTCGACAAAAATTGCTAACTTTTTATGGTTATATGTTGGCATCACTTCAGTAATTTTAGCTAACTTCTGACGCTAGAAATGTCAAAGTATTACATTGACTTGAAAATATTATGGCAATATATCTACAATTGAGTATTTACAATACAAGAAAACAGAATATTTATGGATTTTAAACATATTTGTAAGTATTTATAGTTGAATTTGCAGTGTAAAATAAAAATAAAAATATGTAAATATTTTTGGTTATGATATTGGAAAATAAACATAATTGACATTCAAATATTGTGTTAGCAACATAAAAAAATTCCCTGTCATTAAGAAAATGAGTAATAAATTAAATTTATTTATTAAATTTACATAAATGTTGGCGCGAAAAATCTTGTGTATCCCTCGGTTGGAAACTATTTTGCGAGTGCTCGTATTTGTAGGACTCGCCTACGGCTCGTCCTATCAAAATAAAATCGCACTCTCAAAATAACAGTTTCCAACCTTGTGATACAAATAACTATTAATTTATTCCCCCTTTTTTGTTGTGTTATTTGAGTTTGAGAACTATACTTTTACTTTTGAGAATTAATATAGGTTTTTAATAAATGCTGTGAAAAATAGCGTTTTTACTCGAAAATTCCCGCACACTTATCTAGTGGAGACTTAGTAAATTGATAACTGACGTTGCATAGGCAACGCGAGACAACATATTTTAACGTATGAGTACAAATGTGATTTGTTAGAAGTAAATATGATACTTTGTGTTCTGAGCATATAAGTAAGATAATTACATGCGAAGAACCCAAACCCAAAGTCACATTTACTCCGAATAACACATGCTATTTTTTCTTCAAACATAGAAAATACAATTATAAATCATTAAAAAATTCACAAAACTTCAAAAAATATTTTATCTTATCCAGCATTTCTAGTTGCCATAGAATATGCTGTTTTGTTATTGTTGTTTATTTGTTTTATTTTTAACTGTCAAATTATTGAATTACTAATTATTTTTCATAATATTTAACTTTGTCCGCCTCCGGAGTAAAAGTATTGCCAAGAGACACTTTTACGCCGGCGGCGACAATATTGAACTTCTACTGGTTGAATACATATACATAACAACGTACTTTTATGACGTTTGAAGAAAAAAGTTATTTAGGACACCTGTATTTAGTTTTTGACTTACTTATGTCGAGGAGTTGTTGGCAGCAACGTTAGTGTTCGCGCTTTCGCTTTATGGCGCAAGTTAAAATCCATGAATGGTAAAAATCGGGTTCTTGATAAGTCAACCACGTATGAGCGGCATTCTGCAACTCTATCTCGTATCAGTACGGTCGTTCACCCAGCTGCTTCTTTAACACGTCGAATGCCAAATACATGGGAATCTGATAACAGTAGGTCAGCATAATACGAGTCATAATATTATAATTTATCAGAATCATACATTCTTTAACGTCGTTGAAGTTAGTATACGTCGATTTGATTTCTAGTGAATTCTCATGACTTAGGTAGGTTGGAGATCTTCACGACAGAGGTCGCTACTAGTTATCAATAGGGGCTGAATAGATAAAATAATTTGTTTAAAATATTAAATATATAAATCTAGAATTTTATTAAATCAAACTATTTATTTTGCGAATTGCGATTTCTTAGAAGTTTTCATACGGTTCTTTCCTAGGTGTTCATATGCATATTAGTTTGGATATGTTATACACTTTGAGTGTGGCACTCTGCTTTAACCAAATTAATGTGACATAGAGAGAGTTGGTCACCAGTCGTCCAGTCACAGCACCAAAAGATGATTGTGAAGGGAAAACCAAAGGCATAAAATTAAAAGTAATTATAAGTTGAAATAACTTTCAGGACTCATAGTAATAAATGAAAAGTTTATTTGGTTCTAGTTCCTTAAAATTTTATTAATATTCAACGTTTCGAATGGGGTCTTTCACCATTTAAAAAAAAAAAAAATTATGAAACTTTATTTAAATTGAAGACTATCTGCATTTTAAAATTTCTTAATTGTTATTCATTAAGCCACAATGATTTTTAAAAAATGTTGTGACGTCATTGTAGAGGTGTTGCTGGATCTAAAACAGTACAGCTTGTAAATAATTGTCATATATTTTTTTACTTATTTTATTATTATTATTACAATAAAATAGAACAATTATGTGACAAAAATTATTTAAATCTCTACTGTTTGAGATCCACCAACACCCCTATAATGACGTCATTAAAGAATAACAATTAAGACTTTTTAAAAGTGTAGATAGTCTTCATTTTAAATAAAGTTTCATAAAAAAAATTTTTTTTTAATGGTGAAAGTCCCCATTATTTGACATAATTTTTCGTCAGGAAACAAGTAAACATGCAACATAAACAAGTAAATAGAAGCAGTAAACAAGTACAACAAAATATGATTTATAGAACAGAGGAAGCCATGTCTTAACAAGTAGCCTTCATTATGATCCAGTGTATCCTTCTCCTAACAGATTTGTATAGTTTCTCCTATTAGCCTGCCAAGATTACATGTAGCAATTCAAAAGTTTAATTTTAATAAAAATTTACAAAAATTTAACCAAAATCTTTTCATTTATTACATTTGTGTGAATCGTATGAGGGTTTCATGACGCTTACCCCATTTCAGCGTAACTTACTAAAAACAGATATTTCACTACACTACCATGCTTTGTCAATCTTCCAGTTACTGTAAGTACGATATGCTAATGTATTTTTGGTATTTAAAAATCCAGGAATCGAATGATTAGCTGGAAAGTCAATTTTCTACTATGACAAAAAATGGTTTAATATATCTTTGGTCTTATATTTTAGTATAAGACTCTACTGTAAACTGTGATGCTTTTAGATAAGTAGATTTTTCTAGAAAAAATAATTGACCATTTTTTTTAGGATAGGAAATTATTTCAACTAAATCTCTAACTCTATAAAAGCTGAGTGTATGTTTGGCTGCACTAAACTCGAGAACTACTGCAACGATTTTGACTAAAATTTGTAAATGTGTTCTAGAGATCGTGAGGAGTATTTCAGTAAAAAAATTATTTTTTTTAAATGCGTATTACAGTTTATTGTTCAGTTTTCAGTTCTAGGAGTATAATATATTTGTTGGTTTAACTCATTCGATCATATTTCGAGTCTCCCTCACTTTGGAGGTGAAGCAAACGCATTGTACTCACCTTGAAGCAAGGAAAGAAGTGACTAGTTTGCTTCGCCAGTGTACTGACATGGAAACGAGGAATAACTTAACTAATATACTGACATGGAAGCAAGGAACGAAGTGACGAGCGTGCTTCGCTATTGTAGTGATATGAAAGCGATGAACGAAGTGACGAGCTTGCTTCGGCAATGTACAGTATACGGAAGCGAGGAACGAAGTGACGAGCTTGCTTTGCCAATATACTGACAATGGAAGCGAGGGCTACATGCAGTGACATCTATTTAAGTCCAGAGGCAATACAACGCAACTTGGAGCCAACAACGTGGTCCGGGCCCAGCTAGTATAATATAATTGAAAGATAGAAAATAGAAATGCATGCTTTATTCTGAGGTTTAGTTTGTAGATAAGGTTCAAGAATACAGCTTCGAAGGAAAATTGGTACTCCTTCTGAGATGCACATACTATTTTTTACAACCTCAACAATAATTGCAGAGATACAAGAATAATATTTTCGCATTATGTTGGAACCTTGATGAACAAACAATAATATTAATATACCGTGAATTTCAATTAAGATGCAATATTTACGTTTCTGTTTTTAAAGCTTTACTACGGATACGAGTTGTACGTATCCAGAGAAAATGCAATAAAGTGTTTACTACTAAAGAAAAAATCTGACATGGGCACCACCTGACTTGTTTGTGCTTCACTTCTTTTATACTTATTTCATTTAGATATTATAAAAATGCCACATACAAAATTTCTATAGTCTACGGCTATTTATTCGGAAAATTAAAAAAAAAAAAATCTTCAAGTGAAGTGCTCTTTTGCCCTAGTCGATTGCAATAAAAAACGGGCATACAAAATTTCAACATCTGTACAGACTTCACACCGAAATTAGTCAAAAATGGATATTTCCGTTGAAATTTGAAAACTGATATTTTTCGCGATTACAATACGTCTTTTTCTTCGTACAAGAAAGTAAAAATTCTAATGGTTACTTGGCACAATTATAGTTATAGGTTCAGAAATGTTTGTGATATGATTGCTAATTTATTTCCTAAACGTCCAAGACGAAAAGTATATTGAGCATCCCATTTTTATCTTAACAGAGGAATATCTCAAAAAATAGACATATGCCAAAATGCTTCAGATAAAAGTTGGGGGTTTGATTTTTTTTAATATTTTGCCCTTTACCCCCGGATGGCGAGGAAGAGGAACAACTCTAAAATCTTAAATGGAAAGGCCAATATTTTTATTATACGTAGATTTGGATACAGTGTAGAAAAGTGTGTTTAAATAGACTTAATTTTTGCCGTTCTGAATCTCAAATAATTATTTCTCAATATTTCAGTTTTAGTCCACCCTGCCCGGGCAGGTAGTCCGGGAGAGGGTAGGGCCCATATATTTCACAGGTATTGGATTTACTTTTTTGGATAACAAAACAATTATTCATCTTTATGCAATCCGATTTTTTATATTTTTAATAAAATAACTTTCTTGTTTGCAGCACCATCTGTCAGGAATAAAAATAAACTTAGTAGTTATAAACCCTATGTATTTTTTATTCTCTATCCAATTCTGCAATAAAAATTTTGAATTTCCATGTAATATTTTAGAGTTGTCAACTGGGGATGTGGAGCAATTTTTTTAGAGAATCACATGTCCTCTTCCAAATTTTCTGCTTTTTATCTGAAAAATTTTGTCATTTAGAGTCTATTTTGCGAGATATTACTGTGTTTAGATTAAAATGAAACAACCATTATAACAAACTGGAATGCTCAATAATACATTAATGATAGATTACTAAATATTGCATCTTTGCTGAAACTCACAGTATAACAAAAATACAAATTTTCTAGCGACAATTCTATGTAACTATATTCCATTTTATTATAGCTTATATAGAAAATTGCAGGACGTACTGAAAACGCAATCCGTTTACACTCATAAATAAACAGATATTTAAAAGAATTGTTTCATCAAGACAAGAAATCTTGTCTTGATGACCATTTCTTGTCTTGGGCTTGATTTTCAAGATAAGAAATTAAAAGTTTCTTGTCTTGCTTATTTCTGGGCAACGTATTTCTTGTCTTGTTTCAAGAATTCTTGGTAATTCTAGATTCTTGATATTTTAAAGGAATCCCTCTTTTCTATTGCTTTATCCAATCCGAACGCTCGAGAACGTAGCGTTTGCCTTTTTGTTAAATGTTTCTTAAGTGTTAGTCGCGTCGAGTTGCACTTCTGTGCTTTTTATTTAAAAAACAATAAGTATTAAAAGAACTACAAATCAGATTTACTTGGATAGTGATGAAACCGATTTAATAGAATCTAGTTAAACTTGATCCACCTTCCTCCACCAGACTAGAATCGAAATCTGTTTTATCCCATAATAATATTTCTCCCTCTCAATCGAATAAAAATCCAACAACGTTTTTCAAAATTAGCGTGAAAAAGAATACAAAACGATGTACCCAAATGCAAGAATATAAAATAATGTATAATAAAATTTAATTATATAAAATATATACTAGTTAAAGATATAAATAGCTACGTAAAATATTTGTTTTGTAAATAGAATAGAATAGGATTTATTTTAAGTTTTACAAATACATGAGTATATAAACCACGTCAAAAATTATGCAAATTAATTACATTTCACACATTAAGAATTCATTTACACTGTAAAGGCATTTTCTAATAGATAATATTTTATAAATTTTTCCTCGGGGAGTAGTTAAAGATTCAAATTTATATATATATATATATATATATATATATATATATTTTAATCATAAAAAAAATTTATTATCAAGATTTCTTGACAAGGAATCTTGATTCTTGATGATACTGTCTAGTCTTGGAAAATAGAAAATACGAAGAAAATACTTCTTGTCTTGGTCTTATCTTGAAATCAAGACAAGATCAAGAGTATATCTTGATTCTTGTGAAACACTATATAAAATATGCAATTGAAGAAAAACTCATAAAAATTACCAAATCAAAATCCGACACGTGACTGTACTTTTATAAGTTGTACTCGCTGTACGCCTTCGGAAACTGACTAATGCTCACGATTTTTGTTGGTGTCTCCACCAACAGCTGAAGTCATCATCACCCCATTTCATTTAACAATATTTTTTGAGGAGAAATAGACTGTAAGAAATAACTCGGTATTTTTGTGCTACAGAAACGGATAAATACTCCTGGTCGTAAAAAATATCCACAATTTATATCAAACCCCGAAACCTGTGTGAAAATCAGTGCCGTACCTCCCTGGTCGCTGGCCGTCAAGCAAGTCCACTCCGGTCCCGCGTAAATTAACACTTTAATCAGTCGATTAAGCGTCGGTCGCTTGCATGTGTATAATTGCACCGTGTGTATGTATGTTTGTAGTAAACACACTCACACCAACACACACATCCACAGGTAACTGTACAGCGTGTGCGCAAACACCGGCGACAGAACTCGGTCAAGCGCAGGTGAAATTATGCGGCTTGAGAACAGACTCAGATGAGATGACGAGAGATTAGTTTACTATCGTAATTATTGCCTATTGTGCAGTGTGGGCGTGGTGTGGTACACTATTTCTTTTAGCACTCAAATTATAATTATTTTCTAGGGTTTGGAATCAAATCCCCACTTCATTGTACACTCTCACATAATCAGCGAAATGTACTGAGGGTTTTAATAATTTAGGATATAATCTTAAGTTTGTCTTCCACAAATTTTAATTTCTAAATGGTGCTAAATATAAAAAATGTGCGCATTATAAATATAAAATAAATAAAATTTACCCTGAACTATTTATTGTGATATGCCTTTTACAAAATTACCACTTCCGGTTGATGGCTCGAGGAATTCTTGATATCTAACTATTTATGGGATCATTTGGACGACATGGAACTCGAAGAAATATGGTTTCAACAAAATGGTGCCACATGCCATACAGCAAGAGAAACCATCGATTGGTTAAGACAACATTTTCCTGGTCGTGTGATTTTCAGATATGCTGATGTTAACTGGCCGCTAGATCCTGCGACTTGGCCATGTGATTTTTTCCTCTGGGGTTTTGTAAAATAAAAGGTCTATGTTAACAAACCACAAGCAATTCCTGAACTGAAAACAAAGATCCAACGCGTAATTTCTGAAATTGAACCAATTTTATAAATAAACCAGTATTTGGGTATAAGTTCTGTAAATTTTTTTTTTAATAAAGACGGGGTTTCGACAGCAAAGTGGCCTTCATTAGATAAACTACAAAATAATAAATAAATTTGTAGTCCCGATAATAATTTTACAAAATAGGGGTAATTTGGACCAATGGTTATACAAATAAAATAATATAAACAGAAAACTAAGGACGAACAATAGTTAACCAGGACTTATTAAGTTGAAAGTCTGTATTTAAATTAAGATTATTTGAAGATTTCTTGATTTCAATTGTTGTTCTAATTAGTTTTCTTATCCAGTTATTTTCTCTCGCTAAAATCTTCGTGTTTTCGAAATCAGCACCATGTAATTTTTAAATAGCATGTTCACCCACTGCAGATTTATCGAGTTGGTTAAATCTAGTAGGTCGCTTGTGTTCTTTTAATCTTGTTGCTACAGTTCTGCCAGTTTGATCAATGCATAAGGTTTTTAACCCACTTGCACGGAATCTTAAAAAATGCAAGAACAATGTAGAGGAACTAATCTTCAAAATTTCCAAGATCACGGGTTTTTAAACTGGATTTATTTGACCTTGTATGTTAAATTTATTAAGAATTCTGCCAGTTTTGTCTGTTACATTGACAATGAATGATAAAGTGGCCAATAATTTCTTATCAATAAGAACTTGAAGAACATGTAAAGATTTTTCGACTTTAGTTCTTCTTATATGCGCTTTGATGTAACCATTTTACAAGAAAACATCAACTAAAAACTTAATTTTTGAGATATTTATTGGGATGATACAAAATAGATGCTCTCTGATACAATGTTTTAAAAGTAGGATTTTTGGGCAGGGTGCTGGTTAGAGGACTCATGAAGATATTGATTTTTGTGCATTGGGCTCCTATAAGTTTTCCATCATCTTGTGTTTCCAAAAGTATAGCCAGAAACGGGAGACGATTATTTTCGTCTACTTCTATAGTGAATTTAATGTTCTGGTATTATTTAGATGATTTATTTTATCTCTTCCGTGAGCACAATGAGTAAAAATATCATTTATTATAACTATGCCAGGCAGTAGGTTTCTTACTTGCTGTATTAAGTGCTTTTTTTTAAATATTATATAAAAAGTTTAATAATGTTATTAGAAAAATTATGTAAAAATTTATTAATTTAATAATTCAATGAAACATCAAAACTGTCAAAATTATATCACCAATCAAATCTACAATTATCTAGAACCTTTGACATATGAAAAATAATGATTAATCAAAGGATTTAATAATCTGTCCAAATATCTTGCTAATTCGTAAGTTGTAGATCTAATAGAATTAACAATAGATCTAATTTCTTCAGATAATATTAATAACGAAGTGAAAAATATAACGTCAAGAAACACAAGAAAATGTATTAGTTTATATAAGTTCGAATTTTAAACATAAATTCTATTTTTTCCAACCAACAAAGACAACGAGTTATTACTTAGTGTACCTAATTACAATTTTTATTATAAATGGCATTTACCTATGTTCTGTTCTGAGTGAAAATGTATTGCTGATATAATCTGACAAATAATAGTTATTTATGATAAAAGTGTTAAAAGTGACATTTTATGTGTAAGTGGAAAAGTTTGCGAAACGAGGCAAAGTCGAGTGAAACAACCGCACAAACGAAATAAATCACAAATCGTTAGCAACGTCAAAATAAAATCACTTTTAACAAATTGTTACTTTTAACACTAAATCAGAAAATGGCACTTTTAACTTGCTGAGTAACCGTCAAAAGGGCCAGTTTTAACAACGGTCTTAGATAATAGTATATTGTACAACGAGCATGGAATGGTACTCATTTCCTACGAGTATGAAAGTATTTCCATACGAGTATGAAATGCACATTCCATGCGAGTTGTACACTATACTTTTTCTACGACCACGATATTATTGCCTAATTAATTTAATTTTAATAATAAATTTGTTTCGCTTTCACCATTCCCAATATTTGACAATTTTAAATTAGTATCCTAGCAATGTCATTTGAACTGAAATGAGCTGACCTGTATTGAAATACTCACAAAACAAATTTATTTCGCACGATGCTTCCAATGTACGTCATTTCCCTAACAACAACAAACATACAATGAGAAGATGTCGTAGAAAATAGTATAAGGTACAACAAGCATGGAATGTTACTCATTTCCTAGGAGTATGAAAGTTTATAGCATGATCCGAAGACGAATGCTGCAAATCATGCGAGTATGAAATGGACATTCCATGCGAGTTGTACACTTTACTTTTTCTACGACCACGTTATTTTTTCCTAATTCATTTTATATTAATAAAAAAATTCTCTCGCTTTCATCATTCCAATATTTGACAATTCTAAATAAGTATCATAGCAATGGCATCTGTACTTAAATGAGCTGACCTGTATTGAAATACTCACAAAACAAATTCATTTCGCACGATGCTTGCAATGAACCTCATATCCCTAGCAACAACAAACATACAATGATCAGATTTATAAGTGGTCATAGAAAAAATATTTTTTTCTTCAAACGTCATAAAAGTACGTTATGTATTTGTATTCAACAAGTAGAAGTCCAATATTGTCGCCGCCGGCGTAAAAGTGTATCCTTGGCAACACATTTACGCCGGCGGCGGACAAAGTAAAATATAATGCAAAATAGTAAGGTTGTAATTCAATAATTTGACAGTTAAGAATAAAACAAATAAACAAAATACAAAATAACATATTCTGTGGCAACTAGAAATACTGGATACGGCAGAATATTTGTTGAAGTTTTGAGCACTTTTTAATGTTTTAATGTCTATTTTATATGTTTGAAGAAAAAATAGCATGTGTTATTCGGAATAAATGTGACTTTGTATGCTTCGCATGTAATTGTCCGACTCGCTTCGCTCGTCGTTCAAACTTACATGCTCAGCACACAAAGTATCACATTTACTCCTAATAACACAATATACTATTCTTTTTACATTTGTCTATATAGTGATATTCACCTAAGAATGGCATTCTTCGAATTCCATTCTGATGACGTCACAGAAGGGTATGAATTAAGTGATCCACATGCGTTATTAGCAATGCTTTTGTCTGATGTGTTGCTAATGTCACGAAGCGTGTGTTGACGTACGTCGCTACTTACACCGTATAGGTGACAGTTCAATATTTACTGTGTTTATATTCGCATTCAGTGATTGAGTTAAATTTAACGAATAAATATGAGTGGTAAAACATTATCTAAACGTTGCAAAAAAATTATTTTTTCTAATTTTGACATATAAAGTGTCACTTTTCAAAATTGATTGACGTTACGAAACGTCATATTTTTCGTAACTAGTGATGAAAAGAAAAATATTTCACAACTGGTGATGAAATGAATGAAGCATAAACAAAATTTCAAACAAACAAGCGAAATATGCGTAGCTACTTGATGTCAATAAAAGTTATGAAATTAATAATTTAATAATTAAAAAAAACTGTTATAATCAAAAATAGAAAAAATCTTGTATGAAACACGATAGGAAATGCGATTTTGTGTAATTCGTGTGATTTTGCGGGAACTCGCTTAGCTCGTCCCGCAAACATCCCACTCGTTACACAAAATGATGCATTTCCTAACTGGTTACATAAATAGCTATTGAATGCTTCGGCATTTTTTCATGAAGAAAAACGTATAGATGGTCCACTAATTCCATTTTTTCTGCAGAAGATGTAAGTTTTATATTGTGAGGTTATGTTAT
Organism: Poecilus cupreus; assembly: GCA_963942605.1. Taxonomy (NCBI): domain Eukaryota; kingdom Metazoa; phylum Arthropoda; class Insecta; order Coleoptera; family Carabidae; genus Poecilus; species Poecilus cupreus. Next base: position 21,859,788 of record OZ012722.1, read on the forward strand.
CAATTTAACGTAAATGTTATTATTATCTATTTTCTATATATTCTTCGTTATTATTATTATTATTATTGTCTTAGGGGATTTGTGCAATGAAGAAATTTGAACGACGCTAGGAAATAAAATTGTAAATACTTATTTCTACTACATTGCCAACAGATGTCAGTACGGTCAATCGAAATTTCAATTTTTATTAGTACCTCATATAAATGAAGTGTGTGACGTCATCACATTGGAATGCCATTCTTAGGTGAATATCACTATAGAAATATTTTATGAAATATGTCTACTAGTATAAAAATATTTCCATTGGTTGCTATAGTACACGTTTTCATTGGATGCGAAATTAAAAATACTATTTGCCCTCACATCGCTATATACTTGAACTATTGTTGGGCACATTTTTATCTGAAACGATCGCAAAACAATCCGTCACCTATATTATTTTTCACGACCACAGCATTGACATTGACAGTGTAACTTGGGAATTCAAGTTCAACGCATTCTCGAATAAATTACAATCACTCTCCGCTAGCGTGTCGTTGAACTATCTCTAAGCACCTTACAGAATCCGGGAAAGCAGTCTCTCTTATACGCTTGTACGCAAATATGGGACAAATCATACACACACAGATATTCTGTGCGTATGTATAATTTATGTTTATTTGTGTACGTAGCGAAACTGTAAAACATAACGTTGCTCTATTACGGAGAAATTCTACGAGCGAAATATTTTATTAACGATTTAAGTGCGAAATGATTGAACTCAAATTCAACAGATGGTGCGATCTAATTTTTCCCTTTGTTTTTTTGTTGTTTGTCTATTTGATGTTAACTGTTTCTTCTACGCTATTAAGGCCATAATTTTAAATGTGTTTGTATTCTGGGTGTGATCGATTTATAATTGATCTTTCTAATTTTAGAAAAACATCAGATATTACCAATAAAACGATTTATGTACATATCAATCTATATTTGATTGTTTAATAATTACATTTGACACAAATATAGAATAGATGTTTCAGTTATTTATTTGTTCTCATAGTAACTATGATTATTATTAATTATTGACCCCGCGTCCATTTCTATACTTTGTTTTTTTGTTGTTTGTCTATTTGATGTTAACTGTTTCTTCTACGCTATTAAGGCCATAATTTTAAATGTGTTTGTATTCTGGGTGTGATCGATTTATAATTGATCTTTCTAATTTTAGAAAAACATCAGATATTACCAATAAAACGATTTATGTACATATCAATCTATATTTGATTGTTTAATAATTACATTTGACACAAATATAGAATAGATGTTTCAGTTATTTATTTGTTCTCATAGTAACTATGATTATTATTAATTATTGACCCCGCGTCCATTTCTATACTTGGTCAATAATGATTTTGCCAATTTTCACTACTAGTTATTTTATTAATAATAAAATAAGCAATTTGATAGGAATATTTAAAATTAGGCAGATATAATATTTGTTTTAACATTGTTTTAGTTACACCGTGTAATAAATTTAAAGTTAACGCAAGACCATATGTCCGAAAAACTAGATTTTTTCCCTTTCGAGTCCTTCAAACCGCTTGTTTGTATCAATCAGGGAATCAGGATTCTTTTCAGATCAATATTGAAGTTATGGTGATAATCGCATACAGAAGTTAATTAAATGATAAAACATGGTACATCCGCGGAGATTGGATGTTGGATGATAATAACAATAAAACTCAACTTCTCATATGCATACGTTTCGAGAGCTATTATCTCTTCATGAGTGCATGGAAATTAACGTCAATAACGATAAAATGCATAAACAAATAAATAATATATAGATACAACATTCATATTAAACAATAACAGCATAACAAAGAAAGACTTTGAAATGGTAAGTCGCATTTAACGGTAGTTCTCAAGAACAAACGAAGAAAAATGAAAAATTAGTTATAGTTCGACATATGTGAACCTTTTCTTAACATAATTTTAAATCATAGATTTTATTTTGAATATTTTACAACATAAGGGGGCCTATTCGGTAACTTCGACCTGTTAAAAATTTTGACCAACAAAACTATATGCTTCAAATGAAATTTTTAATTTTTATTTAGTGCCGTGTGTTATTATTGATTAAACTTTTTTAACAGGCTGTTAAAAATTGACAGGTAAGTTACAGAATAGGCGCCAAAGGATCAAAGTATAAATGAACTGGTCAAGTGTAGGCTAAAATGAAAACAAACTTACCGACAATTTAACTCCAATTTTAGATGGCATTACTTCTTATCTATTGAATAGCATGATACAAACTCGTAAACATTTTGAAAGATTACTTTTTAAGCTTTCCATGAGTTAAAGAATAATCTAAAAATATGCAAAATTGCAAAAGATACGAATTTTTAAAAATTTCCCTTAAATAGAAAAAAATACATTTTTTTAAAACCAAGATTGATTTAACAAAATCCTGATGTGATATAAACCAGCGGTTTGAAGGACTCGACATGGAAAAAAATCTAGTTTTTCGGACATATGGCCTTGTATGATAACAAAAATTTAAATTTGTTGCACGATGTTATCATCACATTGTGGAACTGGTAAGAAAATGTGCAGTTTATGGGCCACATTTTCAATGTTGAAATCAACTATTAAAAGTGAATATTGACATTTAAAATATTTCAATTTTCTTACATTTTGAATGCTTCATATATTCTCCATGAAGTTACCTGTATAGTTTAAAGAACAAATTAAAAAAAAAGTTGATAATTTAAATTTTCTTTAAGTTAATAATCCTGAAATTTGAATTTCCATGAAAAGTTATTATAATCCATTATTATTTATAATATTGTTTAATACCATGTTGCTAGGCTAATGTCGAGAAATAGTAGTTTATATATACTATTTTCATTTTAAACTGGAGGGATCGGCGTAAAACGACTAAACGTCCCTGTCCCATACAACTACAATGAAAGCCATTAGTGTGGTTACCGCAAATCGCTTCACGATGGTCACAACAGGTAAAATTTCTAAGGTCGTATTCAGCTTAAAATTACTCTTACTTTCTTCCTATAATTGCAAATTTAAAAATTACTAATCCGGATTAAATTAACCAATTAGCAGTTATGATACTTATTGATCAATAAGAATATTAAATATCGTTATAATAACATATTTTCTCATATATAAGGGGCCAATAATTATATACAGCTATTTGTACTTCTACTCCCGTGATAGTAAGGACAAATATATTTAAAAAAAAATCATGTGGCAGCCGTGGATATGTGAGAATGAAGTTGCTGGTACGAGTAACAACAATATTCGTGTATTGGATGAAATTGTGTTATCTGAGTGCAATTCCGAAGAAGATACTACGGGTCAAAATCAAGAAGAAAGTGAAATAAATTTATCTAAAATTAATTTACATGAACATGCACAACAAATAGTGATCAACGTGTACAGAAAGTGCGCCAGTGAGTACGGTGAATTTCAAGCCATAAAAAAACAGCCGAATTTTGTAAATTTGTAGAGCGCCAAGCCCTAAAACGGCACAAAAATAATTGTATATTGTTGTAAATATTTTATGTATATAACGAAAATGTGAATAAAACCTTTTTTAATTTGAATTTGACATTTATCGTATGAATAAGGAAATATACTTATTTAAATATTGCAGTTTTCTTGTTTTTGTATTCATTATACACGTACCGGCGAATAGGGTCGTACAACCCTGTACGAACCTTGTGAAATCAGTTATAGCGGGTCATATTTTGAGTTCCTTTGTAAACGTAATTGCGGTGCATGTAATTGTTTTATGCCGATCCCTCCAGTTTAAAATGAAAATAGTATACCAAGGGATTGAAGTGCATGATATAATCCTGAGGGAAAAAATCACCTAAGGGATTAAAGGCATTTCAATCATGTGGTATATACAATCTTTTCCACTTCCAACCCTCTTTCCAGCAATACATTTTAAATAATTATTAACATTAAAGGATTTTAAATAGATACATACTCGTATAATTCACAAGTTGAAAATGGTAGGCTTTGATAACGATATTAGTATGCAAACTTTTAGGTTGCACAGATATTATGGTCAAAGTGAAAAATTTGGTATTTATTTAAACCCAGAAGTGCAAAAAATATATTATTAAACATATATTAATTATTCTTGTTATAAATATACATGTTTTTCATTTGAAATCCGGTCTAAATACTCTGAAGTCGACACGATTTTGAACAACTCACTGTTGACTTGCTGACAACCATACGATAATTATTGTACGAGTAAGATAATATCGGCAGATTTATAATGTACTGTAGCTGTACATAAAATGACAAAAAAAAAATGTATAAACAATGAACTAATAATGAAGAAACTCCCTAAGATTACTTAATTTCAATGTTGGACTTCATTGAGAAATGAAAGATATGTAAACTTAACCTATGTATATATTTTTTAAGTTTTTTTTACATATAAAATAAAATGTAATATGTATCGCGGCACTGAAATTCTTTTATCAAATGAAGGAAAAAGTTTTGACTGATAATAGTAATAGATGTAGAAATGCATTCGAAGTGCAGTCAAAATTAATCTTTATTCACAAAACCGACGTTTCGGCTCACACCTGAGCCTTCTTCAGGACTGCAAAAAAACAACTTACAAAGTGAAAAAATGAATAATTGACAATAGTTAGATAAAATATCCGTCATATAAACTTTGTTGAACAGGGTTAAAAAATCCACATTACAACTTAACTACATATGAAATCACAATGCTGACTAGTATTAATTAAACATTGCAAAACAGTTATAACAAGAAACCGTGGTACACTTTACTAAAACCCTGTATGTCAGTTCTAGAATTAATGTTGTTACTGTCGTCTCTGCTATGCAGCATCTCAAGAAACAATATCTTGGACCAGTTATGTTCTTCTAGGATATTAACATTGTCGAAGTCGAAGGTGTGATTATCGAGTTTGGCATTTTCAGTTATGGCACACATATTGGCGGACGATGCTCATTTGCAAGATCTATTGTAACGGATGTATGAAAACAATAGATGGCCGAAACATCGGTTTTGTGAATAAAGATTAATTTTGACTGCATTTCGATTACATTTCAATCCTTTATTCTTTTTTATTACTCATTTGGTTTATTTTCCTCGGCCCTGCGTGCCTCGACTAATAAAATCCGTATTCTTGATGAAAAGTAAAACTTCAATGTCATGATATATACTCAGAACAAAGCATATCTTTTTTATATAAGCTTATAAATAATGAAGTTGACTGCAGTTACTAGTTGCTAAACTTAATTTTTCAGTCCCTCGTATTGAGTCTCGTAAAGTTAGTATATTTTACAAACCTAGAGCTAATACTAATTTGTTACCAAGTCTCCAGTTTTCATTATGTGTTCTAATTACAATAGAATTAGCAATATTTGTGATATATTTAATTGTACAATAGCCAATCTGCGTAATGTATGTTATCACGAACTTTAGATCACGTCTAAAATCATTTATGCATGATGCATGCTTTCTTTATATATTGTATTCAATGTTCTTACTTATTTCTTAAGGTATTGTTATTATCTTTATCCGTTTTTGGACAGTTGTCTGTAAGGTTTAAATTTAAATAAATAAATAAATATAAAACTATTGTAACGAACGCGGCAACGATAAGCTGAAACTTGTCGATTTACGCGGCCGAGTAAATGACACAGCGCCGGCTTGTTTGAACCACTCCGTTCGCGTCGCAAAAGAGAATATTCCCGAAGCTTCTAGAAACAAGAAAAGCAATATGAAAGGGAGCAGTCAGTAGACTCAGTTGACTCAGTCAGTTAGTTGACTCGGTTGACCCAGTCAGTCAGTTGACTCAGTTGACTTTCGAGCTACAATGAAGAACTTAATATAACTTAATAAATAAATACAACTTAATAAATATATCACTCTGTCTGAACATAAATTTGTCGGCATAAAAAAATGTCGCTCGGCTAGTTTATATAAATAATAATGATTGTTTACAGTAGTGATAAGTGTTAGTGTATAAGTTTTTATTTGCGTTATTTAAGTCTTTAAATATAGTGTTAATTAACTTTTACTCTTTTTTATAATTATGTTATTAATAATATTTCTTTTAGTTTAAATAAAAACATTTTAAACCCACGACCGTTACACTTCTAAATATTATGGTAAACATTTTTTATTTGATACTGTTTTTGAAGCTGATTCTATATTTGAAATAGATTGAATTTATTGTTTTTGTATCAAGTAAACTTCTACCAAAATCTAATTATTTAATCAACTTCGAGTATTGGCTTGAATCTTATATTTATAAAGAGTTGTTAATTTATCTCATACGGAACAAAGACGTGTTTTAAAACTGATCTATTTTTGTAAAAAAACTCGCTATCGATTAATTTTACCTCTCGTCAGTCACCACATTCTGTAAGGGAGGTATATGAATCATGTTAAAAATTCGGTAGTGAGTTTTCAGTGGATGAACACGCTTTACGGTCCCTAGAATACGATTTTAGTATTTAAATAAATTTTTGAGATATGTGAATCATTAATTCGAATCCCATAGCCAACAAAAACTATCACCTTTTTTAAGTTTACCATGTGATTCGTCCTCATCATCTTTAGGGGACTTGATTACACAGCTAGTAGATATACTTCAGTCGCAAGAAAATGTCACGTATCGAGGTCTGTGAAAACAAATGAGCAAATGGCGCGATGGCATATTTATTTCTTATAAGAAATACTTTTCCTTTTTAAAGGTATTAAACTTGTAATGTTAAACCAGTTTTTTCTCTTAATTCATGTGTGAAGTGAATACCCTCCGGTGTGAGCGCAGTGATTTTTTCTGAACCAGAATGACTTTTAAATCAAGTACGTATGAAATTAATGAAATGAACAACTAACTAACAACGAATATTTGGAAGTAAAAAATGTATGTGTCATGATTCTCATCAAAACTACACGAGATCAAAAGATAAAGAGAGACGGCTATACCGGTTGTATTTAGTGGATGAGAAGAAAAAACGATGTCTATTAAATTTTAGTTTATAACATGTAAAGTAGCTAACGAAAAATAGATTAGCTATTACCACAGGCGTACAGCAAAGAAGACAATTTGAGGAGTGTTTTTTATTAGGCTACCTTTGCATCCGTAGTGCCACCACTGCCCGTTAATTAAAATATAATTAAATTTTCGACTAACAAAACAAAGAATCTGATTCTATAGCACTCAACTTAATTTATTAATTACTTTATACGTGAGAAGTATAGAAATAATTTTTAACCCAACCACAATTACGTTTGTGTGGATGGATGGATGTGTGCCAAGGAAAGAATACGAAACTTTATAATTATTAGTTTCATGTCAATGCGCAGAATTAAGTTGATTTTGGTAACAATGGGCGCATAAACCATAAACGAAATATGACAAATTTAAATCAAAATTGTATAAGACTTACGGAATAATTAGTAGTAAAGTATTTTTGTTTTTGTTTTAAATATTCTGCAGTAAAGCGATATCACGAATTTAACATATTTTTACGTCACGTGTTCTCGTATTGATTCTAATGATTTGATTGATATTTGAAAAGTGCAAATCGCGCGTCTGCCGTGGCGCCCAACGCCTTTTGTGGGCTAAAATAGAATTACGAAGTGTCATTTCATTTGTTTTGTTCATTGGCATTTAGGATTATATTTGTTGGGCTTCTATTACTTGTTTCATAATTTCAGTTTTTTTGTGCTGTGTTGAAAATCTATTGAATAAAATTGTGTGTGGAGGTTAGGTTACATCACTATTAGCGCCACTGTTCTCAAACTTTCGTATGATGTTTACTCGAATATCAAGTAAAATACTCTAAAATTGCCAAATTAATTTTATCTTTATTTACATTAAGTTTAATTGTTGTAAATTAAGACTTGCTAAGTTGCTATAGAGAGCAAACAAATGAAATATCTATGGTACTATTGTTAAAAAAAGAAAATAAGCATTCAAACTTATAGGTATATACAGGAAAGTCGTTTGATGCCAACGCTCGAAGTTTTTATTGTTTTCTTAACAATATAATCAACATTTTTAAAGTTCCTAATAAAAAATTCTTGCTACGCCCATGTATTTTTTACTAACACAACTTCAATTTTACCTTGTAACGTGCGATGGGTTCAAGAAAAATAATTAAGTTTTTAATTACAGATAATTTTACATCATAGTAATTAACTTGGAAAATGAAGTTTTAAATAAAAAATATGTTTTCAACTATATTTCATACCATGGGCCGTATTCAGAACGCTTTCCAAAAAATAAAATAAAAATCAGTAGTATGTAATTTTTTTTCTTCATATGTCATAAAAGTACGTTGTTATGTATTTATATTCAACAAACAGAAGTTCATTTTTCCCTGCCGTAATAAAGTGTCTCCTTGGCAACAATTTTACTCCGACAGCAGACAAAGTAAAATATTGTGAAAAAAGTAAGGCTGTAATTCAATAATTTAACACATAAAATGAAACAAATAAACAAAAATATCAAGGCAACTCGAAATGAAATGATAAAAGAGAATATGTCACTCGAAAATTTCAACTAATCACGTTGCAGTATTTTCTGTATTTCGACCAATGGCAATCAAATATCAGTGAATATATTACATTTTTGCAAATACTCGAGTATTTGCACAAGTGCGATACCCGAATATTTATAATAATTGTAAACACAATGAGGAATAGTTTAATTTCTTCGATTTAAAAGGACAAAAGTGGTAATATCTTCAATTCTTTCATCAATTTCTTCAAAAGAATTACTTTCAAAACGCTGATGTCTCATTTTTAACGAAATTTAACAAATGACATTTATGAAAGTCATAGGTATGACGTTATTGTCACAGATTAAAATAAATATTAAATGTTCAATAATGTAAAATATGACTGAAATTTTTCTCGATAAATATTCTTCCTATACCGGGTGTCTGTCTTAAAGGTGTACATAGGAGATTAACATGGGAAATCAGTTTTTTGCGTGCTGTTGCTCGGTGTTCTATCGGACAACAATGATTGTACTACCAATCGAAAGATATCATTTTTCTGAATCAAATGATGTAAAATACATTACAATTTAGTAGTAATTTGGTTCCGTAAATTAATTTTTAAATTTTGAAAATCCTGCGATTTATTCAGTTTTTATCGAAAATAAATGTAGTTACCTATGACTGTTTTGTTTTGATTTCTGTCAAGCTATTTATTTGACGTATCTGTCAATTTGTAAAATATGGTTATATTCAGTAATGACAAGCGTACTTTTATAATTTTTGCGTAAAGATTTTATTAAATAAATTAAAGTCTAAAAACCAGTTTTCTTTAAATAATATTAATTTATTAAGAGTTAAGTTTTTTTTTAAATCGATGACAAAAAATTTCATTTTTATTAGCTCTGTTTTGTATATTTTCACAAAATATTCTTCCACTTTCTACGTCAAATGGAAAAAAGTTCTTGATTGCAGTGCATTTTGTAGAAATAAAAAGAACTTTTTTTAAAAAAATATGAACGATGTACACCCAATTCATTTCCAAAAAATCTAGTACTATACGAAGGATCTACATTTATCATTCCTAAAACCCTTTCTTCCAATAAAGCACGTTCTTCTGCTCTTGCTAAATTGCAATTACTAAGCCCACGTGTATTTTTCGTGGATACTGGCATTTGTGGTTGCACTTGGATTCGGTCGATTCATAAACTTAATAGAAAATAGATCTCGCACTCTGAGCTAACTGTTTCCTCCAAAACATAGTTTTACTATAAAAATACGCTCTTCAGTAGTATAACTAGCCATATTTTTACAAATTGTCTTAAACAAGTCCAAAAGTCAGCAACGTCAAATAAATAGCTTGACAGAAATCAAAACAAAACAGTCATGGATGACTATATTTATTTACGATAAAAATTGAATAAACCGGAGAATTCTCAAAATTTAAAAATTAATTTACGGAACCAAATTACCTCTAAATAGTAGTGTATTTTACATCGTTTGATTCAGAAAAATGATATCTTTCGATTGGTACTACAATCATTGTTGTCCGATAGAACACCGAGCAACAGCACGCAAAAAACTGATTTCCCATGTTAATCTCCTATGTACACCTTTAAGACAGACACCCGGTATATCCCTCGTGCATGGCAAATACAATCAGAATATTTGTATAAATATTGAGTATTTTCTGGTTATTTATAATTATATTTTCTATGCTTGAAAAAACAAAAATAGCATGTGACTTTGTGCTGGGAATATAAGATTGAATGACGAACGAAGCGAGTCGGGCAATTACATGCTCAGCAAACGAAGTATCACAATTACTCCTAATAGTAATAATACAAAATACACAATATGTAAAATAATATTAGCTACAATTTTTATTTGAAACATTTTTCTGTATTTTGTTTGTATTCAAGTGCTGTTATAGTGTAATATAATTTATATTTTTAAGTTTGGTAATAATTTTTTTTGGTAAAACGTTATCAACTGCTCAGGTAATATACCACCTCGGTCCCTCGTTTTCGGTGGTTTGACAACGTCATCCATCCAATTAATGACCGCGGGCAGTGTGTTTTTAACTTACATTATCGAGTGAACCGGCATCAGCGCCCCCTGCCATGGCCGTTGCCTGATAATAATAATTATTATTCTGTTTAACGTATTCGCTGCAAAATTATTATGGGTACATCGCACTTGGTCAAGAAGAAGGATATTCATTTATATACACTGATCTTTTTTGTGCATTTACATGAATTAGTTTATGAGGTATAGCACAGGTGTTATAAATGTACACTTAGAAAAATAATTTCCGTGTAATATTCTTTCTGTAGTAGATACCAGATGTTACATAAGGTACAGAGGAAATTAGAAGTGTAGCTAGGGGCACAAAATAATGTCATTTCCTTAATAAACTTTTGACAAAACACAATAACCAGATAACCAGCAATTTTAGGTTTAATCAATTAATAAACAGCTTTATAAATTGTAACAATAAATATTGTTTTAAATTGAAATTGGGAATATTTGAGTTAGTTGTACAATGTATAAATAATTATTTTTTTAAATAGAGTAAATGCGCCAATTGTGGAATACCATTTTTATTAAATTATGTAAAAAAAATATAAAGAAGCATCTACCAAACCCCAATTTTTGCAGATAGGATGTATATAGTATTAGTAACAACAACATGTAGCTTATTCAAATGCTGATTATATTATGAATTTTTACTGGTAGGTATTGTAACGTACGTGGGTTTTAAATGTTTTTATTTACACAACTAAAGAATATTATTAATAACAATTAATTATAATAAAGAGTAAAAGTTAATTAACACTATATTTAAAGACTAAAATAACAAATACAAAAACTTATACACTAACACTTATCACTACTATAAACAAACACTATTATTTATATAAACTAGCCGAGCGTCATAAATAAATATGACGATATATTTATGTTCAGACCGAACGATATATTTATGTTCACAATTTCATCATAGTAGCTCGGGAGTCAACTGAGTTAACTGAGTGACTGAGTCTGAGTTAACTAACTGATTGACGGATTCTGAGTCAACTAACTGTCTGACTGACTGCTGCTGGTGATTCGCTCTTTTATATTGCTTTTCATGTTTCGAGAAGCTTCGGGAATATTCCCTATTGTGACGCTAGCGGACTAGTTCAAACAAGTCACCGCTGCGTCTATTTTTAAACGGCGGCGTAGGCCGACAAGATTCAACTTGTCGGTACCGCGTCCGTTACAGTATTAACGTTTTTTTCCAAAATGAGAGGTTATGATAAGTCACGGCAAGCAACATTGAAACCATAATTTTACTACAAGCAAACACATATGTTGCATCTGTTAAATAACCTTTTGTATCTTAGAAATACAAGTTATAGGGTGCCACTCACCCCTAAAGTGCTTACAAGAGACAATTCCCTGAACATAAAATTCCTTAGAGAAGATAGTTTAGTTCAGACTCGTAGTTCAAACTTGCAGATCATTTTTGTAGTTTATACAAAGTAAAAAATTTGATTTGCGATTTGTTAATTTTGCGGTTGTTTAAGTATTTTGTAGTTAATATTGACAAATATTTGAACAAGTATGACAATTTGTTAAATTAAAATTTTGTAAATTCTGAATTTTTATCAAGTAAAATTGTTTTTATTTATTTGCTACATTTATAAAATTTAACAAATAGACTTGTCAATAATAACAAGTAAATTTAGCTAACTTATCAATTTGAAATTTTTAAAGTTTGTATCCATTGTAAACAACTTAATTTGTTGTAATAACTACTCGTATGATTTATTGCTCTGCTTCAATATAATTACTAAAGTATTTAGTCAATAGTACATAAAGATAAATGTTAATAAATACTATATTCACAAATATGTATATTTAGTTACGAAATACAAAAATAATTTGTTGCTTGCTAACAAATTTGAAACTTAAAGTAACAAAAATTAACCCTCTATTGCATGAATTATTATTTCTTTTAAATAAGGGCTCAAAAATATTATTTTTTACAAAAGAAATATTCATATATGTAAAATAAGTGTGTTATATAATTTTTTTTCCAAAAATAAAAAAAAAAATTTTTAAATTTTGTTCACTATTGGGAACATTATGAACAAATTCAACTTACAGTAGAACTTTGGTCTATTGGGTCGTCTTTGTGTACTATACAAAATTGTTTGATAAACAACCCCTTCTAGGAAAACATCAGATAAAAAAATTTTTTGGAATTTTTGTAAATGTGTATTTAGCTGTAATATATCAGCAGGTAATAAGTTGCTTCCTTCAAATTTTACATTTTATATCTCAGTTTCTGTAATTATCCTTTTTCCAGTTAAATTTTTTTTTTTATGTTGGTCACATTGGGAGGAATGACCTAATTGGCAATTGACAAAGTGTATATAATATTCCCAAATGTTACAACATGATTGCCATGAATGTAAACTGCATAAGAAAAGAAAAAAAAAATTTTTAATTTTATGTTCCCGTTCGGGAACAGTATGCAATAGAGGGTTAAGTAAAACTTTTGTTAAAATTATATCAATTTTGACCATACATTTTTTAGTGTGCGGAATAAACATATTTAATATAATTACAATACAATTGTAATACTTGCAACAAAATTTTTTTTTAAATGACTCGTTGGTTGAAATTTATTACACTTATTCCACTTTTGGCGAATATACTCTAGTACCTAATATTATAGTTACGACAATTTTTTTTTTGTGCGCTTGATTAAAAACACTAACCAAAGGTATTTAACCGAATTTGTTGAGATACACTGTGTATTTGCACATGAATCTGTTAATTTGCAACTCCCAAAGATGCTAGTGGTCAGGGAAATGTAAAAATAAATGTTTATACATCTTCCAGTACAAAGTGGTTTCACCTACATGTTTTCTATCGTCGTCGAGACTTCCTGTTTCTTGCTCGGTGCTTTTTTCTATCTGTGAAGTCTATACGAGTATGCGTCAAGTAATCAGTGAGTTATGTACTTAGAAAACTGTTCCGGTGTAATTGTATTTCTCGGTATTGTATCGACTGATTTATTTATATCAATGAACGATTTGTATTGCAATTCCGAGAAATCTTATTTTCTGATACGTTAAAGAAAAACAATTTGTCAATAAGAAATACTTCCACTTACAGTAATTATATCTATGCATTACCGAATGATGAAGAAACATATAGCTTAACAAGAAAATGAAACTCTATCTTGCAAAAATTTTATTTGATTCTAATTTTAATAATCATTTATGGCAGCTTCCCTATAACGTAACGTGCTGTATATCGTCAGATCCTCTCAGTTCGATCCCAGATACCGACAAAATTTCACCATAAAATAATATTTCTGCAGCTTATACTTTCTTCTAACATCTCTTTGGGGTTTTTGACCGTAATCCGTACGACTCAGAGTGTCACATCCAAAAATGAATATATGGCGTGATACAGTATGAGGCATTATGATAGTTATTATTCCCGAAGATGAAGTATGCGTCACGGGCCATAGCCAATAATGACCATAATCCCGAATATAATACTAAACTTTTTCTATTCTTGTAAATTCGAAAATAATTTTTTTAAATGATCGAAATTCGTTGAAAACACACGTTGAAATACGTCAACATAAAAATACACAAGCAACTGACTACATGTCAACTGTCAGACGGCAGTTGCTTGGGGATCTACATCACGTCTTTAAAGTAACCGTGAATTATTGATTTCTTGCTCTGTGATTGGTCAAGAAGAGTAAATTATGCTTACTATAATACATCGAAAAATTTTAAATAATGGGGATATATTTATACAGGAATATATGTTCGCTTTTGAAATATTAAATTATGATTAAAAATATAAAGACAATAAAAATTATCAACTGTTTCATAAAATACAGTCTCAGAATAATAACAAAGTTATAAATTCACAGAGACCGGCCAAGCCAATCAATCGGTAACTACAGACGCGTTTCGCTCTTATTGGAGCTCATCAGTGTAGTGTAACCCGCCAACTGCAGTTCCATTTACCAATCTGTTGGGATCTTAAATCTCGCTGATCCAGTCAATCGGTACCACTGCCTCACAGCAGGTGAAACTTAGAAAAGTTGTTTATTAATCTAGGAATTATTGACAGAGGAGCACCAGAAGGTATTACTTAAATGATGAATATTAGTTTGAAATGCGAGCACCATCTGTCGAATTTGGCCGTAAATAGATTGGTTAAGTATAACAAATTCATCGTTATGTGAAGTTTTGGGCTCTTTGATGGACACTTCTCTTTTTATGAAACTAAATATTTCATAGATATATTACGTTTATATCATTAAAATTTAGGTTTGGCACATTGCAGTAGTGACTTATTTATTTGTTTACATCAGGGGAAGCTGACGATTGACCAATAATAAGCTTCCACATATTAATAATTTATTATTAATTAGTAAATATGTAACTACAAAACTTTATTTACAGATGTACCGGGTGTCTACTTTTTTATGGAACATAGGAAATACAATGTAAAAATTTTCTTCAGTCGATATTCGCTCCCTATGAATTTTAAAACAAAAGTTTCAATACAAAAAATTTTCAGAAATAGGAACGGCGCCAAATGATCCTAAATTTGCTGAGGTCATGACATAGACGTAAAATAAAATTTATAATTTTTAGCTATTTCAGAATGCCATGGTATCATGTATCAAAACATACAAATAATGTAAACAAGGTAAATATGTCGATGATTACTGAGAAATAATTTAAACAAGTCTATAATCAAAAATAGAAAGACAGTAAAAATTGTCAACTGTTTCATAAAATACAGTCTCAGAATAATAATCTGTTGGGATCTTAGATCTCGCTGAGCCAGTCAATCGGTGTCACTGCTACACAGCAATTGGCGGGTTTACACTGCACATAAGCTCCAATAAGAGCGAAACGCGTCTGTAGTTACCGATTGCTTGGCTTGGCCGGTCTCTGTGAATTAATAACTTTGTTATTATTCTGTGACTGTATTTTATGAAATAGTTGACAATTTTTATTGTCTTTATATTTTTAATATAAATGTTTCATAGACAGTTTTCCATTTTTGAAGTCTATAATCATCAAAACTTTTGCAAATGTCGTAATATGTCAAACTCTGTAAGTAGCTAAAAATTATAAATTATATCTATATATATATATATATATATATATATATATATATATATATATATATATATATATATATATAGGTATTACATCAATAATTTTAGGCTCATTTGATGCAGGTTTTGTTTCTAAACATTCATTGTATTTTCACTTTTATTCTAAAATTCATCACCTAATGAAACCACTGTATTTCCTATCTTTATGTATCAAATTCCGGTGTGCGTGTGTTCTTAATTCTTCTACCACTAAACGGGTTGACCGATTCAAAGATATTTTTTTTTGTACCTACGGGGTCACCTGGATGGTTCTACAATTGATCTCGGTTGGTGGCGCTGTTGTCGAGATTCAGAATTTTTTTTAATTTTCCTGACTTATATTCATAAACAAAATCATCAAAATCGGCCAAGGCGTTTAAGACACCGGAATTTTATATATAAAGAAATATATTTTGCTAGCGAGGTCTGTGCCAGGACAATGTCTGCCTTCCGGGTCCGGTAGTGTCCATTAAAAAACGTAGACACCCGGAATATTCCATGGTTATTGTACAAAACACTATTATGTTAGGTTCATTTCATTTGTTATTAAAATATTGTAATAAACAGCGGGTTATTTACATTTGAATTTACATTTCTTCGTAGTTCGCCTGAATGACAAAAGACGCGGTAAAACCTGGAGAATCTAACCTAACTTCATTTGTAATTTGTGTATATTAAATGATCATCAGTATGTATAAATTAAATGAGAATGTCGCGGAAACCGCTAATTTTAAAGGTATTCGATGCCGACCTTCATTCGTTTGTTTTTAACTTTTTACATCCGGAAGTAGAGGTAATAGGGACCAATTTTCCTGTTTCTGAACAACGACAAGACATATGAAGTTCAGTAAACTATTCCCACTTTGGCTTTACCGTTTTGCAATAAAATCTCGACCTGTTGTTTTCTTTTTTGTTTAATTAAATAACCATTTTTGCTCAGCTGTCACAAACAATAGCTTTTGCGTTAATGAATAAAATTGAAAATTAAGAAATAATTGTTGGGAAGTTAATTACGAGTTAAACATAGATAGATAAACATAATTAGAAACACATGTTTGTGTTTGTTTGCAACTCATTAAAAAGAAACAATATAAATTGCAATTTGCAAGTAATATGAATATCTAATAGTATAATACTCGGTATAATACTTAAAACAAAATATACTTCTTTTTATTTATTATGTTTTATAAATAGAGTTAACAGGTTTTAACACAACTGGTACTAGGTTTTTATCGAGTTTTTATAATATAATTAATATAATTTATTTTACATTCTAAAATTATCATATAGAAAAATGCTTCAAATAAACATGGTGAAAAATACCTCATACTTTTTTGTAAAACATTTTCAACTAAAAAATATATAAATAAGAAAACATGACATCAGCCACTTTATTAAAATTATTTTAAAAATAAGTATGTTTATTTGAAACCGGCACTAAAGTGCGCAGAAATCATCATTAAATGCGCAGAAATCGTCACTAAAGTAACCCATTATACGACGATTTTGAGCAATCCAGTATTGACAACTGTAAAATAATTATTGTACAATTTGGATCACTTTGGCAGAGATATTGACGTACTATAGTAAATTTGTACGTAACATGAAACAAATTTGCAAGAAGAATTAACTAATTAATTCCGATGACGAAATTGAGGACAAAACACATAATTTAGAGTGTAATTTACGATAACTTCACTTCTCGAGATTGGCAACATTGACTGTTAGTTTTAATTGACAACTGACAGATGTATAAACTTCCTATATTGTAATTTTTTTTACAGTTTTTTCGAATTTTAGATTTCAAATAAAACTTATTATGTACCTCGGCGCTGAAGTTCGTTTTTATCACTCACATGGTTTATTTTCCTCGGCCCTACGGGCCTCGGCAACTAAATTCCATATTCGTGATAAAAAATTGAACTTCAGTGCCTTGATACATAAATAACTAAATGCCAACTAAACGTTTTAAAATATGTGATGAAAATAAATAATTTCTACGAAAGGAGAGAAATTTGGGTCAATGACACTAAAATCATAACATAAATATTTTAACCTGCCACATTATGGGTAAGAATAAAAAGCTGACCAATGCTGACTGCTGACGGATGCTGACCGTACTATAAAGCTTACACTGGCCTACTATGCCAATTAATATCCATAAAGTTATAAGGTCCAACGCTATATTATCCAGATAAAGCTTGTATTATATTATTTTACCAATTTTTATTCATTAAAAGTCTAATAAGTTAAAAAGGTAAATAGGTGACCAATGTTAACGTACGCCGGCAATTATTGAACCATGCTGACCTTATTATTATTTATAAACCCTCTATAATGCAATATTTACACATTTCAAGTCCCCCACTTTAAAAATGTTGACATAAACTGACTATTGTTGAACCATGCTCACGTATATTATTTATTATTTATAAGCCTTTCATAATGCTATTTTAACATTATTTACTCATTTTAAGACTCCCACTTACAAATTGAAAAAAGCTGACCAATGCTGACATATGCTGACCATTGTTGAACCATGCTCAAATATATTATTTTATGTTTATAAACCCCTCATAATGCTATTTTAACAATATTTACTCATTTTAAGTCTCCCACTTTCAAATTGAAAAATGCTGATCAATGCTGACATATGCTGACCATCATTGAACCATGCTCAAATATATTATTTTATGTTTATAAACCCCGCATAATGCTATTTTAACAATATTTAATCATTTTAAGTCTTCCACTTTCAAATTGAAAAATGCTGACCAATGCTGACATATGCTGACCATTGTTGAACTATGCTCAAATATATTATTTTATGTTTATAAACCCCTCATAATGCTATTTTAACAATATTTAATCATTTTAAGTCTTCCACTTTCAAATTGAAAAATGCTGACCAATGCTGACATATGCTGACCATTGTTGAACTATGCTCAAATATATTATTTTATGTTTATAAACCCCTCATAATGCTATTTTAACAATATTTAATCATTTTAAGTCTTCCACTTTGAAATTGAAAAATGCTGACCAATGCTGACATATGCTGACCATTGTTGAACTATGCTCATATATATTATTTTATGTTTATAAACCCCTCATAATGCTATTTTAACAATATTTAATCATTTTAAGTCTTCCACTTTCAAATTGAAAAATGCTGATCAATGCTGACATATGCTGACCATCATTGAACCATGCTCAAATATATTATTTTATGTTTATAAACCCCGCATAATGCTATTTTAACAATATTTAATCATTTTAAGTCTTCCACTTTCAAATTGAAAAATGCTGACCAATGCTAACATATGCTGACCATTGTTGAACTATGCTCAAATATATTATTTTATGTTTATAAACCCCTCATAATGCTATTTTAACAATATTTAATCATTTTAAGTCTTCCACTTTCAAATTGAAAAATGCTGATCAATGCTGACATATGCTGACCATCATTGAACCATGCTCAAATATATTATTTTATGTTTATAAACCCCGCATAATGCTATTTTAACAATATTTAATCATTTTAAGTCTTCCACTTTCAAATTGAAAAATGCTGACCAATGCTGACATATGCTGACCATTGTTGAACTATGCTCAAATATATTATTTTATGTTTATAAACCCCTCATAATGCTATTTTAACAATATTTAATCATTTTAAGTCTTCCACTTTCAAATTGAAAAATGCTGACCAATGCTGACATATGCTGACCATTGTTGAACTATGCTCAAATATATTATTTTATGTTTATAAACCCCTCATAATGCTATTTTAACAATATTTAATCATTTTAAGTCTTCCACTTTGAAATTGAAAAATGCTGACCAATGCTGACATATGCTGACCATTGTTGAACTATGCTCAAATATATTATTTTATGTTTATAAACCCCTCATAATGCTATTTTAACAATATTTAATCATTTTAAGTCTTCCACTTTCAAATTGAAAAATGCTGACCAATGCTGACATATGCTGACCATTGTTGAACTATGCTCAAATATATTATTTTATGTTTATAAACCCCTCATAATGCTATTTTAACAATATTTAATCATTTTAAGTCTTCCACTTTCAAATTGAAAAATGCTGACCAATGCTGACATATGCTGACCATTGTTGAACTATGCTCAAATATATTATTTTATGTTTATAAACCCCTCATAATGCTATTTTAACAATATTTAATCATTTTAAGTCTTCCACTTTGAAATTGAAAAATGCTGACCAATGCTGACATATGCTGACCATTGTTGAACTATGCTCATATATATTATTTTATGTTTATAAACCCCTCATAATGCTATTTTGACAATTTTTACTCATTTTAAGTCTTCCACTTTGAAATTGAAAAATGCTGACCAATGCACAAATTTCAGATGATGAGATTTACAGTGTGTGTGTGAACTAGCTAAACAATTAAATAATTATGTTCTTCGAATTGAAATTTTTCCTAATATTCTTATTGTTTTTGGCGATCCACAAATTATAGCTCTCAGTAATAGAATTTTAAAATGCTCAAGAAAAAATAAAACTTTCAAACAATCTTTCAATTACGATACCACGTTTAATATGGGTGACTTTTATTTATCTATATTATCAATAAGAAACATTGAGATATCAAATGATCAAATTTTCCCTTTACTTTTTTTTACTACACGAAAGAAAATTTAATTAAATATAGAAAATAATTTAAAACATATTCCCATAGTAACTGATAGAGAGGAAGGTATTGTTCAACCAATTAAAAAAAAAATTGCACTATTGGGGTTTAAAAACCATAATTAACACAGAACAGCGAAATTCAACAATGTTTAGCTTTATTTACTTTTTACTTTAGCTAAATTAGCATTACTAGTGGTTTATAAATTATAAATAATAATTTACATAGGATCAGCATTGTCAGCTTTTTGTATCTTAAAACTGTGAGACTCAAAATAAGTAAATATTCTTAAAATAACACTATATGGGATTTATAAACAATAAATAATATTCTCGTATGTGAGCATTGATCAGCTTTTTTCAATTTCAAACTGTGAGACTTAAAATGAGTAAATATTGTTAAAATAGCATTACGAGAGGTTTATAAACATAAAATAATATATTTGAGCATGGTTCAACAATGGTCAGCATATGTCAGCATTGGTCAGCATTTTTCAATTTGAAAGTGGAATACTTAAAATGATTAAATATTGTTAAAATAGCATTATGAGGGGTTTATAAACATAAAATAATATATTTGAGCATGGTTCAACAATGGTCAGCATATGTCAGCATTGGTCAGCATTTTTCAATTTGAAAGTGGAATACTTAAAATGATTAAATATTGTTAAAATAGCATTATGAGGGGTTTATAAACATAAAATAATATATTTGAGCATGGTTCAACAATGGTCAGCATATGTCAGCATTGGTCAGCATTTTTCAATTTGAAAGTGGAATACTTAAAATGATTAAATATTGTTAAAATAGCATTATGAGGGGTTTATAAACATAAAATAATATATTTGAGCATGATTCAACAATGGTCAGCATATGTCAGCATTGGTCAGCATTTTACAATTTGAAAGTGGAATACTTAAAATGATTAAATATTGTTAAAATAGCATTATGAGGGGTTTATAAACATAAAATAATATATTTGAGCATGGTTCAACAATGGTCAGCATATGTCAGCATTGGTCAGCATTTTTCAATTTGAAAGTGGAATACTTAAAATGATTAAATATTGTTAAAATAGCATTATGAGGGGTTTATAAACATAAAATAATATATTTGAGCATGGTTCAACAATGGTCAGCATATGTCAGCATTGGTCAGCATTTTTCAATTTGAAAGTGGAAGACTTAAAATGATTAAATATTGTTAAAATAGCATTATGAGGGGTTTATAAACATAAAATAATATATTTGAGCATGGTTCAATAATGGTCAGCATATGTCAGCATTGGTCAGCATTTTTCAATTTGAAAGTGGGAGACTTAAAATGAGTAAATATTGTTAAAATAGCATTATGAGGGGTTTATAAACATAAAATAATATATTTGAGCACGGTTCAACAATGGTCAGCATATGTCAGCATTGGTCAGCATTTTTCAATTTGAAAGTGGAAGACTTAAAATGATTAAATATTGTTAAAATAGCATTATGCGGGGTTTATAAACATAAAATAATATATTTGAGCATGGTTCAATGATGGTCAGCATATGTCAGCATTGATCAGCATTTTTCAATTTGAAAGTGGGAGACTTAAAATGAGTAAATATTGTTAAAATAGCATTATGAGGGGTTTATAAACATAAAATAATATATTTGAGCACGGTTCAACAATGGTCAGCATATGTCAGCATTGGTCAGCTTTTTTCAATTTGTAAGTGGGAGTCTTAAAATGAGTAAATAATGTTAAAATAGCATTATGAAAGGCTTATAAATAATAAATAATATACGTGAGCATGGTTCAACAATAGTCAGTTTATGTCAACATTTTTAAAGTGGGGGACTTGAAATGTGTAAATATTGCATTATAGAGGGTTTATAAATAATAATAAGGTCAGCATGGTTCAATAATTGCCGGCGTACGTTAACATTGGTCACCTATTTACCTTTTTAACTTATTAGACTTTTAATGAATAAAAATTGGTAAAATAATATAATACAAGCTTTATCTGGATAATATAGCGTTGGACCTTATAACTTTATGGATATTAATTGGCATAGTAGGCCAGTGTAAGCTTTATAGTACGGTCAGCATCCGTCAGCAGTCAGCATTGGTCAGCTTTTTATTCTTACCCCCACATTATTATTTAGCATTACCAATAACAACGGGGATAAAATATTTCAGTCCCGCTACTAAGGGAAAAAGAAATCACCTACACTTATATAAAATCTTGTTCTTGTATTGATTGAAAGTTAAAGTTAACAAATAAATGATTATTGTTCTCTTATCTTATCAATGGCAACTACATATAATATTAAATTTTTTAATAATTATTTATAATAATTTTAAGCATACATACTTTAAAAAATAGTATATTTCGTCTTAACAAAAGTGTATTTTCCCCCACGTCGTATTCTCACTTAGTACTAATACTTCGAAACTCTCGGGTAAAAAAATCACGCAGTTTTTTCCTTATATAAATTATCTTAGAGCATAGAGCAGAGAAATAGATGTAAGGAGCCGGGAACACTTAGGATTGAGAGAAACAGATAATTTGGTAAGAATAAGGCTACTGCGCAAACTCCAGATTTTCTTACTATTGGCGAAACTACGAAAAAAGTGGTATCAGAATTTAAGGTTAAGATAATCTACAGCGCCTTGGATTTAAAATAGAGCCTGCGAATGAAAATAATCTTTCAACAGTAGCTGAGGAAGGGAAAATATCGTTACGCTTTAGAAAAATTCGATTGATATTTGGAAAATTACTAAGAACCAACAAATTTTGATTTGTTGATATTGAAACTGAATTTTCGATTTTATCTTATTTATAAAAAAGTCATAGAATTGGTTATATTGTTATATCAAAAAACAAAGTAATTGTCAATATAATTGTAATTACAATGAAAAAGTGCTAGAATTACTTTTTACTTGCATAAATAATATAATTAATTACTGAACTTTCCATGACAGAGCGAATATAATTGAAAATTTAAATTATCAATTACATTTCTGAATAACTTAATTAATTTCGTAATTTAATTACTGCCCATCTCTGGCATTGTACATGTAGTTCTCTGTTCTCTGATCTAAGATAAATAAAATAGCACTATTATTCACCTAAACCTACTAGCTAAACTAACTAAAATAGCACTATTATTCACCTAAACCTACTAAAAAGAGTTTCTTATGTACCATTTCGAGTTCCACGACTGACAAAAGTGGAGAAGCCAGTTTTCGGCCCATTTATAAAAACAATAAGCGGTGTACAAGCAATCTGCAGTTGATTTTGCCTCAATACAAACCAATCCCCAAAATAGCTAGTTGGGGAGTTTTATTTATTATTTATGTGCTGTATGTTAATTTTTACCGCTCTGTTAACATTTTTAAACAATGTTATCAGTAGTTAGACACTGAATGTAAAAATAAATGTACATTATTGTTTAAAATTTACATATTATTCATTTATTTGGAACTGTGTATTTAAGGAAGTAATAATCAAAAACACACACAACGTATATTAGGTCACACAATTAAACAAATATATCATCATGCCATTTACCCCTTTCTAGGCGATGCTCTCAGTTTAGGATAGGTCTCGATATGATACAACCCAAATATATTAGAGGAGGAGGAAACACAGTATAATAATTCACACAGTAGCGACATTCGCGGACGGTACCTTTGATCTTCGTGTCGCATCGATCGTTAATCTTTACGGCGGTAAATTTGAATAGTTGTCAGTTGCAAATGGGATAAAATCTAAAAATATTAGTTCACCTGCACTATAAAAGTTCCTACAATTTTTCATGGTAAAAATAAGTGTACCTCTCTCTTTGGCACTCATTTTATGAACTTAACATGACAGAAATACTGTGGCTTGATATTTGACAGATACAAC
Source organism: Poecilus cupreus (assembly GCA_963942605.1). Lineage (NCBI taxonomy): Eukaryota > Metazoa > Arthropoda > Insecta > Coleoptera > Carabidae > Poecilus > Poecilus cupreus. The sequence continues at coordinate 21,884,069 of OZ012722.1, forward strand.
TGACATTGACACTGACATACGCTTACTAAGATATCAACGAACACTAAACGGCAATTTTCCTGGCTGTACACTGCTGAAATATTGGGATCATGAAATATTTGAAGTGTCGCTATGGTGTGAATTCTTATACTGTAGTAAGGATATACAAGAATATATATTTCCGCTTAAAATACGTTGGATTACGATGAATGTGAAATTGAGAAGAATGTTATTAAAAAAGGGGGAGTTATTCAGCTAAGGTGGTTTGACCAAAAGGTTGGTGAAACTAATATGTGGGCGAGATTAAAGGTGAAAGATTGGGTAGGCGTCCGAGGAATAGGTGGTTAGATATAATTGATAATTTGTTTTTATACACAAAGTTCGTTTAATATTTCCATTAAATAATTGTTCAAAATAGATAATCTTACATTTACAGGAGATATTATGAATGGTCAAATAAATATACAGTGAGTTATCAACTCTATTTCACTTTTCACTATATAGGAATGTATGTGATAAACTATAAATTTTTCATATTCAGAATCCAAATGAACAAATTGTGATCTGATTTTTCTAGAGTCCGTAAACCGAAACTAGTAGTTTATTTGAAGGCCTATCATTTTTTGTTTATTTGTCTCAGAAAATAATTGTTTTATTACAAATTCTATCATAATGGGAAAGATGTAAAATACTTTTACATAGCATCAATTTTTATATGAAACCTTAGCTAGTTTGTCCCCATTAAAAATGCCATACGGTTTCCACGAATAGCAACTGATATAACAAATAATAATTTAAAGAGTAAACCATTTTGATTTATCTATTTATTTATAACTAATTAGGTATTAATAATTGATTATCGAATGTACTCGTAGCTTCATTTTGACTATGTCATAAGTTTAAGCTGCGAACATATGAATATGAATGTATTCTTCTGATGAGATATGTATGAGATATACTGCCGATCATCATTTAATCATTGAGTCAGAAGTTCATACACCCAGTCCAGTCCAGCCCAGCCCAGCTGTGTATATGCGATGCGAAGCGATGCGATATAATAGAGTATAGCGTTATAGTGTATCGCGATGTCATAACGGCACATTTCATCTCATTCTTCATTCTTGTCTTGTTTAATCGCACTCTGGAGCTGATCAAAGTCGGACTGAATGCTACCTTAGCATAAGATTGCGATGTGGAAGATGCTTCAGACTGTATGTAGTATATTACCTTCAATCGCACATGTTGCAGTATGGTTATAATTTCTAGTTTTTCAGATTTTTCAAAAATAATCATTCCTAAAATTATTGAAATTTTTTTTTAAAAATCAAAGTATGCTTGTTTATAGATTACACAACGGTCTCTAAATTAGTGAAACTTGTTTTTATTAATATCAGAGCCTGTAAACATATGGACACATCAATATTTGTTAAACTCGACAAATTTTATTACAGTCCACCAAATTCCGAGCTGTGAAAGAGGCCTTATATGAAGAGTAAACCTAGTGTGATAATTTATATGGAACTAACTGATGTAGATATTGCGTTGCATGGGAGCTATTAAATCTACAACATAAATATTACTTTATTTTGTAATTTATATTACACAAAAGAGAAGAGCTTTTTTGAATTACTAATTAGACTAAATCGCATCTGAAATTTGAGTACAATTGGCTATTACTATAGACTAAGACTTTTCAATTTATATCAAACTCATTTTTTTTTAATATTATAAATTTGGATTTTACATTATCTAAATTTGAAATGGGGTAAATAGCTCCGTGTTAACGTATCGGACTGTGGATCGTGTGATCCTCAGTTCGAATCCCACAGATAACAGTTGCCAATTTAAATTTACCCCTGTGGTTCCTCTTCCACTAACATCTTGGAGACTATGATTTGATGGCTGGTAACCGCACTTCATACGCAAAAATATATCACTTACCAAGATCTGCGTACGCAGAGTGCCACACCCATAATGGGTAAAAGGCGTGATGATATATTTATTTTACTTTTATTTAAATTTCAGGTGCAGTTTTTGATTGGATTAAAATTCCCTTTTGGATTATTTCTTGCCTCTTGTCTTTCATTCTGAATTTTGTTACTTTTTTACTTCTAAAGTGTAGAAAATATAGTAGTGGAACAACTATTTGAAGTCGCATTTATACATAATAATACCTTTTAATTTATACAAAATTCGATTTTTTTTAATATTTGCAAATTATTGTTTTACACAATCCAAATTTTATTGTGCAGTTTTGGAAAGGATCAAATTTCCTGTTTTACTATTTCTCGCCTCACGCCGTTTTTACCCAGAATTTTATTAGTTGTTTACTTCAACGGTGTACAAAATACAGAGGTGGAATAACTATTTGAGGACTCATTCCTGGCCAAACAAATATAATTTTTCTTACTATACCATATACAGTTATCTGTTCTAAGCACTAAGCAGCATGCCCATTTAAAAATTTGTAAATGACCGTATACTATATTGCTCTCTTTCCGAAAACTTCAACTTAGTACTAAACTCGATAGAAATGTAGTTGTTTAGTTATTATAAAAATAATTGGCGATCATTCAAAACTAATTAAATACCTGGTGTTTTTTATTTTATAGCAGTTTCGGTTGTATTCAAACAACTCTTTTAAGAAACATGTGGCGATCTTAAAAAAAATATTTCTTATATTTGTGTTTAAGGAGACATTTAATTTTATACCAAACTTTACAGGGTTTTAACAATATTCATTACGTATCATGTTTAAAATAAACATTTTTCATTTTTTCCCCAAATAGAAAGCAGAGAAAATATATGAATGACATTTTCTATTCTAAATACAACATATTTTTTATGAAACTTGCTGAGTCCATATTCGAAATAAATCGAATTTATTGTTTTGTGTGTCATGTAAACTTCAACTTCTGGTTAGGCAATTAAGACGAAAATCAAATTAGTTTTGCGTATTTTCGTTACTCTTTTCTCGTTCGTGAGTTATACGGTCACAAATCAATCCATCCGTCCATCCCAACAGACGTCATAACGAAAATGGTTAAACGGATTTATAATATATTCCGAAAACAAACCGGTGAGAGGTTACGGTTTTACCACTTCTACGATAAAGAAACGGAACACCGTAATTATGTCATATGTCAATGTTTGATTTTACATATTTCTTGTAAAATGAAGGCATGGTATAATTTTAACGAGTTTGTGTGAACCGATTGTAGTAATTCAGAGGGAGACGATAAAGAAGAGTTGAATTCAACAATGACGGTTGACGTTAACTTGTTTGACAGATATTTACCGCGCTAACCGCCATCTGTGCACGGTTACTGTGGTAAGTAGAAAGTACCACTGCGTTCCGAAATCTTACCGGTAACCTGAAAATTTTACTACGGTAACCGTGTTTCGTTTTTGGAATATATCGAGGAATATATTATTAGTGTATATTTTGCTCAAATCTCGGCATCGATACTATTTCTAACCATAGACTACGATAGCTTCTTCTATTTCTTATGAGGGGCATCTTGAATGGGGTCTTTCACCATTTTTTTTTAATTTTTTTTTTATGAAACTTTATCTATACTGAAGACTATCTACACTTTTAAAAAGTCTTAATTGTTATTCATTAAGCCACAGTGATTTTTTAAAAAATGTTGTGACGTCATAGTAGAGATGTTGGATCTAAGACAGTACAGATTGTAAGTAATTGTTGTCATATATTTTTTTACTTATTTTATTATTATTATTACAATAAAATAGAACATTTATGTAATAAAAATTATTTAAATCTCTACTGTTTTAGATCTCTACTATGACGTCACAACATTTTTAAAAAATCATTGTGGATTAATGAATAACAATTAAGACTTTTTAAAAGTGTAGATAGTCTTCAATATAGATAAAGTCTCATAAAAAAATATAAAAAAAAATGGTGAAAGACCCCATTCAATAGATTTTTCCTACGTCGTACATTGCAACATCTATTCTTCAACTGCAGGTGAAATATCGCATTATAGGCACCATGATTAAAATACTACAAGAATTCTGTTAATATACATAAAGTCTATATTAATAATGTGTACACTATATGATTCAAAAAGACATCTATACTTAAAAACAGATATCGCAGTACTAAAATATACAATGAAAATGAAAAGAAAATACATTAATTGTTGTAATAACAACAAGCATTCACACAATGCGTGATCGAATAAGGATTCCCCAACTTGGAGCACGACTCAAAATCACGTGTTGGTAGGAATTTAGATACATCGCCCACGAGATTGTCCAAATTGCATTATATTCGCTTTCATTTCGCGTTTTTATTTCCAAACCAAAACTGAAACTGAAATTCAGGAAAGTGAGCCTTAGCAACAGTTACACAAAACTGCACGGTCGCTTAATTATCGTATAAATTAAAATAAATTTGCGGCACGCGAACGCAGGACTCGCGTGATGTTTCGACACAGCGTAAGTCAGTCACTTGTGCGTTGCTACAGTTTACAGATTCGACGTTGTATGGAACAAGGCAGAAGCTTCTCACGGTTGAATTTTAGCTTCTCACATGAATCAACGAGTGACAGCGGTAATTAAATCAGTACAGGAAATATGCGATGTATTTTAAAAAGTTTGTTGTCGGACAAAGTGATCAGAGATGTTTGTTTTCATAAAAACAAAGGTTTGAGACATCAGCAATTGTTGATTAATATTATTTATACGTATGGGAACTTTTTGTTAAAACAGAATATTTCTACAGTTTTATTGTTGAAAAGAGAAAATACTGATTGTGAAATGTATGTTAGTGCTCATTAAGTTTACTAAATTAAATACCCAGTTTTCAAACTTAATGGAATTGTTTTGAATTTGAAACTTTTTTTTAATCAGATTTGGTCTCTACACGACTTTCTTAGATATAAATCTACAGTTGATTATTGAATAATTACATTTGACACATGTTTACACACATAATAGATGTTTCAGTTATTGTTAGAGAAAAATCTCTAAAAAAAAATTACATTTAACTAAAATACCTTTTTTATTATTATTATTATTATTAATTAATTTCATACTCCATCCTATATCTCGAAAATGAATAGAGATAATTTAAATTTGATAATGCTAATTTTATAATTAGTCTAAGTTGAAAGAATGTATTGAAAAATTACATAAATCTTTCAACTTTCGGAACCTGTACCTTTTGAACCAATAAAGATAATTTGAATCGGTCTTAAAATATGAATTTCAGTCAGTTTTATGAACTATTGATCATAATTTCTTTGTTTGATTTAAAATACTTATTACATTTTGAATCCACAATGTGTTTCAATTTCGAGGACCACCATTGGGATCTTGAGAAATATAAGAACTACGGCTTTATTTAAATGAGACAAAAGTTTTGTTTTCATGAAAAATTGCATATGTCACATGGGCAAAATTATGGAGATTATTTAAAAATGAAAAATCTACGAAATTCAATTTTTTGCTCTTTTCTAGTGACCAAAAAATTGTTTCATGAAAACAAAAACATCGTTAAATGGGCCTAATAGTGTGGCAACTTTTGTCAAATTTAACTGTAGTCTTAGCTCTCAATATTCCAATGGTGAGCTTCAAAACTGAAACACGCTGTATATCAAGTCACGTCAACAATTAATCTGTTCGTTAAGTTTTCTAAATGGCTACGTAGAATCTGTGCGACATTTTCGAGGCTGTTTTTCGGGGACAGTGATCTCGGTGTAACTGTCGCAGTTGGCATGGGCCACGAAATCAGATAAACGGCGCTGTTAATGTACCGTAAGTAGGAGCGAGTCATTTGCGAGTAATTAATTATTTAGAACACGGAGTGTACCTAGGTCGCGTGGTCTCGACTCTCGCCTCTCGAGCCTCGGGCAGCATCTGCACTGCTACGACTTCACGGAATTAGCCGGGTTTGACTCTAAACCACGACAGATGGACCGCCAGACTGTTTTGTAAATATGCAGATACATATTTCAACAAGACCATGCAACTATCTTTGGGTTTGGCACTTTATTTACACTTGATTTCGGTATATGTTACTTTCTTACTCTCAAGAAAAAATTCGCTGGTCAGATTTTTGCGGAGATGTATGTTTCGGTGTCTCCTGAATCAGTTTTGACTATTTTTTCAATAACGGCTGTTTGGATGGATGGAATTGTGTCCGATTTAATAACTCATGTATCACAAAAGATAGAATAAACGAAATTTCACAATTATAAGTTTCTTGACAAAACGAAGAACTGAGATGATTTTTTTCTTAACTGTAAGCCCGAAAGTGGAAGTTTATTGGACACACAAAATAATTAATTCAATTTCTTTCGAATGTAGAATCAGTTACTAGTGAATAATATTTTCAATCTACACTGCCATTTTCTCGTAACTTCGTAATTTGGACTTTAATTTTACAAATAAATGATTAAGAAAGTTTAAACTGTATTTTTAATTCAATATTTTGAAAAATGTTATTTTTGTTAATCCCTGACAAGTTTGGCATCAAATTAAAGGTCTCAGAAAGAAGAATTGAACTTATATGTCAAAAATTTACATTAGGCATTTAGGTGATCGTCAGTTTTTTTAAATAATTTTATTTTAAATTAAAGATCTCTGGGAGGAGATAATATAAAAAATTTATATTCAACGAATGTCATTTTTTTACAATTGTTAGTGGAATCTTGTCGAATTAGAACTATATTTAAGGTCTCGCAGAAGAGATTTAAACAGATACGGCAAAAATTACTTTTGAGCGCTCGTCAATTGTTTTATAAAAGCTATTAGAATTTTATCAAGTCTAGTGAATATTTTCAAAGGGGCAATAATTTGAGAGAAACTAAATTATATGTTTAATAATGCTAATGAGAACATAAAATAAATGACATATATTCTTTAAGTTCAAGTATAATTACTTATATAAATAAGTAACAGTTTTGTCAAACTAGAAAGGTAAGCGCTTCTTTTTCCCACTTGAGCTCGAAGTTTGCCCCATGAGCGCAGCGAGTGAAGCAATTCGAGCAGGAGTGGAAGAAGGATTTTCCTTTCGTGTTACACACAAAAATTTTTAGAGATGTTTCTAAAAACGATTTGCTCAGACCTAAAATACGCTTTGACAACACATCTGACACACTAAAAGTTAAGGTTATCAGATGCAACGACGCAATGAGGTGTAGCAGTGTTGCCAATGAACCAATCTTAAATATAAATTAGAGTTGTCAAATTGTGATTCAATCTAGAAAAAAAAAAATGAAACATAATTGTAAGATAATTAAAAGTATCTATATCACTAAAATACGAATTTTCAATCAAATTTATAATTTTTACAATTTTTTTTTTTTTGTTAATAACAGTCATATTGGTAACTTCTATATTTTCCTCTCTAGAGAGGAAAAACACATTTTCCACATAAAAAATACCATTACGCCATTTACCCATTTCCAGATGTGGCACTCTGCACAAAGCATATCTCGCTATTATGATATGTTTGTGCGTGTGAAATGCGGTTACCGGCCGTCAAATCACGCCCTTCAAGGATGGTAGTAGTAGAGGAGCCACAGGGATAATGTTATGTAGTGAAAATTTTTGGTAATTATATTTGAAAATTTGTCGGCTGTGAGAATCGAACCTAAACGGGCTAACTACTACTGGTTATATAACGCTTAATAAATTTATGATTGTGAATTTATATGAACAACACAAACGACCATGTTTTTCAGTGGGATTCGAACCCACGACTTCTGGTGTGCTGGGCTAGTAACAAAGCCACTACGCCACCGAAATGGGCACTGAAGAAAAATAATATTATTCATATGGATTTCATAAATAGGCGAAGCTTAAAACAACTGGAATAGATTTTATTATGCAGTATATTGACAAAAAATCCAAAGCTTGCCTTAGGTTAGATTCCCTAATTATTTTTTACATTCACTTAATTTTTTATAGAGAACAATTTTGCATCTGTTTTTACTCTCGTTCATAATTTTGCATTATCCAGAACCGCAAAAATCTAAGATACTAAATAGTTAATTTTATGAACTATTTTTAGTTTGTCGGGAATATAATAAAAATTCCGAATCAAGCCGAGCAAGTCTCCTCTGGTCGTGTCGTTAGTAAACATAAGGACAAACTTGATGTTTAACACAGCATAACATTTCCTTCCTGTGACAGTGTCTCCCAAACAAACTCTCTTACCTAATACAACATGTCTCTCTATCTTCTCCTGTACTTTCCGCGTGAATGTTGAGTACCTCTGTCACGTTGTGCGGGCGTGCGCGACGTTCAAAGAACGCGACATCACGGAACAAGATTTGCACAATGATAACGAAGCTAAACGAAGATAATTGAATAAGTTACGGGCTTAGAAGATTGGAATACGATTTCTCTTATGTGTAATATCAAATTACTGTTAATGTTTGAAATTATTGTAGTGGGAGGGGAGGCGTAGTTCAGGCTGTAATTTATCAAGGAATTCTGCCAGTTGTAAGTTGTAATTTACGATAGAAAATCTTGTAAATGGCATTTGAATATAATTAGATTAAGAGCACAGTGTTTGACCTTGATTTTGGTTTACGGTAGACACGTAATAACGTGACCATAACACAAACAATATTTGTATTGCATTGGTCTCCGTATATTAAACATAACCACTTCTCAATGTCGGTATAACTAGTTCGTAGATCACGATATTACAGTTGTAGGAAGAGATCTATGCAACTCATTATAGAAACTACCCATTGCCCGGTATAAAGTATTATGGGACTTGTACTACATTTCATTTTTATTGTTTTTTTTTTATTTAAATTTTTTTCGCAATTAATAAACTAAAATAATGTTTTATTGTCTCATTTATTATATAGTTTCAGTTCACAAAATTTTACAAAAATTCATTATGATTTATCTTTAATACGACCCACTACTTACCCTAAAAGTGAACTTCCATAAAAGGTTTAAACCCTGCATGAGTTCATTTCTTAGAGCTCTTCCTACATCTATACCTGTGAATAAATCATTTACACTACTTTAGTTCGATATGTCTCCGCGAGGTGCGCACAGTCGAAGTTTGGTATTAGTTGAAAGCTGTTAATTGTAGTTCAATATAGTTGATTGTTTGCACTTCATTTATTTATTAATATGAATTTGAATTCACTTAAAAATGAATTAAAATTAATGTACGAACAAGAAATTTTAAAAACAATAACAAAAATTCAATGTAATATCTTGTTTTTTATATTTTCGTAAGTAATTATAACATTTCAATTATGTTTATATTCTGTAAAATTAACAATAGGATTCTTAAAGTTAATTAGCATGAAACAATTATACACTATTTCATTTGCAATAGGCCACATGTATTTGGGAATTCTGTCACACAATATATTTTTTTTTTGCTAATCCAATTAAATTTTCAATAATTATTCTGCGATTTGCAATCGCCCTAGTTCTTGCAATGTCTTCCTCCGAAAGCTGTTCGCTCCTTTTGAACGGTGGTATATTTAGATGAATCCCTTTTTCTTCCAGAAGATCAGATACATCGAATCCTCTGTCTGCCAAAACGTATTCACCTACTTTTCGCAAATCGATAATTCCAGATATTTCCGTTATTTTGCGATCCGTTATCGATCCTCCATAAATATCGGATAGAAAACCAATTGCCGTCCCTCCAATCAAAACTTTAAATGTATTTGTACCATAGTATGTTGAATATGTACCTTGTTGTTCCAATGGATCAGAGCTTCTTTCAATACGAAATTCAGTGCATTCTAAAACTATGTCGTACTGTCCACGGGATACAGCTTTTAATTTCCAAAAATTATTTTTTTTTTAAATTTTGTACATATGTTCTGTCCACTTTGTAATAATATTCTTTACAACCCGCAAATCTATATCAAACAAACTAACTAACGTGGAATAATATAAACTAAGTTTATACTTCATCAGTGTTAATAGTAGTTCATCCTGCATGTTCAAAGCGTAGTGGCATCTTGTGTATGAACTACCTAAATGGCTACACAAAAAATTGAATGTTTTTGAATTACAGCCAGTCATTTGTTTCTACTGTATGAAATTAACTGGGACATAGCTGCTACTTCTCTTTGAGCAGGAATGGTTGCCACTCCACAATTGTCTTCTGCATCAATATCCCCGAAACTTTCGGCCGGCAATTCATCTATACTGGCCACAATATCCAAATGTTTTTCTCTTATTTCAGTTCTGGCATTTTCTCTCTTTATTAATATGTCTGCACGAATACTGCTTATTAACTTATCAAATTTTCGTAGTGGTAAAAACTGAGACGGAATTGCACACTCGTAGTTAAGTATCTTCCATTGGCCTGAAATGATCAAATAATATGTAAAATACATAAAGTTTAATATTATTTTACTTACCCATACTAGTAATGGTGTAGTCAGTCGGCAGAAAATGTTTTGAATATATTTTAGTATGTCTTGACGGAAATTTCATAGATCGTATAGCAATCAACCATTTTTAAATTAAACGTTTATTTGTCGGAAATTTATGAAACATAATATTTCTATCTTTATTAGAGGCAGATGAACACTGAGGAACACAACAGTTATAAGGCATAGTGCTCAATTACGGAATACAATGTATATTAACAAGCACCAAAAAGTGAGGTTAGTTTTTAATACCAAACTCCGATAGCAGCGCCGCCTACATGTAAATGATCTATTAGCGGTCCAACCATTTACAGCGATATTTTGCCGGCGATTTGGCCAGGTTGGAATCAGTAAAATTTTAAAAATATACATACATACATTATTTACAATATATGATTATAATGGGGTATTCCAGTATAATTGAATTTATCCAAAGTAATCACTTTTTTGTATATTAGTTTATATCACAATATAATAAAATAAAAACATTTTCTGGATTGCAGTCAAATATTTAAAATTTTATTTCCACCTCTACCGGTTTCTACCCCACATGGGTCTTCTTCAGGAGCTACAAACAGTTTTTACCAAATTAATTACAGAAACAACAGAACAAAATAAAAAGCTTATTTCACATATAACAATTACTTAAGTGAAACTCAAAACATTAAAAATAAAATTTGTCAAAGATAAAAATTTTAATTTAATAAATAATTAAAATCGTACTCAACAAAAATGGAGAAATCTTACTTAAAACTAATTAGCTATAAGGTTACACTTAATTTATATTTATATATTACACAAGTGTGACTAGAATTACATTAGTTTTATTTATTTGACTTTTAGATTTGACTTTAAAATATTATTGTAAATGGTGCTTAGATTTTAAGTATTTTTTGTTCTACTGTACTCAACCATGCTTAAAAACAAGTTTTCATTCATAATTCTACGTTAGAAAAATGCAATTTTTTGGCTGTTGTAAACTCTTCTGAAAATTGTGACCTCACTTTTAATGCAGAATGCTACAGAAACTATAAATCTGTGTTTGATGCGAGTTGAATAAAAAATTTTTTTGCAGATTTGGAATTAGTAGATACTGATTATTTGTAATACCTATAAATTTTGAAGATTATCGCTGTCATATTACGTTGCCATGCGTTTGTTGAACGGTTGCTATGTATTTCTTGACGATTACTATGCATTTGTTGAGCGGTTCCTATGTAAAATATTTTTACAGCCTAGACATGTCAATCGTTTAATCTAAGTAATAAAACACTGGGGTATATGTTTCCTCTACCACATCTTGACTTGATGGTGGAGTAAGTAAGTAAGTTAATAAATAAATCATCACATCATTTAACAACTTTGACACTCTGCTACTCAAAGTCATTAATGGTGGGGAAATCACACGAATAAAGTTAAGAAAGGCAACTGTCGACTGTGGGAATCGAACTGAGAATCTCGAAGTCCATAGTCCGATGCATTACCACGAAGCTATTTAGTATATTTACAAATTATAATCCCGCTTATTGCATGTTAAATTTTAATCATTATAGTAATTAATTAATGCAATTACCGTTATTTCTGAAACATCCCGTATATACATATGAGCGTGTACTCATACCACGTTGAATTTTAAAATGAAGTACAGGTAAAAATTGCCGCAAAATTTATTATTCTTCAAACAGTGCTAAGATACCATATAAGGCCCTGAACTCAGAAAATGGTAATGAATAATAATTTTTCCAAGGTGGCGTTGGCTGGAAGTACAAAACAAACGACAGGCGGTAAAACAAACGCTATCGCGAGTGGGAGGGGCTGAGAAACAGATGCGAGCGATAGAGAGACGTGTATACATTTATTTCTTTTCTAAATAAATCAGCGAGCTTCTTCTTAGCAATTACACGGATAAATTTGATTTATTAATGGGGTAATTGTTTGCATGCCAGTGGCGTAGGTGCCGAGAGAGCCGCGGGGGCCAGCGATGTCATAGGGAGAATGAAATTACGACTGTATATATAAATTTTTGTTGGCGAACACGGCTTATGGCATATGATGCGCGATTACTGTTTTTATTATTTCTTATGAGATTTAATATATTTGTACAGCTAATTATTTCATAAATTTTATCTTAAAATAAACTTAAAATTAATATAAAAATTTAAAATATATACAAGATCAATTGTTTTGTAAAAGTTATTATATTTAAAATTAATTATTTATTTCGGTTCATCCTCAAAATTGACAAATAAATTCAAATCAACAAATAAATAATATAACATTTAGAGACTGTCCCAAAAGTGATAATAGGTCATTAGAAAATGGCGAAAACATGCGTTTGACAGATTTATTTTTTCTTTGTATTAGGGTGATGAAAAAAATCGTTCACGAGATTTTTGCGAAAATACTTATTTTGACATCCACTTAATCCGTTAAAACCAATTTGTCAATGATGTCTCTGTGTGAGGATGGATGGATGGGGATATGAAGAGCTGAGTTGATTTTAAATGAAATTGAAAAACCGGAACACACAAAACAATAAATTTCATTTTTTCAAAAATAGAATCAGCTTTGATAAAATGTTTCAAATGAAAGGATGTTCGCAAAAATATTTGGAATATAAAATATTCTTTACGGCAAGAAGGGTTCCTTAAGTTTGCAGTTGTTCTGACCAATGACGTATAATCATACTTACTATAATCTATTCCACGAGACCTTTTATTAAAGGGACAAATATAGTTCTGTGATTGGTTAAAAAATACAGTGTACCATTACAAGTATTCGGCGATATACGCTCGGAATTTTGAACTAATTCATATGCACAGCTGTATTTCCAACACCAGTTTGTACACAGTTATTAAAAGGAAATAATAAATTGCTCGGTTGTTTTGGTTTATTGCATACCCTTATAGAAATATACAGGTTTTAAAAAAAATATCAATTTAAGTATAAATATTTCTAATAAACACAATATAGAAGCAACAAGATAAAAGAAAATTGCAGTGGGCAATGTTATACCTACATATAACTCAAAACAGTAAAGTGTAGTGTGACATTTTCACAGTGTATACATGTTTGTATTTCACACAGTGTTTACCACGTGTTCGAGGACCAATCACAGCACAGGTAACCCCGTGGATTTGTGTCCCTTTAAAGAAAGGTCTCGTGTAATAGACTATATGTATGTAACGCACATAACATTTTAGTAAAAAATTGAAAAATCTGTAAAATGCTTTTTCTGTACAGATTTATTCAACATTTTCTCAATTGTCAAGTGAACGCTATACAATTTAATTATTTATTGTGTTTACAGAGTGGATTTATTATTTTTATTTACGAAATATGAATTTATAAATATTTATTTTTATTTCCAATTTAAAGCATCCTTACAACATTGTGTGGACTCGTCTATAAATGCTTTCAAGAATTGGTGTGAGTTTCATTAATTATAACACTTTTATATTTCTTTATTCTTTATTACACTGCTGTTCGATCTTAGTTAGAATTCTCTGCTGTTTGTTAGTCACATGATAATATGAGAACACAGAATAATATGAAAACAGTCTCGTTTTTGGTCTGAAATAAGTCACTTGCATATCTCAAAACAGGAACAGGAAAACATCTTTTCCGAGCAAGTGCATGTAAAGTTGGTTTTGTATAGTATGCGATGTGATATACGCGCCAGTTATTCTGGTTGCAGGCAAACAATTATGATTCATTTGATTATAATGCTTCTCGTACACAAAAGACCAGTTTATTAACATGTTGCGTCATTACAATATATGACGTGCATCTCAAATTTTACTAATATTTTAATGAAACTTACGGAAGTGAAAGTGGAAGTTTATGGGATGCATATTTCAAATATGGAATTAATTGCGAAAATAAATTTCATATAAATTATGGTATAAAAATATTTATCCAACACCTCTCAACAAATGCTCTATAGCTATGGCGATTTTACACAAGGAGAGTAACAGATTACCCACTAGTAGGTATAATTTTGAGAAAAGTGAATAATTTTCTATTTATGACAATAATAACCAAATTTAAAGCATATGTCACTGTCAAATAATATTTCTTTTAAAAACTTCCATTTATTAAGAGATGTTGGATAAAACGTTATACTTCACACATGGGCTAAGTAAGGAATTACCCACGAGTGAAACTTTAGCACACGAAGCCGAAGGCTAAGTGTGATATTTTATTAATAAAATGCTCAATTTCAGTCTGCATTTTAAAATTAAATGATAAGCAGGCTGATTGTAAATGAATTACTAATCTTATTGACTAATAAGTCGAAATAATCGATGGTCAATAAGATAGTAATTCATTTACAATCAGCCTGCTCATCATTCCCAAATTTATCTGAGTGTGATAGTTTCATCGAGTTAAATGTCGGTATCGTTGGTTAAAAATTTTAACAGGTGAGGTAGGTTAATTACAGAATACGCCCTTGTATATGTCAAACATGTGTCACGAGTAATTATTAAACATTTAAAGTAAGATTTATATTTTAAAAAGAGAGTCGTGCATATTTATTGTTATTGATAAAACAGGCGTTCATACTACTGCACTTTTCAAATTACTTTTACGTGGTCGTTTTAAGCTGCTGACATATCTGGAAAATTGGTGACAGTTTCATTGTAAATTTAATCAAATTCTAATAGGAGAAGAAATGTAAAATTTTCCCCAGGTGAGGCTCGAACTCACAACCCCGGCATTGCTCACGACTACTGCCTTATAAGTACCGTGCGCTAACCAATTGCGCCACTGGGGATATACATTTTACTGATTACTGGTCATTTGATCAACTAGAATCATTGCCACATGAAAACTGTGAATGAGAGGCACGTGACACATCACGAAATGCGAATTTTTGTTGGTGATAGGAGAACAATCTGTCCGATATGGCCGCAGTTATACAGGGTGTTTCAGAACTAGTGTAACCAAACTTTAACAGCTTATTCCTGAGGTCATTTTGAGGCAAAAATGTCATATGAACATATGTCCTATTCCTTCTAGTTACCAAAATACAAGAGGTTGAAGTTCTACAAATAACACTAAATTTTCTAATTTTTGTAATCAAGGTACTTTCGGAAAACAAGAGGTTTATTGAAAAGACATACCTTATTTGACTTAATTAATTTTATTTATTAATATTAACGAATACAATTTAGAGAACAAAACACACAATGACACAAATAAATAGACAAATAAATTAATTCTAAACACAGAACAACATAGCAACAGCATGGGAAGGTTGGCATCTGTTTGGGTATCTGTCTTGATATTCTCTAGACGTGTAATAGATATTACCATTACATAATCCATAAATAAAAATCGTATCTGCATATTCAGCAGTACTATAACCATCCATTATGAAACAAAAATACAATCAAAAGTACAACAATTTTTAACTAAGACAAATAAGATATGACTTTTCAATAAAACTCTTGTTTTCCGAAAGTACATTGATTACAAAAATTAGAAAATTTCTTGTTATTTATAGAACTTCAACCTCTTGTATTTTGGTAACTAGAAGGAATAGGACCTATATTCATATGGCATTTTTGGCTCAAAATTACCTCAAGAATAAGCTGTTAAAGTTTGTTACACTAGTCCTGAAACACCCTGTATTTGCTTTATAATATTACCACAAGCACCGATATATTTAAAATTTTACTTGTGTCAAAATTTTTCTAGAAAGATATTTGTCAATAACTATAAATTTTTAGTGCATTTTTATAAAATAAGAACTGACAAAATTACTCATACATATATAAGTATTAATTCCGAAAATTAATTAATAACGTATTGATGACCAAATTTTACATTCATTGTTCACCTTTTAATTAACAAATTGAACAATTTATTCAACCCATTTTGTGCGCAGATTTATTCGCCGTTATGTACAATTGATAAACGCGATAAAATTTAATTTTTTATTTTATTTGTTAAAGCGGTCTCAACTGCTAAGATTATATGCCGCCTCGGTTCCTCGTTTTCGGTGGTATGACAACGGTTACCCAACTACTGACCGCGGCTAGTGTGTGCTTAACTTGCGTTATCGAGTGAACCAGTATCAACGCTCCGTGCCATGGCCGTTGCTCAAATTTAAATTATTATCATTGTGTTTACAGAGCGGCTTTTATTATTTATATTTGCGGAATATGAAAATACAAATATCTATTTATATTTTTAACTTATTCTCACGCAAAAAAAATTACTTAACATACATTCCTTACTTGTATTTTGTATTTATGTATTCATAATATTTGCAAAATATATTTTATTTGTAATACAAGTAACTTTGATTTTTATTTCAAATTTTAAAAATAATGACTTCTATCGGATTTAACAGCAATTATTATGAGACGGCCGCACTTTTCTAACGGTTTAATTTTAACGAAAAACAATAATACTTCGTTGTCCAGGCCTTTCAAAATATATCTGTGACGTCAGTATCACTATACCACACATCACTTTTGCAAGAAATCCAAAATGATTTGTAAAAATTCTACCGTTTCAAGGGTTACATGTCAGGAGAACAAATAACTGAAACTGCTATTGTATATATGTTACACATTTTTAAAAAACTATAATGGAGTTTGTGACCCAAGTCAAATTTAAATAAACAAACTATACAATAAATAAATTAACAAACATTTTATCACACGATCTCGGTGGCCTAGTGGCTATGTCATAAGCCTAGCGCGCCGGAAGTCTTGGGTTCGAATCCCAATGAAGAACATAATCAATTGAGTTTTTTTACATAAATTTATAATCATCTACTTATTAAGCGGCATATAACTAAAAGTAGTTAGTCCGTTTACCATCTTCATTAAAAACAAAATTTATTTTTTTCACGACCGTGAGAGAAACTCGGTTTCTATGTTCTTTCGTCGTGCTTAAATAATGCGAAAATTGAACAAAATTAAACAAATCAAAGGCAACTATGAAATTATATTACAATTCAAATAATTTTGAAATACATAAAAACCATCATCAACCTTTTCGCATTGTAGCTGTAATGTTTATTATAATGTTAACATGTACGTCAGCGATTACAAACGAGTGTTGTTAACTTCGTACGAGTTTTCGAGAATTGCGTAGCGCTCATGATGTACACGATATTTTTTTTGCAACAAGTACATGTTCACTGATGTTTGATCGGCCAATTTTTAGGGTGGTATGGTGTTTATGATAGATGAGGTAAATTATTGTATGTAAATAAAAAATTATATTTAATTTACCTAGTCTGTAATAAATGAAATGCCATATTAAAAATACGTCGGTAAAGCAACAATAACCGTGCACGTGTTACAATAGTTACTTGTGTACTAAGGGTGCAAAATGCTGCATTGCAGCCTTAGATCATATAACTAAACTTCTTAATTTTTAATATATAATTTCTCGCAACCTACAAATAATTCAACGATTAAAAAAAAACAGGTATTTTATTTTCTAGTTAAGTCATATATAAAATAATCTGATGAACCAAATACCAACACATAACCCCTGCTCAAACAACTTTTAAAGTAACCAGTACAAAATAGACAAATTTTAAATAAAAATTGTAGCCAGTAATATACTACATCTTTTTGAATATGAATTTACTCAAGTATAATTATTTACTGTTATATGACCAAAATACCTGATATATGAATACATATACATACAATACGCATACACATTCTGGGGACCTTAAAACATGCTTATCCGTTACCGAATATTTTGACCCGTCACAATATCTCACTTACACATATTTGTAGCAGATTTTATATTATCTTCTTCGGATAATTTACCGTATTTAAAATGTTGTATTTCGTATGTAAATAATTGCAGAAAAATATTAGTATATAAATCATGTATTACTTTTAAAAATTTCTTTTGGTTGTATGCCTCATACATACCGGGTGTTGAATTGATTTATGCAATATAGAAAATACAATGTTAATTTTTTCATGTAGCTATAGTTCGTTGCCTATTGATTTTAAAGCAAAATACTTCAAACAAATATTGTAGATAATTGAACACTGCATTTAAGCTACTAATCATATTTTATTTTATACCTATAGTAAAATGCAAGTTGATTATTTTTTAACGTTTCTCTAAACCAATGTATTTATTGTATGTCACGTGTCTGCGTTTTAACCAATCCTGTCATTATTATACTGAGAATAATGCTCTTGTGATTATTCCCGGCAATATTCTCTGTAGCTTTTTTGTTTTTGTTGACAGGTGCCAGATGTCAGATAGTTATCATCAACACAAGTAAAAATGAGCAAAAAAGATAGATTTAGTGACGTGCCTGATGATGAAATCAAAAAATAATCTAATTAAATATAACTCGAGAATTTGATAAATTAGAAAATAATTCTCCAGTATCTTTCTCAAACTTGTCGCCAATTGGCAATAGCCACTCAAGCCCTACGGGCTTTCGTGGTTATTGCCTGGCAACAAGTTTTCGAAAGATCTGTCAAATTATTTTCAATTTATTCTCACTCTCTTGTTATATGATTACTGAATTTTTTTTGAAAATGCTCATTTGTCTAACACTAGCCATGGAATTTAAACAAAAATTACAGACATGCACAACAATTTGCAATAGTTTGACAGTTAGCGCATATGTATCTGTTTGTATTCTTGTTTAAATAAATGAGCATTTTTATATTAAATTTGATTTTACATGTTATCAAAAGTTTAAAATTAAATGTGTCTTAGATGCAGAATTCAATTATCTACAAAATTTGTTTGAAGTATTTTGCTTTAAAATCAATAAGGAACGACTTATCGTTATATAAAAAAATTAACATTGTATTTCCTATATTGCACAAATCAATTCACCACTCTGTATAAATCAATGAATTGTTAATGTAATTATTATCCAGGTATGTAAATAAACTACTTGTACTTTAGGTATAATTTCTTGCACTTAGTCCCCATCATGTATGTACAACCGATCGCACATCATCTGCTTGACAATCCCTGTTACCCAACCAGCACTGCTATGTACATTGTACAGACGTCACAACATTGGTGACTGATTTTCAGATCGAGTGGCCTTGTGTCCGGCCCCACCCAGTTACTCGCGAATGTTCCATTGCTACCCCAGCCCCCAGTATTACTACCCCGCACGGTATCTGGCAGGTAACACTCATCACCAATCTGTATCTATATCATCACATCATTCTAACATAACCTGTTATATACGAGTATGTTACTGAGCATGGGAATGCTTTGCATGGAAATGTGGCTTGGCGATTAATTTGCATGGTAGAGGACTAACCAATAACCTAATATAAATTAGACGACGCATGGCGGCATTTGTTGTGAAGCAGACACTTCCTGAAGCAGAGTGAGGGGAATGCAGCCTGTATGTGTTGTGGGTTGCGCCAACTACACAACACGCATTGTAGCCGTTCTCCACCTCGTCCCTACTCTGCAGAGTACCTGCTTCAAAACAATCTTTAAATAGGCAGCGCTCTGCGGCGT
Source organism: Poecilus cupreus (assembly GCA_963942605.1). Classification (NCBI taxonomy): domain Eukaryota; kingdom Metazoa; phylum Arthropoda; class Insecta; order Coleoptera; family Carabidae; genus Poecilus; species Poecilus cupreus. The sequence continues at coordinate 21,903,943 of OZ012722.1, forward strand.
CTAGTTTATATTACGTCATTGAGACTAACTATAACCTAGAAAGGTGTCGCTCATGATCAGATTTACAGGATTGGGATTGGACATTTAGTGTAAAATGGACAATTATTGTCACAGCGTAATGTTGTCATAGGCGTTTGATATGGAAAACAGTTTTATGTAAATAAATACCATATTGCATACGGCAATACTACATTTTTTCTTGCATCTTATTAATTCTATTTTAGTAGGTAATAATATTTCTTAATTATTCGCCTGTTGTTTTTATTGCTAAGAAACTAAATTGATAGCTGTCATTTGGTAGTCATGTAGTCAGAGTGACAATTTGCAGAAAGAAAGATTCTCGGTTTGATATAGCTTGTATTAATTTCACTTTATTTTTAAATTTTCTGCTTGTGTTTTATGAAAATAATTATAACTTTAGTACATAAAACATTTGATAATTTACTTTTTCTATTCTTGTGTAAATATATCCCAGTTATTTCGATGAATTATAGTTCCCTTAATACACAACAGTGGATTATGATTCATAATTAACTCTCCTCGACCAATCACAGAGTCAGAAATCCATACTTCACGGTTATTTTAAAGATGTGATCTGAATCACCAAGCAACGCCCGTCTGACAGTTGACATGTAGTCAGTTGTGATTGTATATTTTTATGTTGACGTTTTACAACGTGTGTTTTCAACGAATTTCGATCATTTTCAAAAGTGAATTCCGAATGTACTGGAGTAGAAAAAGTATAGTATTACATCACTCGCCTACGGCGATTTGTAGTATATAATTAAATGGGGAATTAAGTCATTATCCGTAGTTCATCCGAGTGAATAATACTATACTTTTTTCTACTCCTGTAAATTCGAAAATCACTTTTGAAAATATATAAAAATACACAATAATAACTTACTACACTGTCAACTGCCAGACGGCCGTTGCTTGATGATCCACATCACGTCTTTAAAATAACCGCCGTGAATTATGGATTTCTGTGATTCTTTGTGATTGGTCGAGAAGAGTGAATTATGGGTATATAATACATCCAAAAGTTGAAATAATTGGAATAGAATTATACAAGAGTAGAAAAAACTTGTAGAGTATTAAGGTAGTTGAATTGCTAATGCAATTTTTTACATCTGCTCTTCATTTATTTAGTTTGGCCTATTAGAGAAGAAATTATTTTTTAAAGCCAGTGGTTCTCAAGATACAATATAAAGTTATAATTTTTCAAATAGGATTATATTTATTTTTAATGCCTATTCGATAGCGTTTTTTTTTCTAAATTCAACCATGTATTTGTTTTGTATCCTTTCCTAATAAAAATATTGAAGAAAATTCGATTGATATTAAAATAAATATTTATTTTTATTATTAATATAAAGTAGGCTATGGATGAAAAACAAAAACAAAAGAACAAAATATAGCTGATATCAAATAGTAATTAAAGTTCTAATAATTCTAAATTGTTATTCTTTGTGTTTTGAGATTATTTTGTGACATTATAACTGATATTTATACTAATGAAGATTTGTTTAATTTATTATTAATTTATGGTGCGTGTAATGAAAATGTCATACAAGTGTGCAATATTTATGCCCGAGATATCCGAACAAACCGCGTTCACGGAGGTCAGTAACAAATAACAACAATTTGTACGTCAATTATTATTTGACATCAGCTATATTTTGTTCTTTTCTTTTTTTATCCATAGCCTAGTGTAAATGAATGTTAAAAATTAATATTTATTGTAACTTCAATCGCATTTTCTTCAAAATTTTTATTAAGTAAGGATATAAAACTAATACATGGTTAAATAAATATAAAAATATAATTCCATTTGAAAAAAAACCTTTGTGTTGAAAGTTGAGAACCACAGGTTTTAAAAAATATTATCTTTGATAGGATGTCCCCCTTGGTCTCCTACAACTTAATTTGTAGTATTTTTTTCTATCAATGTGAGTTTAAAGCAAATCTCGGGTTTATATATGTTTTCTTGTCCACTGTCGTCAAATAACTCCAAAGATGTTACTGGTAGATAAGCCTCCATGATAAAGTTAAATTTGTTTATAGTTTTGGTCAGATTTGACGATTTCATGTTCAACAGTCCGGTGCGCCACCGATCTTTTTAAGCGAATTTACAAGTTAAAAATCTTTTACATCGGTGTCCAATTCATACTTTTGCACCCTGCACAGTTATTATTTACAGATGTGTAATTTTTGCATTTAGTCTGTTACACACAAAAAAATATGTACACTAGGTAGTGTACCATCGAGTCCACACTATTTTTAGTGTTAAATTTAACTCTAACAGAAATGATTTTCACACTAATTCAACCAAGTAAATGTGAAAGCACTATTTATAGTGTTAAATTTAACACTAAAAATAGTGTGGACTCGATGGTACACTACCTAGTGTACATATTTTTTTGTGTGTACATAGTAATGGACTATTGAATTAGATAGGACTTACGATTCCTATTTCTAATTGGTCACTACGTGAGGTAACTAAATGTCGAATTTTTTATATAGTTTTATTAAATAGGCGACTATTAAAGAACGGAAATCAGAAAAGTTCATGATAAAAATAGTGCAGGCTCAAAAAGGAGTAATTTGGATTTTAATAAACGTATATCAGGAGTAGAATGTCAATAAAACAATTGATTTTGGTAATATTTTGCATTTAATCTATTCATAACTAACCATTTATAATATTTTTAAAATATGTAATAATAATATATTACAATGCAAGTAAAGAAACTAAGAACTTCGCTCACACATGTGTCAGTTTTGAACACGAGGCGTCAACCGAGTAGGTAAAGACACATAAGTGGGCGAATTCGTTTCTTCACGGGTGTTATATAACGATTTGTTCAATCCTGCTATTGTAAGTACGCGCCTCCATCTTTGTGGTTCACATACTCAACCTTAGGTTAGGTTCAATTTGGTAATGATAGATGAATGGGTAAAAGTTGTGAGCGAAAGAACTTTCGCCCATTCACCTGTCATTACCCATCCCGTTGCCATGGGAATGAGTTGAGTGGACAAAACAGAATGTTTCGAGCTCTGTATCCAAGTAAGAAACAACAAGTTTCAATAGTATGATTGAACAAACATTATTTTCCTCAATTATTTACAAATAATAGAAATATAGAAGTTATGAATGAAGATAAATACTAGGTGTAGAATTGAAATGGGGCATCAAGACTACTTTTTTATAAAAGTTACTGCGCTTTAGCTTTAAATTTATTTATTACATTGATGTATTATTTTCCGTAGAAATTTTGTAGAAGATTGTAATGAAGTAACACCGAATTAGATAGTTAATTTCTTTCTGTTAAATATATAAATAAATAAATCTTAAGCTGTTTTGATGATGTCAAACAATTTTTGGTTTTCATGTAATTTTTCATGTCCGTTTTAGAATTTTTCTAATATATATTAATTTTAATTTGATTGATATATTGTGGTATCCAAGTGGACTTTTTTTTGTATTTTCACTTTTGTTGTAAAGTAAATAGATAAAAAAGATACAAAAATATTTTAAAATAGCATTGATATCTCTATACGCCACATTTTAATTCTACACCCGATATAATATATAGAACTTTTTGTGTTTTACGCCTTTTTGAATCTCGCCTTTTACAGCGTGCGCTATTTTTATCATGAGCCTTATTGATGACCACTGTTTAAAAGTCGTTATTCATCAATTGCAAGATGGGCATAATATTAATTTATATCTTTTTGCCAATTCACAAATGGCGCTCATAAAATAAATTCCATATTTAATACCTGTGAAAAGTGACATGACTCTATTCTTATTCGCAGTAGACTATGCATAAAAACCAGTCTTCTGATCAGACATCTGGATTGTAAATCTTATCGTGAGTGACATCCTTAATGTAATTAATTAAGGAGAAAAGAGTGCATAACAATTATTCAAATGAGGCATAGTTTTATTATCTGCGGTTAAAGTGCCTGATAACTACTAGTTATCTGAAATATATCGCTTCAATAACATTATACAAATCTAGTCAATCTAGACCTTTCATTTATTGATGTGATAATTTTAATTTACCTGTTAGTTTAGTCATCAAGCACTAGAACCGCAGATGGTATAAATGGCTTTTACACCAAATTTGGGTCATTGTCATAATTATAACTTTTAAATATTTTTAAGACAAAAAAAAATTAAAAAACAGATTTTTTGTTTTGATTCATTTAAAATATACGATTTCTAATTTAATGTTTTATTTGCTATATTAGGAAGTTTCAGCAGGAGGAAGAAAGAGAGTCAAGACTACCCGACATGTAAACCACGCCAAATGAGGCACATACTCTGGTCTATGTAATCTATGAAATATATCTAGAAGAGACCAATGATCTAAATAAAATATCTGATGTGGACAACACATGACTTTCTTGTACGCCTGCTATTACATTATGCACAATTTTTGCTTCACTGCATTATAACTTATTGAATGTCCATCATGTGATAGTAAAGTAAATACAAAATTTGGATCATAAATTGTGAAAAATTAAAAAATGCCAAGAATAAATTTCCCTTTTGAGTAGACCATTGCAAAATTGAAGTGCTCAACTAGATTTTATAACAATTCCATAAACAAAATTTTAACATTATATGGCTAACTGTTTTTGAGTTATGCGCAAAAATTCTAAGAATTCCTTCGGGGAAAGTAACTCTTTTGGCACAGTCGATTGTAATCAAAAAGGGAAATACACAATTTGAGATTATAACACTACCACATACAAAATTTCCACATCCTACGGCCAATCGTTTTTGAGTTGTGCGAAAAATTCAAAAAACCTTTCTAGTAAACTGTCAATTGCAATAAAGAAGAGATGTAGAAATTATAGCAGTCCCATTTCCAAAATCCCAACATTCTACGTTTAACCGTTTTTGGTTTATGCTACAAAATTAAAAAAATAAACCTTTGGAGTAAAGTACCCTATATGCGATAATTTAGAAATTATAGATACGTTTTTTTGGTCCATGTCAAGTGATCTATGCATTTTTTCTAGAAAACAAAAACATTAAAATGGCCTTACTAGTGTGTCAACTTCTGTCTAATTTAACCGAAGTCATAGCTCTTATAATTCGCGAGATCTGAACCTCTAAATTAAAACACACTGTTTAATAGGGAACGCAATTTTTAATATTTTCATCGTGCGTCATTTTGATTCTCGTCCTTTAGAGCACCTTTTTTATCCTCGCTTTTTTATGGTTGCTCTTTAAATGATTTCCGTATACAGTCATCAATATTTGGAAAAATTTGAAGTCTTGTGTTACCCATATTGGATCACCAATTACCCAAAAGGGGGTAATTACCCATAAGTTGGTAACTACTGCTCTAAGGGATATGCATATCTATTTGTTGATTTAAAGCGTAATTTACATGTGGAGCTTCCTTTAACTCTCTTTCTCCTGGTGATCTGCGTGATTTTCCCTACAAATGCGAGCAAATCGTTGAGTTTTGCTAAGATTTTAACACACTCCTTAACGCAGAGATCGTATATTAATGAACGAAAACAACATAAAATAAAACAAAATATAGATATGTGCATGGAACTCTATAGTAATGTTAGTTACAACAACAAAATGTATTGAAAGTTGATCGTATAATTGATGTTTCCAGGAGGCGTTTTCCTGCGACCAGATGACGGCAACGTCTACACAACCCTGGAACCAACGCTGAGCAGCAACCCTAACGTTTACTTCCAACGTGGGAACGGTCTTCATCCAGGAATGATGTACTGATTCACAGAAGACTCATGAAGAAGCAACGTACAAGTGTGAACATACCCTCTCGTTTATAAACTGGACGTGCCGTGGTATAAGAACTCGATAGTGATATATTTTACAAGTTTTATTGATTATTGTATTAGGTTAACGTCGAACTGAATGTGTGGTGTGTGACTGAAAAGACAGTAGGTTAAGATTTGAACAACAACGATTTGATGTGATCTTGCTATGATTTTTAATTTAAGGATAAGTTAGATCTTTACATGATGTACATATTTTTGTAATAAGAATAAATTTGTTCAGACATAATGCTTTTGATATTTAAAAGCTCCCACAGTATGTTTAAATATGGTGGCAAATGGTTAACGTTCCAAGTAAGCTCTTTTTTATGACAGAAGTCAAAAATTAATAAAATTTATTACCAAAACAAAAATAAAATTCGTTGTTTGGGTGCAGAATTGTTAATTAAAAATTAGGGTGGTTAAATCCACCAATATAATTTTAGCTATTGAATTTTATTCCACCACTCCATTAACAAGTTCATAACATTTTTTTTTGTTTCATACGAAATGTTAGTGAATATTGTACATATATATTATGTTCATTGAATTCATACACAAAATGTGTGCATAAATATTATATAAACAATTTTTTTTCAAAATGGTACAAAATAAAAAAGTTTTAATGGAGGAACTCTTCAATTAAATATACAGGGTGTTAATTAAAAATTGGGTCCGAAGCATTGGACATGAAGAATTAGTTTTTTTTTTTGCACAATAACTACAATTTGCAACTAGGGATAAAACTCAATTCTAGATGAAATGAAATAAGGTAATATGGTATTATTATTAAAGCGAACTCAACTGCTATTCCTCGTTTTCGCAAAGCGGTCACCCATCCAACTACTAACCGCAGGCAGTATTGCTTAACTTGCGTTATCCAGTGAACCAGTAACAACGCACCCTTCCATGCCGTTGTCAAAATATGTGGCATTGGTACACTTTTATGTTCCACAGGAGTTAGAACAGTCAGCAAAGAATCTCCTGTTCTTACGACAGTAACTAGAGTACGTATTTAATTATTTTGTATTATAATTTACTAATTGTGATTCTGTTGCAGACCCTAGACATTCAAGGTGAACCATATCCATTACGAAGTGAAGATAACCGTACACGGAGATCAAATTTTAGACTTGACTAGTAAAACAAGAAATAAACAGAATATACTTTTATAGTCAAAGAATTAACAGTTAATCCAAAAGAATATATCATAACGTCATCTATCTACTTCTGGGTGTGTCACTCTGCTGATAATAGATCTAGGTGTATTGTAAAAAGGTGATTGAAATACGATTTACTGTTTTACTGCCAAAAAGACTTCGTAAGATGCAAGTATTAAAATATGTTAGCGCTTAAAATTTTCGTAGTTGATTTGACAGTAGTTTCTTAGGTTTAAAATTGTTAGGACATATTGATGAAAATTTTACAAAAGTAGTTTTCATAAAAACGAAGTCATTTAAAACTAACGCGGCTAATATACTGAAATTTCGTCGTAAGACGTCATCATCTATGTTGACACTTTTCTATAACCGGGCTAGTTTGTGCCGAGTGGAAATCTTTGAGTTGTTCCTTGAAGAGATATCCATCACTTGCACCTATTCACTTATGGGATAGTTGGTTACATATGGTCAACTTAGGAGATTGGTAGTTCTGCATTTGTAGATACAAGAAGTCTCTTCACACGTCTTCTGTGCACTGATAATATAGAAAGTTAAGTGTATTGTATTTGTAAATAATATCATCAAAGTTTGTATGCCTTTGGTCTATTTTTATTTCGTTTTGTTTTTGGTTATTTATTATATTGCCGTCAAAATACAATCCCCAAACCCCAAAGATGTTAATGAAACCACAATTCTTAACTCTAGAACACGAAATGAAGAGGTAACGATTAGAATCATAACGAAATTATGTATTTTATTATAAAAATATTTTAATAGTTTAAGAAACGTGTCATATTCAAAATAGGTAATTGATCTATTAATATTAATATAAATTTGGTAAATAGCTCCGTGGTAAGGCGTCGGACTGTGGATCGTGAGATCCCCAGTTCGAATCCCACAGCTGACAGTTGCCAATTTAAATTTACCCCTGTGGTTCCCCCTCCAGTAACGTCTTTGGGGGCTATGATTTGACGGCTGGTAACCGCACTTCATACGCAAAAATATATTACTTACCGTGATCTGCGCAAGCAGAGTGCCACACCCATTATTGGTCAAAGGTGTGATGACTGATGATATATTTATTTTTATTTTATAGGTATTTTCCGTTTTCAAAAAATTATAACTCGATAGAAAAAATAACATTTAACGATCGTTCAAAAGTAATTTGTGATATTTTAATGCGGCACTCATCTGGAGTTTTATTTGACCTCAAATTAGATAAGATTCAATATTTAAGTACAAGCCTGCTCTCTAAGCCTTTTAATTTTATACCAGATATTCTGAATTTTAATAAATATTAATTGTAAGTCATTTTCTAAAAATTCATCATCATTATCTTCATCAATGGCATGGCCTTTCTAGGCGGACCAGATCCTCAAGGCCAGTGAAATCCGAGATTTGCAACTAATTCGTCCTGGTGGAGTCGAAGAATCTTAATTTGTGCGACGGCCTTTAAATACTGGTGTAACCAGCACTACATTTAAGTTAGGCAAGATGTCAGCATATTGACAAGTATCACTTAGCGATACTCTATCTGGCGGCGAAAAATGTAACTACCAGAGACGAGATAAAATACTTGATGCCATATGTAAACTATTGTAATCAAGTTGTTTTAATTTTAAAACTATGATTATTTTTTACTTGTAAACATGAGTAATATACAGGATGTTCATTTTAAGTGGTACACTATTGCTATTTCGAGAACTATAAGAGCTACGAGGTCGGTTAAATTAGCAAACAATTTCTATATTATAAGACAATTAAAATGAGCGTAACAATAATTTTTTTAGACCAGTGGTTCTCAAAATGCGGGTGCAACTTTCTTATTTTAAATGGCAACCTATTTTTTTTATTTGCTTATTCGATTCAGTATTTTTTTCTGAATTCAATGATATTCACATATAATGACCAAATAATACAAAATATTTGAGAAAAATGCAAAATAAAAATGTATCATTTTTATTTAAATATGCATATACAAAGTTTGCTATGGAAGAAAACAAATAAACCAAATGCAGAAATAGTTGAAAAAACTGTAATTATGAGTGTAATTATTAATTTAGTTCTTACAATTCAGAAATACAGAGGTACACTCAAAAAAACTAATATTAAAAATTGTTTGATTTATTTGTTTTCTTCCATGGCAACTCTGTATATGCAAATTTAAATAAAAAGATATATTTTTAATTTTGCATTTTTCTCAAATATTTTGTATTATTTGGTCATTACATGTGCATATCATTGAATTCAGAAAAAAAATTTTGAATCGAATAATAATTTGTTTTCTTCCATGGCAAACTTTGTATATGCATATTTAAATAAAAATGATACATTTTTAATTATGCATTTTTCTCAAATATTTTGTAATATTTGGTCATTACATGTGCATATCATTGAATTCAGAAAAAAATACTGAATCGCATAAGCAAATAAAAAAAGTAGGTTGCCATATAAAATAAGAAAGTTGCACCCCGCATTTTGAGAACCACTGGTCTAAAAAAATTCTTGTTTCGCTCATTTTAATTGTCTTATAATATAGAAATTGTTTGCTAATTTAACCGACGTCGTAGCTCTTATAGTTCTCGAAATAGCAATAGTGTACCACTTAAAATGAACACCCTGTATATATAGTTCAGCGCCTGAATGTAAGTCTTTATTAAAAAACATACAAATGTTAGTTTCCTCCACAGTGGAAAAAAAAAACCATTGCAATAGTTATTCGAATAAATGAGAAAACGGATAGGCGATAAGCCTAGATTATGAAATTAAAAATTGGAAAAACAGTGTCCAAATTAGAATTATTCATTACATTTCGAAGACACTGATTATTTTAATAAAGGTTATTATATTTTATATTGTCAAGCTAGAAATTTGAGCTTGTAGTATTTAATACGTATTATTTGGCAAGGCAATGCAGAAAAACGGATGTGTATATTCGTGTATTTTTGAGGATAGCATACAAGTGTATATGTTTGTCTTAATTCAATTTTCCATATAATATTACATGTCCGGCATTCAATACCTTTTCTCATTTAATTTACATATCTAGATTCTGAAGATGCTTGCAAATAGGTAAAATCTTGGGTAAAATAATTATGAAATTTTCATTGTACTGTCTTCTGATCGCTCGTCATCTCAAATGAAATTGACGTATGTGAATATACAAATTTAATTAAAATACAGGTACTCATTGTAACCTTAGATCATGTAGCAGAGATTTTTGCTCTATGATCTAATGTACATTGCTTTAATCTTGTAGTAAAGTATAAACACTGTTGTGTATAAACCTAAAAACACAGTAATATACAGAATTTTCTTTGATATTGAATTAATTAACGTCATAAAACGTATATGTTCAGATCTGTATACAAAACTTTATCTCGTCTCCGATAGTTCCAAAACAACCGCCGCGGCGCTGCGATATTAGTGATACTTGTCAATAGCACCCATTATTAAACAAATGTATAATTTATTTTTCACACTAAACGGAAACAGGTACGAAAAAATTGCAAATATAATTTATATTCCAAATCCAAATATTAATTCTGGCAGCTTTTATCTCATTCAAATTGAATTAATTGGTTTCTGTGTCAAATAAATTCCACTTCCGGTTTTGTAATTATAACCAGAATAAATTCAATTTTTCAAATTATTATAGAAGTTATAGTTATGAAGTATCGTTACTATATATTTTCTTGTTCTTGATTAAAACGTTATACTACGTAAAATAAAGTGGAAACGCATAGCGCTGTGAATCATGAAATGCTCACAGCCGATAATTGCCATTTTTAATTTACCTGTGTGCCGTCTTCTCCATCTTTGGTATCCGCACTTACCTAGATATCTGCGAAAGAAAAGTGTTACACCCAAAACGGGTGAAAGGCGTGATGATATAATTATATATCATTAAAAAGTTTTAATAAGTTGAAAAAAAAAACATTCATAACTTATAGTAAATTACAGATTAATGGAGACTTTATAGAATAATTCGAACCAATGTATTTATATCAAATTTTTACAGAATTTAATCCAAAAGTTTTTAAAAAGTTTGTTTTGACGTATATGAATGAAAGGTTTACAGATGCTACACATACAATATTATTTATTAAAATACAAACATTAATATACACATACAATTCTGATCTTTGTATTAAAATACAAAAATAAATGCAAATACTGTAATAAATATTATACAAATAGTTACATACATACATAGCTATATTGCACGCAACTAAGGACCGTACTTCAATAATACGTTTATTGTTCGTTTCTTAGAAAATTTGTACATATGCGTTTTATTTGGGAAGTATGTTTCTCATAGAAAAAGAAAATTCTTCAATAAAAATAAAACGCTGAAGGAGGTAAACTTTATTCCATAAACATTTTTTTTCGTAATGTAGACTACAGGCGTTTCATGTACGACTTCGCTTTTGGATTCTTGAAACTATAAGAGTTACGAGTTCATTTAAATTATATAATCATAAGATCCTTAATTGGAATCGCACAGGCAACAGTCGCCATTTTAATTTTACCCCTGTGATTTTCCCTTTACTAACATCTTTGGGGGGCGTGATTTGACGGCTGGTAACTACACTTCACGCTTAAAAATATATCACCTACTGAGATCGTTGAAAATAGAGTGATATATTTGAATTGGTAAATGGCGTTATGATATGTTTATTATTTGTAATAGAAAAATTGCTCGGTTTACAAGACAAAAATTTTTATTATTTGTTTCTTTGGAAAATCTTACTCAAATCATTATATTGTATTTTAAACTATTAGTTCTACGAAAAAAAATAATTATATAGGTACCTTTATACTATAAAGCTATGTTTCCACCTCCTGACATAGTCTTTATTTATTTATGTTTTTGTAAAAATTTAAATTTAACTAATTTATATAAATATTAATGGAGAATTGTTATTACTACTAAAATAAGGAATTTATTTAATTTCTTTCATTACTTCCAAAATAATACAGGTTGTGCTGAAAAATAGTGATAAGCTTCCGGTAGAACGATTCTGTGATTAATTCGAAAATCCTAATGCATTCTTGTGAATGTGCGATTAGAATAAAAGGAAATATTTGAATTTCTTTATGAAATATCATTGCTGTTTACCTTCATGGATTGTGTAAAATTGCGTTAATATAACTAATCGTTTAATATCAATACTTTAAGTTTTGAACTCCTCTTCAGACGTATTTTAAAATTTGATTACACATGGCAACCACTAAAAAAAAGTTTTTTCTGAAGCCGGAGCGAAAATATTATTTTCGTGCCTAAGTGAGGAGCGAAAGTAGTATTTCCCTGACTTCTATTACCTTAAAAACGTAGTCACGAAACCGTGTTTACATTTACGTTATCTTAGAAACGAGAGAAACGCGCTACTAGATACATATAGAAAATCCGATTTAATTTTTAAATTTAAATTAATTTTTATTATTATCAATGGTTTCAGAAAAAAATACATAACTCGCCAGTAAAATGTCTGTACTTGACTCGGAGCCGTATAATATTCGGCACAAAGAGACTCTTATTTCAAAATGGCTCCTGAACAGTAATGTAAGTCAAATTTTAACATTTGATATTTTAACATTCTTACTGATTTGCTTAATGACTGTTATAACAATAGTTTGTTTTGGTGTTGCCAAATTTATATTTCCTTTAAGTAGTTTATGTGGTTTTGCTAAGACCGCACAATTTTTTTTTGCATTATAATTTTCGACTCAATTAATCAAAGAATCGTTATACCTTTCTATTACTTTTCCGATTACCCTATATAAAATTGAGTAAAAATATTGTGCTGAACGAGCAGAATAATGCAATAAATTTTGTAATTTTTATACAAAAAAAAATAATTAAATTTTTTAGTTTTGTTGACTAAATTTATCATATTTTTATTTACATACAAATGGTATAAATTATAATAAAAAAAGCTATTAAAAAACAGCACAATGCAGCATAAAAAGAAATAGGGACATCATTCATCTCTTTCACACCATCGAAATATAGTAATAAAACTTCGTAATTTTTTATGAAAGCAAAAACGAGTTTGAGACAGACAGTCTTGTTTGAAGAACGTTTGCTGTGTAAAATATGTTGCACAATCTTATCAAAAAGTGATAAATATATTTTTTTTATGATTCCATTAGTATTATCTTTGTAGAGATATTCAGTAAATTTTAGTGATTAAAGACAATATGACATGTGAAAGTAACTGCCCATTGGCAGTACTTTACTAAATAATATTTAACAGTATATTGTTCAATTATTTGATAATTTCTATAAATTTGCATACATAATAGTACAATCATTTCTATTAATACATTACCTATTTACTTTTGATATTAAACAATTCATTTCAAAATCATTGAATGTTAATTGACTATACAACAAAGACAGATGATTCAACAACTGGCTGTCGCTATCAGCTCGTGTTTTCAACGTCAGTTAGGCTTCTTTCTAATATTTTTATATTTCACTGTTTCACAAAGTCTGACAACGATAACTATGTCGAAAGTTTGGAGTTTGCAAACTTTGTGTTTATGCCGCACGATAGACTAAGACTAAAGACTAGAAAGTGGTAGGAAATACTCAGCTGTATTCGCGCATTACAAATTTTTAATATAAAAACAGTGAATATGTTAAAGGTGAAACACTATTTAAATATATTTCTATTTAAAACATTTTTTTTATATTTAAGAATCAAAATTATTTAAAGAGAACACATAACTACCTTCTTACATTGTTGTTTATATCAAGTATGGCTTACTAATATGTCAACTTTAGTCTAATTAAGCGAAGTCGTAACTCTGACATGTTGTTTTCATCATTCCTTTAGCAAATAATTCATATTTCATTTGATTAAGTAAATGCCTTAACAAATGGAATAAAGCATAAGACCTGCATGATCTATTTTTTTGTACGGTCCAAGGTACAATTAATTGTCATAAGTCATAAAATTGCAGAGCAAACTGCAAATAAATAATCATAAAAAATTGTCACGTACATTGTCATATTTATGTGTTTGCCAAAGCTCAAAGCAAAATAAAATGACTTTACAAGCAAGCTGCTTAAACAAACTTCAAATATCGTTGAATCCATACGACACAGTTGTCATGGAGATCATGTAAACTATTTTTAAACTGCGTCGCCGTTACTCAACGGTCTCAATTCCGTCGTGTCCAGTTTATCGTCAGAAATTTTCTGACAACAATTCTTTCTAATGAATACACAACTAATGAATAATCCTTGTAAACAATAAATAACATTGCGGATCATGAACTGTGCTTGCTGTTGCCCAGAACTTGGAAGTAAAAATATCACCAGATCCAAAACCAAGAAGATCAGCATTAGAAAACACAGGATGTTTGTTCTTCTGTACCTGAAATATAAAATTATTCTAATTACATTTTTGTAAATATTTGATGTTCATTGGTGTCATTCTGTGTTAATGTTAGAATACTTATTTAATCTATGTTAATTTTCCTCAAAGTGGCAGAGTATTCAAGTACACAACGAATGGCGTGACTTTATAGTGCTCCTTCAATGAAATGTACAGTACAGAAAAGTTAGTTTTAGCTTATTAGTTTAGTGGGAACATTTCACATAAAATATGTTAGTACAGTTATTACATAACATGTTTTTGTAATAATTTAGTTATTTATGTTGCAACTGTTACAAATCCTCGGAGACCTAAAGAGTTGATATCACGCATTAAAGATACATTAAAATTTTGTACAGAGCGATATAATTATCAATTACAACTACTACTTTCAATTAGTAATCGGCGGGTACATCTTTAAACTACCAATTTAAATTAAAAGCATATCAAGTATCCATACGAGAAATGAATTACTAAAAATTTAGAAAAGGTGTACGTTTCGGGACAAGGAAGATAGACATATTTGAGAACGTAATTTTATAATATTGTATATTTAGAGATAGGCACGTTTTTGTGCTTTTCTGAGCAAAAAATTTGATGTGGCCGGCACATAACCTCCCGCCCAATACCAATCAAGCATTTTAGTCTAATTTAGAAAATATTTTAACCACAAAGTACAAATTAATTATGAAATATTGTTGGGTAACGTCGACTACCTGTGAAAATACCGTTATTCAACTTCAAAGTCAAATAACTTTTTTTAAACTCAAAAAGCCATCCTTATTTATTAACTCAAGTCTTCTTCTACAATTTATCTAAATTCAAGCCAAATTTAAGATGGAGTATTTGAGAAATGAATTAATTTTCGAACATAAAAGGGATTTTTAACCTCTGACCTCACATCTCGCCATTATTATTCAACAATTTGTCTTCAGCGTATAATTAAGCTCTAATCTATCGAAAAAAACGAAATCAGCATCTATTGGAGCATTCGTATCAGACCAGGACCTGTTAAATGTGAACATGTTAAATATCAACCAAAATTGACTACATATGGACAAATAAAGTTATTTTCCTTGGTTTTAGATGAAAATGAATAAGTATGAGAGATTTCGAACGAATCGGGAAGGGAATTACCCATAATTTCTTATATCTAAATCTAATGAAAATTAATAAAATTAGTATAATCAAAATATCTGTAAGATTAAATATTCTACAATTTGTACAATAACATATGTACATGTTTGGAAAATTAATTTTAACCGTGTTTTTTTCAAGGAAAACTGATAAGGGCTTCTAATGAACTTCTACTTCCGGTTGACTAATTTTATCCAAAATCTAATCAGCTCTTCACAATATAAAATATAGTATTTGAGTTTTAGAAATCATGGCGAAAATAGTAAAATCGTATTGTAGGGACCATAAAACGTGCTAATTCATTGAAAACTCACTACTAAATGATCTCACCAAATACTATACCTCCCTTACGCAGAGGTAGGCGGGAGGTAAACAAAATCGTGAAAAAAAAATTTATCAATAAAATCAGAAGGTCTCGTGATTATTACCCCCTACAAAAGTACGTTTAGGTGCTAGTTTGACGTTTCTGAAAGAAATTGAGATAGCATGATATATTAAGTGCTTTATTTTTGTTGGTGTAAACGCTAACGTTGGTTCCCATAAGTCACAGTGGAGCTGCTGTTAATTATAATTGCTAATCCTGATCGCAACTCAATGGATTAAAAAAAATAACCGCTATATTCTTAGAACTGATGGTTTTTTTACGTTTGCGTTTTTCAAGTTACTTGTAGCGTTTTCGGTAGCTTCTTTATTATTACATATTTATTTTGAAGTTTATTATTGATAAGTGTAACAATGAATTTAACTAACGACAGCTATTTCTTTGAATTTTATACTAAGTATATTTCGTCGCAGTTGAATTAAAAACCAATAGATGATACACAATAAAGCTGTTTTTTAGGACAAAGAAAGCATTTACAGATTTGTACATAACTTCACCATTATTTCGACTTACATATTTTTAAGTTGTGTGATATTTTCTGGAGCTGGTGTTGGTCTCCAATTTTCACTTCGCATATAATTTAATAATTCATTTAAATCCTTACATTTGCCCTTTGGTAATACTATGGAACACAAAATATAAATATTTACACAGGCAGAGAGGATTGTTGGGACGTAAAACAGCAGCAATCCCCAAAGGAAACCTGAAATCATAAATTCATGAAATACAAATAAACGTTATAATTATTTAAGTGTGCTTGAATAAGATTCCACCAAAACGGCTTCCACTTATTTGGTCAAGTATTATTTTGTCAAGACGTAATTTTACCAAGAATAATTAAAACAAATTATATTTAATCCAAATTTATTACTCCAAATATAGACTGATTCACAACGTACGCAAAAGAATGAAAGTGTTGCTAGGAAGGCCCAAAATAACGGTTTTCCTTTTGACAAAAACTCAATATCTACAATGTTATAGCAAATTAAAGTTATGTTAAATTAACGCCTTCCTATTGAATACCGCTGAAAATAATTGGGAATAGTCACTATTTTTTCGTTTCCATAGAAATAAGTTTCTTTCAAATCTACTGTTATTTTAATTTTAATTATGCGCCCAATAATAAATAATAGCAAAAGCAATAAATTGTAGAAATTTTTTTTATTAGTGAAACTTATTCCATAAACCATAATCCTATCTACATTTTTCTCGTTACTGAAATTATTAACCATTTTGCACTTAATATACTTTGACTTTAAATGAATTTCAACGACTTGTTTTCCAGTTGTGTTTTTTGTTTACAAGTGGCTCTCAACCATGTGGACAATAAAAAAAATTATATAGTAATCACTTTTTTCTTTAACTAAATATTGTTCAAAAAACTAACTGTTCATTTGGATTAAAATTTCATTTTGCCAAAACTTTATTAAGAAAAAGACATTATTTTGGGCTCTCCTTGCTATTCTTTCAATATTTTCTGTACGTTATTAATCAACCTGAATTTTAGTTTGAATGGATGGTAAACACAAGTGTGACTTTAAATGATTTTTGGAAAATGAAGGGAAAGAACTACAAAGTCTTAATCACACTGTTTTCAATAAAAACTTTTATTTAGTTACCGGTTTCGACCACTTGGTGGTCATCATCAGACTAACCGGGGAAAACAATATAACTACAGGTGTAAAAAGCGAAAAGGAAATAAACGGTTAATAGATATCATTTGAAAAAATATAAAATGAAAAACGTAAAAAACCGTTAACGTAAAGGTCCGGGGCTCAGCTGAATTTTAGTTTTGAGCCAAACCTCTTTCGAGACAAACCGTAATCTTGACAACCGTAATTAAATCAAACAAATTTCAGATTTAGTTAAAGGTAATTAATTTGGCATAATTCTAAATATTGAGATACTTACTGCTTGAATATGAAAATTCCAAATACAAATTCGGAAGAGCGGGATTATATTTGTCGAATAAATTAATTACTATGAAAAATAGAGGTGTAGCGAAAGCTACCCACATATACTTCTTGATATAAGAGTCCCTTTCAATTCTGTCGTCGGTTGCAAGTCTGCAAAAAATATTTGATTAGTATAAATACATTAATTCATTTCCATCATTCATTATCGGGAGATACAAAAATATATTCTTACTTTACACATCTGTAGGTGTCGAAGCAGAGCACATTCAACCAAATGAAATATTTCAGCTTCAGGTAATACACAATATAAGCTGAAACAAACATAAACAAATAAATTATGATGTTATTCAAAATATGTACAGGTATTAAACGAATTTATTATCAATATATTAAAATTATGAAAAGAACAATGGAGTAAATACACTAGTTGCTCGTTGAAATTGGAACACCAAAGAATAAACGAACGAAATTCAACACCGAGAGTGATTATTATTAGTACAGGGTGGCCCATCGGATATGTCGGATTTAATTTTGAAATGTAACACAGTAAATTATTATAAAATTTGGAAATTTTTATTGATTTATATAGTAGATATTTCAACAATAATTATGAAATACGATGTCGGATAAATGTCCGCCTCGGCTCTGCTGGCATACCCTGATCCTTTTGATAAAATTTTCTTTTTGCAAGACAATTGGCTCAATTTCAGAAGTAACTCGTTGGATCTATATTTTCAGTTCAGGAATTGTTTGTGGTTTGTTAGAATAGACCTTGGACTTTTCAAAACCCAAGAGGAAAAAATCGCAGGATCAGGGCGGCTAGTTAATATCAGCATTTCTGGAAATTACACCACCAGGAAAATATTGTCTTAACAAATTGATGGTTTCTCTTGCTGTATGGCATGTGGCACCATCCTGTTGAAACCGCATATCTTCGAGCTCCATGTCGTCCAATTGATCCCACAAAATGTTAGATGTCATCATTCCACGAACTTTTCGAACATCCTCCGCAAAACTTTCGCCAAATATTTGATGTATTTTAACAATAACAATAAGTTGTTCTTTTGTATAGCGTATAACCTCAATAACAGTAGATGAAAAATGTCAAACATTAGAGCTACTATCTCAAATAAAAAAACATTGAAGGAAATTTAAATCCGGCATACCGATGGGCCACCTTATAGAATTATTAAAATCTAGAATTCGAATATGTTTGGTAAACTGAATTATTAAACAGATTTATTTATTAAATATTACAATATGATTTAATTTCTGATACAATAAAAGTAAAAATGCCTCATCGAAAACAATGTCCATTTGAGCAGTAGGTGATTTTTAAAGTGACCCTAACGTTGGGTGCATATGCTTGATAGCGTGTTATTATTACGCGATATAGCGGCTCGAGAACGATTTCACGTATATGGCGACAGTGGGCACTTTGGAGGAAAGAAGATAAATTATTATTAATTCGTACTGTACCTCATACGCTAGACGGTAAGTCAAAACTTCCCTTAATTTCAAATTGACTAGGTGATTTGCATAGAGAATTGTAATAAGAATTTTGCAAATAATAGTTTACTTTACAAGTGGGCAAAGTAAGGAATTACCCACGAGAAAAATTTTACCTCACGAAGCCGAAGTGAGCTGAGTGAGATAATTTTATCGAATGGGAAATTTCACTTTGCCCACGTGTGAAGTATAACGTTTTATCCAACACTTCTTAATAAATGAAAAATTTATTAAAGAAATATTATTTGACAGTGACATATGCTTTAAATTTTTAAATTAAAATGTCAATCGAAGTAGTTACCAAGGTGTTGTGTGTTATTATTATTGTTATAAATTAAAAAAAGACTCACTAGTGGCTTTCCTTAAAATTATACCCACTAGTGGATAATCTGTTACTTTGCTTGTTTAAAATCGCCATAGTAAAGAGCATTTATTGAGAGGTGTTGGATAAAATGTATTATTATGCTGGGTTGACAGTCTGGGTACATGGAAAAAAATTTATTGATTAAATGACTACTCTCTATTGAATTTGGAATTGACTTGAATAGAAATATAGCTGCAAACATGTTTCTCCTCTGATGAAAAAAATGTAGATCAAAATTATCTAACATTAATTTTTAGAATATGCCTTGAGTAGGATAGCTACCTTCTAGAATGAATGTAGCGGCTTTCATGAATTTTCTTTGAACTGGTTCTATAGATTCCACTAGATTATTATATATGGAACTCCAAAACGTGAAGCAATATTCTAAATGTGGCCTTACTAAGGTAATGAACAGTATGCGTAAGATGGAAAAGTTTTTAATAAATTCGAAATTTCGTATTATGAAGCCTAAACACCTAAATGCGCATGATATTTTTTATTCCAAATGTTTAATAAATGATAACTCAGAATCAAACATTACACCTAAATGGAAGGTTATGATTTTGACGTCACAGGCATTATTATTCCACTTATGCCTACGCCTGCGACGTTTTCAAGCAAGTGAACGGGAAAATACGTGGTCGTGGTCGCGAGCATTATGGACGCCAAGTGGAACGTACCCATAGTATCACTTATCGAGTGCCGCACTTAGAAATGGGTAAATGATGCGATGATAAATTTGCTATATTCTGTAATAATTACCTAGAAGAATGTTGATAATACTGTGCAGTCTGCTTCCAAAGAATACAGAAATGGCTACAAAAAAGAAAGATGTCGCCATTGTTCCTGAGAAGAACGACAGACATTTTTTGTGGTCGTCATCTATGTCTGTGCGCCACGATGAGTAAACCGCTAGTAGAATCAAGCTGATAACTGATATCAGGAGGCCTGAAACAGACAAAGAATTGGTTGAGTTCCGACATTTTAAACTTATGAGCTGATTATATTTTAGTAGTAATCTATCAATCGGGAGCTGTAGTTTACTTAAAGGCCTATAAAGTTTATCGTACATATCTAAATAATTAATTTATGATACATTTTGTTTTATTAAATGATGTAGAACATTACGTTTATAGAAAATATTTGGGTTAAATAATTTAAAAATTTTTTAAAAATTACACAATTTAACCTAAAAGTCTTTTGTATATTTTTTATGAGTTCTGAAGTTTTTTCAACATAAATTTTTGTTCCTCGTCGATGAAACGGCAGCCTCTGCTGTAAATCTGGTATTTTTATTTTATTTAGGTAATTCAACAGGATATATTGTCGCAATTACAGAATGAACACTGAATTAAAGATATAAAAACTATAAATTGTATAGTTTCAACAAATAATACAAGAAAAATTTATAATATGAAAATGTTTGATGCCTAGTTAAACAAATAACGATTATTCACGATTAATGTACAATATGTATATTAAATGTGGGATTTTTACTACATAATGCCATATATTAATCTCACAATATGAGGGTATAATAATAATCATTATTTCGTCTTCTGCATCAATTAGACAATTATTATGCCTGTATCAATATCTAGGTATGTAAATTATAATTGTAATTTTTTCATGTTGAACATATGGTGATAAAAATTGTCATATTGAAATGTAAAAATTTGCTTATTTTATTAAAATTATTTAAAAATCATGTATGTAATAAATTAGTGTTACATAATAGTATATTGTATGTACAAACGAGCATGGAATGGTACATTTCTTATATTACGAGTATGAAATGGACATTCCATGCGAGATGTACACTATACTTTATCTACGACCACAATATTATTTCCTAATTAATTTAATTTTAATAATAAATTTGTCCCCGCTTTCACCATTCCAATATTTGACAATTCTAAACAAGTATTCCAACAATAACACCTGTACTGAAATACAACATGCTTTAATGTCTATTATTAGTATTTCCGATGATTCAAACCCTCGCTCGCTTTGCTCGCCGAGAATAACATTTATCGTCGAGAATATCATTCATTATTTTATTATTTAATATTAAAAACAGAACCATAATTTCGTTTCGTTAATCTATGAGTACTTTTCTCCTCCGTTAATTATTAATAATATGTGAATACATTTACATTTAAAAATCAAAACTAGAGATGGAACGGATAGTTGTTTGTCCGGATATCCGGTCACCCTAGAAGCCGGATAGCCGGATATCCGGCCCAACATTGCCTGAAAAATGCTGAGAAATTGGTGTTTATTCAATAGTTATATCACGAGTGCTAAGAATTTATTCGATTAAATTTGACGTGTCTAGCTTATGCAATAAATTTTGCTTAAAAAATGTTTGAGTACATAATAATTTGAAAAAATACCGAGACCGCAGATCGAGGGATTTTATCTTAAATTATTATGTACGATAACAATTTTTTAAAAGCAAAATTTTATAAATAAGCTAACATCAAATTTAATCGATTCTATTCTTTAGTACGAGGGGTATATGTCAAGATTATTTCATGAATTCATAGGCATAAACTTTAATACTTGCCGAAGAAATTATACTAAAACGTTGATTTTGACACATTTTTACATAAATAAACCGGTAAATACATGGACAAAAAGCATCAAAAAATTTGTTGTTATATTGTAACTATAGCAAAATGTTTGTTTTTCTTTTTTCTTGTCAAATAAATGTCAAAATTTGTAAATTAAAATAGCTTGAATTGAATTATTCAGCATGTTTAAAGATATAGAATACCAGTATTATCCGGCAAAATATGCCTTCAAAATGTTGAAAATTTGCATATAAAAACTAGCTTCAATTTAAGCGCGATTAAACAGCATGGTGCTGTTTACTCACTTATCTAAAATGCACTACAATGGAAAATGAGACATTCTGATTGGTCAAATTTGTAATGTGTGAAATAATCACCATAATTTGAATTTGTCTCTCATTAACGTAGTTACTAGTACTAATTAATTATTTTTTGTTAATAAAAACATTTGAACAAAAAATTAAACTGACGAAAAAAGAAACTGAAAAGCGAAAAATAAAATAAACCTTTTAGTCAAAATAACTAAGCTCTTAAACTTATGTAAGTAACTAATTTTAAGTCAGCGCCAAACAAACAAACAAACAACGAACGCCAACTCAAAATTAGTTGCTTACATGAGTTTAGGAGCATAGTTATTAAGACTGCTTTACAGAATTTTTTTTTCGTCGGTTAAATATTGTTGTTAAAAAGTTTTTATTAACAAAAAAAATTAATTAATACTCGTAAGTAAACACTTTACCGATAAAAAAGAACATCAAAATCGAACTACTCTGTAAGAAGTTATGCGTGGTAATACATAAAACAAATATGCGCGTCGACTTGAGAGCCTCCTTCTTTTTTTTTTTTTTCGTCGGTTAAAATAATATTAATCAATGTTTTGATTGAAGATATAGAGGTTCTATTTGTGTTTAGACTTATAAGTAAGTTAAATGAAGTAGAATTTAAGAAGTTTTCATAATTTATTGAAAATCCGGTGTCCGCCGGATATTAACCTACTATCCGATAGGATAGTAAAATGTAGGCCGGAAAGGCCGGATATGGGATAGTTGCCGGATATTCGTTTCATGTCTAATCCAAACCCTTTTAAGCGTGCATTACACGATGAAGTTTTTCTTTTCAAGTGATTTTAAATTGTCTTTATAAGTGAACGTATTAGTCTACTTACATGATCAAGTTTTTAATGAATTTCAACAACCAAGTATCTAAAGTTCAGTTATACCAACATAACAATATTCATTGATTTCGCACAACATGAAATTTTTACAGGTTATCCACTAAGTTCTCAACTGCTTCCCTACTCCACTGGGGTCATTGTAAGTTTATTATTAGTTAAACCCTTGTAACATCATTAACATCAAAAACATAAACATAAATCACATTTGACAGGTACTTGTCACTTCGCTTAGTTGGTAGTGCTGTAAAAGCTGTAATCTTTTAGGAACTTTTAAGAAAAAGTACCCCATAACAGTACATTTGCTCGAAACGTAAATATATCTAGAGATGCTCGATTGAGTGTTTGTAATGGTGTGTTAGTGCCTACATTGATGTATGGTTCTGAATGTTGGTTGTGGATGAAGAAGCATGAATAACGTATAACTGCTGTAGAAATGAGATATTTGAGAGGGGTGTGTGAGTATACGAGACGTCATTGTATACGGAATACATTGGTGTATGGTGAGTGTGAGGTTGAGAAGATTATTGTTAAGAAAGTGGGAGTGAGTCAGTTCAGGTGGTTTGGACATGTTGAGCGAATGTCGAATGAAAGGTTGGTGAAAATAATATATGTGGGTGATATTGAAGGTGAACGATTGCGTGGGCGTCCGAAGAATAACTGGTTGGGTATGAATGATGGTTTGTTGTGCGAACGAATGATTCCGAGTGTGAAGAATAAACGAGCATGTATAAATCGCACTATAAATGTGAATGAGGCGAAAGTGGTGTGTCAGGATAGGAATGTTTGGGTTCGTGCTACCCCACTAAGTGGGATATAGCGTGATATTATGTATGCATGTATGTATGTATGCATGTATGTATATAATAATTTTTCGTTTTTTTTATTTTTTACGTGATAAGTCAGTTCATCTATCTCTCTTTCACTTACGTCATTGTGCGAGATAGAAATTTTTAAATGTCACTTGAAAAGAAAAACTTCATCCTGTAATGCACGCTGCACAAAAATTTCATTAACACGAATGTGAAAACGTATTCAGAAGACCTCAAAATAAGTACTCATGTGAAAATTTTGCCATCGGATTTGGCATGATTCCTATGTGTTCGAAGATGACAACTGGTGTAAATAGCTAACAGTGAAGGTGTATATTTAACTGTACTTTCTCCGAAAAAAATATAACAAATACGGAGGTCAGCTTGAAGCAGATTGACACATCCAACAAAGATAAACGGTATGATACCATATTTTATTATTATAACAGATGCAGTACCCATACCTGTGCCAAACAAATAATGAAACACTTCAGTCTTGGGGGTGCTAGTGCAGATGACCGCGGTGGTCAGCAGCGTAGTGGAGGATATCATGATGGTGTCCACGCAGTAGTCGTCCACGGTTAGCATGTCCATGGTGTGGGGCACGTAGAGGGAGGAGTTGTGCAGCAGGTGAAATGTGTCGTTTACATCTTGCAGCGGGTCAAGAATGTATTTACTGGAACAAAAAAAAAAGAATTGAATATCAGTGTTCTGTTTTTTTTTTAAACTTCTTAAACATAATATTTTTGTATTGTGCATATTAAAGAAATAATATTAAAAATTGTTCAATTCCATTTTCTTAGCATAAAATGGATATACTCTTAAATTGGTAACAGTGTTATTGTCTCAGCTCTATTGAATAATCAACACAGGGACATCTTGTATTTTAATTTGAATTTTGTTTGAGTCGTTCTATATTCCATTTGAGAATGAGAGAGAAATCAGTCTGTCCAAGTCATTCCATTGGCGCGTTAATAAATATTTGCTCAATAGTCGAAAATGCTGAATTCGATTGAGACCTACAGCTAAATTAACTATACATAACAATGGCTTTAAGGCTTAGAATTATTATTTTAACCCTTAAATTTCACAATTTTTTTATTTTTATTTTTGTTTAATTTTCCTTGGCAGTGTTACAATTTCCTTATGAATATTAATTAAACATTGTGAAACATTAATATATATGTAACCAAATGAATGCATTTTTAAATTCTAAACAACTTTTGCATTTACACTTTTACTGTAAAGTAAATAAGTAAAAATAAAAAGCAATATAAATCTCAATGCGCCACATTTCAGTTCTACATCCGGTGTATATCTTTGTGCTCTACCCTTTATCTCCTACAGCTTTGTCATATAATATTGTGTGTCATAGCATATTTTCCTCTCGATGACCATGGATCACATGTGCCCCATAAGCACATTGCTTTATTCAGATATCACAGTTTGTGACGCTGCAACTGCTGCAAGTTTATTTGTGCTACATGAGCGTCTAAAGCAAGGGTGTAGGTGTGGAGATATAATAATTATCAACAAATATATATCATACATCAATATTACGCAGCAATATAATTTTCTGTGAATGAAACAAGGAATTATAATAATTTCAACGCTTTATTGACTTATATTAAGAATTTATTTCTAGTATTGGATAAATAGAAACTAAAGCAAAGGATATTTCTAAAAAAACTAACATATAAAACGTTAAACAGAATGTTTCCTTTAAAACAACCAGAGCTTTTTTGGACGAACTAATGACTTGAGAAAAATGTTATATACAAAAAAAGAAATAACAAACAGAAAATTAAACCAGTGGTTCTCAAACGATAGCATAAAATTATATATTTTTAAATAGTAATCTATATAAATTTTTAGTCCATTAGATAGATTTTTTTCTGATTTCAACGATATAAATATGATATGAGTTTGTAAAAATGGTATTAAAAATAATTAATACGATTAGTGCCTAGATCGCAACCTTCTTATATCTAAAATAACGTGTTTTACTAAGAAATTAATAATAACAAATTGTTAGAATTCCAATTTAATTTATATCTAAAAATAAAATATGGCAGTAGGCATTAGAATAATTGAAAGAATTATTATTGTTGTATTTTGAGTGACAGTAAATAAATAAAATATTTTCACGCTTATATCTATTTGAATCATTGAAGCATTTTCTACAATATATAAAACCATATATCCTAACAGGTTATGGGCCCAGAATCTGCGTAATATAGAAAGCAAATATTGTACACAAAATATTTTGTAGAAAATGGCTGATGAAGTTGATAAGTACAGGATTCCACTCTTCGATGGAACTAATTTTAATAATTGGAAATTTCGCATTGAGACACTTTTAGAAGAGATGGAACTAATCGAATATACTCAACAATTTTATGAAGAAATGATAAAAATACATGCAACTGATACTGTAGAACAGAAAACAGAAAAGGAAAGAAAATTAAAAGAACATAAGAAGCGTGATAGAAAATGCAAAACACAAATTATATGCAGAATGGCAGATAGTCATCTAGAGTATGCCAAAGACAAAGAGTCAGCTTTTGAATTATGGACAACACTTTGTCAAACTTTCGAAAGACGAGGTATTGCTAGTCAATTATTAATAAGAAAAACGCTCCTAAGTATGAAATTTAATGGAAAAAATGACACACTTGCTAGTCATTATTTAAAATTTGATAAACTCATACGTGATTTGCGTTCAACAGGAGCACATTTAGAAGAGACCGATATTGTTTGTCATCTCTTATTAACTATGCCGTCAGAGTATGACAATGTCGTGACAGCAATTGAAACACTTAATGTAGAAAATCTAACGTTGAGTTTTGTAAAAAATAGACTTCTAGATGAAGAATCAAAACGAAGTGATCACAAGAAAATGAATGTTGAATTATCATCTTCAACAGCGTTTGCGTCAAACTCTAGACACAATCATAATAACGAAAAATGGAATAAGACAGCGATTACAACGGGAAACAATTTTCAGAAATTTCAATTTAAATGTCACTATTGTGGAAAAACAGGACATAAGAAAGCAGAATGCCGAAAACTACGAGCAAATCAAAATGTAAAGAATAGGAATCAATCTGCGAACACAGCGTCCAGTTCAGAAACCCATGTTCCTCCTTCAAATTCATCTGGTTTTTGTTTTATGGTAACAGATAGAAATACTACAGATAATATTAAATGGTATCTGGATTCAGGTGCAACAGAACATTTAATCAATAGCAAGATTGGACTGGAAAATGAGACAATACTTGAAACCCCCGTAAGAATAAAAATTGCAAAATCTGGAGCATTTTTACAAGCAAACAAAATGGGAGAAATTCAATTTTTAAGTCCAGTTAAGAATAAACAAATTCAGATTACAATTAAAAATGTTCTCTCAGTACAGAATTTGGAATTTAATCTTTTATCAGTACGACGACTTGAAATGAATGGTTTTCGGGTAATTTTTGAAAATGGACGAGGAATTATTATGAAAGAAAACTTCACAGTTGCAATTGCTAAAAGAAATGATGTAGAATTATATGAATTAAATTTAATAAGACCTGCCTTTGCTAACGTAATCACAAATTATGAAGATCTAGATTTATGGCATCGGAGAATGGGACATTTAAATTATGAAGATCTTTTGAAGATGGATAAGAAGATTTGCGAAGTGTGTATAACAGGAAAACAGACACATCAACCACATAATCAGCATCGTAAAAGAACAAGATATCCATTGGAATTAGTACACAGCGATCTAATTGGTCCGATAAGTCCAATTTCTCACGATAAGAAGAGATATGTATTAACCTTTATTGATGATTTCACTCACTTTACGGCAAGCTATATTTTGGAGTCAAAAACGGAAGTGGTAAAATATTTCAAAATGTACGAAGCTATGATAACTGCGCATTTTAACAGGAAATTGAGAAGATTTAGATGCGACAATGGGAGGGAATATATATCAAAAGAAATAACAGACATCTTTGAAAGTAAAGGCATTCACGTTGAATTCGCGATTAGATATACACCGCAACAAAATGGGGTAGCAGAGAGATTGAACAGAACTATTTTAGAAAAGGCACGTTGTATGCTACTAAATTGTAAGCTAGGAAAGTCGTTTTGGCCAGAAGCTGTTCAAACTGCAGTATATCTTATTAATCGTAGCCCCACTTCATCTCTAAATGGCAAAATACCTGCTGCACTATGGTATGACGAAATGCCAGATATTAAGAAATTAAAAGTATTTGGATGTATAGCATATTTGAGACTTCCTAAAGAACTAATTCCAGGCAAGTTTGATTCAAGATCATTAAAATGTTATTTTGTTGGATACTGCCCAAATGGTTACAAATTTTGGAATCCAGAAGAAAGAAAAATAATCTCTGGAAAAGATGCAATTTTTATTGAAAATAAATTTTGTTTCGATGGTTCAACTAGTGAACATTGGATTTATCAGGAAGAAAAGGAAGAAAGATATGAAGAAAAAGAAGATAATAATCAAGATATTGAAGAAATAAATGAACAAGAGTTCGAGCCACGAAGAAGCACACGCATAAAGAAGAAACCGGTATATCTTGAAGATTATGCAGCTTTAGCTTTACATGCTGAAACATTTGTAGAAGATGTACCAAATAGTTTTGAAGAAATTGGTACAAGAGAAGATGAAAATGAATGGTTGGAAGCCGTTAAAGAAGAAATTAAAGCACTTATTGAGAATGGCACATGGGAAATGACTACACTTCCTGACGGAAAACATTTAATGAAAAATAAATGGATATTTACAATTAAAAGAGACAAGAATGGTAACATAGAGAGATACAAAGCTAGATTAGTCATTAAAGGTTGTGCACAGAAGAAAGGGTATGATTATGAAGAGACATATTCACCTGTGGCTAGAATGACAACTCTCAGAACTCTCCTCGCTATCATTGTGAAAAAGGATTTAATCGCTCATCACATGGACGTTAAAAATGCATTCTTGCATGGTGAACTTGAGGAGGAGATATATATGCAAGTTCCACCAGGATTTAAAAGTCAGAAAAACTCGATTTGTAAATTGAAAAAGGCATTATACGGACTCAAGCAAGCGTCGAGAGCTTGGAATAAAACGATTGATACTTTTCTTACTGAAGATTTAAAATTTAGAAGATCTGAAGTCGACAAATGTTTGTATGTTTGGATGCAAGATGATAATGTTATTTATTTATTACTATATGTTGACGACATTATAATTTCTGGAAACAACTACAAGAAAATTCAAGAATATAAGGAAGCTTTGAAAGGAAAATTTCGAATGAAAGATTTAGGCGACCTACAAACATTTCTCGGAATTAACATTGAACGGAAAAATGGAGAAATAACTTTGAATCAACGTAGATATCTCGAGAAGATGTTAGAACGATTTAAGATGAAAGATTGTAATTGGATAAAAACACCGATAGATACGAAAATAATCACAGAAGATGACAAGAAACTTCTTGAAGATTCCAAACCTACAGAGAACTCATTGGATGCATTATGTACGTCATGTCAACTACAAGACCAGATTTGAGTTTTGCTGTAAATTATTTTAGCAGATACCAGCATGACCAAACAGAAGCAAGATGGAAAGGATTAAAAAGAATTTTACGATATATTCAAGGAACATTAAATCTGAATTTGGTTTTTAATTTGGAAGGAAAAGAATATTTGTCATGTTATGTGGATGCAGATTATGGCAGTAAATCTGACAGAAAATCTACTTCTGGGTTTTTGTTAAAAGTATTTGGGAACGTGGTGCACTGGTCTACTAAAAGACAAAATACAGTAGCATTATCTTCGACAGAAGCGGAATATATTGCCTTGGCTACAGCATCATCCGATTTACTATGGCTGAAAAATCTTCTTCGAGATTTTGGAATTGTAAATAAGGATCCGCCAAAAATTTACGAAGATAATCAATCCTGTATTCACTTATTATCAAGATGGGAACATAAAAGATTACAGCATGTAGACATAAAATACAATTTTATTAGAGATCTGTATGAGAGAAAAATTGTAGATGTTGAATATTTATGTTCAAAAGAACAATTGGCAGACATTTTAACCAAACCTCTCCCAAGTATACAATTTGATAAATTACGTACCGGACTACGACTTATGGAATCAGCCAGCATTGGTTAAACGAAAAAAAAATTAAATTGAGGAGGAGTGTTAGAATTCCAATTTAATTTATATCTAAAAATAAAATATGGCAGTAGGCATTAGAATAATTGAAAGAATTATTATTGTTGTATTTTGAGTGACAGTAAATAAATAAAATATTTTCACGCTTATATCTATTTGAATCATTGAAGCATTTTCTACAATATATAAAACCATATATCCTAACACAAATGAACTACATAATAAAGAAAAACCACAAAATAATAGAATTAACATAAAAACAATATGACAAATTATTTATGCAACCATAGCTATTATTGGTATTTTTTCACTTAAAAGTATAAATTTTTTTTTTATAATTTGTGTTCAAAAACACATTCTTGATTTTGAAGACAAAGTTCAGTTCTTCTTCTCAATTCGAAAGATGTAGCACATCTAATAGATTGAGCATTTAAGTCTCTAATTACTTGATAAATGTTATTTTTACTTTCATCGTCAGTTGTTGGAGGAACACTAAACACTTTGGCTGCTATTCACAGGTCTATACTAAGGGCTACTAACTAATGCATTATAAGATTTAACACTGTTGCTATGAAAAAAATTGTTGATCTCCAAGGTAATCAACAACTTTTGCAAAGTAACAGTGCCAAATTTTAAAATGTCCTAGTTAGTAACACTTAGTATAGACCTCTTAATAGCAACCTTTGTTTTTAATATAGTTCCAGAAAAGAAATCCAATAGTGTTAAATCGGACGATCTATCCGGCCAACGTATTGGACCATTAATGCCTATTCATCTATCATCAAAAAGTTGATAAAGTGCTAGACTGGCACGTTGTGTATTGTGTGCTGGAGCTCCATCCTATTGGAAATAAGTTTCTCTGTACTGATTTAACGGCAGATTATCAACGAATAGGGATAATTCCGTCTCAATAATATTTAAATATAAATCACCAATAAGATTTTGTCCATAAAATACAGGCCCAATAATTATGTTGTCTTTAATTCCGCACCACTTGATGATTTCTGCTTCGATTTATATTTAAAGGGTATAGCCGGATAAGCATACAAAATCTGCCCCCAGAGATTTTTAAAAATCCATATGGCTGATCGATTTCTAATCAAAAATAAAAATTTTCCTGAAAATTTCAGCTTTGAAATACAAAGAGTTACGACATAATTAAAGAAATCGTTTTTTCAGTTTTTATTTTATTGGAACTATTCCACTGAGTATTTTTTAACAAGAATTCTTTTAGTAAGAATAGGTACTTAATAAGAGACGTTAACACATAATTTTTGTGTACAACAGTAAGATTAAAATAGTCTAAATTTGTTAATGCTTGCAACTGCAATTAATTTAACAATTACCAAAACAAACACATTAACGTATATAACAAAACTATATGTCACCTGTATCATTTGTTTACTGCATAGCCTACTTCAATATTGCAAAATTATTTCTGATTTTTAATACCATTTTTCTCAAAATAATTGTTATACAACCTCATATCATATTTATATCGTTGAAATCAGAAAAAAAGTTCTCTGTCTAATGAACTAAAAATGTATATAGGTTTTATTCTATCGTTTGAAAACCACTGGTTTAATTTTCTGTTCGTATATCTATTAAATTGTGCCCTTTTTTCTAGTATTTTTTGGTGAATAATATTTTTCTCTAAAGTCATTAGTTCGCCCAAAAAATCGCTGGTTGTTTTAAAGGAAACACCCAGTATAAATCATAAAATACAAACACAACATTAACGGTTTTCTTTGAAACACGGTAAACAAAAGGCATTTTCGCATTTCTTGCTATAGTGTTTCATCAAGACAAGAAATCTTGTAGCGTTGCCCTTCCCTTTTAGTTAAATATTGGCCGCGTCGCGTTGCACTTCTAAATTCTATGCTGTTTATTTAAAACAATGAGTTTAAAAGAAATACAAATCAGATTTACTCGGATAGTGATGAAACAGAATCTATCTAAACTTAACTTGATCCACTTTCTTCCAGTAGCCGAGAATCGGAATAGGTTTTATCCCACAATAATATTTCTACCTCAATCTAATAAAAAAGTAACAGATTTTTTCAAAATTAACGTGGAAAAGAATACAAAACGATATACCCAAATGAAAATCATTGTCATAGATTAAAATTTTTGTATTTTAATCATAAATTCGGAATGCAAATTTTTTTATCAAGATTTCAAGATTTCTTGACAAGACTTTCTTGGGGGCTATGATTTGACGGCTGGTAACCGCACTTCATACGAAAAAATATATCACTTACCGAGATCTGCGTAAGCAGAGTGCCACACCCACAATGGGTAAAAGGCGTGATGATATATTTATTTTATTTATCAAGAGTATATCTTGATTCATGTTAAACACTATTCTTGCATTCCCTTGAAATAAGCTTTATTTTTCCTGATTACATGTACCTCACGAGCATGTGGAATACTGAAGTACATGCCCATGAGTCATAGTAACCGTCAACAAATGCATAGCAACCGTTCAACAAACACATGACAACGTAATTTGATGGCAAATGCAGCAAAAAAACTTTAACTTAAAATTTGGTTTAGGGCCGGTATTTCCAACCTCAAATAAACTAGAGAATAAATTTATCAGTAGAATAAACAAAAAATATCGCAACAAAACATGCCAGCTTGAATAATAATCATTATTTAAGCTATGATTTTAATGCGATATTTTTTGTTTATTGCACTGATAAATTTATTAAATTAAAAACACTTGGTTTTGTTTCACAGATTTTAAAAATATCATTTTATTGTACAATTTCGGCTGTTATGCCTTCGCCAGAAGTGAATACATATGTTTTCCTATTTAACGTACAAAAAGTCAATTTTGTGACACTGTTTTTCTCAAAAACAATGCTACAAAATTGAATTTTGTGCAACTGTTTTTGGGGAATTTATTATTTGTAAAATTAACAGTCTATCAAACTTGGGGCTGTCATTGCTTACGTAAAATTATTGAATCGAAGCCTCTGCGTCGGGGTTGCGGCCTGGGACTCGATAGGCCCCGCGGGCAAAGCCCCTTGGTGACCAGTGGTATATTAAACGTGCCGTACAATTTTATTTTATTTTTATTGAATTTATGAACGTGAAATAGGAAAAGTAGTATGAATAACTCGTGTTACAATGCCTAATTGTAATACTCGTATTTTGCGTAACTCGCCTGCGGCTCGTTTACGCAAACTATACTCGTATTACAAAGAAGGTCATTATAATACTAGTTGTTCAATATACTATTACAAAACAGATATTATAGGTATATAAAATTTATTCTCAAGTTTATCTGAGTTTTGAAATACCGGCCCTTAAATAAATAAAAGCAAATCGAAGTTACATGTCGTATTGCTGTAAAACATTCGATTTGCTACATGAGACCTCTAACCTCTAACCACCACCCTGCTCAAAAAGCGTGTACGATTAAAACATTATACAAGAGAGCTTCCGCTTTATGTCATCCCAGTAAGCTTCAAGAAGAAATTGATTTTTTGGATGATGTTTTCTTAAAAAAATGGATACAGCAAAGCGCAGATAAAAAGAGCACTGAAATTGAAACATAAACCTGTACAAGTTCCCCAGGTTGTTAATGAGAAAAAATTATTTGCCACTTTACCTTACATTGCTCATGTTACAGACAAAATTGGCAGGATACTTAATAAATTTGACATTAAAACGTCATTTAAGTCAAATTTAAAAATCCGTGATCTTCTGGGCAATTTTAAAGATATAGTGCCTCTAAATTGTTCTGGCATTTATGAGATTCCTTGCCAGTGTGGTAAAGTTTATATTGGCCAAACTGGCAGAACTGTTGCTACAAGATTAAAAGAACATGAACGACATATTAGATTAAATCAACCAGATAAATCTGCAGTCGCTGAGCATGCCATTCAAGAACTACATGGTATTGATTTTGAAAAAACAAGGATTCTAGTAAGAGAAAATAACTGGTTGAGAACAGAGCTGGGCATAAGTACACAAAAAAAGTACTTAAGTACAAAGTACAATTAAATTTTTTTGTTTTGTACTTAAGTATAAGTATAATTAAAATTTTGAAAAATGTACTTAAGTATAAATACAAATATTTTTGTACTTATTCAATTTTTAAGTACAAATACTATTAAATAATATTGAAATAAATTACATTTAAGGAAAGGTAGGCTTGTAGGTAGATATTGATATTGAAGTACTGTACACTGTAAAATAAATAAAATAAAACTACAACAATAATAAACAAAGACAAACTTTATGTTTACCTAGTTATATACATAATATATTGTAAATCAAAAAGAATATTTATTCGAAAAGAGGAAAAGCAAAAAAACAACATATTTTAAATAATATATAATATGAATAATAACTAAGGCAACAAATAGAGAAACAAAGAAA
Source organism: Poecilus cupreus (assembly GCA_963942605.1). Classification (NCBI taxonomy): domain Eukaryota; kingdom Metazoa; phylum Arthropoda; class Insecta; order Coleoptera; family Carabidae; genus Poecilus; species Poecilus cupreus. The sequence continues at coordinate 21,938,747 of OZ012722.1, forward strand.
ATAAATCTATACTGTTTCTCCAATTTTATTAGCTTTCAGAACAACAAATTTTTCAAAATTATCATCACTTAACGCGTGTCTTTTTGATGCATTGATGATTGTAGCAAATGAAAAATTCTTTCTACGGGTCCTGATGACGGGAGGCAAGTATTATATTTATAAAATACTTGTTTTAAAATGGGATAAGTATTTAACATAAGTTATATGTTTTCTAGAGTCGTCCAAATATTGTAGTACCTCTAATTCAACTTTAGTATTCACGTTTTCCGTGTGAATTGATTTTTCTTCATTAAAGTCAAGCAAATTGTCATCGTCACTCTTTTTTTTTATATTTGTATTTATTTTATTTCCATGAACATTTTGGTTTCGACTAAATTCCCTATACTGAATGCGCAGGTTCGAACATGTTGGAACACACTACGCAGTAGCGCATAATCTTACTTAAATACACGAAAAGTACTTAAGTACTTTTACATATATTTAAATACTCAATTCAAATACAAAATTCAAATAATTTACAAATTTTGTACTTGAATTGAGTATTTAAATATATATTAAAGTACTTAAGTACTTTTACATATATTTAAATACTCAATTCAAGTACAAAATACAAATACTTTACAAATTTTGTACTTAAGTATAAATACAAAGTATTTTCATAATAAATGTATTTAAGTACAAATACAATCACTTTGAAAAGTATTTAAGTCGTGATTTATAAGTACAATATTTAAATACACGCCCAGCTCTGGTTGAGAAGACTTATTAGAGAAGCTATTGAAATCAAGAGATCTTCAAATAATCTGAACTTGAATACAGGCTTTGAGATCAATAAGTCATGGTTAACTGTTATTCTTCGTTAATTTTCTGTTTATAATTGTTTACTATGATCCATGTTTCCCTGATTTTATTTTGTCAACTTGTATCCTTGACTACATATTTATTTGTTTATAATTTATATTTCACCTGAAGAAGGCAGCACTTTGCTGCCGAAACGTTGTGTTATTAATAAAAAAAATATTACAGAACTTAAACCCAGTTATTGTTATTTAAAATAATAATGGTGTGCGGTTTCGCAGTAATATCCTGTACATGATTTATAATATAATGAATGAAGTAGACAGTAGAAGATAAATTTGCGGTTTTAAAACAATGGAATGACATTTAAAATATTAAATACTCCTATCACTTTTTTAATATTTCGCATGAGCAATTTTTATCTCTACTGTTTTCAGTTTTTAATACATGTGACTACTATAGGTCGATAAACTTTTATGCACTTCCGAGTGAAAAGAGCGTTAACCTAACCCTATCAAAACTAGAGATGTTGTTTTGTCGCACTCTGTACAAAACGAAGACGTTAACGTCTTGTTATAAGTTACACAACTTATTTTAATTGTCCATGTCTTGTTTTAATTATTTTGTAAAATGTAAAATATATAAGTATATTTTGAACTCAGATACTTGCGGCTTCCAAGACGACGCTTCAGTCACACATTTTGGTTCGTTTTGGGTTTTACAATATTGTTTTAAAATGCTAAAAAATAGATTTACGTCAGTATTATTTATTTATTATATTTCTGCCCATGGTGCTTAGAAGCAACAAATATATTAATTTACATAGTTTTTAAATTCAATGTAATAATTCTTCTTTTGATGACATGCTTTATTCACTTCTCTCCGGAGCCATTGTCGTCCAGTAGTTCATTTTTCTTTCTTATTTTTCATTCAATTTCTTTGCAATGATGTTGTTAAATATTGAATTGTAACGAATACGGTTCAGTTAACATCTATTCGTGGAGTAACATCACGCCCGATCAATGTGCGGTAACATTTCTCGTAGCTTCCCGAGAAGTTTAGAACATTTCAGAATCGCAATAGAGGAGTATAAAAAGGGTTGCCGGGCAAACGGCAAAGAGTCTTTTATGAACCGTCAGTATATTTAGATAAATGTTGAATGTGTAAAGATAAATAATTCAGTACAAATAAGTAATAGTTATTTGTCAAACTAGAGGTGAGAGCGCTTCTCTTTCCTACTAGAGCTCGAAGCAATTCGAGCGAGAGTGAAAGAAGCGCTTTCTTCTCGTGTTACACACGACATGTTCCTAAAAACGATTTTGAACACACTTTGACAACACAACATACAACTGACACGTCAAAAGTTGGGTTATCAGACGCAAGGTGGTATAACAGTGTTGCCATTAAATCAATCTCATATCTAAATTAAAGTTGTACAAATTTTGATATAATCTAAAAAAAGAAAAGACATAATTGTAAGATAATTTAAAGTATGTACCTATATCACTAAAATAAGAATTTTCAATAAAATTAGGAATTTATTTAAAATTTTTTATAAATAACATTCATTTTGGTAACACTTCTATATTCTCCTCTCTAGAGAGGAAAAACACATTTTGCTCACTATTTCGAAAGAAGAAAGGTGGGGTTTCCTGACATGTCATAAAAAAAATTGTATTATTAGTAGGTATTTTAGAGTAAGAAGTCTAAGTCAGCACTTTACAATTCACGCAAATATAGAGTTATTAGATTAGAATGTTTAAGTAATTTTGTTTAGTTGACATATATTTGCTGACTTAGAACTTGTACAAATATATATGTGTTAGTATGTAAATTAGAAAACAGTAAGTTGGGTTGTTGACTATTGAGAGTTTTAATAAAGAACATAGTTAGTTCCGGATGCAGTCTTTTATTGCTGTTGACTCCCAGTCTCGGCAGGACCCATTTTAATTTTATACCCTCTCTTGGGATGGCAAAATTAAAGTGTTAAATAAATAAGTGTAATAGTATATTGTTTAATGAGTATGCAATGTATGCTATTACTCATGAATAGAGAGCGGATTATATGCACGAAAAAACTGAATTATATGCGCATTTATATGCACTGATTTTTTGGGAAATATGCACTATTTATGAACAACTATGACAATATATGCAGCAAAAAATGCAAAAAAAAAAATTAAATTATAAGATAAAAAGTATTAATGAATGCATCATTAAATTTTTGCACAATACAGTCTTAATCCTTATTCACAATTACCAAATATATTACTAATATACATATAGACTAAGTCAAGAAACTTGATATTATAAGACTATGCCATGTTTACATAATTACAATAACAAACTATTCAAAATTTTCAAAAAAAAAGTAAAACATAAGTAAAAGATATATCCAGCTGAGAATTCGCGGTCTTATGTTTATTGTACCCACTTTTACCAGTATTCGTGTATACAATGAATACCTACCGCTACCGTTACAGGGATTTCCCTAGAAATATTAGAGTCTATTGGTTTATGTATTTGCTAATTGTTTATTGCATTTTCCGTTGCATTCTTCTATTTATTGCGGCCACCTGCAATATTTGGGAATTATCAATGTGTATTACCAGAAATTTAAGAATGTTTTCACTAGACAAGGTATTAAAAATATTGAAATATGCAATTATATGCAACTTTTATAAAAATATGCATAAGAATACCTAAATATGTAATATATAAAATTAGTAATTAGCATTAATTACTTTTAATCAATGTAATTCGTCCAGAAAATTTATTTTATTTAAAGATATGCAAAAATTTAAAAAATATATGCAGTTTGCATATAATCCCCTCTCTACTCATGAGAATGAAGTTTGCATCACGAGCGAAGGCGAGGGATGTAAATCATTCGAATGAGTAATAGCCAGTACATGCGAGTAGAATACTATATTTTATACACAGCATTTCGTCAAATATTTGTTTTGAAATTATAAGATAAGTAGAATTTTTGCTCTGACAAATACAAAAACTGTTTGTTAATCAACATAGATAAATTGTAGCAACCATCACTACGCTACGTACTGTTGTAACAAAATTTTGAAGTGATTTGACATTTAGCATAAAATCTTGAAACCAATTATTCAGCTACAGTTTAATTAAAAAAAAAAATAAAAGTATGAAAAATGAGAAAATTGTGTTTTTGGCTTTTTATGTTGATAAATTTACTCAAAAATCATTTTCATTTTACTCTTTTGATAGGTAAGATTTGAATTTGACATAACCAATGAATAATATTAATTCTTCGAACTGTCAATTTTATTTTATTATCAGCAGTAACAAAGGTCATTACTTGATAAACAACTGTTGAATTATAGGTATAGTAGAGCTCTAGAAGAATGTAGGTATTCTCGTCCGCCATTTTGGGTCCAGATGTCATAAATAAAACAAGTTATTGGAATCCAGTTACTTAAAAAAAAACATTTAAAATTTGTATCTGTCAAATTTGAAAACATATTTCTTGAAATTCTGTAAAATGCAACTACACAAATCATACGGTAATATATTAGAAAGTATTCTGTACACTTACCTGTTAGATATGAAATATAATAATTAAGAGAATGATATATCACAATTATTAATCAATATCAACTTCAAATTTGACAGAAAAGAATTAAAGTAACTGGATTCCAATAATTTGTTTTATTTATGACACTTGGACCCAAAATGGCGGATGAGAATACTCAAATATTCTAGTACCTTAGGTATAGTTCTTACCTCCCCATTTATATTTTGCAGCATTCTGGCAATATTTCTGATTCCCTTACTCTTTCTTTAAATTTCATAACTCTTCTTATTTCCAGCCGCAGTTTTCGAACTTTCATCTCATCCGTAGCGATGAAATTTAGTGTGCGTACTCACAGTAAATGTACTCAGATTTTTTAGGTAAAACTTTAGTATGAAACCGGTATACAATTGAGAAATTTCAAACAGATGGCATTATGGTGCATTATTGAATATAGTTTTTTTCAGCAGTACTAAAATAATGATGTATAAATTGTTTATGTGAAAATTTTCTGTAGGAAAACTCGTTTCGTTCGCAATTTTAACAAACAAACCCTAAGCCTATACAACTCACGCTCGACAAACTCATATCATAGTAGTAATTTTTAATGGAAAATATTTAGAAATAATTGCGTCTAAATTAACAAAAACAATTTTGTATATGAAATATATATTTTTTAATAAGGCGCATTTAATGAGTACTTTTCCCATTGATTTGTTACCAAACTATAATAGTTCCACGCCTAATTTAGCATATTTACTGCTAGCTGTGCCTAGTCCGCGTTGCTGGCCCTACGTAAGCTTTTCGTGTTATATTGCTTCTTGATTTAAATAGATATCACTACATGTAGTCGCTCACATGTCAGTATATTGGAAGAAGAAAGCTCGTCACTTCGTTCCTCGCTTCCATGTCAGTAAATGCATTTGCTGATAAGTAATAGGTATGAATTCCCGAGCACCGATTAAGGAGACACGAAATGTGATCGAATGAGTTAAATCTACAAATATAATACGCATTGGACTTAACAAACCGTAATGCGTATTTTTTTCACAAAAATATTCTTCACGATCCCTAGAACACATATACAAATTATTGGCAAAATCCATGCAGTAGTTAACATAGCCTCCTCTTTTAGAGATAGAGATGTGTACACAACCGTCAACATAGGTATACACTTGTACACATGTTCTACCAATACGCTGGTTGTCCATATGTCGAAGCCTAAAATCAGGGGGCACAAAGCATGACGGGCCTCATGCAATCTGCCATGTGAATTATTAACTATACTAAGAACCAATACAAGTCAAAAAAGATAAAATCATCTTTCTCTATTGGCAATAGAACATTATTGCAGCACAAAATTTAAATTTAAAAACTTTAATTAATGATTTTGCTAATTAAAAAGCCTGCAGAACTGACAGGTTTGTTCCAACCTGGCACTTCTGACAGTTTGTGACTGTCAGAAACATATTCACTAACAAAATACCGTTCCAAGTACACCATTAATAAGTTTGTGACTACTAGTTAGCTGTTGTTAAACATTCCAAAACATGAAGTGTCAGATATTTGTCACAAACTTGTCAGACATAACCACATGGAATCAGTGTTGTGACTGATCTAGATCAAATGATCTAGATCAAAAGATCTAGATCACTGTTATAGATCAACTCTTAAGATCTTCGATCTGGTCGAGATCGTTTTAAGTTTTCTGATCTTGATCTTGATCTAGATCAAAAATAATAAGATCTATGATCTTAAAAAAGATCAGATATTTTCTTCGAAAATTTTTCTCTCAGTACTAAACTAAATCAATATAATTTAATTTAATTATTTATATTGTATAAGAAATCCAATATATCTTTTGGAAAAAAATATAAAATAACTTTTTTGATTTTATTTTGTAAAAAGTAAATGTATTTCCTTTATTGTTATTAAAATTGGCACGTTTCTATTTTCTTAATAAGAATAAAAAAATTTGAAAAAATATTACTGTGTACATTCCTAATCTGACACAATATGACAAACGTAGAATTACAACGTTTCAAAATTCCTGCTTAAGATATGTTTACGATGTATGTAAATATGATCATATATCTGAATATAGATCTTTTGCAAACATGGAGGATATAAGCACTCGAGCAAAAAAGTTTCTCTTAATTCTAACACATAAAATTAAAATTACTGGTATACATATTTGCATAATAAATTAACATTTAAAAACTATATATAGTTTGCGGGCTAAAGACTTGTACTCTTCAATAAATCAAAATTCAAATGCTCGTTTACTTACTTAGCATCTACTCTATACAATAAGTTATCGAATGAAGCAAAGTCTCTATCGTTAAGTCCATTCAAAAAATATGTGTACTTCAAATCTTCTATTTCTGTATTATCATGCTATTGCACGGTTTTGTAAACTCCTATTGTGGTATTTTATGTAAATATATATTTTTGTAATCGTGTATGTATTGGTTGGGTGGAAGAACAGCTTTTGGCTGAACCCTGCCATTGACTGGTGTGAATAAAGGTTATTATTATTATTATTATCTTTTTATGATCTAAAAAAAAGACCTTTTATTCCTGATCTGATCTAAAAAAAATAGATCCGATCATAAAAATTGATATATGATCTGATCTAGATCATATTAAATGTGAAGATCTTGATATAGATCGTTTTTAAAATGATCTGTCGAAACATTGCATGGAATAAACCTATTATTTTGAATATACAATACAATATTTTCGTTCTATTTCTATCCATTAGTTTCTTTCCTACTCCCTTTTTTACATTTCAGTACCTTAGATGTGTCTAGGTTTAATACTAAATGTCTTTTCTTGTCAAATAATATTTCTATAATAAATTTTTTGGTATTAAGAGATGTTGGATTAAACGTTATACTTCACACGTGGGCAAAGTGGAATTTCTCTCGTGGGTAATTCCTTACTTTGCCCACTTGTAAAGTAAATAACACCTCTTAATAAATGCTCTATAACTATGGCGATTTTAAACAAGGAAAGTAACAGATTACCCACTAGTGGATATAATTTTGAGAAATTTTTTATTTATAACAATAATAACACACAACACCTTCGATTGACATTTAAATTTAAAAAAAATTAAAGCATATGTCACTGTCAAATAATATTTTTTAAATAAATTTTTTGGTATTAAGAGTTGTTGGATAAAACGTTATACTTCACACGTGGGCAAAGTGGAATTACCCACTCGATAAAATTATCACACTCAGCCTTCGGCTTCGTGAGCTAAAATTTCTCTCGTGGGCGTGGGTAATTCCTTACTTTGCCCACTTGTAAAGTAAATAACTATTACTTTTTGATGTAAAAGGAAAGCCAATAATTGAAAATTAAAAAAATAGCATTGAAAACGCTGCGGCCTTCTATTCAGCATCCTGTATATAATTTTTTTTTTATGAATATAATAAACGGACTAACTACGTTCGGTCCTATGCCGCTTAATGAGAGAATGATTGTGAATTGAAGTGAACAACACAAGCGATCATGTTCTTCAGTGGGATTAGAACTCACGACCTCTGGTGCGCTAGACTGTTGACATAAACAGTGCGCCACCGAGATCGGTATATATAATTTTTAATAAATGGTATGTCGATACAGACTTCGTATTTATAACTAGCGACTTTCGGGTTCTGCAATTTTTTTTAAAATAAATGTGCTCCCTGACTTTAAAAAGGTTAAGAACTACTGTGTTAGATACAGACAACAGATTTGAAAATAGTAATAATCTGGATTAGGTTTATTGATCCAACGATTACGATTAAAATTAATCGTAATCGTCGATTATGAACATTTAAACGGTTAATCGTAATCGCCGATTATTAACAACGATTATTAACGATTATTAAAACACGTCTTGTGTCTGCACGCACTTGGTTCTGTAATTTGTAGCTTATTGATAATTTTTAATTTGTTTTACTTTAAATACATATAACTAGTAGACTATTTGAAGGCATATCAGGATTTTTAGGCATATCTTTGTAAATAAATGAGATAGAGTAAACATTGCAATCTAGAATATGTAGAATTTCAAAAAGAGTGTTCGTGGTACTAGCCAATAATACACCTTTGTGATTTTATTATTTTTAATTTTAAAATATACGCTTAATTCAATTATTATAACTAGGGCTGTGCGTTTACATCGATGAATCAATATTATATCGATATATCGAACAACGATATTCAGTAGAAAAAATATCGATATATCGATACATCGATATATCGATACATCGATATATTGATATATCGATATATCGATACATCGATATATTGATATATCGATATATCGATACATCGATATATTGATATATCGATATATCGATACATCGATATATTGATATATCGATATATCGATGTATCAATATATCGATGTATTGATATATCGATGTATTGATATATCGATGTATCGATGTATTGATGTATCGATGTATTTTATGAAAAAGAAATAAAATTTACCTATAATGCCATCTAATGAAAGGGGTTGTGCTCGATTTATTGATAGCATTGCATACTGATATTTATTTTTACTTTCACTCTGGAGTCGGGATTAAGGGGAGAATTAATAATTGGGACGATGTATAAGTACAATTTCCAGCAGAAGTTTTCATAAAATTACCTTCCAGTCATGGCATAGTACAATTTCAAATATTTTAAGTAGATTCCCGTTTGTTTTATAATGCTGGCGCCCAGAACCATAACGCAAGTACACAAACACCCCAGATATTAAAATTTTTCGCCTTTGAAACACCCGTTACTTCTCTTCACAATAGAATTGCCGACATCCTAAGCCATTGTAATCCTTCCATAAAATCTATCTGCATTAGATTGTTTACTATTTATATAGTACAGATCGACATCCTGAATCATAAAATCTAACTATATTAAATCGATACATCGATACATCAATATCTCGAAATATCAATATATCGATATATCGATATATAAATATATCGATACATCGATATATCGATATATCAATAGATCGATATTATCGATATTTTTCTAATATCGAATATCGATATTCAAAACAAGATATCGAACAGCCCTAATTATAACCATTCCACTTTGAATATACATTTTTTTTTTATTTTTATAATAAATAGTAGTACAAGATTATTTCATTCACTTTCCTAAACATGAGTTTTTTATTTTATATCTTAAACTTATAAATAATAAAATTATTTTACTCTAAATTGTTACTTTTTAATTGAATTTAACTTATTTGTACTAAATAATCGTAATCGGCGATTATTAAAATTGTTAATCGTAATCGGAATCGTAATCGTAAAAGTAGGAATCGTTGCATCACTAATTACGATAGATGTGTGAATGAGAAAAATTAAAAATACAGGATGATCCATCAGTCTGTATTTTTTATTTTACACGATTATTATAAATATTTCTGAAATTTTTTTCAGACAAAGTTTATTTTACATTAAAATGACCATGTATCTGCAGAATAAGTTTTTCTACCGGATGTTCCATTTTCTCGTAAAGACATCCTATATATTTTTGCAAAATTTAAAGACCTTTTGTTCCTCTTTAAAATAGTTCTTATTCATTATAGTCCTAAAATGATCAGTACAGAAACTATTCACGTTTTTATTAATAAAGAATCACATACAGAAAGTATGCCATGAAATTAAAAACTATAAATAAATTTATAAAAAAATTCGAATGAAACTAAACAAAATATAACAAAAAAGTTGTTAAACTAATAGAAAATAATAAATAATAATTATTAAAGATCTGACTGATTTAAACTGCATATACCTAAGCATTTTAATGTATAACAAACTTTGTCTGAAAATATATATACAGGTGGTATCGGTCTGTATTTTTTATTTTATACTATTAGTTTAAATATTTCCGAAAAAAATTCTACCAAATTAATTTTATATTAAAATGGCAACATATGTTATCCTTCCGGGTGTTCCATTTTCGCACAATAATATGCAACTTTATATTTTAAAATGGAATAACCTATATATTTTCGCAAAATTTTCAAAAACATTTGTTTCTCTTTCAAACAGTTCTTATTTATTATAGCCATAAAACGATCAGTATAGGAATTAATCATGTTTTTATTAATGAAGTATCACACACGGAAAGTGAGCCATATGAAGTTAATAGTTATTTACTTTACAAGTGGGCAAAATAAGGAATTACCCAGGAGAGAAATTTTAGCTCACGAAGCCGAAGGCTGAGAGTGATAATTTTATCGAGTGGGTAATCCCACTTTGCCCACGTGTGAAGTATAACGTTTAATCCAACATGTCTTAATACCAAACAATTTATTATAGAAATATTATTTGACAGTGACATATGCTTTAAATTTTTTAAATTTAAATGTCAATCGAAGTAGTTACCAAGGTGTTGTGTGTTATTATTAATGTTATAAATTAAAAAAGTACCTACTAGTGGCTTTTCTCAAAATTATACGCACTAGTGGGTAATCAATTACTTTCCTTGTTTAAAATCGCCATAGTTATAGAGCATTTATTGAGAGGTGTTGGATAAAATAATAAATAAATTTATAAAAAATGTGCGATTTGTACATCAATTCAACAAACTAAATAAAATATAACGAAAAAGCTGAGAAACTAGATGAAAAAGCAAATAATAATTATTAAAGATCGACAGTAACTAATCTGATTGTTTAAACACATTCATAGAGCATCTTTCTGTGTACGATTCTTTAATAATAAGAACATGAACAGTTTATGTACTGATCATTTAAGTACTTTAATGAATCTTCCACAAACAAATTCATTGTAAGGGATGCGGCAAGAATGGTGCAAAAGGCTACAAAAAAAAGTGATACCATGTTAATAAGGCAAGTTGGAAATTCACTTTAAAAAATCAAAATCATAACATGTAAAAATCGAAAAACTACATTAGCTGTTAGTTTTGATAGGTTTGTTAGTTTAACAGAAAAAAACTTGCCGATCCGCATATTGGCATCCATACAAATATGCTATAAATAAAGGAGGATCGGCACGTTTTTTTTTCTGTTAAACTAACAAACCTATCAAAACTAACAGCTAATATAGTTTTTCGATTTTTACATGTTATGATTTTGATTTTTGAAAGTGAGTTTCCAACTTGCCTTATTAAAATGGTATCACTTTTTTTTTGTTGCCTTCTGCACTACTCTTGCCGCATCCCTTACAATGAAATTATTTTTGGAAGATATCAGTTCTTTTGGTTGATTTGGATTTTGGACTTGGCTTTAAAGCCTCATTCACAAATCGAAATTTGTGTTATTGGTACTTTTTATGTTTTAACAACTTTGCAGTTGTGTTATCTTATGCAACCATTCACAAATCGGTTTTACGTTTTAGTTTCAACGCAACAGTTTGCAAACTCCTTAGTTCTGTTTTAGTTTTACTTGTTATACTTAAGAATTGACCAATAGGAAGACGCGTAAAATGATGCAGCGCTATACAGTTAGAAACAAACGCTTCTTCGGCATTCATCTAGAATAATTTGAATATATTAAAACGTAGTTTTTTTTTTATAATTTTATAATATATTTACCACTAGCTAATACCCGGCATGTGTTGCAATGCCACTCAAAGATATTTTCTGAAATAGGTACCTTGCATTTGAAACCAGGCAATTGGCGAAGCAATCTTGTCACTTCGTTCGTCGCTTTCATTCTTTTCTAATAACTAATATGTATTCTGAGCACAAACTAATTCAGGAACCTTCGCAGGGGTGCTCACAATAACTCACCGAAGTTTCATCGCAATAGAATGTATGGTATAAGAAAGTATATGGGACAAACAACCAAACCAAACTGTAGTTCATATCAATAAAATAGATACCTATGTAATTTTCTGACAGTTCAGTTTAATATGGCCTATTGCAGATAACTACGTTATTGATCTTCTTGAATTTATTTACTATATTTGTCACTATATGTCGCTACTCATTAAAACCAACAATTAAATAGTACATTGTGTTATTAGGAGTAAAGGTGATACTTTGTGTGCAGAGCACGTAAGTTTGAACGACGAGCGAAGCGAGTCGGACAATTACATGCGAAGCATACAAAGTCACATTTATTCCGAATAACACATGCTATTTTTTCTTTAAACATGGAAAATAAACATTAAAACATTAAAAAATGCTCAAAACTTCAACAAATATTCTGCCGTATCCAGTATTTCTAGTTGCCAAAGAATATGTTATTTTGTTATTTTTGTTTATATGTTTTATTCTTAACTGTTAAATTATTGAATTAAACCTTACTATTTTGCATGATATTTTACTATGTCCGCCGCCGGAGTAAATGTGTTGCCAAAGAGACACTTTTACGCCGGCGGCGACAATATTGAATACAAATACCTAACAAAGTACTTTTAAGACGTTTGAAGAAAAACGTTATTTGTGAATGTTCTTGCAAATACAATAAAACATAGAACATAAAAACTAACACTAGTTTCGATTAGTGAATGAGGCTTTCGTACTCATGATCGTGCGTTAGAATTTTTCAAATCTACAGACAATGTGCTGCCATCCTGTGGCTAAAATTTGAAAAGGACATTTTAAGTTGATAACTTCACATGTGAGAAGACGAGATTTCACATTTTTGCCGCCGTCTAAAATACATAATCGAAAATAAAGAGTTATATGTACATAAATCGTAAAAAAAAACAAATGAATAAGTTTAAGGTATGTATTATATCGTCTCTGATGCCAGTTTTAATGGAAATTATAACAGCATATTTGTATTAAACATGTTTGAATAATTTGGAGGTTAGGTTTTCCTAATAGCTGACGTAAGTGTTGTCGGAGAACTTCCTGCACACTTTGACTTTTGCCGGCGTCGTTCTACCGAACGACTTGATAAGAACAATTTTAAAGAAAAATGAAGAAGCTTTAAAACTTTGCAAAAATATATAGGTGGTTCCATTAAAAAATATAAAGTTGCATATCATTGCGCGAAAATGGAACAACCGGTAGAAGCTACAGATACGTTGGTATTTTAATGTAATATAAACTTTGTTTGAAATTTATTTCGGTAATATTTAAAATAATTGCAGAAAATAAAAAATACAGACCGACGGACTATCCTATAGATCATAATCTCTGACGTAGACGTGCAGAATTAAACACTGAAACTGAAAAAATTATGTATGTACAATCATTCGCTTGATCATTCTACTGATGTTGATAACTTAGCTATCGAAATACATATTTAGATATTTTCTTTACTACTTTTAGGCTTACTGGTTGGATTTAATATTTTATACTGTTCGCCTTTGAATATCACAATTTATTTTACAGGCTATATATTTTAAAGAAACCTACCTTTGAGTGCAAGGGTTCCTCGCTACAATAGAAACATTCCCAGCAACACTCGTCGTATAATTCCAATAATGCGTCCGGTTCGCAAAGAACACATCAATCACAAACTTCTCGTGGGTGTCCACACACTCGCTGCTGTACTGGTCCAGCAGCAGCACCTGGTGCGGCTCACAGCACTTCTGCACCTTGATGGGCACGCCGGCAAATATCAGCGAATCACTGTGGACGTCATCTCCAGCGTCGGAGCTACTTTGAGTGTCGTGGAACACGAATGAAGAGGTCGGTGGGTCTGTAGATGTTGCTGTGACGGTGGGGGTGTCGTCTATTGACGGGTGGTGCATTAAGGAAGGGATGAGATGAGTAGGAACTTTGGTTTCGAGGGAGGCATTATGAGTTTCTTCGGTGGGAGGATCTGGCGGTGATGGCTGAAACAATACACATTATTATTTATAATTTTATATTAATAAAATTTCTATCTATACAACTGAATGTAAATTAATTTTTCGATCGTGGACTTTGGTTTTATTTTTTTAATTGCTTTATTTCTATTACACAACTATACTTGTTCGTTACTAATTACAGACTAATCTTACAAACTAAATTTTACTGCATTGTACAAAATGTTGATAACATGTAATCAGATCCCATGCTGCTGGGCAGATGCATGTTAGACAGGGCCGGATTAATAAATTTTGGGACCTGAAGCGGAATTATTATATATGAGGCCCCTACTATACCAAGTTCATTAGGTTGATAATAAAACTGAAGTAAGATTATTGATATTTTAAATTTATTAGGAAATCTTACTTTATTTTTGAAAAAATAGTTATTTATTTAACTAGACATCAAAATACCAGATTTACAGCAGAAGCTGCCGTTTCATTGACGAAGCGAAGCCGAGGCAATGAATGCTGCCGAAGCTATAAATCTGTGTTTGATGCCGAGTTGAATGCATCATTTTTTTGCCGATTTGGAATATAGATTAATTTAGTGATTATTTTATATAAATATTTTGAAGGATATCGCTGTCAAATTACGTTGTTATGCGTGTGTTAAACAGTTGCTATATATTTATTGACGGTTGCTATGCTTTTGTTGAGCAGTTGTTATGTAAAATATTTGTACAGCCTCGGCATAAAATTGACACTTTACAGACTGTTTGCAGTCCGTGAAGTGTCATCTTTAATGTCAATCGGCAAAAAAATAATTCAAAATTCCTGCTTCCGCGATCCAATTTTGTGTTTCAGTGTTTCCTTGTTATATTTTAGCTAAAAGACAGCAATGCAAGAAGAAAATTGAAATTTCAAGGGTGGTAAAGTATTCTTGAATCCAGCCATAAGTGCACATATTTTTGCAAGGAATTTACTTATCTAAAATTATAAAAATCTGAAATTGAATTCCCTAAGTCTGTTACCTATTTTATATTTTTTAAATATAATGGCGCTGTACAACAACAATAAAGAATAATGTGACGTGTAACTACTTGACTAGTGTGAGGACAGTGACCTCCATCCAATTTGGATGGAGGTCACTGTGTGCGATTAGGAAATTGCACTGCTGGTGCAGCCGCTATAAGCCCTAGACATCTAGCTTCATAGGTTTGAAGTTTCAAAAATTTGCAATAGATGTCTCTTTCTAAACGAAAAAATCTATAGGCGGATGTAAAAAGAGGGCGCCTTGACCGTTCTATATTCTTGATATTATTTCTATTTGGTCACAATGTCCTTAAGAAAATAAAAAGAAAAAAAATTGGAGCGTTAAGCGGCCGCTTTGTGCGACTTATGGTTAATTCGGCACTGATGTTGGAACTGCTGAAGTCAGCTAGTTAATGACAGGTAACATGTATCTAATGTCCGTTCGTCAAATAGTGAAAGATCTAAAACGGCCGACATAGCAGATTTTTATTATGAAACTTTATCTAAATTTAAGAATATGAGCAGTGTTAAATAAATAAATATATTATCATGTCATTTATCCGTTTTTGGTGTGGTACTCCGCTCAAAGCAGATCTCGGTATTATGATATATTTTTGTTATTCATTAAGACTCAATAATTTTTTCAAAATATTTTAACGACAGAGTTGTGGTAGGAATTGTAAATAATTGTACTCACATAAATGTTCTATTTTATTTTTTAGAATAGTATACAGTATGAACAACGAAACGTGGAACATAGGAGTTTAACATTGTATTTTTAAAATGTGCGGAAATTGGCTCTCCTGTACATTTTAGAACAAAAGTACAAAAATTAAAAATTGTTTGGAATTAATTTTTACATAAAATAAATAAATAAGTAAATAGCTCCGTGGTAACGTGTCGGACTGTGGATCGTGAGATCCTCAGTTCGAATCCCACTGCTGACAGTTGCCAATTTACATTTACTCCTGTGGTTCCCCCTCCACTAACAAGTTTGGGGGCTATGATTTGACGGCTGGTAACCGCATTTCATACGCAAAAATATATCACTTACCGAGATCTGCGTAAGAAGAGTGCCACACCCATAATGGGTAAAAGGCGTGATGATATATTTATTTATTTTATTTTATAAAAAGTCATCATTTAATGCATTAAATAACCCCCGACACACACAAAGTGTAATTCTTTTTCTTTTCACTCATTGTTCACAATTGTTTTTATAATACATCTATTTAGACAAATTGTGATACACCGAGTACCACATTGCTTGTTGCTGGAGTAGTGGTAGCTAACAGAAACAATCGCACAATCAGACATGAAGGTTAAATATGTGTTAAAATTTCACAGGAAATTTCAAAATAATATTAACGGGAATTTTTTAAAAAATTCGGCAAAATCTTACCATATTTCTTCCCACAAATCTTGGCTGAAGGAATTTCCGGGATTTATCTCGAGGAAAAAACAAATTCTTCGACAAGAATTTTTTTGCGGCACTTCACTAATCTAGGCAATGTAGGAAGTAACAAAATAACAAAATCAATTCGTTTAGTATTTAGTCTTTATTAATTTACTCTGAAAATTTGTATAATAGACACTACCTTCAACGACGTCTGCCCTCACCCAGCAACAATAATTAAAATATTTCTTTAGCGGTCCCCCGACGCGACGACGCGACGCTTGGATCAAAATATGTATTAATAGGTACTTATAATAAAGTAAAAGGGGCCAACAAACACATGTAATTTTTTTACTTTTTTTGTGTCGGAGGTTATTTAGATTTTAAATTTAATTTTTATTGTCTAAAATAATTCGGAAAGCAATGCGCACGAATTTTACTTTTTTCATGTTAAACTCGTATATCTCGCATTTCGTTTTACATCCGCTATATTTTAAATAAACAGTATTCACTGTTTTGTTTCTAATAATCTTCCAATTCCGGTTATGAAATTATAACCAAAATAAACAAAATTCTACACATTATCATAAAACTTACAATTTAGATTTATTACTATATCTTATCTCGTTCATGAGTTATTGTGCATATCCATTAACTCACACATACAGATGTCCTTGAGGAAATAACCAAATTAAATTTAGTATTTAGTGGACCTCTTTCATTACTCCTATTCTTCTCTGTACTACATATAACATCGTAAATACACAAGGATCTATATTAGAATACAAATTTTACTAATATATTTACTTTCTTCTAAAATAAAATATCATTTGTGTTAATTCCAATACTGAGATTGCTATTCGCGTAATTTTGAAAATTGTATGAATAGTTCACTCACCTCATTGTTACGTTCCCTTGATTATTTTTTGACGTTTCTTTAAACCAATCAAATGCTTTATTGTATATCACGTGTCTGCGTTTTAACCAATCCTGTCATTATTATACTGAGAATAATGCTCTTGTGATTATTCCCGGCAATTTTCTCTGTAGCTTTTTTGTTTTTGTTGACAGATGTCAGATGTCAGATAGTTATCATCAACACAAGTAAAAATGAGCAAAAAAGATAGATTTAGTGACGTGCCTGATGATGAAATAAAAAATAATCTAATTAAATACAACTCGAGAGTTCGATAAATTAGTAAATAATTCTCCAGAATCTTTCTCAAACTTGTCGCCATTTGGCAATAGCCACGAAAGCCCGTGGCAACAAGTTTTCGAAAGATCTGTCAAATTATTTTCAATTTATTCTCACTCTCTTATTATATTATTACTGAGAATTTTTTCCCTGAATCATACATCACCACAAAACAATTATTGACTTCCGGTAATTGATAAAAATGATAAAATATAGCTATTAATAGAATTCATAAAATTATAAAGAAATATATAATGCAATAGATACAAGGAAACCGCAAAAGTAATTTAAATATAACAATAAAGAACATAATTACTGATAAAACTCCTAGATAATAAGGAAATTATTTTTTTCTACAATCGTTGCACAATATCGACATTGTTATTCCATTTTTGGTTAGGAAATGTTCAAAATTGTCGCTCTAGGGCGACAAAGTGACATATTGTCGCACTAGTGCGACAAAAACAAAACAAAAATAAATTAGGTAAAAGAAGTAAATGATGCATTGGATTTTTCTGGTAATAACCTTGCTATTGCAAATACAGGCATATACGTATATACACTTCAACTTAATTACCATAAACGTATTCACTCTGTAGACTTTATGTCAAATGTACTCCATATGTCAAATGTACTCCATGTGTCAAATTATGATTTCTTTGAAAATTTCTATTTTGTTTATAAACGTTGTCATGATTACGGTGACATGGGTAACTACAATTTTACTGAATTGTTATAGACGTGACCAAAGATAATTTTGAAAATTAATTTTTTTCTACTGCTTGACATTGTTCAACGATTGTAGAAAAAATATTGTGTGTATCTCGTCGGATAGAGCTTGTTCGGTGCACTTGTCGAGTTGTTGATCTCGGCTTCGCCTCGATCAACAATTTCTCGCCGCGTGCAACAAACAATGCTCTATCCGCACTTGATACACAAATAACTATTGTTTATTTATATCAAGGAATTAGTGATTTTAAACGCGCATTACATTATTAAATGAATATCTAGTATAATTTTTTCATAAATACAGGGAATCCGATTGACACTCTAAAAAAAATAACCGATTATGGGATATTCGCTGAAAATATACATTCTTCGAGGCACATTGTTTTATGACGTCTGTGTGGATGGATGTATTGTGAATGGATAGATGTGTGTCCGTATATTAATAGTAGAGTAACAAAACATCATAATTATAACTTTCTTGGTAATGCGAAGAACTGAGTCGATTTAATAAATTAATAAACCTATTAAGTTTGGTATCAATGGTCACATGTAGAAGACTCAAATATCATAAACTAGTTTTGGACAATTTTCAATTGTTTATTGAATCCTACCGAATTTGGCAGAGGAGAGCTGTATATTAAAAATAACTTTTGAGCGATGGTCAATTTTTTAAATAATAGTTATAAGAATTATTTCGAGTTTGGTATCAAATTGATGATATTTACTCTATTTGTATGCATAAGAAAATTGTGTTGTAGCTTTTTCAAAAAGTTATAATTTGTAGTAATATAAAATAATTTTAAAATATTCAAATTAAACGGATCCGACGAATCTACGTAACTGATGTCTAGATGCATCTTAGCAAGCCTCTGAAATGTGTTCTTCCAATTCTTCAAACGTGATTTACTGGATTAATACAAACACTTTTTACTTTGAATATTTCCTACAATTATTTTGCTATTACTGTAAAATAAGCTAATAAAATAGTATGTTTATAAAAAAATTATAACTTAGCTTACTTGGTTGGTGTCCAAAAAATTTATTTTTAAAATCATGTGTGTGATTAATGACCATAATCCCGAATATAGTACTATACCTGTTCTACTCCTTTAAATTATGAAATTACTTTTGAAAATGATCGAAATTCGATGAAAATGCACGTTGAAAAACGTCAACATAAAAATACACAATGATAACTGACTACATGTCAACTGTTAGACGGGCGTTGCTTGGTGATCCACATCACCGTGAATTATGGATTTTTGGCTCTGTGATTGGTCGTGAAGAGTGAATTATGAATCATAAATAAATAAATAAGGGTACTTCCTATAATTCATAAAAAAGAAAAAAATATTTCGTTCCATATTTTAGAAACTGCTGTTAATTTTCTTATTTAAAATGGTACAATTTTGCGCCTGTAACCAACCTTGTATGTACCTCAATATTAGAGTTACCAATAGTGAACAGCCTGTATCTCAAGACTATAAAATCAAAGAAAATTATACAATTTATAAATCGTGAAATTCTATGAATAACATAATTCTTCATCATAATTATTCTTAGCCAAAACAAATGGTTCCCATAAAATTACACACATAACTTTGTTTATTTAACGATTTTAAAATGTGAATCATATTTTATATATCTATTTAAATTCCATAAATCTTCTTCAAGTTTTGTAAACAAACATTAAATTTAATTCCGCTATATGATTCACGCGTCGGAAATCCTCAAATTTCTAGTATACGTAATATAAATAAAAACGTGTACAGAGGCGTATTAAATGATTTTCTTTAGCGCCCGAGGATTTATCTTGACCTATAGCGCCTACTGTATATCGATGACCTTTAGATATGAATTAATTATATTTTTCTACTGAATTTTCACTTCGGAATTTCCGAAACCATTTCAGTTATTAATAATAATTAATAAACCTGTTTCTGGGTGTGGCATTCTGTTCCATCGGACTTATATGATATTTGGACGTTGTACTCAAATACACTGCTTGCCACAAAAATTGCTTCATCCACAATAAAGCAAAATTTAAGTGTAATATGGCCGATTTCGGTGGCCTAGTGGCTATGTCACTAGCCTAGCACGCCAAAGGTCGTGGGTTCGAATCCCACTAAAGAGCATGGTCGTTTGTGTCCTTCCATTCATGCGGAGGCATATGATCGATATACTAGTTAGTCCGCTTATCATCTTCATATAAAAAATAAATGTAATATTTTTCATATTTGTTTATTAAGGTACTCGAATTAAACAATAAAAAATAGGACATTTTTAATTTTGCTAGTCTGTAGGCCACGATTCAAACAATGTTTGGATTAAATGTTGTGGTACTCCCATAAATGCCCTTTCTGTAGTACTCTACATTTCACCTTCAGTCATAATATTTTGAGAATTTCGTTGTACCTGTCTACATATTATATTCACAATTGTTCAAAATGTTGTCGAATTCGTCAACATGGTATCTATACAATACTGCAAAAGTTTATCACCAACTAAGATTTATTTCAAAGATATTCGTAAGTTGATATGGTTAATGGAAACATGTACCATGTACCTGTCAGAGGTTCATGCAGTAAAAAAGCGAAAATTCGACATTGTATTTCCTTAAAAATTTCATTATTTATAATAAATAGTAATTCCTATACATAACTACTATATAGGATAATTGTCTATCTCATTTTCTTTAAGGAGTTCCATTTTCTATGGCGAACAGTGTATGTTATTCTAATGTATGTGGAATTAATTTATTGTTTATTTTCTTCTACATAGCACAAAGAGTAAAATGAAAAGCTAATCATTTGAAGAGAATAGTAGTTTCTATGTATTATTATTTACAAAATATTTTGTTGCAATATTTTATTAATATGACAATATAATTTTTCTCTCTCGTACTCGTGGTATAGGCCCGAAGATGTGTATTTAAATTTCCGAAACCAGTTGCCTTCCTGAATAAAGAGGGAAAGTTAGACTAGTTAGACATAGAACTTCAATTTTTCTTCCAAACAGTAGTACCTATCTATTTATTTATTTTAAAATTAATCCCACAGGACTATAAGTCCCAATTACAGGATGATTTGATTACATTATAAGAATATAAAGGTTGTTCCATAACTTCGAGTACATATGTTAATAGTACATGTTTGATGCTGATTACGAATCTAAAAGAATTTTTTTTTAATTCGAAAAATTAAGGGTTGTTTACCTAAAACATTTTTGTAGTACTGCACTGGATTCGCTTTCCTATTAAACATAAACAATGAAGTAGGTAATCAACAATTTAAATTACATAATACTAGTAAAATAAACAATTAATTTTAATGAAACGATAATTATTATAACATAATCCATTAACGTATGAACCTGAAGTTATGAAACACCCTGTATACAATGTATTTAAAACGTTCCGGAACAATCAAGAAAAGACGTGTTTAACATTTTTCAAAAACTAAATTATATAACCAATCTCGATCCCCCACCTCCACCCCCGTTTTTTATTGTACATTCGGGTAGTGCGGCTAAAACTAAGTAGGTTTTGTATGAAACTTTTTTCCAATTCGCGATAGATGGCGCTGTAGTCAGAAAAATAATTATTGTCATGGTTTCCATTTAAGATTTCAAAATGGGCCCCCGCCCTACTCCCAGAAGGTTGCGATGGGGGATCGTGCTTGGTGACATAAGATAGATTTTTGAAAAATATTAAATACCTGTATATAGTTTTTTTATTCGATGTGTATTTCTCGAAATATTTTACCGTTACGGAACTTTTTGAGCATCCACTATACAAAGCCTTGTGAATTAATATCAAGCAAATAATAATAAAAATATGCTTAACAATAAGATTTAGATTACTTACGTAAAGTATATAAATTAGTTTATCAGATCTCTGCTAAATGAATTTATTATAGGAATCAGTGAAAACATCTATTGTGCAAGGAATATCATTAAAAAATTGTGCATATTTGCCGAGTGGATATTTCTTTTCATTGTGCTAGCTTTATTACAAAGAAATTAACAAAACGTTATGGTACAGATTCAATTTAGATTAATCTAACGAAAAATATAAACATTTCAAAGTGGACAAACTATGCTTGCATATGCGAAAGATAAATCCTAAAATTAGTTAAAGCCAATGTGTAAATTAAATGTGAGTTTATCTTCATCAAAAGCCAAACCGAAGTCTTTTAATTTAGAGACTCGTTAAAGATGTGAGTTATGCATGACGTAGATAGCTCATGATCTTGCATTTGCTAAAATTGAAAAACAAATTCAAGTTCAGAAGAGAGCATTTCAAGATATTTTCTAAATCATTTTGTAGAAGTTTACAATCTTCAAATGCGTTAATTGCTTTAAAAAATTCTAATCGTCGGCATAGAGCAGCACGAGGAGCATCACTTGAGCATTCTTAGCTACATCAACAATGTCATTGATAAATAAAATGAACAAAAGTGGTCCTAAATTCGAACCTTAAAGCCTAGCGGAAGAGGCAATGAACTGAGCAAAACTGCTCTTATAAATTTGTACTGATAATACATGATTATTTACTTAGGAATATAGGAAAGCAAGTATATTTGAAGAAAAGTTGAAATTAATATTAAGTTTTTGCAGCAGAATATAATGATCGGCATATACATAACTATTAGGGCAATTGCAATACCTTCAAGATGTATTTCCTATGGCGAGCAGAGTATGATATTTTGAGGTATATGAAATCCAGTTATTATTTACTCTCTTCTCTTTTACAAATACAAAGAACGAAAATGAAAAACATTGGTATATAAGTTGACTGACATATGAAATATGAATGAAAAATAAATTATGTAATTAATATTCGGATTTGCACAGAGGTTACTTCATATTTCGCCGATATCATCCTGAGGAATATATCAGTTTTATTTCTAGATACACTTTACTAAAAAAAAAAATATATCATCACGCCTTTTACCCATTAGAGGTGTGGCACTCTGCTTACGCAGATCTCGGTAGGTGATATATTTTTGCGTATGAAATGCGGTTACCAGCCGCCAAGTCATAGCCCCCAAAGTTACTCTTGACTTAATAACAATTCATAGATACAATTATCAAAAACATACCTTCGTTCAGGCATTTACTCATTATTATATTCATATCATGAAATCAAAAGAAGTGACAAGAGTAGTACATTGAGTGATTGTGTTTAACTATTTACACTCATGAAAATAAATATATGTTTCAAGAAAATTTTCAGTTTTCTTTTTGTATGCATTCTTTGAAGAAAATTTGATATCTTACTAAATTATTAGGTTAAATTCAAAATAAATATTAATTTTGAATATAAATTTTATTTGTTTTCTTTTCCTGCATTGAAAGTAAATGCATATATTTTAAATCGTGTTTTTAAAAATAAAGAAGAAGAAGTCGTTTTAATTTTAACCGAAACGTTTTAATTAGAACGATATTATTTTGAATTACAACTATTCCTATTCAAACTCAGATGGATACTTTGATATGTTCCTTCCAAAATAAATATATTTTCATACAAGAATATTTATCAAACCTACAAAACTTTTCAATGAAAACAGAAATCGGATTGGCACTATTTAAATAATTTTTTTCTTCATTTAAGAGGAATTTTGTTTGTTCCAAGAAAACATTTTTATCAGTGTACTTATCCCAACATTATTACTTTCTTAATATATTATGAAATAATCGCAGACAAGATTTTCGCAGAAATGCCTGTTTTTAGGTCCTCTGAATTTGTTTTTATTATTGTCCTAGTAAAACAGATAAATAATTTTTTGTAAAGAAAAAAAGTCTGCATTTAATTATATCCTAATTTATAATTTTCTTTTATCTAGAACAAGAAAACTAATTACATAAATGTTATTTTTAATCATATCACGTTTTTTTTTTTGTTAACTACATAGTTATTTTTATTTACTTAATTAATTTTTCTTGTTAAGGATATATGAAGGGTATCATTAGATTATAAACTTTTTTCTCTACAAAAAACAATTTAACTATTTTGCTGAGTAATATTTGTGTATTTCAAAATTAAAATTGAAATCCATATGATGCGTTTTTAGAAGCATGAGTCTGTATAATATACAATAACTCATAGAGAGTAACGAATGTCGATAATTAAAATATTTTAGACTAGAAAATAATTTTGTGTCCTAAGTACGGTTCTGCTTATTGAACATCTAAAACAATTAAACAAGCCAAGAATTTTTATGGCTCTATTTTAATCCTAATGTTTGCATGATGTAAACTGTGCAAATTTATAAATCTATGTATTTGTTTTGACAATTTAATACTATCTTCAGAAGGTCATAACAGTTTGCAAACAGAAAGACATTAACATGCCGTCATTACTTTCTTAAATCATGAAAATATCGGTGAAAAGATTTTAAGGAATTACATGTTCATGAATTGAGGTGTCTTGAATCCAATTTGGCAATTATCCCACATTTTCATTGTCGTCTGTGTGTGTGTACATGAATGAATGCGTGCCCATATATGCCACAACTCGCGAACGCGAAACTTTATAATTTTATGCAAACAATAATTCAATCCTTTTTAAAAATAATATCAGTAGCAAAAAAATAATCATACGATAGATGTGAGCAGTGATACTTACATTAAAAAATGTTACTTGCAATTACATACTTTATACATTTTAATTCTATAAACATTTTGGATTATAGAATTTAAATGCTTGTTTTATAAAAATGTTTGTTGATTTTATATGTATGTTGAATTAAAATGTTTGGTGAAATAAAATGTTTGTTGAATTAAAAATGTTGCTTAAATAAAAATGTTGTTTTACAACTTGTGTACTAAATTGAAATGATTGTTATTATTATGATTGTTGAATTAAAATTTTAATCGTATTAAAATGTTTGTTAGCAATTTTAAATCTTGAATTTATATATTTGTTATTATTATGAATGTTGAACAGGAGATACACTGGATTTTTCTTAATTTTCGAAATGAAATACAAAATTTTATACTAGGTGTAACCTATCTTTCGCATTCGTTTGATTACTCTACTTTATTGAACCTCTTTTCTGAAAGTATAGAAAACATAATAAATCAATACCCAAATCATTCGTTCATATTAGGTGGCGATTATAATGCCCGAATTGGGCATACAAATCAATTTGGCGATGAATTTCCTATAAACAGTAACTGGAGTGCTACTAGATCTACACTAGATACAACTATAAATAAGAAAGGAAGAGACCTATTAGAAATTTTTGAACAGGTAAACTTTATTGTACTCAATGGGAGATCTCTCAGCGACACTCCTGCAAAACATACATATGTCGGACCAGTGGGAAAAAGTACAATAGACTTAATTTGGGCTGACAGTCACGCACTTAAATTTTTGATAGACTTTGAAGTCTTAGAAGACGTAGTTGTATCGGATCATTATATGTGTCGCGTAAAAATTGGAAATATGTTAACATGCGAGAATAACGTGCAAATAAAACTAAAATAGAAATTAAAAAGACAAAATGGGAACCTGGAAAAACTGATCTCTATAAACAGGAATTTCAAATCAGATATGATGATATAACTAACTTAAATTCTACAGAGCTATACAATGTTATCAAGAACGAAATTGAAAGCGTCTCTAATAAAATTGGAATTATAAGCCATTCAAAAATACCTGTAAATGATCCTAACTTCAACGCAAAACCAAAACAGTGGTTTAGCAATACATGTAAAACACTGAAAACAAACACTAGAAAAAATCTCCGCGACTGCAAAAAACACAACTTCTCAAAAGAATCTGTTGATATTTACTTACAATCAAAACGACTGTACAAACGTAGCATAGCTGAAGAAAAAAAGAAGTACAAATTAAATATCATTACAAAACTGGAGAACGTGGTGGATCAAAAAGAATTCTGGCGTACTGTGAATTCGCTACAGAAAACTACATTTGCACTCAACCCAATTGAATTAGACGTATGGGTCCAATTTTTTCAAGAATGGCATGGTAGTAAAACTTTTTTGAACGAACAAATATTTTTCGATGCACACCACCCATACTTAGACGAAGAAATTACAACACACGAAGTTAACTTTGCACTAAAGAAACTTAAAGCAAATAAATCCCCCGGAACTGATGGAATTATATATGAGCAGCTTCAAAATTTACCCTCTGCATGGCTAGAATACCTTCGAAAACTTTTAAATACATTCTTAACGGATGAAGATTTACCCCAAGAATTAAAATCTACAAAAGTAACACTTCTTCACAAAAAAGGAGGCCGTATGGATGTAAACAATTACAGAGGCATAGCTCTTATTAACGCTATTACAAAACTATTTACTTTCATTTTGAACACAAGAATGCAATCATGGACGGAGAGCAACAATATTCTTCCTGAAGCACAAGCAGGTTTCAGGAAGAGAAGATCCTGCGTAGATAATATATTCATTCTAAATGCAATTATACATACCTCTTTTTTAACAAACAAACAGGGAGTTTACGCCATCTTTATCGACTTTAAAAAGGCCTTCGATTCCGTCCCTCATCAGATTCTGTGGAACAAAATCTACCATGCTGGAATAAGTGGTAAGGTTACAAGATTACTCAAAAGCATCTATGACGGTGCAGTGCTGCAAATCAGCGTAAACAACGAATTGTCTAAAAAAATACAAATAAGTAAAGGTCTACTTCAGGGTGAATGTACGAGTCCGTTGCTATTTGCTTTGTATATAGCGGACTTAGAAAATTTCTTGAGACAAAGAAATCTTTACGGATACTTTATTAACAATCAAACTGACATTCTTACGATGCAATATGCAGACGACATTATCATATTTGCTTATTCTCAACCGGACGTGCAAAGAAAATTAGATGCACTAAGTGAATTCTGCAATGCCCATTTACTTACTGTAAATGCGGAAAAAACTAAGATTGTCCATTTCCACGAAGGAAGACCGCCTAAGCGTCGTATAAAACACATATGTCAGAATGAAGAAATCAAATTTGTAAATAAATATACATACCTAGGGGTCACTTTTTCAAACTCAGGTTCGTTTAACGAAAACACACAAGAAAAGTTAAGTGTGAGTAGAAGAAGAACGGGTGCAATTAAAAGTACTATGCTAAAGGCACAAATTCACTGCTGGCAAACCAATATCAAACTGTACAGTTCAACACTTTTATCAGCTCTACTGTATGGCTCAGAAGTATGGGGATTATCCCAAATCAATAATATTGAAAAAGGGCAAGTACACTATTTCAAATCCATATTTCACTGGCAAAAATCTACCCCTAATTATATTATACGAAGAGAAGCAGGTATTCAAAATTTAGAAATCACAATTGTTGAGAAAGCGCTGAATTTTCTGTACAAAATACTACTTATGCCAGACTCTAGGTATGTCAAAATTTGCTATAACAAACTTCTGACCTTAAATAAAACGCCAGCACATGTTATCTCAAACGACAAACAAAACAAGCACAACTGGACGAGAAAAATAGAGAATATACTTACAAAAAGTAATTTTAGTTGGGTGTGGGAGGAGCAAAGCTGCTTGACTTTAAAATCAGAGCTGACCGATATAATTAAAGCATACAATGAACTAGCTTATGAAGAAGACAGCAGAAGAATCCTGTACTCATCTTATAATCCCTACTTCCGCACCTACATAACATCCCAAAACTATTTTACTTTCCAAAATATTCCATTCAGAGTCCTCGTCTTGTTTGGCCAACTGAGAACTTCTAATCCGAAATATTTCTATCTGTACCAGGATGGTTTCTGCCATAGATTTGAAGAAAGTGAAAATTGTACTATATGCAACCTTCATGAAGAAACTACCTTAAATCATTTCCTTTATAACTGTCCCATCTACAACCCCCTACGGGACAAATACATCAAGAAACACATCGCCAACAGCCTTCCAGAGCCAGAGTCCGCCAATAGGGAACTTCTCGCCGTCCCAGTCAAGGATAAGATGATGGATATTTTTAACTATTTTAAAACAGCCTTAAAGCTAAGAGCGTTTGCGTTAAATGTATAAAATTTATAATAAACTCTGTTCATATATTAATACAAATATTTACATCATGTTACCAAATCATTTGTAAAAAGTTTTTCTTTTAACAAAATAAAATATTATTAAAAAAATATTATTATTATTATTATGAATGTTGTAATAGCGGTTCAACTGAAGAAACATTTGAATTAAGCAAACATTTTTATTAGCGAAATTGTAACGACAAACATATTTATTATTTCACGTAAATTCATGTATCATATAAATAGAAGGAATTACTATGATAGTTATTTGAAAAGTTTGTTAATAAAATTATTTATTATAGAGTAAAATGGCGTTCCATACCAGCCTGTATATGTTTTTATTTTAAGGAAAAAAAAAACTAAATTATATGTTTACCACTACAATTAAATACAATACATACAATTCTACGTGTCAAACATGTGTCAAGTGAAATTGTTAAGCAATTAAATTAATATTTACATAAGAAAGTCGTCTGGTGCCCACGCCACATTTTTTGCAAAAAACAGCAGGAAATCTTTTAATGTTTTTAAAATTTTTCAATATTTCCTTATTATATTTGTCTATTGAATATTTTCTACGAAACTAACTTGTTAGTAATGGTCAGCAAAATTAAGATTAATTATTATGTATAATTCATTAGTTATCTTTATTTTTATTATCATCGTATTGATACAATGTCATTAGGAATTACATAATTTCTTTGAATTCAGAGATAAACAAATGAGCAATTTTTTTTATTGGAGATTAGCAAAATAAATATATATATATCACAATAATTGAAACATTGTTTCCAGCTGTAAGACCACATCACCCTAGTAATAATTATGTAGCACGGCGGGCGACAACTGAAACTTAGGGTTGACAAATAAATCACAAACACTTTTATGATGATAAAAAAATGGTATTTAATTGAAATGGTGAAATGATGAATTTAACAATTTACAACCAAATACAAATATTACAGCGACGACAACGTATGAATATGCTTAAAAGTTACAATTACCAAAACATATTTATCGAACAAAATTTACTGATATTCTACATCTTGTAGAGCACTGCAGACGTCGGAAGACGTCTGCTCTGTTTAACAACCAAAAGCTAACTTCCATTTGTGCTGGCCAAACACACGTATCTACCCCATAAGCGGGAACGCGGGGGTAGGAAATCTCTTGAGGACCAACACAAAGATTACATAAAAACTAGAACACTTAAAAACTAAAACCATATCTAGGGTTCGACCAGGATCTGTAAATCTGTCAACAGCAGATGGCATCTCAAGCCGATATTTCAGAATATTTGCCGCGATAATCTCATATGACTATTTATGATAACAAAATTCGAACTCACATGTGTGGTAATAAATTAACTCAAGAAAGCACTACTGTCAAGGCGATTTTCGATGCGTTCAAGTCCCAAACGCAGTTTGAAACTTGATATTTTAAAATCGTTTTGACAGTAAAAACAATAAATCGTATTCTGAATGTTCGCCTTGTTACAATTAATTAATTAATTAAAGTAGATATCGCGTTATATTTTCATAATTAATATCAATATTCAGAAATAAATTAATTTTAATAATGCGTATCAAACAAAAATATGATTAAAGACTTGAAGGTCAGATGTCAACAACAATTAAAAAAATATAATTAATATGTAAATTAAAGTAGTACACTGTCTGGTAACTGGTAATGCCCACAAAAAAAGTATAACTGCACAGCAGAAATTAACCAGAACTTGTCCTAAGTAGGTCATATTACACTCAAGGATTCCAGGAAAATCCCGCATGTGATTCCCAGAAACATTCGTTAAACCCTTGAGAAAAAACGAGAATTTGAATTAAAAGTCTGAATCAGAATAAACAGTATTTGCTGGAAAATATATGAAGTAATATTTCCAGTAGAATCATCTTCGTCTGCCTGCCATGTTTATATTAACAGAATAAGTTAAATAAGTCGTAATTGTTAATGAGAATCATCACACCATTTGTGCGAGTTAAGATAAGAAAATGACTTTTTTGAACCTTTGCAACGGATCTGTATTATTCTGAATTTATGAGGGCATGTAGGTTAAAAATCTGATGTGTCCAACACGCACTTTCATCTAATCAACTTTTGAAAGCCACGAAAACGAGAAAAAAAATTCAAAGAAGAATTGTTGCCTAAGATTAACCATCAAATTCTAAAAAAAGAAGGAATTGTATAACCTTATTTTATAAGTGCCAAATTGAAATCAAATAATATTTTTGTAGTCTTGATGAATCACCGTGGATTCTAAATCAGTATTGGAGATAAAAAATCAGAATTGGAGTCAAGTCCAAGTTACATCCCAACAATATATCCTTCAATTTACAAAAATAAAACATTAACGAGAATACAACTTTAAGCAAGTTTTTTTATTATAAAAATCAATGGTTTGGTAAATATAATTATTTTAAAAAATATATCAGATAAACATGATTTTTGAACCGAAGAATAGAAATACAAAAACTAAGAACTTCGACAATGATTAACAATGATGAATTAAATATAACGATATTTCGTAAGGTGTTAAAGATACTGACGTTTGTTTTATCACTCATTCAAAAAACAACTTTTTGTTTCAAGAAAATTTTCAGTTTTCCTTTTGTATGCATTTGTTGAAGAACATTTTATTTTTTACAAAATGATTAGGTGCAATTAAAAAAAAAATTAATTTTGAATATAAATTTTATTTATTTTCTTTTTGCTGCTTTGAAAAAAGAATATATTTTAAATTTTATTTTTTAAAATAATGAAATAGAAGTTTTAATTTTAAGCAAAACCTTTTTTTTTAAACGATATCATTTTTAATTAAAACTACTCCTATTCAAACTATTCCGTCCCCATTATGAGTCTAAGTTGAATACAGTACAGCTTTCTTGTGATGCGGTTCACGTCACTATCTTCTTTCTCACTTTCTCCCATTATTGCTGATTCAAATCAAATCAGCTATAATGGGAGAAAGTGAGAAAGAAGATAGTGACGTGAACCGCACCACAAGAAAGCTGTACTGTACTTTGATATGTTCCTTCAAAACTAAATTAATTTTCAAACACGAATATTTATTAAGCCTTCAAAAGTTTACAATGTAAACGAAATCGGACTGGCACTATTCAAATCAATTTTTCTCCTCATTTAAGAGGAATCTGTTTGTTCCAAGAAAACATTTTTATGTTACGCTGTTATCATCAAATAACTTTGTCCCGATTTTGGAAATCCTTTTACATCATTGACGTGACCAGCTATCACCATGATGAAGTCTGGCTGTGTGGTTATGTGCTTTTCACATCAGATTATTAATTCCCGCACGTAGTAAGGAAAGTTTTGTGATGGGTCAAAATATTCAACAGTAAGTTTTCAACGGATAAGTACGTTTTAGAGTTCCTAGAATACGATTTTACTATATATACGATTACTTCTTATTGCGTGCTTGGGTGTGTATATTTTTTTTTCGTCCAAAATATTTCAAAATTTAATCGTAATGAATATATTTAATGAAACTACTATTGTCAAATTTTAAATTTAGATATAAGATGTTAAGATGTTAAGTAGAATAATATTTGCTTCAAAATTATTTTTAATATTAGAAGTTGTTTAGCCGGAAAGTTATGTGTTGTAGCATCAAATTATTTTGTGATGCGGCACTATCAGAATTTTGACTTGTTATACATCGATATATACACTCAAGAAGATGTCAAAGATTATGATAACTTATCATGATGTCACAACTGTTCTGAATATCTGAATGACACATACTATACATATTTGTTTAACAACTTATTACGAAAACAATACAATTCGTTATAAATTAAACAGAAATTTCTCAACAACGTATGCTCCCGAGAATTCACATCATTACATCATTAACAAAAAGTGTACCAATAAATTTAGCCAAATGAACGGCATCTAAAAATACTACTGCATCTGAAATAACTTGTCATTGAGAAAAGGAATCGAGACAACTTTGTGTACGCAGTTTTGAAATGTAAATATTTTACTTTTCAATGTAGTATTGTTTTCATGGTATACTATTTCCTACAGGTAATGAGTACGTGCTAATTTACCTATTTATTAGAAAATTACTGATATTATATTTTAAAACTAAATCTATAGATGAATTATGAATCATTGTTTGAAGAAAACATTTGTGTTTATGATAAAACACATTGAATGACATCACACAACGAGTTCTAAAATTTGAAATATTACTTAAATAAATACATTTATTTAACAAGAATTGTTGCCTTTGAGATAACTGTTAGAAACGTGTAAAATATGCTTTTTTAAATTTAGAAATATTATTTCAAATTTGTTTGAAACATGCCATCTATTGTTTGGAAATAAAATCTTATTTGATACTAGTTAGCTATTTTTAGCTGTCGTTGCAAATTTCAAAAAATTATTTGTCTCCCCATATTTGGGAATTGATATTTTAGAATTAATAATTTGGTGTTTTCCTAAAATAGGAATGTCACCATGCATTCATGTTTTGAATGGTATATTAAAATTAAAATTACAGAAGGCGATCTATTCTGGTACGAGCTACGAGATTGAAATTTTTTTGAACAGGTGCTCGAAAAGCCATCCGTAACAAGTGTTTTGTATTATTTTCTTTGATTATGCATTATTTACGTCTTTCTTTTTTTTTTAAATATTGTATATTTAATGTAGTTATACTAATTCGTTCTTATAATAAGCGTGAATGCGAGAATATTATTGTAAAGTTATATTCAGAGTGATCCTATTTCCTATTATTAGTTACAATTACCACTTGTAGTTAAAAATCGGTTTTAAAACTATAAATTTCCTCTTATTGGAAGTTATATCTACTGAAATTTCGTTGAAATATACATAAACTATTTCAATAATTTTACTTGTTACTCACTTGTAAACACCATTTACCCAAGCCCTCTATTGCTTTCGAAAATCTTTACAAGTTACTAATTGACAACTACAAGTTAGTAAACAAGGTAAACAATGCACGTTGCCACAATAATGCTTACAAGGCTTATGCGAAATCATTTTAATAATTTTTGGCAGAACAGTTGTGTGTAACTGACTGGACTTGGTTATAATTTTAATTTGATTTACAAATGAGTAACAAGTAAAATGTTGTACAATACACGCAAGGTTTTACTGCTTCAAGGAGGTGACAGGCTCGCCGGTCATTTCCTCCATTCAGCAATAAAAACTGTTTTACCTTGCTTGTAATGTAAATAACTATTACTATATAGTGACAAATAAAGTATTATTTATTGTATAAACTACATTTACAGGGTGGTGACTCACTCATAATACTTCCTGATTATTTATAGAAATTAGAGATTTAAAATCTGCATTTGAATCTGTTAACAAATTTCATTTTTCGTATTTTTAATAAAGACTAAAATAGTTATTTTCCGCCTACCACTATAGTAAGTATGATATTATTACCTTGGCAACAGGGTTGTAAGTTTGATTTTGCAATCACCGGGTGGTAATTTTTTTTATTGAGACCCTAGGGGCGTAAGTAAAATTGTAATTATATTTTAATCAAATAACACAATTTTTTAATCTTTATATTTAATAGGCAAATATTACAGTTTGTACAATTCATTAACACATTTTATAACAATTTAAATTTTGTCTAGTATGTTTCTGATTTTTTCGGTTGATATCCATCATTTTTTCGCTCCAGGAACGCTTTTAATTTAGTGTATTTTGAAATATCTTAATTTTCATAAATATAAATTGTAGTCTTCAATATTGAATATTCACACCACAAACTTGCAGGTGACTTTAGTACTTTTGATCTTTGTAGAAAATAAGCTAATAATACATTTACATTACTTACGTTTTACATTTTTAGACCAATTTTTAAAAGTTTCATAAGTTGTTTCATACCTTTGTTTAGATTTTGTCGGTAATAGTTTAACGATGCTACATTAGCTGCGTCTTCTATATTTATATTCATTTTTCCTAGTTTTATAATCAGGCAAAAATCACAAAGAATGAAAAATAAATTTTCTTATTTATTTAAGATTGACAGTTAAGCAACTATGTCAACAAGAGAAACAAAGTAAAATAGGTTCTTATGATTTTCGAAATAAAATTGATAATGAATTAAATTATAACTATTTTTAAATAGAAAATTGACCTGGTAGGCGAAAAAATATTATATGAATCGCGTGTCGTAAGTGTTTTCAACTCCACTTACGACCTTTGATACATAAATAACTATTGTATACCAAGGCCGCGAAATCACTCTTTAGCGTACCGAGAGAAAAATTGTCGCCGAGGCCTCTTGTGGCCAAGGCAGGACAATCTCGAGGGCGATAAAGGATTTGGCAGACAAGGTTTTTTTTGCAACCGTAAAAAATATGCAATTACAAATTTTATTATTTTATTGTAAATAGATAGTTGGCATTTAAAGCGTCAACATTATTGTATTGTACCCTATTTCGCAGTCGTTGTGATGGTAGTGGCCGCGAAATAGGCTACAAAACAATTATTTTTTATTTCGTGGCCGTTATCATAACAGCCGCGAAATTCAATGTCGCCTTCTGTATTGCGGCTGCGAAATTCTTATTTCGCGTCCGGTTGCACAAAAATAAGTTTAAAAATAAGAAAAATTCTGTTTTTATAATGAGTAGGTAACCATGGAAATATTACTACACATCTATCAAATATGAGGAGAAATTTTTACGAAAAACTTGGGAATAATGGAGTGTTTGAGCATATGGTCCAAACTACATTTATTTTTTTTATTCATTATAAATGAATTTTGTTATTAACAAATTTTTATTTTAAAACTAAAATAAAAGTTATTTGTTTAACTAGGCAGCAAAATACCAGATTTAAAGCGAGGTTGCCTCGTCAATGAATGCTGCCGAATCTATAAATCTGTATTTGGTGCCGAGTTGAACATATATCTTTTTTGCCGATTTGGAATTAGTATTAATTTAGTGATTATTTGTAATACATATTTTGAAGGTTATTGCTGTCAAATTACGTTGCCATGTGTTTGTTAAGTCGTTGCTATGCATTTGTTGACGGTTACTATGCATTTGTTGAGCGGTTGCTATGTAAAAAATTTTTACCGGTTTCAGGAGATTAAACCTATGTTTACATGCACAAAAGTAGGCAGGGTAAGTATGTCATAACTCTATGCTGTAAGGTAATATTACCTTACTGACCTGTCAAAACAGTCAAGAAAATGAAAATAATACACAATGATAATATAACGCTATTTATTAATACACACGGAATTAAGCTGTTCAGAGATTCACCTGCTGCGTTCCAAATATTTTCAGGCAATTCAACATCGCCAAAATCCACTTTTTATCTAGCCATGAAGAACACATTTGACGTTTAAGTAAAAAAATAATTTTAAATATGATACAAAAGAAGTGTAACCATGGTGTTAAATAAAAACAAACAGACTTACTTGATCACCTTCTAAAATTATGACAGACGATTTTCATAAAAGAATTTCAATAAATAATATTTATTAATGACTAACGTCTTCATATTCTGAAACCGGTAAACTATTGAACAAACCACGGATGTTATGAGTCATAACAGGCCTTAGATGTCTTAAAATCCTCGCTCTACGAGCTCGGATTTCAACTGACATCTGCGGCAGTTACGATACTCATAACATCACTAGGAATGTTAATAGCTAATACAGACTGTTAGCAGTTCGTATGTGACCTTTAATGTCAATCGGCAAATATATATATATATATATATATATATATATATATATATATATATATATATATATATATATATATAATTGGTTTAATTGTTTACTTGATTAATCCTGTAAAACAAGATATTATATTTCATATTATTTCTCGTACGATATATTGGAACATTTGTACGAATTCAATTCCATTTCCATGGTTACATTTAAAAACTGTTTTTTATTTTAATATATATATATATATATATATATATATATATATATATATATATATATATATATATATTTTATTTTTAGCCTTTATTTAATAAGTAAAAGGAAATTTCTTCACTGATTCAGACACAGATTTTAAACCTTTTATTCGAGTAATTTTTGTAAGACGATTAACGATGCGGGGAATTGTATAAGTATTATTTGTCATGTAAAACGCACATTACCGGCTAAATCCGTCACAACTCTGTATAAAACTTATTTTTGAAAAATTCATGCATTGTATTTTCTATTATAATAAAAGAACAGTTAGATGATATACTGTTTGATATATCTAATAAAAAAAGAGACACTATTTTAAGATACATCATTCAAATTAGAAATAAGAAATATTCAAAAAATTGTAACACGATCATTGAAAATTACAAAAACGATAATTATTTGCCATTTCAGAAAACGAATTTAGATTTTTTATAACAGCGTTGTGTTATTTTCTGTAGAAATTTCGTAGAACATTGTAATGATATAAAGCCGAATTTTTGAGTTCCTCATTTCTTTCCGTTAAATAAATAAAATAAATCTAAAACTGTATTTTATGAAATGTCAAAGATTTTTCGTTTTTTTTAAATTTCCATGGTCGTATTATAATTTTCCTAATATTCCTACTATTTTTATTGCACTAACTGTAAATGAAAAGTTTTTAGATTGCAAGATTCTCAATTAGTAATTAAAAATTGAATCGTACTAATCCTTTCCCCTCCCGTATCGGACTGTGAATCAGGAGATTCTTAGTTCGACCTCAACCATCAAATTTTCGGAATGTATTGAAAATTGTCATCACATAAAATTACCCCTGTGATTGTAGTCAAATGAATGTTCTAATTTATTGTTCGAAATTTTAAATGGAATTAAATTAACTTTTCATGGTAAATAATTAAATTATATATGAATTCCATTTATTTTCGGAAGAAACATGAATAAACT
The DNA here is from genome assembly GCA_963942605.1 of Poecilus cupreus. Classification (NCBI taxonomy): domain Eukaryota; kingdom Metazoa; phylum Arthropoda; class Insecta; order Coleoptera; family Carabidae; genus Poecilus; species Poecilus cupreus. Next base: position 21,976,105 of record OZ012722.1, read on the forward strand.
GTAAGATTATTTTAGTCAAATGTTTGATTACCAGTGATAAATTTTGCTAACCTATGTTATTCAACAAGTCTTTAATTTCGCTGAGTCGACCTAAAGTAACATTTATTAGTTGCCAACTATTTTGACACTTCGACAATCTGACGGCTCAATATCAGAGAAGTACAAATAATTTAGAATAGGATAGATATGCGCCATAATACTTTGACGTCATTGTAGAGGTCTTTAAAACTCAAATATCTTAATAATTAATAATATTTTTAAAACTTCTTTTATATCTAGTACGATGTTTTTGGGTCTAGTCATAATATAAATGATTTATTTTCTATTTTATGACTCTAGTGACCACTACACACGGGAAAATAGAGTGCAGAATGTCATACTCATAAATGGGTCAAAATAATTATTATAAAAGAGCTACAGAAATCATCGTGTGACCTTGGCGAAATCTGGAATTAAACCAAGATCGCCTGGCCATTATCGTGCTTATTTAGTCTATTCTAAATATTGATACAAAAATATGGGTGGATTAGTAATTTACAGATTAAATAATAAAGTAAACAGCAAGCAGAAAATATCCGTCCTTTCATAGATAATCAACTGTTTATTTATTGATAACAAATGATGATACCATATTTTTGTTTGATTCATTTTAAAATATACTATAGGTTTATTTGATTTTTCTTAGAATATTTCGAAACAATGTCATGTTTTTGGATTGGTACGTCATCCAGGTAAAAATATCCACGTTTCATTGAATATACTACTAATCAAAATTACTACACATTTTCCAATTAAATACACATTGTATAAATATGAACTGTACCTTGCACTATACGTACATTAACTATATTAAAAATGTTTAAGGAGAAGACGCACATCATCAACCTTAAAAAAAAACTTTATAAAATGAAATGAAAATTAACTTGTAGAATTGATTAAGGTATGCTTCTGATCAAAAAATCTGGTGTGGGCATCACACTACTTTCTTCAACTGAACACGTCCTTGCGTATGACTTTATTTTGTCAATTATTTGATAATATAAATATTAAATCTGTTTAAATTTTTCTTCTCAGTATAACTATGAATTTATTTTAAAACAGATATTAATTAATATCTAGTCTCTAAAACTTTTTAACTAATAATACCAATGTGGCTTTTATAATATTTCAAACGGCACATATATTTGACACTTGGATGTTAGATGTTAAAAATGTTTTAGTTTTTGTTTCCATTGTAACTAAGAAATATATTCTTAAATATAAGATTTAGTTTTTCTTAAAATTAGAAGCATGTACAAGAAAAGTGCAAATAACATTTTATATTTCAAATATTTTTGCTAACATCTTTCATTTCAAATATTTTTTCACAGCTGATTATGTTATAGAAAAAAATAGAATTTATTGTTTTGGGTGGCCAGTAAACTTCCTCTGCCGGTTTTTCAATTTCATTCAAAATCAACTCAGCGCTTAATATTTTCATGAATCTTACAAGTTTTGTTTACATATGTTGTCTCGTTCATGAGATATTGCGCACATGGACATCCAGCCTCACGGATAGACATCATTGAGAAATTGGTCTTAACGAATTCAGTGGTCGTCAAAATATGTATTTCCGCAAAATCTCCTTATCGATTTTTTTCATGATTCCAATATTTTCTTATACTTTGTAAAAGAAAGTAAAAAACGATGAAAACATACTAGTATTAAGAAAAATATATATTAATGAAATTTATAGTGATTTTAAAGTCAATTTTATTCCTTCAATAGAATTTAAAATTGTTAAAAATAATTGTAGTACATTTATGTCCACTAATTTGCTGCTACTGGTAAATGATAACGTTTACGCACATAATTCTTGTCGATCTGTGACTGTGCTGTCAGATTTTACTGTTCAGTTGTAATTTGTGCTCCTCGTGATCCCATGTATTATAATATACACTGAGCAATTTATGTTCATTGCAACAAATCGCGTCTAAAAATCGTAGCACGCGTGATTCAACATGCATTACATTTTCATTTCAACAAAAATTAGTATCTCATATAAACTTTGTTGCATAGTGACGTCATTATCTATTATATTTGAGATAATTTGGTTAAATATTGTTAGTATAATCATACAATTCGGAGTACTAAAAAAAAAAATAGGAAAAGACTTACGAAATTTATTAGGTACATATTACATAATTTGTTATTAGAAAAATAAATGATAAAAATTTCACAGTAACCAAACAAAATGAAATACTAGGAATTTAGTAAGAACTTGAAGAATGAATTTTACGAATACTATTTTGCGGTTTTTCCGTATTTAGTTCCATGACCTTTCAATTGCAGTCCATAACTCCTCTACATTTTGTATTGGTGTTCCGATACGTCGCACTATTCTTTCAAATATCCTACAGATTTTCAATAGGTGATAAATCTGGAGAACGGGCCGACCATGATAGCACTGGTATTCTGCGCTGATTAAAAAGGTTAATACTCTTCACGCGATAAGAAGTCTTGCGTTATCCTACTGAAATACGCATGTTGGACACAATCTGCTTCATAATTAAATTTAAACCTGAATATTCTCTGAAGGAATCGGCTTAGCGATTCCAAGGTTTATTCATTTATTCAATTTTTATTTATTTTGTGGAGTACAAATTTCAACTACCGCTATTGTATTTATCGAGTTCATTAATATGTATATATTTTTTAAGACCACATGCAAAAGATAATTTAAAAATTGCTTTTTACCTCCCGCCTACCTCTAGGTAAGGGAGGTATTGTTTTTGGTCAAAAAATTGGGTAGTGAGTTTTCAATGAATAAGCACGTTTTAGGGTCCCTACAATACGATTTTACTATTTTCGCGATGATGTCTGTATGTATGTATGTATGTATGTATGTGTGTGTGTGTGTGTATGTGTGTGTAGTCTGTGGCAATTTTTTCGTCTCGCATAACTCAAATACTATAATACCAAAAAATACAATTTTGTGAATTATTGCTTCTTATATTTACATGAAGAGCTGATTAGATTTTGGATAAAATTAGTCAACCGGAAGTAGCAGTTTACTTGAAGCCCTTACCAGTTTTTCGTGAAAAACACGGTTAAATTTCCTTTCTCAACAATTTATGTTATTTTGAAAGTTGAAGAATATTTAATTTTACATGTGTTTTGATTATACTAATTTTATTAATTTTCATAAGATTTAGAGATAATAAAATATAAAGAAATTAGATTTCACAAATCTTGCATTCCTAGTACACCATGGAAAAATTTTCAATTTTTTACGTAATATGACACATGTCATTGTGATTGTGAAGCTGTTTTCTTAGTGAAATATATGTCAAAAAATTAAATAAATATACGAAAGAAAATTAAAATTCTCAAATATAAATAGAAAATAAACAAATAAGAAGGTATGTTTCTGTATAATCAAATACTATTTTTACCGTTTAATAGTATTGGGCGGGAGGTTATGTGCTGGCCACATCAGATTTTTTAAATACGGTTCTGTTTAATAAAATGCGGCATCATTTCGCACGGAAGTGTTACTTACTACAGTAATCATATTATTTATTTCAATTAGGTATATAAATGTTACTAGATATAGAATAAATAGTATTTTTAGAATATAGAATATTATTTAGCATGAGATTCTCAGTTCAATTCCTACTATCGACAATTTAACATTACTCCAGTGGTTTTCCACTCCTTAAATTTTTGAGGCACATGCTTCACGGCTAAACAATTTTTAAACGGTAAAAAATATAAAAAAAGGTTTCAAATAAGAATTGTAGTTAATATTATTTTATATATTTTTACTTTCTTAAACAAAAGGAAGTATTGAAGTCGCTGACGAGATTTTTGCGGAAATACATATTTTAACGTAATCCGTTAAGACCAATTTCTCAATGATGTCTGTGTGTGAGGATGGATGTATGTCCGTATGCGCAATATCTCATGAACGAGACAAGATAGGTAAACGAAACATGGAATTTAAAAGTTTCATAAAAAAATGAAGAGCTGAGTTGAAAAACCGAATCAGCAGCGGTGACAAAAAGTTTCTAATAAAAGATGTTAGCAAAAATATTTGGAATTTAAATTGATGCATTTTTCTTGTGCATGCTTCTAATTTTGAGAAAAACTAAATTTTATATATATATAAGAATATATTTCAATAATCTTAGTTACAATGGAAACAAAAACTAAAACATTTTTAATATCTATGTGTCAAACGTGTGAAATAATTGTGAAGTGTCAAGTTACCTTGCGTGTATTGTACAACATTTTACTTGTGGCTCATTTGTGAATCAAATTAAAATTATTACCAAGTCCTGTCAGGTACACACAACTTTTCTGTCAAAAATTATTTGAAATGATTTCGCATAAGCCTTGTAAGCATTACTGTGGCAACGTGCATTGTTTACCTTGGTTACTAACATGTAAGATTTTTACAGTGTAGCTGTCAATTAGTAACTTATAAAGATTCATTTTTAAAGGCAATAGCGGGCTTGAATACATGGTGTTAACAAGTGAGTAACAAGTAAAAGTAATATTTGTATTATTAGTTAGAAAGTTTTGAATACTAGATATTAATTGATTTTTATTTTAATATAAATTCAAAGTTACAATGAGAACAACAAAGCAAACATGTTTAACATCTATATATAAAATAATTGTCAAAATAAAGTTATACGCAAGGAACAAGTCATACGTGCTCATTTGGTTTTATTTGTATAAGATTATAAGAAAATAGTGTGGTGCCCACACCAGATTTTTTTTTTTATAAAAATTTTTACTTTGACTCAATTATTTAGTAAGATATGATCAATAGTTATTTGTATCACAAGGTTGGAAACTGCTATTTTGGGAATGCGAGTTTATTTTGATAGGACGAGCCGTAGGTGAGTCCTACAAATACGAGCACTCGCAAAATAGTTTCCAACCGAGGGATACACAAGATTTTTCGCGCCAACATTTATGTAAATTTAATAAATAAATTTAATTTATTACTCATTTTCTTAATGACAGGGAATTTTTTTATGTTGCTAACTTCACAATATTTGAATGTAAATTATGTTTATTTTCCAATATCATAACCAAAAATATCTACGAATTTTTATTTGGATTTTATACTGCAAATTCAATTATAATTACAAATATGTTTAAAATCCATAAGTATTCTGTTTTCTTGTATTGCACATACTCAATGGTAGATATATTGCCATAATATTTTTAAGTCAATGTAATACTTTGACATTTCTGGCGTCAGAAGTTAGCTAAAATTAGGGAAGTGATGCCAACATATAACCATAAAAAGTTAGCAATTTTTGTCAAACTAGTTCGACAAAAACATGATTTCCGACCGCTTTAGAGATATGTAATCGTGCCAATATCGGACGGCGGCGCGAAAACTATATTATCGGCCTTGATATAATCTACAACTTTCGGATGATGGATTACTACCCAAATCTATTCAAATCATAATTAGGACATTGTAGATCTAAATATGAAATTCTAAAATGATGTTATTACAATTTGAGTCATCGTACACGAAAAAATGATAACATACGTCACCGCAAAAGCAGTGAAATCGTATTCTAGGGACCTTAAACTTGCTCTTAATTGTAATATTTGACCTGCACAGTATCTCCCTTACATACGGGCTGTAGAATTGAAATGTGGCGTATAGGTATTTCAATGTTACCTACCGCCCACCACGATAACTCAAAATCTTATAAAAATTAAATTTCATACTTAAAATTTGAATGTTGAGGTTACGAGCTGATTAGATTTTGGTAAGATCTACCAACCGGAAGTGGTACACGGTACAAAATAGTATTTGATGACAAAGAATAATACCTTCTTATTTGAGGAAAAGTAACAAGGAAAAATTGAATAGAAATTTTCCAGTCTTGATGCACACTATTATAACCTGTTCTAACCATTTATTTATTTATACGCGACTGGTTTCGACCATGTAATGGTTTTATCAAGCGAACCGGCGAGAACTAAAATCACTACAATGTGAATCAAGACTGAAAGATTTCTATTCATTTATTCCTTGCTACTTTTCCTCATTCATATCTTTACACTTGGGCGTATTCCGTTCATCACCTTCTTATTTGTTTGTGTTATTTATATTTGAGGAATTTAATTTTCTTTCGTATATTTATTTAATTTTTTGAAATACATATCACTAAGAAATCATCTTCATAGTTACAATGACATGTGCAAAATTTCGTAAAAAAAAATTAAGTGTTTCTCCATGGTGTACATAGAATGTAAGATGTATGAAATTTTATTTCTTTATATTGTATTATCTCTAAAGCTAATGAAAATTAATAGAATTAGTGTAATCAAAACACATGTAAAATTAAATATTGTCATGTTACATGGCAATCGGAGTGGACTAGATCCACGGACAAACTTAGGTCGGTCAAGCTAGCTGTGGACAAGTGGAAGAGTCCTGTACCTCTTACAAGGAAGGAGCAAGTGACAATTACAAGGCTTCGCATCGGGCACGTGAAATGCACGCATTTATACCTTCTCTTACGTCAACCTGTTCCTATGTGCGATTTGTGTAATGTCCGGATATCTGTGGCACATTTATTACTGTATTGTAATAAATACTCTGCACAAAGGCAACAGTGTCAGTTGGATAACACCATCATGGGAATTTTGTCAAATGAGAAAGATAATGTTACAAGACTTCTGTCATTTCTTTACTCCACTGGACTAATTAGCCAAATAATTTAGCCTCTTTTAACTCTTCTTCTCTTTTCAGTTAACGCCACAGGCGTTAGCGAAAATATTTTGCTCACTTTTATCTCTTCTACTTTCTTATTATCGGTATAAGCGGTAATAAAAATAATTCAGAATTTTTAATTCTTCTACTTTCTCATCACTGCTATAAGTGGTGATAAAAATATCTTGGACAATTTTAATTCATCCAATCTAATAAATATTCGCATTTAGCGAATTTATGAAATAGCCAGAAGTAGCTAATTTAACTTCTTATACTTGGTGGTAATCATTTACTTTTATTTTTTACTGGCTCTAAAAACCTGTTCTGTTATATTAACCTTTTTGGCGGTAATGACCCTGGCAGTCGATCCGCCTAAACTCAAAAAAAAAAAAAAATATTGTACAAATTTCTAAATAACATAAATTGTTGAAAAATTAAATTTAACTGTGTTTTTTAACCGAAAACAGTTAAGGGCTTCTAGTGACTTTTAGTTGACCAATTTTATCCAAAATTTAATCAGCTCTTCATATAAATATAAGAAGCAAAAATATAAAAATACACAAAATTGTATTTGTTTGTATTATAGTATTTGAATTATGCGAGACGAAAAAATCGGTACAGACCACACACACACACACACACACACACGGACAAACACAAAGACACATACATACACAGACATCATAGCGAAAACAGTAAAATCATATAGTAGGGACCATAAAACGTTCTTATTAATTTAAAACTCACTACCCAATTTTTTTCACCAAAAACAATACCTCCCTTCCGCAGAGGTAGGCGGGAGGTAATTACTCAGAGGACGATGGGGGGTAAAAAAAATGAATTGAAATCCCTATTCCACATTTTATTTCTACATCCAGTATATACCTTATTCTATTACCTACATAATGTTATATAACAACTACTCTTCTAGATTATCAAACAGGTACCTACATATAGATAGAGTAACTTCCTGTCTTAGAAAACAACAGTGATTGTTTAATTATTATTCATAATCTGTTAATCTCTGGTAAAACAACAAACAACAATAAAAATGCAAAATTAGAAACTGGATTCCAAGAATATAACTTACAAGTTTTAAATTATGAATAGTTCATGCATTTTTTACAATTTTCCACATCGAACGTGGCGCCGTTTTAACCTTGAAACACAAAAATGTCAAATACTGATTGCATAGATTTCACACACTTAATTATGGTTGTACATTCGTTGCCAAGGTAGCGAAGATAACAAAAACAAACTCAATACATGTTGTTACCCTGTAAAACCGTGGTGGTTATGCAGGCGTAACTTTGCTCCTTGATGGAGGCAGCTAGCTAAATAGATCAGTGGAGATGGGTGTGGGTCGATTTTTGGTTCTAGGAAATCGAAAACAACAGTAATATTAGAGAGGGCGCCACGCGGTCGCTTTACAGCCAGCGGTACCCAACCGCGAAGGTACCAGGAGCAGAAACAATAATCTAGGCGCGCAGGAAGGTAACGGATACAGCGTAAGGAAATGTGGTGTACGAGGAGTGCATCCGCTGCGCAACCGTCAGCAGCAACCAAGATGTTGGAGACCTGTTCAAATAAAAACACGACAAAACAAATAACACTAAATAAATATATATAACAATACCAGCGTGCTCAGTAACTCATCATACTTACCGTGATTTGTGTATCACAGAACGAGATAATAATGATAAAGTAACACTCACTTTGTCACCACTGATTGATTGGGTAGGTTGGGTAAGTTTCCTTACATTCAAACACAGAAAAGTTAAAGTAAAAATATTTACTGCGTTGATGAAAATGTAATAAACAAAAAATAAACAAAAGAAACTACGCACTGTGTAGGGGTGACGCGAGGAAGAACAGCCAATGCTGCTTTGAGTAAATGACGTGAATGAAATACCGTAACGTTTATACACTGCCCGCAAATAAAGTACAAAAGTTCTAAAACATAAGACCCTAGGTCGATCGACGTCGGTTTACAACAATGGGGTTGAGCGTATAAGACGTATAAGAACAATAAAACAATTCTCGGATTACCCCAGACAAGGCGTTGCGAAATCAACAGTAAATAATAATTGAAATTATAATAATTGAAATTACAATAATTTATAAATGAAAATGTTTAATTTACATAAAGCAACATGTAATAATATTAATAACTAAACCAATCAAAGTGTTTCTGATAATAATTAAAACTGATAGAATAAATGAGACAACAATCGTAAAAACTGACCAATCTCCATCGGCAACAATGAGATGGCAAATGGTTGCACAAATACACAAAATCAGGGCGATAAAATTCGCGGGAGAAATAACAAGTAGCTAACAGTTATAATAATTCACTTAGCTGTACGACGAGCCACTACTGGCCGCTGGAGTACCCCTTGCCCCTCGCTCCGCGCTCTTATGGGCCGCCAATATCTGGATCACTGGATCTGGCTCGCGGCGGGTGCACTTTGGCGGTCTGGGCTGAGACGCAGGACACCGAAGGCTGTTGGTCGGGTACCAAGGAAGCTAGGTATGCGCTGCCTGAGTTTGAGCGCACTCACGAGGCGTGAAGGTGGAACAATGGCGGTCGCCGACCGTTTATTTTAAATCCTCAACAACTGAGCTATTCCGGAGAATGCAAACGAAATATCACACAAACACTGCTCCCGAAACTACGTTTGGTGATTACCCAAGATCCCCAAAACTGGGTATTGCAGAAACAATATTAGTAAACAACCAAAACTTATAAACGACGGTACGACTTCAACTGTTCTCGCTTCGTGTCTTTCTTTCTCAACTTCCCACTGACTTGTGTAAAATTTTTAATTTTAAGAAAGAGAGTCATGGACAAGGACAGCTATACGAATTTAAGAAGAAAACAAAGAAAGTGTCAGAACACTAGCGACAAACAATAAAAACAGCAACTAAAGGCATGTATACAATGCATAATCTCGCAGAAAAGGCAGGCAAACAAGGGAATTAAATGTGAAAGGTAGTTTAAGGGTTATTATTAATAATCGAGGATGTACTGTAGTTTATGTTTATAACGAGAATAAAGGTCTAAATATTTAAACTAAGTTTTATCAAATACGCAGCGCTATAGCTGCGCCTTTACACACTAATGACGCCTGCGCGTTTAAACAATTCTAAAGTGTCAACAAGATATCAACAAATAAGTCCTTGGAGGGAAAAAGGGAAATAATTCTAATATGTGGCAACTAAAGCACGGCAATAAATCAAATTTAACTATGTAAATCATTACAGGTAAGTGTAAAATCAGAAATTATTAAGTTACATTGATCAATTCTTTAACTACACAATTTTTCTTTTAGGTTAGTAGAGGAAAGGAAACCAATAAATTAATGAGAAAGGATCTAAGGATATGAACAAAAAAAAAAAAGGAATGGGATACGAAACTGACACGTAACAAATCCCCCTTCTACTTCCTTGAGGTTTAATTCCGAAGGAATTAAATCTCACAACGAGACGCGAAAAAGGAAGAAGAATAGTCGCTCACGAGAAATATAGGATTGTATTGCACTTAAACAACAAGAACTGGAAGTGAATTAAGAGGTAAGAAAGAACAAAACATATATTATATCAATGGAACCATAATTAAAATAAATTATTTGCATCTTCTGCAGAGTTTCGATCTGGCCCAGGCTTTAAATCTTTCACATGCCAAGTCCCACATAAACTTCCGTCGTTATCCTCCAGTTCATAAACGTAATTCGAGACTTTCTTACGCACTTTAAAAGGTCCAACGTATTTAGCTGCAAGCTTACTTGCATAGTTCTCGGCAGCATTTGATAATTTAAAGTTCCTTCGCCAGACGACCTGTCCTACAACATATTCCACGGGTCGACGTCGAAGATCATAACGGACTTTACTTCGAGCGTGAGCCTGATCTAAACGTTTTCGTATTTCGGTGCAGATCTTGACTAACTGAGCAGGCTTTTTCTCTTTCACATCGCCGCGGTCTACATCGATCGTGCCATCCTGATTCACGGCGTCTATCACGTAATCCGTGCCTGTCAAAATTTGCTCTCGTCCGAAATTGGCAAAGTAAGGGGTGCAACCGGTAGCTTCATGTACTTGGGTGCGTATGGCGCAGCTAACCGAAGGCAAGTATAGATCCCACTTTTTTTGGTTTTCATTAACGTAAGACGACAGCATTGTTTTTACCACCCTATTTACCCGTTCCGTGGGGTTGTTCTGCGCGTGGTACAGAGCATTAAACAATATGGTAACTCCATACTTTGCACACATCTGACGGAAAACTTCACTCCGATATTGCACTCCATTGTCGCAGATTAGATATTGTGGAACGCCAAATAAAAGGAAAACATCATTTTCGATGCGTTGGATAACTGCTTGACTAGTGGCACTCCGCAAAGGAAAGGTAAGCACGAATTTGCTAAAATAATCGCAAACTAATAAGATATACCGAAAATTTTTAGAACTGGGTGGAAGTGGACCAATTAAATCCGTGCTAATTAATTGAAATGGCCGGAAAACTCGAGGACGTGAACCCATCAAACCCGGAGTACTTTTCTGCTCAACTTTATGTTCCGCGCACACCACACAACGGTTTACATAAGCCTTCACGTCGTCCATCATTTTCGGCCAATAATAACGTGTACGCAGCCTGTGGTAGGTTTTATTTATTCCAGGGTGACCGGAAACTGGTGAATCATGGACTATTTTTAGGATTTGACGCCGTTGCTCTTGAGGAATGATACGTTTCCATGAATCTTGTTCGTCCATTAAATTTGAAGCAGAAGAACGAACATACTTAAACAACACGTTACCTTCGACTCTCCAAGCAGGAAATTTGTGTGGCTTGTCTACCACATGACTCAACATCTTGTTGTACCAGGTGTCGGTGACAGTTTGGGCTGCCAAAGGGGCAATGAAAGCACTTTCAACAGATGGAACGGATCTGGATAGGCAATCAGGTACGACATTTTCTTTACCTCTTCTATGCACTATGTCAAACTCATATTGTTGCAGCTTGACGCTCCAACGGCACAGTCTGCCTGACGGATCCTTTAAGTTGTTGAGCCATACTAAAGAGTGGTGATCCGTCACTACCGTAAAATGCGTGCCTTCTAAATATGGACGCAGTTTATCCAGGGCCCACACAACTGCCAAGCATTCCCTTTCTGTCGTCGTATAGTTCTTTTCATTTCTTGTCAACGATCTGCTGAGAAAACACACGACTCGCTCGCCATCATCGAAGACTTGCGAGAGAACGGCTCCTAACCCAAAACCACTGGCGTCGGTTTGGACGGTAAATGGACGAGAAAAGTCAGGACATGACAAAATAGGAGCCGTAACCAGACACTCTTTTAATCTATTAAAAGCTTCCTGACATTCTCCAGTCCAATGCCATTTATTTTTCCGTTTCAACAAACTAGTGAGTGGAGAACTTATAGAAGAGAAGTCCTTCACAAACCGACGGTACCATGATGCCATCCCCAAGAAGCTTCTCACGTCAGATACACAGGTGGGTGTCGGGATATTTAATATCGCACTCACCTTATCCGGGTCTACCCTTAATCCCTGCTTATCAACCACATAACCCAAGTAACGTAATTCAGGGCGGCAGAACTTACATTTCTCCCGACTTAAGGTGAGGCCCGCAGCCGAAACACGTTCAAAAATCTTTTTCAAAACGTCTAAATGGTGTTCAAAACTGTCTGAGATGACGATGACGTCATCTAAATAAACAAAAACATAAGGTTCAAGGTCGGGCCCTAACACGCGATCAATGAGTCTTTGCCACGTAGCCGGCGCGTTCGTAAGGCCAAATGGCATACGTTTAAACTGAAAGAGACCTCTATTTGGCACTGTAAAAGCTGTATATTCACGGCTACTTTCACTCATCGGTATTTGCCAATATGCCGATTTAATATCCAGCGAGCTCAAAAACTTGGCACCTCGCAACCGATCTAAAATACTTGACACGTATGGAATCGGGTATGCATCTTTTTTCGTAACTTTGTTGACTTTTCTAAAGTCAACGCAGAACCGAAAGTCGCCATCTTTTTTTGGAACCATGAGTATTGGGGAAGCCCATGGGCTTGAAGAAGGTTCAATAATATCATCTGCCAGCATTTGATCTAGTTCCTTGTCAATATGACGTTGCATGGCCGGAGAAACAGGGTAGTAACGCTGTTTGATCGGTTCCGAATCTGTCACAATTTTGTGTTCGACCAAGGTGGTGCACCCGATTTTTCTACTAGTCGTATTCCAATAACTCTCTATCAGGACACTTAACTGTTTCTGCTGCTCTGACGACAACTCTGACATCATACCGTTTTCAATGTTCACCGAAGATACTGCCGAAAAATTCCACACATCGTTACGAAGATCGGGCACGATGCCCATCGTACACCAAAAATCCATACCCAAAATAATAGACGTGGTGACGTTTGGAACAACTAAAAACTTAATCAATTTAATTTGATTCATCAGACGAACTGGCACCGTTATAGACCCTAAGCTGGAACATTCTTTACCATCCGCTACTCTGCAAACAGGAGCATCTTTTTCGTCAAGTGTTAATCCCATGAGCATCAAAATTTCCCAACCATTCTTACCTAAGATTGACCTACTAGCTCCCGAATCAAGAAGACCTAAAAACTTATGCTCGAATATTGAAATTTGCAGGTATGGACGTTGATCATCACCCAAGTGCGAAATGATGAAATTGACAACTGCTAAATTCCGCTCATACTCGACTTGTTTGGCCGAAAGAGGAGTAACGGAAGACACAACCCGGCCATCTAGTGCCTCCCTTGACCGTTTCCCGAGCACCGTGGGCAGTTTCGCAAAATAACGCCAGCTCTACCACAACCAAAACAATGCTGACGAAAAGGTTCGGTGCATTCTTGTGCCTTATGACCTACACAGCGACAATTCCAACAAGTAAAGACTCTTTTTGGAGCCGAAGAAGAGGGAACTTCAGTGGCATGGACTGGGGCTGCTCGAGCACGTCCATGATAGGCTAAATCTGGTTCTAATAAATTTTTCCGATTACTTGGCGGAGGAGTAAACTTTTCAGCCATCAGTCGGTTAACTTCCAGCTGTTTACAGACACGAAGAAGCTTCTCAACAGACTCAACTGGTTCCAATCCAATGCCCTGGATTAAATATGGCAGAATGTTGCGACGCAATACTTGCAACTTCTCATTTTCCGATGGTGATGCTGGTAGTCTGCTAAAAAGATTAGCCATGCAGGACACATAAGTGCCGATGGGTTCGTCTGCGCCCTGCGTACGATTACGAATCTCGTTCCAAAGGTCCGCCTCATAGTCAAAAGGCTCATATTCCTCACGCACCAGCTTCACAAAATCCCTCCAATTTTTAATTTGACTACGTACTGACCTATACCAAATGAGAGCTCGACCTTTCAGCAGTTCAATAATGGAATCACATAATTCGCTCTCAGACGCCATGCGATATATCCGATAGTCTTCAATACGTTCGAGAAATGCATTGACGCTTATCTCACCCTCCCCAGAGAAAGATATATCCCATCTTGCTATTGGAATTTGTTTTCTAGCTACTACTGGCTCTGGAGGTACTTCATGTTTAGGTTCTTTGAGTTGATCATCAGCTGTGTCGGCGATCTCCATAAGTTTATCTTCCGCTTCCTGAATGCGATTCTGTAACTGCGCAACAGCTGCTGTAACGTCGGCATTATCACTATGAATTCTAGCCAATCTGGAGATAAGATGTTGCATTTTAGTGGTAATCTTAAGAAAGGCAACACTTGTCGACGTGCCGGAAAACTCGTCAATTAGTCCCTGCAATAAAATAATCTTTTCCGTACATATATCCACTTCGGTGTTAGAATCAAGTGGGATAGCCGGAGTATTCGGAAGGTCTTCTATATCCTCGGTGGCAAGCCGTTTCAGCAGTTCTTTCCGTAGGCTCATAACCGTCTGACGATTACTATTAGCAACTCCTCGAACCCTAAGTTCGTATTCTAGTTCGTCTTTCAATAAGCGGTTTGGTTCCATAATAAAGACAAGAGAAAATAAAGCATAAAAACAAAAATTTATTATAACAATCCAAGACAATCTATGTATCTACCCTAATATTTATCAACAGAAAAGAGAAGTAAAAACAGGCCTCGTAGTTGGTCGTCAAATTTGTTAGGTGGCCCCACGTTGGGCGCCAATTTGTTACCCTGTAAAACCGTGGTGGTTATGCAGGCGTAACTTTGCTCCTTGATGGAGGCAGCTAGCTAAATAGATCAGTGGAGATGGGTGTGGGTCGATTTTTGGTTCTAGGAAATCGAAAACAACAGTAATATTAGAGAGGGCGCCACGCGGTCGCTTTACAGCCAGCGGTACCCAACCGCGAAGGTACCAGGAGCAGAAACAATAATCTAGGCGCGCAGGAAGGTAACGGATACAGCGTAAGGAAATGTGGTGTACGAGGAGTGCATCCGCTGCGCAACCGTCAGCAGCAACCAAGATGTTGGAGACCTGTTCAAATAAAAACACGACAAAACAAATAACACTAAATAAATATATATAACAATACCAGCGTGCTCAGTAACTCATCATACTTACCGTGATTTGTGTATCACAGAACGAGATAATAATGATAAAGTAACACTCACTTTGTCACCACTGATTGATTGGGTAGGTTGGGTAAGTTTCCTTACATTCAAACACAGAAAAGTTAAAGTAATAGTTATTTACTTTACAAGTGGGCAAAGTAAGGAATTACCCACGAGAGAAATTTTAGCACACGAAGCCGAAGGCTGAGTGTGATAATTTTATCGAGTGGGTAATTCCACTTTGCCCACGTGTGAAGTATAAAGTTTTATCCAACACCTCTTAGTAAATGAAAAATTTATTAAAGAAATATTATTTGACAGTGACATATGCTTTAAATTTTTAAATTAAAATGTCAATCAAAGTAGTTACCAAGGTGTTGTGTGTTATTATTATTGTTATAAATAAAAAAATACCCACTAGTGGCTTTCCTCAAAATTATTCCCACTAGTGGGTAATCTGTTACTTTGCTTGTTTAAAATCGCCATAGTTATAGAGCATTTATTGAGAGGTGTTGGATAAAAATATTTACTGCGTTGATGAAAATGTAATAAACAAAAAATAAACAAAAGAAACTACGCACTGTGTAGGGGTGACGCGAGGAAGAACAGCCAATGCTGCTTTGAGTAAATGACGTGAATGAAATACCGTAACGTTTATACACTGCCCGCAAATAAAGTACAAAAGTTCTAAAACATAAGACCCTAGGTCGATCGACGTCGGTTTACAACAATGGGGTTGAGCGTATAAGACGTATAAGAACAATAAAACAATTCTCGGATTACCCCAGACAAGGCGTTGCGAAATCAACAGTAAATAATAATTGAAATTATAATAATTGAAATTACAATAATTTATAAATGAAAATGTTTAATTTACATAAAGCAACATGTAATAATATTAATAACTAAACCAATCAACGTGTTTCTGATAATAATTAAAACTGATAGAATAAATGAGACAACAATCGTAAAAACTGACCAATCTCCATCGGCAACAATGAGATGGCAAATGGTTGCACAAATACACAAAATCAGGGCGATAAAATTCGCGGGAGAAATAACAAGTAGCTAACAGTTATAATAATTCACTTAGCTGTACGACGAGCCACTACTGGCCGCTGGAGTACCCCTTGCCCCTCGCTCCGCGCTCTTATGGGCCGCCAATATCTGGATCACTGGATCTGGCTCGCGGCGGGTGCACTTTGGCGGTCTGGGCTGAGACGCAGGACACCGAAGGCTGTTGGTCGGGTACCAAGGAAGCTAGGTATGCGCTGCCTGAGTTTGAGCGCACTCACGAGGCGTGAAGGTGGAACAATGGCGGTCGCCGACCGTTTATTTTAAATCCTCAACAACTGAGCTATTCCGGAGAATGCAAACGAAATATCACACAAACACTGCTCCCGAAACTACGTTTGGTGATTACCCAAGATCCCCAAAACTGGGTATTGCAGAAACAATATTAGTAAACAACCAAAACTTATAAACGACGGTACGACTTCAACTGTTCTCGCTTCGTGTCTTTCTTTCTCAACTTCCCACTGACTTGTGTAAAATTTTTAATTTTAAGAAAGAGAGTCATGGACAAGGACAGCTATACGAATTTAAGAAGAAAACAAAGAAAGTGTCAGAACACTAGCGACAAACAATAAAAACAGCAACTAAAGGCATGTATACAATGCATAATCTCGCAGAAAAGGCAGGCAAACAAGGGAATTAAATGTGAAAGGTAGTTTAAGGGTTATTATTAATAATCGAGGATGTACTGTAGTTTATGTTTATAACGAGAATAAAGGTCTAAATATTTAAACTAAGTTTTATCAAATACGCAGCGCTATAGCTGCGCCTTTACACACTAATGACGCCTGCGCGTTTAAACAATTCTAAAGTGTCAACAAGATATCAACAAATAAGTCCTTGGAGGGAAAAAGGGAAATAATTCTAATATGTGGCAACTAAAGCACGGCAATAAATCAAATTTAACTATGTAAATCATTACAGGTAAGTGTAAAATCAGAAATTATTAAGTTACATTGATCAATTCTTTAACTACACAATTTTTCTTTTAGGTTAGTAGAGGAAAGGAAACCAATAAATTAATGAGAAAGGATCTAAGGATATGAACAAAAAAAAAAAGGAATGGGATACGAAACTGACACGTAACAATGTATAGTCGTAATTTTCACAAATCAAGACAGCCTAATTAATAGTGATATTAAAAAAATGACAATAAAAAATTCCGCATGTTTTAATTTTAACATAAAGTACACTAATCTCATCTGATAATACTCAGGCACCTTGGCACCGTACTATAAAATGTGTACCTAGTGTATATTTATCTAAATTTTTAGATGACTAATGTAAAAATATTTGATTAAGGTTCATTTAGAAGTATTTCATTGTTTTTGTTATAAAAATAATAACATAACATGTTTGTTTCCTTAATGCCTGGCGACCTTACATGCGATGGGTAAATACCAGCACTAATGATACAGGCTGATTTATTCCATTCCACTTTTTCCATTCATTTTTGCCACTCCATTTTTTTTCTTTTTTAAGATTTCAATTTTATTTTTTTAAAGGAGACAAATAACGGAGAAGCAGTCAATTTATTAAAAAAATTTACAACACCAACGTTTCAACTCCAATGAAGTACCGTGTAAAGATTGTAATAAGGTTTACATAGGTCAAACAAAAAGATATCTCAACACAAGAATTAAAGAACATCAACGTAATTCTGTCAAATCTAACAATGCCGGTAATTGTGCTCTGGTTTACCATGCTCAATCTGAGTCTCACAACTTCGACTTTGACAACACGAAGATCCTAAAAACTGAAAAAAATCTAAACAAGAGGTTGACATTAGAGATGCTTTGTATTCATAAAAATAAAAATAACATAAACGGGCAAACTGACATCCAAAATCTTAGTTCCATCTACAGTGGTGTCTTAATTAAGCATTATGCATCTTTATTACATTGCTGATTTATTATTTTGTTGTTTTATATTTGTATATTTTTATTGTAACCATTATTTGTGTTTGCTGAGATATGCTGTTTGTTATATTTATTTTTTAACTTTTTATTTATTTTTATTTTTTATTTAGTTTACTTGATGTTTCTTGTTAGTTTTGGATCAACTATGAGATTTGTAGGTGGTTGGCTTTGCTTGTTTTATGTTTATTATTTTTTGACGTACAATTATTTTGACATGTATTTAACATTTACTCATTTTTATTCATCCTAATGTAATTTTATGTAAGTCGTGTACCTGATTTGTACTTTCTTGTATTTATTGTGTTTTTTATATGTTTGTAACTAACACCCTGAAGAAGACTCAATTGGAGTTGAAACGTTGGTGTTGTAAAATTTTTTAATAAATTGACTGCTTCTCCGTTATTTGTCTCCTTTATACATCTTCCAGTCAAGAAATCGTCTCACTTATTTATTTTTTTACTTACAGTGTTTACCTATGTAGTGATTTAGATTATATGATTGATATTTTTATAATTTATGTAGATCACTATGACATGTAAAGGATGCATAATTATTGTTTGCACAAGTAGAAACAGTTTTTGCTCAACAGCGCATTACTTCCGAATCTTCTAAATTTAATAAAATTGAAGCAATTTTACGTCCACAATATGCTGCAGAAGTTCGGAATTTAATCTTGAATCCTCCTATCGAATGACCATATACCAAATTGAAGAAAGCCTTAATACATCGAACTTCTCCTTCAGAAAAGGAGAAAATACAACGCTCACGGTTTCTGAATTAGGCGATTCTAAACCTTCTCAACTTTTACATAAACTCCGTCAATTAGTTGGTACCAAATTAATGGATGACGCATTTTTAGAAGAAATATTCGTACAAAAACTTCCTAATAATGTGCAAATTATACTTCAAAGATTAACGCTTCCTTAGACAAAAAAGCAGACAGAATTTTGAACGTGTCATAGCCCTCCATTTCTTCAGTGATTCAGGAGCAGAAGAACTTCAACGTTTGAAAGAAAAAAAGCTAAAGGTTGCCAATTTCCGGCTATATATTGTTGTAAAACTGCACCTACACCTGAATCTGAGGCATCCACCATAATGTTTGATTGTGCATCACGTCGGGGTCACCAATGTAAAATTAGAAGTATAATTTACTTCCTAATATAATTAATTTATGTAGATCACGATGACATGTTTTTAAGTTAATTGTTGTTGTTGTTTATTAGTTACTGTTTTGGTGAAAATTAAAAAAGACGCTTTTATGTACTAAAGTTATTCTGTTTATTATTATTATTTTTTTTTTTTTTTATTTATGAAGATGAGAGGCGGACTAACTACTATGGTCATATGCCGCCTCATAACTGGATGATTATGAAAGTATGTGAACAACACAAACGACCATGCTTTTCAGTGGGATTCGAACCCACGACCCCTGGCGTGCTAGGCTAGTGACATAGCCACTACACCACCGAGATCGGCTGTATATTTATATTACACATTATATTAGTAAAGTAAATTATACATCTAACTTTACATCTACATGTTGCATGTTTACATAACAATACATTTAAAATTGAATATTGTGGCAAATGGCTCGGAGATACTGTTATTTGATCCTCCTCTTTTATAAACATTTTCCATTAAAATGAGTCCTGTACATCATTGTTTGAGTACAGTTGAAAAAAAAAAAATTCCCAAAAACGCACTAGCATCTGCCATCTGTTTGAAATTTCTCATTTATATACTGGCTTCATAGTTCAGGTCAAAATTTGAAACGACATACCGATTTTTGACAATTTGATTTTGCAAACCTTTTGCTTGAAGTGTGGTGAGATAGCAATACTTTCTTTTTTTTAACTTGGAATAGAAATATTGGAAAAAGAACTGTAGGCAAAAATGAAAAGGAAAAAAACGGAATGGGAAAAATGTCATACTCTCATTTTCTTATTCAATTACCTCTTTTACAAATAAGTATATCATTTCGCCATTTACCAAATTTTGGTGTGGCACTCTTTTTAGAGTATAGTGCGACACATTTTTGCGCAGTTTAAAACGTAATTACCGGTAATTACATAATACAGAATACAGTATTTGTGTAACTAACATATAAATATCAAGTAATAAATTACAGAGTTTAAAAAGGTGATGAAGTTTACAAATAATGTTTTTTACTCCTATTATTGTAAGTAGATAGCCTCGGAGAATAAATCATATGAGTAATAAAAAATACTTTAATACCGAGGAATACATTATATTTTTTCAGAAATCGTTAAATTATTAATTAAAAACATAAATAAATAGAATTATGTAGTTGTAAAAAATCAGCTAGCTGTTGCGACGGGGATGGCTGTAATAACCAAAAGTACTGTCAAAGTATCAAATATGGTTATAATTTTCATTATTTTTTTTATATATTCTTAGACGTGTTCTGCATGTGATCTGCATTAAATTCGATAATTTATTATCAAAGGTTTGTTATTTTAGGTACATAATTTAGTTTGATATAAGAATATGTGAAGTAAAATTTTGACATAAGAGTTTAACTTTAGTTAAATATTTTAGCTAACTTCGCGTAGTAATATAGTGTACTTTAGTATCTATTTCGGAAAAAAATATTTTATTCAACACCTCTCAATGAATGCTCTGTAACTATGGCGATTTTAAACAAGGAAAGTAACTGATTAACCACTAGAGGGTATAATTTTGAGAAAAGTCACTAGTGAGAAATTTTCAGTAATAATATAACAAGAGGGTGAGAATAAATTGAAAATAATTTGACAGATCTTTCGAAATAGCAACCGTTCAACAAGCGCATAGCAACCTAATATGATAATTTTCAAAATAGGCATTAAAATAATCACTAACATAATATTAATTTCATATCAAAAAAAAAAGTGGCTGATACCATAAGCTTTGTTTCAAGAGAAGTATTAAAGCGCTGTACAATGTTCTAATAGTATATTATGATACAAGTGTATAACTAAGCTCTTAAAGCACGTACGACGAGTTTAAGAGCACGACACGAAGCGGAGTGCTTTTAACGCCTCTAGTGCTTTAAAAGCTCTTAAACACGACTGTCATATGATATTTCTTATTATACCTGCATCATATTCTGGAAAATAAAAGTGGAAAGAAACTTTTTGATTTTGATTTATTTCATAATTTTGCGCGTGTGACGTTTGACGTATATCGTTTACATAGAGATTGGTTTGCACTTATTGTTTACGTTACTAAGTAGACTTGTTTTTTTTTTTACAATTTGTCATGACAGTTTTGACAGATATTAATAATAATTATTTATGTTGATGCTTAGCAACCTTTAAAACACGGCGTGTTTCAATCTTGCCTTTACGCACGCTGTAGCATATGTTAAACACGGATTATGATGCTGGTATAATAAAAAAAATATTTTATAAAAAAATTCTTCGAATAAAAGTTAGTGAGAAATATATTATCTACACTTTTATTTGAAGTATTATTTTATAAAATAATTTTAGAATATTGTACAGGGCCGAGTACTGCGCTAAATACCTCTTAAAAAAAAACTCGTGATACCAGCCATTATGTTCAACACAACAAATATAGATTTACCGTTTTGGCTGTATTCATTGCCTTTGCCGGAGGCCTCGTCAATGAAATGGTAGCCTATGATGTAAATCTGATATTTTGGTGCATAGTTAAACAAATAGCTATTATTTATAGAAAGGTAGATTAATTTTCCTGAAAGATATACCTACATGTGTGCCGTATCAAAATTGCGATTTAATATTTTAGAGTTTCTAAAACTCAATTTCACTATTTTCACTAGGGCGTCTGAGTATGTTTGTGAACAATAACTCAAAATCTAATAATGATATCATTTTCAAATTTCATATTTAAAATTTGATTGTTCAAAGTTACGAAAAGATTAGATTTTGGTAGCAATCTATCAACTGGAACTGGTACTTTTCGTATGCCTGACATGTGTCAGTAAATAACGAGGTAAATAATTTACTTATGTACAAGTTTCCTGAACAAAATTGTAGATAGCGAGTGCTATGGAAAACAATGAAGCAATATAATTTTAATGGCCAACAATGAAGGTTTATTTTATGTTAAATAGCTATAAATTGTTTTAGTATGAAAATGTTTTCCAAGAATATTCGAATATATTATTTATGAAATTATTTTATGCAGGAAGTTCCTTGAATGAAGTAAATATTTCAGAAACAGTTAAAGTTTACCATAGCAGTTATTTTATTTCATTGTTTTTCTTAGTAATTTCAATCCACAATTTTATTGAAAAAAGCTGCATTGAATTCTGAAAAATTTTTGGTGTTATACCCTTTTAATCTAATATGAATAGGGTAGAAATTTTGGTAAAATTTAATATTACAATTCTAAAAAAAAATTTGATGTGCGCACGACTTTCTTACACATTCAAATCTAAAGTTGATTGTTAAAATTTAATTTTGTTGTTTTTTTAAATTTTATTTTATGAAACTATCTAAATTGAAGACTATCTACACTTTTAAAAAGTTTTAATTGTTATTCATTAAATCACAATAATTTTTTTGAATTGTTGTGAGGTTGTGACGTCATTGTAAAAGTGTTGGTGGATCTCAAACAGAGAGATTGTAAATAATTATAGTCATTAATTAATTAAATGGAATTAATAACTTTTCGCGACAACTAATTAAAATACACATAAATTTCATTTATTTCAGGAAGAAACGAGAATAAACTGTAAGGTTATTTTAGTCTAATGTTTGATTACCATTCATAAATTTTTCTAATCTATGTCATTCAACAAGTCTTTAGTTTCGTTGAGTCGGCCTAAAGTAATATTTATTAGTTAGAAATAAGTAATATATTATGTATGTATTTAAAATATACTTACGTATTCAAAGTTAAACAAAAAACCTACAAATTAGTTGCCAACTATTTTGACACTTCGACAATCTGACAGCTCACTAATAAGAGAAGTACAAAGAATTCGGAATAGGATAGATATGCGCTATAATGCTTTGACGTCATTATAAAGAACTTTAAAATTCAAATATCTTAATAATTAATAATTTTTTTTAAAACTTTTATTATATCCAGTACGATATTTTTGGGTTTAGTCTTTATATAACTGACTTATTTGCCATTTTGTGACTAGTATAGGACCCCATTCAAAATTATTATTACATTACACAAAATTTAGTTTCTCTCAAGAATATTTTATTCCAAACAACTTTATTTGTTGTTTCTTGTGTTTGGTATAATTCCACTTCCGGTTCCGGTTTTGCAATTATAACCAAAATCAACTACTTTATTCGCATTGTCTTGAAAGTTATAATTATTATGTTTTGTTACTTTATCTTATCTTGTTCCTAAATTATTTCTTGGACACACGAGCGTCTTTGACAAATTGAGTAAAACTAAGTTAAGGAAATTCAAAATAAATCTATTTTTTGTACAAAGAAAAATAAAATAATAAGTAATCACTCGATATGACACACATTTTCAAAATTATTATTATTTGCTTATTTATGATGCATTTTACAAAACTACTTCTAGGCAATAAATGTACATATAATTGTAAACTGAATACTAATTAAAATGCTATTAATAGACTTCCTTCTTTTATATGTTTGTCTACGAACACTTGTATTCATGCATGAGGAAAAATAAATGAATAAAAATTTATGAAATGACTACTAAAAATACAAAACCAGTAGCTTAAGTATACAGGGTGTAACATCAAAACCGACCACCGCCATTATTATTTATATTATTATAGTTACAAAAAAATACTACCAAATAAAGTTGTAGGAGACCGAGGGGGACATCCTACCAGAGAAGAAAATATTTTTTAAACCACTGGTTCTCATTACAACACAAAGTTATATTTTTTCAAAAGGGATTATACATATTTTTGAGGTCTATTCGATAGCGTATTTTTTTTCTGAATCCAACCATGTATTAGTTTTATATCCTTTTTTAATAAAAATTTTAAGAAAATGCGATTTAAATTTAAATAAATATTTATTTTTATTATTAATGTACAGTAGGTTATGGATGAAAAACAAATAACAAGCGAACATAATATTGCTGATGCTAAATAATAATTGATGTTCTAATTATTGTAAATTCTTATTCTTTGTATTTTGAGATTATTTTGTGACATTATGTCTGATATTTCTACAAATGAAGATTTGTATAATTTATTATTTATTTATGGTGCGTGTAATGAAAATGTTATACAAGCGTGCAGCAAACAAAACGCATCCAGGGAGGTCAGTAACAATTTACAACAATTTGTATATATTTTGTTCTTTTGTTTTTTTTTTATTTATAGTCTACTGTAATTGAATAATAAAAATTAATATTTATTTAAATATAAATTGCATTTTCTTCAATATAAATGATATAAAACTAATACATCGTTGAATTCAGAATAAAATACGCTATCGAATATGCATAAAAAATATGTATAATCCCATTTGAAAAAAATATAACTTTGTGTTGTAACTTGAGAACCACTAGTTTAAAAAAATATTTTCTTCTCTGATTGGATGACCCTCTTGGTTTCCTACAACTTTCATTTCTAGTATTTTTTTTGGTAACTATCGAGGTAACTATAATAATAAAGAAAATAATGGCGATGGTCGGTTTTGGTGTTACATCCTGTATTTGTGGTCTGTATTTTTATTTCATACGAAAAATTTTCAGATAAAGTTTATTTTATATTAAAATGCCAATATATCTGCAATATAAGTTTTTCTACTAGGTGCTCCATTTTCGCGCAATGGTATGCAACTTAGTATTTTTAAATGGAACAACCTATATATTTTTACACAATTTGAAAGGTTATATGTTTCTCTTTCAATAAGTTCTTATTCACTATAGTCCTAAAAAGATCAGTACAGAAACTATTCAGGTTTTTATGATTCAATAATCACACAGAAAATACGCCATAAAATTGTGTGTGAATGTTTAAACAATCAGATTAGTTGCTGTCAGATCTTTAATAATTATAATTTACTATTTTCACTTAGCTCAACAACTTTTTATGGTACATTTTTTATAATTTTATTTATCGTTTTTAATTTCATGGCATACTTTCTGTGTGATTCATTAATAAAAACGTGAATAGTTTGTGTACTGACCATTTTAGGACTATAATGATTAACAATTATTTTAAAGAGAAACAAAGTGTCTTTCAAATTTTGCAAAAATATATAGGCTGTTCCATTTAAAAATATAAAGTTGCATATTATTGCAAGAAAATAGAACACACGGTAGAAAAACTTATACTGCAGATATATGGACAATGTAATGTAAAATAAACTTTGTCTGAAAAAATTTTCGGTAAAATTTATAATAATCGCATAAAATAAAAAATAGAGATCGATGGACCACGCTGTATATGTTTGTAGAACTGTACATTAGTACATAACAAAGCAAAAAATTCAAAATATAAAACTTGTTTTCCTTATACATATAATACATGCATTATTTATTACTGTACGCGCAAAATAAATAGCTAAGATGTATTAACTAAGCATATATTTGATTTAAAACAATCTGATGTACCCAACACATAACCTGCCGCCTCACCTTCCGCCTAAACAAAATACAGGAAAAAGTTAGAAATAAAAATTATAGCGAATACATTTTTATATCTATTTTACTACATCTTTCAAGGTGTTAGGTTAGAGTCCATTATTTACTGAGATATGTTTGAAAAACCTGATAGGCCTTTAAGTAAACTGCCATTTCCGGTTGATTGATTAATTCCAAAATCTAATCAGCTCATAACATAAACATCCAAATTCTAAATACGAAGTTTAAAAATGATACCAATAGATTTTGAGTGGATGATAAATATATTATCACACCCAGACATCGCCGTCGTAGTGAACATAGTGCAAACCTGTTCTAGGGATCTGAGGTAAATAGTAAAACAGGTGCAATTGCAATAAAGATCTTCTTAATACATTCCCACAAGTTTTGACTTGAAGTTAGCAACAGTTAACTCTTCAACCAAAATCTCTTTCTAATAAAATATCGTTATTAAACTCAAGAAAATTTATAATGCATTGCACTTATTTTTATAGCCAAAGAGTTATTACAAATTAAAAAGTTACTCTAATTTTTTAACTTTCTTTCTTATTCGTTCCTGTGTCTTTCTGTGTAAGGCATTCTACGTAGTTTGTTTCTTCGTCTTTGATTTTCGTGGGATTTCTCTTCCACACTTGTCTCCATGCTTTTTTGTTGTTCATCATCTGTATGGCTTCTTCCTAGGTTAAACTCCTTTTCCCTTCACTTCTTTCGCTTATGTTTCCATTGGCCATCCTTGTTTTCTTTTGTTATATGTTCTTGTTTGTTGTACTTGTTTAACCATTCTTTCGTCTTTCATTTTTTGCATTTATCTTGCCCATCTTATTTGTCCTCCTTTTATTTTATGCTCTACTGGTT
Organism: Poecilus cupreus; assembly: GCA_963942605.1. Lineage (NCBI taxonomy): Eukaryota > Metazoa > Arthropoda > Insecta > Coleoptera > Carabidae > Poecilus > Poecilus cupreus. The sequence continues at coordinate 22,002,854 of OZ012722.1, forward strand.
TTGTTTTTAAATTTGCTCTGAACACTTTAAATCTAATTTGTCCGTTAAATTTGATCGACAATACATCTAAATATAAAAGAAAGTTTAGAAGAGTAAAGATTTTTTTGACATATTAGTGTCACAGGGCTACCAAAAATTCAAGTTAAATGTAAGGAAATTTATGATTATGATAAACTTATGCATATCAATATGTATTTGAATGTTTCATAATTAGGTACACTTTACACATATTCAACTTATAAAATGGATGTTTTTGTTATTTGTTTGTTCTTATTAGTTTGAATCAAAATAGGAAGCAAATAAAAGATAACTCTAAGTATTATTTTGTGTTCTAAATATTATTGTTACCATCTTTTATTTGAAACTTTTTTGTAGCTAATTCTACATTAAAAGCTGATTGTTTCGTATGTCCAGTAATCTTCTACCAAAATCCAATCAGTTCTGAGCAATGTACTTAAAATTGTGACGATTTGTTACGGTTTCGTTTGTTGTTCGTGTTGAACATAAAGGCATACATCTATCTATCCTCATTGACGATTTAAAGAAAATTGTCAAAACGTATTCAGAAGACTTCAGTATATATTGCGAAAATTTGCTCATCGATATTTACCTCCCATGTGTTGACTTTTCAACAGATTGATACATTTTTGTCTCGGTTTTGTGGTCGCTAGAATACAATTTCGTAATTTTCAATGTCGTCTGTCGGTGTGTGTGACGATTTTTTCGTCCACGATAACTCGAAATGTAAGGATGATATCACTGTTAAATTTCATATTTAGAATTTGGATGTTTAAGTAATGAGCTGATTTATATTTAGGTAACACTTAATCAACCGAAAGTGGTAGTTTACTTGAAAGCTTAACAGGTTTCAGTAAATAATTGAGTTAGGTTTCAATGGGGTTCTTTACTAGGGTCACAAAATGGAAAATAAGTCATTTATATTATGACTAGACCCAAAAACATCGTACTAGATATAATAATTTAAAAAATGTTATTAAGTATTTAGTTATTTCAGTTTTAAAGTCATTTATAATGACGTTGAAGTATTATGCCGCATATCTATCGTATTCAAAATCAAGTCGTTCGGTAGAACGACGCCGGCAAGAGTCCCAGTTCACCAGGAAGTTCACCGACAACACTTACTTACGGCAACTATTAGGAAAACCTAACCTCCAAAATTTTCAAACTTGTTTAATTCAAATATGCTATTATAATTTCCATTAAAACTGGCACCAGGGACGATATAATACATACCTTAAACTTATTCATTAGTTTTTTTACGATTTATGTGCATATAACTCTTTATTTTCGATTATGTATTTTAGCCGACGACAGAAATGTGAAATCTCTCTTTCTCACGCGTTAAGTTAGCAACTTAAAAATTCCTTTACAAATTTTTGCCAAAAGATGGCAGCACATTGTCCGTAGATTTGAAAAATTCTAACGCACGACCATGAGTACGAAAGCCTCATTTACTGATCGAAACTAGTGTTAGTTTTATGTTCTATGTTTTATTATATTTGCAAGTAACATTCACAAATGACGTTTTACTTGTTGATTTTAATGAGTAGCGACATGTGACAAATATAGTAAATAAATTCAAGAAGATCGGTAACGTAGTTATCTGCAATGGGCCATATTAAATTTAACTGTCAGAGAATTTCATAGGTTAGGTATGTATTTTATTGATATGAACTACAGTTTGGTTGTTTGTCCCATATACTTTCTTATACCATACATTCGATTGCAATGAAACTTCAGTGAGTTGTTGTGAGCACCCCTGCGAAGGTTCCTGAATTAGATTGATTATTTCGAATAATTGTATTTATGATCAGATTTGGTTCTATTTAGAATACATATTAGTTGAAAAGAATGAAAGCGAGGAATGAAGTGACGAGCTTGCTTCGTCAATGTATTGACATGGAAGCGAGGAACGAAGTGTCGAGCTTGCTTCGCCAATTGCCTGGTATTTCAGAAAATTTATTTGAGTGGCATTGCAACGCATGCAGTGTATTATCTAGTGGTAAATATATTATAAAATTATAAAAAAAGATACGTTTTAATATATAAATTATTCTAGATTAATGCCAAAGAAGCGTTTATTTCTATTACTATGGTACAAAATATTTGGTTATGTACATATTTTGAATGAAAGTTGGAAGAAAAAGATAACTGTATATCGCTGCATCATTTTACGCGTCTTTCTATTAATCAATTCTTAAGTATAACACGTAAAACTTAAACAGAACTAACGAGTTTGTGAACTTGTGCGTTAAAACTAAAACGTAAACCCGATTTGTAAACGGTTGCATAAGCTAACACATCTGCAAAGTTGTTAAAACAAAAACATAACACTAATACTAATTTCTATTTGTGAATGAGGCTTTAAGGCCAAGTCCAAAAACGAAATCAACAAAAAGAACTGATATCTTCCAAAAACAATTTCATTGTAAGGAATGCGGCAAGAGTAGTGCAGAGAGCAACAAAAAAGCAGGGTTGGCAAATATCATGATATTTATATAAATATCAAAATATCATAATATCGGATATATATCGGATATATATCCGATATATATCCGATATATATCAGGAATTTCGTTCTTAGACTATATGCAAAAAAAAAACATAAAACGTAAAATACCTTTATTTTAGTAAACAACAAAAATAAAACTTTAGTTTAAAATAACAAAAAACAAGACAAAAATTATTATTATTTAAGTAACAAGAAATAACATTTTTCCTAAATATATTATATAAATAGTAAATACCTAAATGAGTAAATACTATTGTAGTTTGACATATGATATAAAATATTCATATTTTTATTTAAGTAACAAAAAATAACATTTTCCTAAATATTTATATTACATAAATATCAAAATAACTTGTCGTTTGACATGTTTTTAAGTTTCGCACAACCGGGCCAAAGGAATATCATCATCATCATCATTATCTTCACGTAACACGACTTCATCACTTTTTGAGAAGACCCAGTCCAAGCTTTTGGCTTTTTTATCGGTATTTTGATTTAAAATATCAAGAATTTTTCACTCTGGGTATTTATTTTGTAAAAAATTAATAAGTGATATATATCATGATATATATCAATCAATAAATATCGGATATATATCAAGATATATATCATGATATATATCACTTGATATATATCTGCCAACCCTGCAAAAAAGTGATACCATTTTAATAAGGCAAGTTTGAAATTCACCTTAAAAAATCGAAATCGTAACATGTAAAAATCGAAAAACTATATTAGCTGTTAGTTTTGATAGTTTTGTTAGTTTAACGGAAAAAAAAACTTGCCGATCCGTATATTGGCATTCATACAAATATGCTATAAATAAAGTCGGATCGGCAAGTTTTTTTTCCGTTAAACTAACAAAACTATCAAAACTAACAGCTAATATAGTTTTTCGATTTTTACATGTTACGATTTCGATTTTTTAAGGTGAATTTCAAACTTGCCTTATTAAAATGGTATCACTTTTTTTTGTTGCTCTCTGCACTACTCTTGCCGCATCCCTTACAATGAAATTGTTTTTGGAAGATTCTATGTACTTCTCTTATTATTAAGCTGTCAGATTGTTGAACTGTCAAAATAGTTACTTTCATTTCACAAGTATATTTTAAATACATACATAACATTTTATTTATTTCTAACTAATAAATATTACTTTTGATCGACTCAGGGCCGATATTTCCATCTACGAATAAACTTCCGGATAAGTTATTCGTCGAACAACTAAAAAAATTCGCATCTAAAAATGACAGCTAGAACAACAAGTATCATTTGAGCTATGATTTCGATGCGACATTTTCCATTTATTCGGTACTTTATTCGTAGAAGGAAATATTGAACCTCAATGAAATTAAAGATTGTTGAATAACAGAGGTTAGTAAAATTTATCTGTGGTAATCAAATTTAACTAAAATATTCTTACAGTTCATTCGTGTTTCTTACTGAAATAAAAGGAATTCATGTATATTTTGATTACTTACCACGAAAAGTTATTTTAATTCCATTTAAATAATTTTCCAAACAATAAATAATAAAATAGAACATTTATGTGACTACAATTATTTACAATGTCTACTGTTTGATACCCACAACACCTTTATAATGACGTCACAAAATTTATCAAAAATCATTGAGACTATGAATAAAAATTAAGACTTTAAAGCGTAGACTCGAGTGTAGATAATTTTCAATTTAGATAGTTTCATAAAAAAAATATATTTAAAAAATGGTGAAAGACCCCAGTTTTATTTGAACCATTTTCTCTATTTTTGAGACATATCTCATATATAAAGCAAACTTTTGAATTAGAGTACATTTTGTTTATTCAAACAAATTTAAAATAATATCTACAATATATTTTCATATTATGTTTGAAACTTTTTTCTCTAATTTATCGCGGTAGTTAATTTATGCGGGAAGTTATGTGTTAGATCATCAGCATCCTACGGTTACAGTAAAAATCACGTCTTTTACCCACTTTTAAGTTTGGTATATGTATACTCTATTTAGGGAATATTTGACTTTTTGCTGTTAAATTACAAGATTCAAACAGGTTGCATGGAGATGTGAAATTTGTTGATTGTGGGGATCAAACTGAGGATACCACGGAGCTATAACCCACATTAAAATACTGTATTCTTTTAAGTCTCGTTTTAAGTGTACTAGTATTCATATTTAAATTTCACTTCGTAAAATTTCATTCATAAATCTGAAGGCCATTCGCAAAAATAAAACAACCTTTAAACAACTATTCATCATTTAAATCTACTTGCTCTTCAATCATTTTCGAATCAATCACTTAAAAAATCATTAAAATTTACACTACACTTACCGGCAAATCAGATGTTTGCGTGTCATCTTCGTTAGCACTAACAACATTCCACTGGGCGAGTGAACAAACAACAGTCACTAAAATAAATAAATTACACCACGAAATTCCTTTCTTGCACTTTTCCATCGTTTCTAATATATTATCACACAAAACTGTAATCAATCAAATAACAGGTATTATCACTTGTAGATAAGCACTACTACCTAGCAGTAAAAATCACATTTTAAACGTTTTAAATAGTTATATAATAAAATAAGCTGCATTTCGTTGCATTTTGCGTGTGTTTTGATTTTGTAGACCGGCGCGTGTTCAGGTAGAAGGTTAGTAATAATGGTGAACAGTGGACTTGCAGGTTAGCGATGTTAAAACTACGCGGGTTAGCCGTCGACTAGTGAATTGAGTGACTCGCTAGCCGCCGTTGATGACGTTTACGACTACATGTGATAGTGAGCAGGACCGTATTAAGCAGTATAGCCAATAAATCATATTTTTTAATTTTTTCTTCAAGCGTGTTATAATACTCATATTTTGAATATAATGAAATTTCTGTATACATATTATTAATCCAGACACCAACAGGATTCTGCCGCTCACGGTTTACCCAGACATCAGGGCTGCAAAAAAAAAAGAAATATTTTAAAACTGCCAGTGACACGCTGACCCGTCCAAAAATGATTGGGGTTGACAAAAAAAACTGTATTGATATATTATATATATCGAAATTTAAGCTTATAATATGCATATTTCAAGAGAAATACTTTTTAAAAATCATATTTTTCATTCAAGATTTGTTTAATAAGTTTCGCGGCTTGTAATCTGTGACGTCACACTTTCATACGCACACATAGCTCTGTTCGATAACGTGAAATAGGTTAACCTAGTGTTATCTTTCTTGCACTAACATGTTTTATGAGAAACGTGCAGCTTCGGACAAATTGTTCGATGAGGAAATTTTTGAGAACTAGTGCACACTTTTCTGAACTGACTCTCGAGGTGGTATAGAGAGAGCAGACTGGAAGTGTGAGTAACTATGTGGAATTTGTAAATATTTCCGTTAACCTAAAAAATAAAATAAAATTCTCAAAATAATTAATTCTATTTATTAATATATCTGTTTTTAAATTTGATGAAGAATCGAGCGATGATTGTTCTTCGTCAGAATCATTTATTATTAATAATAATAATAATTTATTCATTGTCCAACAGTATACACCAATTACAGGACAATATTATAAGAAATAAATTTTAAACAAGTAAGTTACATGAGAAAAGACAAGCGAAAACTTGTGAATTACAAAACATATTTCAGTGAAACTAATATATATATAATTAAAACAGAATTAACATAATATGAGTATAACATAAAGACAGGATACACAGAGTATATTTAGTTACACATTAATTACCAAAATTCAAATTATATAATAAATTCCTTAATTCAATATATGATACATTAAAGATAAAGGCGATATCAACAATAGATTTGTTTTGCTAAATTTAATTTGAAATGTGGTTGAGGTTTGGCACATAATCTGGGAATACTGATATTTATTTGATTCAATATTTCTGGACAATCTCTATTGTAATGAAGTACCTTATGCAAAAATAAAACAGATATATTTCTTCTGCGATGTAATAAGGAAATTAAATTAAATCTTTCTAGCAGAATAGTTACTTCAATACCTCTAATAGGATATTTGTTGTCTTGCTTACAGCACAACCTTTTTTGTTCAGATTCTAAGTCCTCAATATAGAAGTTATAAATTGGGTACCAGACATACAATATTCCAATTTATTCAAACAATATGCGTTTTAAAACGGACATTTCTACTGACTTCTTCATAGATTTATAACGTGTTTGTTTACGAACAGCCTAACATTGTTACGCTGACAGCAGTGACAGCTGGTCAAATTTGCCAAACATACACTAGAGTGTTTTATGAAAAACAGAGAACTAGAGTACACTGCACTGCACTTTCTGTACTTCTCATCGAACACAGCTACATCAGAGTTGATTATTCGAATTTGTTTCGTCGTAACCAGTTTCCTTAGGGCCGGTATTTCCAAACTTAATTAGCTAGAGAATAAATTTATTAATAGAATAAACAAAAACTATCGCATCAAAATCATAGTTTAAATGATGATTATTATTCTAGCTGTCATCCTTTGATGCGATATTTCTTGTTTATTCCAATGATAATTTATTCTTTAGTTTATTTGAGGTTGGAAATACCTGCCCTAATAATTTCAATAACTAATCAAAACAAATGAAATAGAATCACGTTGTAGGTGAATCCGGCGACGCGTTAGCGCGCTTAAGCAATAAATTAGGGTACTTCTATATACAATGGTATAGACCAGGGGTGGGCAACCTTTTCTATAGCAGGGGCCAGAATAAGATTTACGTTTCGTACGCGGGCCGTAGTTGTTAATTGACGTATTTTTGTTACTTGTAATTTTTTCCTGAAAATATAAAAAACAATAATAAAACAAAATTAACCAAGTAGGTATTACATTTATTTCTTAATTTAAAGTAGACGAATTATATCGAAAATTAAACTGTAAATCTCCCCATTTTCTTTATGTTGGGTACTAACTAATTTATTATTTCTTCTAAAGATCTCGCAGGCCGGATTGGACCTTTACGCGGGCCGGAGGTTGCCCACCCCTGGTATAGACATTGTCAGGGTCGTAGCCATTAGTCTGCCAAATTTACTGACAGAGAATAGGATAAATACGTTGTTTTTACATTTCCCTACTTATTTGTAGCAAAATTACTGTTATAAAGAAATATGAAATTATTACACTATGAATTATAAAGATAATATAAATTTAGTTATTATCAGAAGTTAGGTTATGAATAATAAAATGACTTACACTGTTAATAAACTATTGAACTATATTCGTAAACTATTTCAATCTATAAATCTCACAAATACATAAAATTTTATGCAACAAACAACACTTAATACGAACCAAACAATGCAATACAAGCTATTCTTGGCAGACTAATGGCGGACGCGAACAGAAAAGCGTACCACGCCATGTCTTTACCCTTCCATATACAGGTACCCTAATATATGAATTCGAAATGATATTATTTCTGCCGGCACTGAAGTTAAGGCTTTTAAATCATATAGGCACCTCAGTAAAAGTTAATATTATATAATTTATTCAACCGTTTTAACAAATCTTGATTCCTATTTAAGCTATAAAAATACAGTAAAAGATGTTGCCATTGCCATTTGAAATAATTCTGTAATGCGTCATGTGGCCTGCAAGTGTACATACACTGCAGTGCCGACGACGCGCTAGCACGCTTATTTATATTGTTTCGCATAATAGGGGAAAATTCGATTTCTGGATATATAATTAGGTATTTTTTTATGCAATTGAAGTAATATAACCAAGTTAAACAAAAATATATATACCGGCATAGCGGCATAACATTGAAGGGAAAAGATATTTGACTGGCAGCGAAAGTGTTAATATGCATTGAATTCTACACTGTTCATTCATTATTTGTCATGCTAATAGAACATAACGTGTGGTTCTATATTCTATATCTAGATGCAACTATAGTCTGTGGTGAGCTATACAAATTTTAACAAAGGGCTCATAGTTCAGTTTTATAAATTGTTAATTACAAGTTGCTATAAAATATAATAATATAATTGAAATTTAAATACCCATAAATAACATATTAATAAAAAATAAATTGAAATAATATAAAAATGTATAAATTATTATAAACTATTAAAAAAAAATCTGGTGTGGGCACCACACTACTTTCTTATACATATAAAACCAAATGAATACGTTTGCTTGGTACCTTCGTATTTTAACAAATATTTGCAATATAGATGTTAATCTTGTTTAATTTTTAGATCTCATTTTAACTATGATTTTATTTTAAAATATGTACTTACTAATTAGTATCTAGTCTTTAAAACTTTCTAACTACTATTACAAATATTGCATTCATAATATAAACAACACATATTTTTGACACTTCACAATTAGTTGATATACATCTGTTAAAAATGTGTTAGTTTTTGTTCACTTTAACTAAGATTATGGAATAGTATATTCTACAAGAAGTAATGGAATGGCACATATTCCACGCGAGCAAAAAGTTTGTAGCCCGAGCCCAAGGCGAGGGCTACGGTTTGCGAGCGTGGGATAGGCCATTCCGTTACATGTTGTAGACTATACTTTCTATAAAAAGGTTTTGGAAATTATACAAAAATACAAATATAAAACTGTTGAAAACATCAAACTCAAATAAATCAAATTAAAACAAACAGACGTAACCATAGTAACTTAATCAAGATACTAATAAGCGGTTCTGATTCGTCGAAAATATTCCATACGCCGCGTATGGAATGTTAGTAATTCTATAACAATTTTTAGTAGTGGAATGCCCAGTTTCCAAAACAGTGTTATAGAAATATATTATTAATTATATAATTTCATTTTTAACAAAATTACAAGCTTGTACAAGAAAAGTGCAAATAACATTTTATAAGAATTAACACAGCTCTTCCTATTTTCATGAAACTTATAAATTCCAAGTTTCGTTTACATATCTTATCTCGTTCATGAGATATTGCGCATACAGATATACATACATCCATCCTCACACACAAACATCATTGATAAATTGGTCTTAAGGGATTCAGTAGACTTCAAAATATGTATTTCCGCAAAAATGTCGTCAGTAATTTTTTCATGATTCCAATACTTCCTTATAATTTGTATAAGAAAATGAAAATGCCATTTATAGACAAAAATTCATCGAAAACAAGTACTGGATAGATGGATGGATGTCCTTGTGCGCAATATCTCATGAACGAGATAAGATGTGGTAACGAAACTTGGAATTTATAAGTTTAATGAAAATACGTAGAGCTAAGTTGATTTTGAATGAAATTGAAAAACGACACAAAACAATAAATTCCATTTTTTTTAAATAGATTCAGCTGTAAAGAAAAGTTTCAAATAAAAGATGTTACTTCTAAAATTGAGAAAAACTAAATTATATATTTAATAATATATTTCATTAATCTTAAAATAGTAACAAAATCTAAAATATTTTTTACATCTATATATCAAATAATTGTGAAGTGTCAAAAATATATGTCTTTGAAACATTATAAAAGCAATATTTGTATAGTTAGACTATCAGACTAGATATTAATTAATATTTTAAAACTGAATTATAGTTACAATGAGAAAAAAAAGGTTCAACATGTTTATGTCAAAATAAAGTCATTCGCAAGGAACAAATCATACGTTCAGATCAGTTTAGTTTTACATGTCGAAGAAAGTAGTGTGGTTACCACACCTGTTTTTTTTTTAATTTAAAAATAGTATAAAATGTGCTAATAGTATAACCGATTACGAAACTCATTCTTTAATATATTATTATTTCATGTGTACTTGTTAAATACTTCTGAATCCACTCCTGTGCCATAACGAGACACACGCGTGGAGGACATCTGTCGGTGATAACACCATCCTCTCACCAATACATATACGGATTTCTAACTGTTGTGCTGTTGATGCGCTTTTTTCGTTTTTGTTTTCCGAAAACCTGATCAAGGCCTTGGGTGATTCCAGAGTTTGGTTCTGGCGTACGAAGGAAATAAGTATTCGCTTTTTATTATTTTAGTACTGATTACAGGTGTTTCCGCCGGTGGAAAAAATCGTGACTCATATAAATGATATGGAAACTCTCACTTATCATTTGAACTCTATATGTACCGTAGTTAATTCTGCGAATTTTTAAATTGCAGTTTTAGCCAGAATTATAATTTATTGATCAAGTTTAAAATTGAATATTTGTCGTGGGCAGCACAAAACTTCCCATCAAATGTTTCACTTTAAAATGATTAAATTTTTTATGATAAAAATTATCTTTGATAAATGTAAACAAATTTATTTGTTTACCAAATTTACATTCTCATGCGCATACTGTCGACTATGAGATTTTCACGGTAATACATGTTTTAAGGTCCCCTGAAATCATGAATTTATTTTCACCTTTATCTCAATGATGTCTGTGTGGCTGGATGGATGAGTCCGTATGTTCAATAACTCACGAACGCGTAAACATGAAGTAGCAAATGACCATATTGTGGCCAATGGCCAATGCATAAAAATATTCAAAATTAATTAATAATAAATTTTATTCAAATAGTGGACGCACAAAAAATCCGATTTTACTATTTTCGCCATGATGTGTGTGTGTGTGTGTGTGTGTGTGTGTGTGTGTGTGTGTGTGTGTGTGTGTGTGTGTGTGTGTGTGTGTGTGTGTGTGTGTGTGTGTGTGTGTGTGTGCGCGCGTGCGTGCGTGTGTGTGTGTGTGTATGTATTTTTACTTCTTATATTTTTATGAAGAGCCGATTAGATTTTGGATAAAATTGGTCAACTGGAAGTAGCAGTTCACTAGAAGCCCTTAACAGTTTTCCGTGAAAAGCACGGTAAATAAAATTTTTCAACAATTTATGTTATTTTGAAAAATGTAGAATAAATAATTTTACATCTGTTTGATTACATTAATTTTATTAGATATAAAGAAATTACATTTCATAAATTTTGCATTCCATGTACACCATGGAAACACTTTTTCTTCTCAATTTTTTACGAAATATGACATGTCATTGTGATTGAGAAGCTGTTTTCTTAGTGAAATATGTAAAGAAATTAAATTAATATAAGAAAGAAAATTTAATTTCTTAAATATTAATAGAAAATAAACAAATAAGAAGGTATTTTCCTGTATCATCAAAAACTATTTTGTACCATTTAAGAGGGAATTTATGTGCTGACACATCAGATTTTTTACTTTTTAATTCGATTCCTTGCTCTACAAGTCATTCCTATAAAATTTTAATCAATAAAACTCATAGTCCTGTTGTAATCACTACATATTGGCCATATTGTGGACCCACTGGTCTAGGTTAGATTAAATCAATTAACTATTAATACCTATATTACAATAAATCAATTAATTTTTGTATCACACACTTGCGAGCGGAGAAGCGCGGAGCAGCGGCGAGAAGTGAATAATATTCTCACCAAAGAATTCCGGCGAGTCGCTCCGCTGCTCAGCGCTTCGCCGCTCCAAAGTGCGCGTATACATCACATAAGAATATATGAATGAAAAAACTGCTCTTCGCCACGCTCTAGAGCGCGACGGCCTTAACTATATTAATGTCATTTGAATTATATATCAATACTATTATATTATAATAATAGAAATTTTAAATAATGTCGTTAACTTATCTCGCCGAATTACACTCAAGCATTTTATTTTCTTCGGATAAATTCCACTTACGGTGTCGTGATTTTATGAAAACAGTTTTCTTGTCAAATTGCTAGGTAACAAGGTTTTGTGACAAACAGAAATTTATCGGGCAAAATAAAAAGCTCTTGTGTAATTACAGTTGATTATTTCACTCATTACAAATTTGACCAATCAGAATGTCTCATTTTCAATTGTTGCGCATTTTAGATAAGTGATTTAAACAGCACCATGCTGTTTATTCGCGATTAAATTGAAGCTAGATATATATGCAAATTTTGAACATTTTGAAGGTATATTTAGCTGGATAATTAGTTGCAGCAGCAAGATACTTCCATGTTTTCCTATTTCACGTACACAAAGTCAATTTTGTGCCACTGTTTTTCTCAAAAACAATGCTACAAAATTGAATTTTGTGCAACTGTTTTTGGGGATTTATTATTTGTAAAATTAACAGTCTGTCAAACTTGGGGCTGTCATTGCTCACTTAAAATTATTGAATCGGAGCCCCTGCGTCGGGATTGCAGCCTGGGACCCGATAGGCCCCGCGGGCAAAGCCCCTTGGTGACCAGTGGTATATTAAACATGCCGTACAATTTTATTTTATTTTTAGTTTTATTGAATTTATGAACGTGAAATAGGAAAAGTAGTATGAACAACTCGTGTTACAATGCCTAATTGTAATACTCATATTTTTCGTAACTCGCCTGCGGCTAGTTTACGCAAACTATACTCGTATTACAAAAAAGGTCATTGTAACACTAGTTGTTCAATATACTATTTTTACCTTTACTGGTATTCTATATCTTTAAACATGCTGAATTATTCAATTCAAGCTAACACAAAGAAACACAAACAATTTGCTATAGTTACAATATAACAACAAAATTTCATGGTGCTTTTTGATTATGTGTGTACCGATTTATTTATGTAAAATGTGTAAAATCAATGTTTTAGTACAATTTCATCGGCAAGTATTAAAGTTTATTCTACGAATTCATGAAATAATCTTGACATATACCCCTCGTGCAAGAATTGAATCGATTAAATTTGATATGATTTCTAGCTTATGTAAAAAAATTTTGCTTTAAAAAAAGTGTAATCGTATATAATAATTTAAGATAAAAAAAAATTTTCAAATTATTATGTACTCAAACACTTTTTAAGCAAAATATTTTACATAAGCTAGACATGTCAAATTTAATGGATTAAATTCATAGCACTCATGATATAACTATTAAATATTTGTTTAGGATTATAGAAACCATAGAATGAATAAAATGTATGAAAGTGTATAGACAAAGGTATTCTGTAATCAACACAACGCGATAGAGATTACGTGATAGGGGGCTAGATGACAAGAACTTGGTTTGACGTATGAGTAGAATAATGTTTTGATAGACTTTTGTGCGAGCTTTTATTCCTAATTTATGATTTTATCAATTATTTACGTCATATTTAAATATATCAAATATGGTAAAATCCTGTTGTGCGTATAATTGTACAGAACGGGCTGCAAAAGAAAATGTTTCATTTGACACGAAAAAATTTCACGGGGAAAAATATTCGAAATCATATAGTAATTCATAATTCGTGGAAATCGAGTAGTAAACTTATGAAGTGAACTAGTTGTTCTTTACAACTATAAGTAAATATAAAAAATGCCGCCCGGTGCAGACCGCACCCCAAGATTCTTAAAATTCTCCATGTCGAATCTGTGATTTAATGTAGTGGACTATTCAGCCATGGCGCATTTGTTAACCATGTTTAGTTGATCTGCGATGTTCGTCCATTTTCGTGTAACGTTTGGTAGTACCTACATAAGACGCATTACAGTACACAGTCGCACATTTAACTTTGTAGACGACGTTCGACCTTGTAAAGTTCCTATCCACTGTGTACTTTGAGTTTCTAATGATATTATCATTTTTTCATCAGTTCCGTTTAATTGAGTCATGAAATGTTTTCTCCAGGTACTCAATGATATGTTCTTGCTAATTGAGACATTATTTTTCCTTTCTGAGTATTGCCAAATATTTGTTTCATTAGATATATTTCTTATTTTTACCTCCCGCACATCTTACGAGGGAGGTACAGGAATCACGGTTAAAAAATCGGTAGTGAGTTTTCAGTGGATGATCACGTTTTAGGGTCCCTAGAATACGATTTTAATAGTTTCGCGATGATGGCTGTATGTGTGTGTGTCTGTCTGTCTCTCAGTCAGTCTGTCAGTCAGTGCGGATCTCTGGAGTTACAGTTTCTCAAAAACTACTGAAAACTGAAAATTTTGATAATTTGTATATATCAATTTGGAAGAGCTGATTAGTTTTTGATGATAATCCAATAACCGAAAGTAATAATTGAAGATCTATCAAGTTATTTTGAAATATCTCAGTAAATTATGGTCAAATGACAATAATTTTTGTTATTAGAATAATATTTCAAATATTATTATCTACAATTATTATTTGAAACATTTTCTCCTACTATTGCCATTTACGCATTACAATATCTTAAAGAAAATTATATTTTGATATTTTTAAATCTATTAACCTGTGCTTTTTTAAATAACAAAACAACTCTTGAAAAATGTCTATTTTTGACATGTGTCATAAGTAAAAACTAAATTTTTTCCATGTATGAGCGTTTCTTGATAGTGGTGGTCCGAGTTCTTGTATCATTTGATAAGAAATCTAAAGCGGAAGGTATTGTGGTGTCCACAATAGATTTTTTTTTATTTGTTCGAGCTTTTGTTATATTTTTCAGAGTTCCCTATATTCTTTTGGTTCTTTTAGAAAGTCTTATTTTCTTGCCTTGCCGTTTCTCCATTTTTTTTTTAAGTTTCGTACTTACATTCTATTAACTCTACATTCGCTATCCAATCAGTTACTTTTTCTTATGTTGTTTTTTAATAATGAACTTTATATTTTCTATATTAGTTCATTTATAGCCTTATTACATTCATCTTCTTTCAATATTTTTTTCTTTTAATTTTTCTTGATTTTTTTTTTAACTTCATCTTACCAATTTATTCTTTTTCTGTTTCAATTCCTTTGCTGTTATTTTCTAACTCTATAACAAGTGGTTTGTAATCACATTCCTTTCTATCTGTTGCTGTGAAAGATTTTATTTTACCAATTGCTTTTTCATTCATAAGTAAATTGCCCTTCTTCGTCTCCTCGCGTATGTCCATTCAATATTTTCAATCCATTTTTTTCCAGGATATCTAGCTTTTTTCATTCATACGTACTGTTAATTATTTTGTCTTTTGATTTCCTGTTCTTTTCAGTCTCATCTTTAGTGTTAATAATATTTCCTTCTTCCCCTATTCTAGCTTTAAAATTTCCTTCTATTAATAAATTATATTCATCTATTTCTGTTTGCTTTGAATTAATTTCATTTCTCCTTTGATAAATATATTGTTTTATTTTCCACTTTTCTTCTTCTTTTAAGAGTGTTCGCTCTTGCATTTGTTCCATACTTCTTCCCACCGGTATCTCCATTATTGTGTTTCTAACTCCAGTAATTATTCCTTCTTTAATTCTTCTCCATTTATATTTCCTATTTGCATATACACATTTCCATTTAAATTTATTTGACAGTTTATTTTCCCAGTTCTTCCAGTCATTCTCTTCGATCCAAATTCCTACCAAACTGATAAAATCAACTCAATCGTTATTATTATTTTTTATCTAGAAATGTCCCAAAACCTATTTTAGTCCGATTTATATTATTCAGTGAGTTTATTTTGAATCGTTTTTTGCATCATTGTCTTCTCTTGGTACTGTTGGCCTTATTCCTTTGTAAAAAGTTCCTGTTGCGCTTCCTTTGATTGGCTTCTCGTCATATTTGTTATAGCTGCTAGTTCCTGGGCGATTCTCGATTCATGTAATCCGTAATCGGAAATAGGTTTTATATATTAGCTTGCAGGTGTTGGGTTCTGTCTCTTCGTTTCTTCCTTTTCTTTGCTTATAATATTTAATTCGTTTTCCTTCAACTTTTTCTTCCGATAGTTGTCTTTTCTATTCATTTTTGTCGTGCATCTTTTTTATTGCTTCTAGATATATTCTCTCAACTGCATGTCGGCTTGTTTCTGTTTCTATTAATCCGAATATTGCAATATATTTTGTCTGTTAATGCGTTCTAGTTCTCTTTATCGTTGCTCATGTTCACATATTCTTCTCTTATGTTCTTCAAGAAAGTCCGCTCTTAATGTGAATCTTTCCAACATTTCCTGTTTACTTTTTGCTATATCTGATTTTAAATCTATTATTGTCTCTATCATTTTCGTGTTCACGACTTTCGCCTAGCTCTTATGCAACCTTTCTTTCACACATGTGATGCAGTATCAACTACCCAGCAGTTCTAATGGAGGGTTATACAGAAGCAAATTTCTATACTGCCATCATTGATGTTTTCATTGAATTACGATGAAATTCACGTGGGCGAAATACAAACAAAACGCTGTCAAAATGACAGTTCTTGAAATGATGCTAAATATCAAAAATAGAGTGTATGTATGGTTTGTGCAATAGTGACTCCCCTTATTAATATAAAGCATATATGGTCAGTGTTTAATTTATTAAGTTTCCTAAATAATAAACCTCAAAAATAAAAACATAACCTTGTTAACCCTGCAGTGGTGGCGCGGAGTCTGTGAGACTCCAAGGATTTTAAATGTTCGGTTAATATCGGGAAGCATTGGGTTATTTCCGTGTTGGTTTCAGTACCTTCCTAACTATAGGTGAATTTTATTCACAATGGTATGCTTCGTGTAAGCTTGTGTATGTTGCAAACTACATTTTATTCATGATACCGTGACGTCACGGTATGTTGCGGTATGAGTCGTCATACTGACCGTATCTTACGCAGGTCTGGAACTGTGTAACTGAGCGGTTACTATCTCTATCTCATTTCTTTTCAAATAGCTGTCATTTGACAACTAACAAACGCGCTACAACAAAGAGTTTATAAAATGGAGAACGTTAAGATTTTAACTAATAAGAAATAATTACAAGTTTAAGCTACAAAAAATAGATAATTCACTCGCCACTAAATATTAAAATAAAAAAAATTTTGAGGTTAACTTGTATCATGTAACAAATCGACAGAGCATACCAGACACATTTTATTCTTTCACATACCGTTACGTCATGTTCATGACGTATAACTTATCGCAACCATACCGGCGCTTACCGATCGGTGAATAAAATTTGCCTTTTGTCTGTAGTACAGTTTACACAACAACTGCAGTGTGATACTTTTTCGTATTAACAGTAAAATAGCAAAAGAGTCTGTCAGACTCCGCGCCACTTGTCGCGTTACAAAATTTGTTAACTGCCGTCTCTAAATTCTGTGGATATTTTATAAGACTGGTAGGTTTATATGAAAGTGTTATGTGTTCTGATCTGTTACTATTTATTCTGTGTTATAGAATATGAATTTCTCCTATGAAAAGGAATAAGAGAGATTACTTCGTTTATTCAACGAAGTAGATACAGGGGATGAACTTGAGAGTGATGAACCTGAAGATAATGAAGATGAATTAGAAGAGAGACTTGAAGATACCGATACAGGACAAGAAGGTTGTGATAGTGACTCTAGCGATGAAGTTGTTGTAACTAAAAAACCTTAAACTCAGTGCTATTTTGGTCGTGATAATATAACTCGATGGAAAAAACATGTACCTGCACAGAATGTTCGCACACGTAATATAAATATAAAATAAATAAATATATCATCACGCCTTTTACCCATTATAGGTATGGCACTCTGCTTACGCAGATCTCGGTAACTGATATATTTTTTCGTATGAAATGCGGTTACCAGCCGTCAAGTCATAGCCCCCAAAGTTGTTAGTGGAGGAGGAACCACAGGGGTAAATGTAAATTGGCAACTGTCAGCTGTGGGATTCGAACTGAGGATCTCACGATCCACAGTCCGACACGTTACCACGGAGCTATTTACCCACACGTAATTGGAACAAAATTACACACTTGCTAGGCACAAAAGGAATTGCTAAAAACGCTAAAACACCTATAACATGCTGGGATCTTTTTGTGACAAAAGCAATACTTGAAATTACGAACAAGTATATAAATAATATATCTGAGGGTTACGACCGACCTAGAGCTGCTAAACTTACAGACAAAATTGAAATAAAAGCACTGATAGGACTTCTGTATTTAGCCGGAATACTAAAAAGCAATAGGTTAAATGTGGATAAAATTTGGGATAGAAAGGGAACCGGAATTGAAATGTTTTGGCTTACAATGTCACAGCAAAGATTTTTTTTTCTTCTTCGAGTTCTTCGTTTCGATGATTTATCAACTAGAGAAGAGCGAAGAGCGGTGAATAAATTAACCCCGATCCGTGTATTCTGTGAAATGTTTGTGGATAATTGCAAAATGAATTATTGTATTTCTGAGTACGCCACAATAGATGAGAAACTAGAGGGTTTTCGTGGTCGTTGTGGGTTTAGGCTGTATATTCCGAGCAAACCAAATAAATATGGAATTAAAATATTTGCCTTATGCGATGCTCGTATGTTCTACACGCAAAATCTAGAAGTTTATGTAGGCCTGCAACCAGAAGGTCCTTTCCGTATAAAAAATGATCCAAGTAGTATTGTTGAACGGTTAATAGCTCCAATCTCCGGCCCGGGAAGAAATCTTACATGTGACAATTGGTTTACATCAATACCGTTGATAGAAAAATTATTAGAATATCACAAATTGACTTACGTGGGAACTATCCGTAAAAACAAAAGGGAATTGCCTTTATTATTTGTAAATACACGTGATCGACCAGAAAACTCAAGTATTTTTGGATTTCGTAAAAACATTTCTCTAGTTTCATATGTTCCAAAAAAAGGCAAAAATGTGACTTTGGCATCGAGTTTCCATAATAGCGATACAATAGATCCTAAACCTGGAGACAAAAAAAAGCCCGAAGTAATTACTTTCTACAACTCGACCAAAGGCGGGGTCGACATGGTTGACCAACAGTGTGCTACGTATAATGTAGCCCGTAACACTAGACGTTGGCCAATTGTAATTTTTTATTCACTATTAAATATTGCGGGAATTAATTCACAAGTTATTTGTACTGCAAACAATCTCAACCCTGCTAATGACATGAAAATAAAAGCTTTTTTAAAATCAGTTGCTCTTTCACTCATAGACGAACATATGAAACGGCGTTCCACATTACAAAACGTGCCAAAAGAAGTAAGACTAAGAAGACAGGAGGTAGCTGGACGTCCGAAGTTCAAAATTTCAGGGATAACCTTGAAAATACAAGAAAATATTGTGTCAAGTGCAAAAATAAAAATAAAAGTAAATATTATTGCACAAAATGCAAAAATTTTCTTTGTCTGAAACATGCAAATATCATTTGCGATCTTTGTTTAGCTAAAGATTAGAATAAGATAAACTTATGTTTCTTATCTGGGCATATGCATATGTTTTCTATATTTTAAATTGTTTTTGTTATATATATATATATATATATATATATATATATATATATATATATATATATATATATATATATATATTTAGGTGACATTATGTTAGTGTTTTTATTATTTATATTTTTGTGACACATAAATTATCTTTATTTTCCGTTTTAAATTATCGTCAATAAAGTACTATTATTAAATAAATAATCATTTTTTATACTCAGCGTATTAAAATACTCGGCCTGACGGCCTCGTATTTCAAACAGCCGCTTCGTCTAGTAAAGTATCACTTTCCTGACTTATTATGTAATATACTATTACTTTTAAGTATATTTATTTATTTATTTTTTTAACTTATGACTTTGGTGTACTTATTACATTTTGACTCAGATTTTTTTTACGTGGTTTTTAATATGTTTGTATGTGTCCATGTTATTTAATTGTTTTTTTGCCACAACTTGTAAGTAATAGTTCTATATTTGTATTTTTTATTATTAAATTCACTATGTCACTTTACACTTACAGAGCCCTGAAGATGAAAGCCGTTGCTATCGAAACGTCGGTATAGTTTTTAATAAATATTTGACTGCTGGTCCGTTTTTTGATTTACCATTTCCTACATCAGTCGATCATCGCATCCTTTCATAAATAAATATATAAAGTTTCCATTAAAAACAGTTTACATCCAGATATTTTAATTTAAGTAATGTCTGTCAAAAACGTGTAAACAGCTATTGTTTTTAATTGCTTAAATATGTTTTTGTTTACCAATTTATTTATTTCTTGACAAAAGGATTTATTGAATTCATTCTGCAAACAAGTAAGATGTTATACCATGTATACCTTATGGCTCTCCATGTATATATCAAAAGAGGTTTTTAAAATTAATTTAATTTGATAGTAATACAGTTTTGAAATTTGCAATGAGAATCCTTAGAAATCTGGAAACACAGTAACACAAATATATAAAGTTTCCATTAAAACAGTTTTTTCTGAAACCGTCAGAAAAGTACCCACTTTCCTGACGCATTTGAGTCAGGAAAGGAGATCATTACATAACAGTCAGGTAAAGTACTTTCCTGACTCAAATAAATCATAATAAAATTAAACATGTTCTTTATTTATTTTTATCCGTAACAATATTAAATGTACAATTGTTTAAGGGTAAATTACTTGTTGCAATCGATAAATTTATTGGAGGTTCAGTGCGTTTATTATTTGTTTCTCCTGCTATTTTATTTGCAATATCAATTTTGTTTTGGATTGACTGATCTACATATCCCTCAGCCACTGCTGAGGATTTCCACCCTCCATGACGCTTCAGTGTGTAAATATCAGCGCCAGAATCGGCTATTAATGATGCCGATGACCGGCGAAAACAATGACCAGGAAACGCAACGTCGTTATTAATTTTTAGAAACTTCGCAATCAAATTGGGAATTTTTGAAAAGTATGGATGCCCACCGGTTGGATAGAGCATTTTTTTGCTCTGTAATTCACGAAAAAGCGACGATGGGGTGTATTTGGTTTTCTCAGAGCAACATATTTTTTGTAAATTTCTATAACATCTATTCCTTCTATTTTCCCGGCAATTGTAAATGTACGGGCAATGTTTGTTTTGGTATCGGGTATCTGTACTATTAGAACAGATCCTTGTTCTTGAATATCTTCCATAACCACTTTACACAATTCCTCGCAACGACAGGCACCATATACTCCGAAAATTAGAGCAACCTACGGTATTTAAAAAATAATATTTGTTTTAAAATTACAAAAAAAATTATATTACTTTTAATAATAAATATTGCTCGTCCGCTGCTCCAAGCAGAAATTGATGGATTTGTGCTCTGTTAAAAATTGATGATTTTTTGCTTTATAGCCGACAGCCTGGCGTTTCAAGAATGCAATTAACTTGGGAAATTTACTAATGTCCACGTTATCCCTCAAATTCAGCGACATCTGTAGCATTGAATATTTAGACAATAAGCTCGATGATTTCAGTCTTTTTGCATTCGAGGAAAAATAAGCAAGTAGCACTTTTTCTGACAACCTCTGTACTTTAAACTGATTTCTCTATTTGATGAAAATTTCATACTCTTTTTCATATCGGTCTTCTGATTTCCTCGGTAGTAAAGTTTCTACTGCTG
This sequence comes from Poecilus cupreus, assembly GCA_963942605.1. Classification (NCBI taxonomy): domain Eukaryota; kingdom Metazoa; phylum Arthropoda; class Insecta; order Coleoptera; family Carabidae; genus Poecilus; species Poecilus cupreus. The sequence continues at coordinate 22,024,637 of OZ012722.1, forward strand.
CAGCTGCCTTATTTAGGATTTCAGGAGGAGTACTTATTACTTAAATACTCCTTACTCTCTTTTTCTTCGCTATTTTCCAACATTTTACACACTAAAATCAATTACTTTTGACACAAAAATATTTTTCTTATTAGTCGTTGTTTTCACGTTTTCAACAGCTTTTATGATTCTTATAAAAAAAAATTAAAATATTTTGAATTAATCATAATAAATTATTATTATTTATTAAATTTAAACGGTTTCAGAAAAATAGTACACATAATACGTCAGGAAAGTGTCTTTACTGGACTCAGCGTATAAAAATACTCGGCCTGGCGGCCTCGTATTTCAAACAGCCGCTTTGTCTAGTAAAGTATCACTTTCCTGACTTTATGTAATATACTAATATTTACATTCAGATATTTTTATTTAACTATTTAAATAAAGTCTATCAAAAGCGTGTAAACAGTTATTGTTTTTTAATTGCTTAAATATGTTTTTGTTTACTAATTTTTTATTTCTTGACAAAAGGATTTATTTATTTCATTCTGCAAAACAAATAAGATGGGCGGTAAATGTTTTTTGTTTTTTTAACTTTTGATGCAATTCATTCACTTGTAAGAAGTATAAAAACCAGAAGAAATTCACAGTATTATCAAGTTAGTGTTCAACTTTCAACATGCGAGCATTTATTACTTTGGGTATGTATGATATATTAAGTCTTCAACCTTATAAAAGTATGGTGTATTTGTATTCAACAAGTAAAATTGTCTCCTTGGTAACCAGACAAACTAAAACATTATGTAAAATAGTGTAATTCAATAGTTTAATAGTTAAAAATGACACAAATAAACAAAAATAACAAAACAGCAGCGGTCGCCAACCCGTCGATCGCGAGTTACGGGTAGCTCGCCTGGATAATTCCGTTAGTTCGCAAGTATATCCGAAAACATTTAAAAATAATAGATTTTTCCGTAAATTATCATCTTCATTGACTTTTATTTTTACCTCCCGCCTACCTCTAGGTAAGGGAGGTATTGTTTTTGGTCAAAAAATTGGGTAGTGAGTTTTCAATGAATAAACACGTTTTAGGGCCCCTACAATACGATTTTACTATTTTCGCGATGATGTCTGTATGTATGTATGTATGTATGTATGTGTGTGTGTAGTCTGTGGCAATTTTTTCGTCTCGCATAACTCAAATACTATAATACCAAAAAATACAATTTTGTGAATTGTTGCTTCTTATATTTAAATGAAGAGCTGATTAGATTTTGGATAAAATTGGTCAACCGGAAATAGCAGTTTACTTGAAGCCCTTAACAGTTTTTCGTGAAAATCACAATTAAATTTCATTTTTCAACAATTTATGTTATTTTGAAAGTTGAAGAATATTGAATTTTACATGTGTTTTGATTACACTAATTTTATTAATTTTCATTAGATTTAGAGATAATAAAATATAAAGAAATTAGATTTCACTTGCATTCTTAGTACACCATGGAAACATTTAAAAATTTTCAATTTTTTACGAAATGTGACACATGTCATTGTGATTGTGAAGCTGTTTTCTTAGTGAAATATATGTCAAAAAATTAAATAAATATACGAAAGAAAATTAAAATTCTCAAATATAAATAAAATAAACAAATAAGAAGATATGTTTCTATATCATCAAATACTATTTTGTACCGTTTAAGAGTAGTATTGGGCGGGAGATTATGTGTTGGCCACATCAGATTTTTAAAAATATCGTTAAAGTAGCTCACGGCATTGAAAAGGTTGGCAACCCTTGTTCTATGGCAACTAGAAATGCTGAAAACAGAATATTTTTTTTAAGTTTAACTGTTTTGAACTTTTTTTAATGATTTAAATACAATTTTTTATGTTTGAAGTATAAAAATAGTATGTGATATTCGGAGTAAATGAGATTCGTTTTGCTCGTCGTTTACGCATACATACTCAGGGGCGGATCCTGACTTCGATGGGGGGGGGGGGGTCATAGAGTTATTTTTGTACCGGGGGGATCCGCATCAGAATATTAAAAACATATTTATTTGCTCATATTTTATTATAGCTTAGATGCTGAATAATCTTTAGAATTTTTTAGAACATCTTTGAACAATCTATTTAGATTATAAAAGCAACTCGTCTTTTAGAAATATTGAGAATAATAAATAAACTATAGTTTTTAATTAACAATCATATTACAATCGTAGATTTTTAGAAAACATTTTCCATTTAATTTCTTTAAAAAAATAAGTTCTTTATGTTGTGTATCTTAACTATTGGGGCTGTATTAAAAAAAGGTTTCATGCTTGGGGGGGGGGGGGGGGTTCATGACATGCATAAGCAAACTAAGCACGTGCTTAGGGCCCTCGTGAAATAGGAGCACACGAGAATTTCTATCAAATTTTATTTTTGGCAGGTGTATACACATTTTATGTTAGATTATTTTTTGACGTTTTTTTTAAACCAATGAAATGCTTAATTGTATGTCACGTGTTTGCGTTTTAACCAATCCTGTCATTATTATACTGATCATACAGCTCTAGTGATTATTTCCGGGAATATTCCCTGTAGCTTTTTTGTTTTTGTTGACAAATGTCAGATGTCAGATAGTTATCAACAAATAGAACACTGAAAATACAAATGCAAATAACATTTTATCTTTCAAATACTTTTGCTAACATCTTTCATTTGAAACTTTTTCTCACAGCTGATTCTATTTTTGAAATAAATGGAATTTATTGTTTTGTAAACTTCCTCTTCCGGTTTTTAATTTCATTCAAAATCAACTCAGCTCTTCATTTTTAATGAAACTTATAAATTCCAATTTTCGTTTAGATATCTTGTCTCGTTCATGAGATAATTGCGCATACGGACATCCATCCATCCATTCTCACACCCAGACATCATTGAGAAATTGGTCTTTACGGATTCAGTGGACGTCAAAATATATATTTCCGCAACAATCTCGTCAGCGATTTTTTTCGTGATTCCGATACAGTGAAAGCTTTCATAAGCGGACACCGATGGTTCCAACTTTTTTGTCCTCTTATGGGAGATGTCCGCTTAGAAGAAAGCTCTATTTAAAGATATGAAAAAAAAAATCAAGTCAAATTTACTAGGAACTTTTTTTTATTGAAAATATGTAGTTGAAGAATATGTATATATACATACTTCAAAAACTATATCTAAAAAAAAATAATAATAATAATATTACGTACATAAAACTAAAGATTGAATACAAAGCAAAACAACATATTTGAACATATCGAAAAAAAGATATTAATAATACGACTCAATATTTTTTAGATGTTTAAACGCAATAAAATCTTCTTTTTTAGGTTTTAACAACCTTCAAGGCATCGACATAGGAATTTATGGGACTAGTATCTTCTTCTTTGTCTTCTTTTGTATTATAACTTTCCCGAACAACTCTGATTTCTTCATCTACATGATTTTCGTTTTTCTTTCCATTTTCTTCTCTATTTTCGTCCATTTTTCTTAAGTAAACAAACTTTTATATCTAAATTAATGAAGTCATAATCTTTGTCTCATAATCTGTTCAGCTTGAGTTTTGCTTAATTTGAATCTAAAATTTGTGAAATAAAATTTATAGCTTGTTTAAATAAAAATGCTACAATAGTCATACATTTCATCCAATTTGCGAACACTTAAATGTTATCGCTCTGCAAGGTTACTCAGTTAATCACCTCCATTTTCTGCCTTAATATAAAAAACGTTTTCTGGGTGTTATTGTCACACAAGTTTCAAACTATGAATCTCGGACACATATAAAACACTGCACTTCTGTAAATAGGGTAACCCCCTGTGTTAATGTTACCTTGAGAGGAAATACTGAGGCTCTTTATGTCTGGTTTCGGAGTTTCGCGTCCGCTCATGAGAGCGTTTTGGGCCTGTCGGGAAAAACTGTGCTGTCCGTGTCCGCCCGGTAGAGAGTGCGCTTATGAGATTGTGTTTTATATAGGAATTGATACCCAAAAACACGGTTCCAAAAAAACTGTCCTGTTATGAGTGATGTCCGCTAGTGGGAGCTGTCCGCAAAGGGAACTTTCACTGTACTTCCTTATACTTTGTATAAGGATAGATTTAGTGGCATGCCTGATGATAAAGTCAAAAATTAATCTTATTCAATATAACTCGAAAGTTCGATAATTTAGAAAATAATTCTCCAGTATATTTCTCAAACTTGTTGCCATTTAGCCATAGCCACTCAAGCCCTACGGCCTTATGGGCTTTCTAATTGCCTGGCAACAAGTATTCGAAAGATCTGTCAAATTATTTTTATTTTATTCTCACTCTCTTGTTATATTATTGATTATTTTCACAAATGAATAATAAAAAAAAAAATAAATTCCAAATAAATTATGAACAAAAATAAAAAAAATTAATTTTGTCTTTTTGAGAGTTATCTACGATTGCGCTTCTGAATAAGATAAAAAAATATGAATTTATAATATTTCTGTATTAAAACAACAGCATTAATTAAACATGTTTATTTGCAATCAATTCTCGTTTACATATATTTTTTCGAGTTAGGACGATTTATTTGATAGGCGAGTACCTTGAACCCTGAACGCGTATTTCTTAGGGCCCTCAACGGTATTAGTACGGCCGTGACCCAAAGTATCACATTTAATCCTAATAACACAATATACTATCACTAGCAATATATTCATGATTTATGGTTGTAATGTTAAAATTCAATTATACGATGACTGAAACGAAAATATCAATACAATTAAAAATTGTTCAAATGCTTATCTCATACCAGGCAATAGAACTCGACAATAATTGTAGATCTCAGGTGTTCAGTGGAATGAGGAACATAGGATAATGCATACAGGTAGTAATGCAAAACCGGAAATTTTTTTTTGAAATAGGTAAATTCGAAAATATTTCCGAAAATATTGGGAAACATTGAAAAAACATATTTTTATTGACAAAAAAATTGTATTTCGTAGCCTTAAATATTTATATTAATACATTTATCTGTCTGATAATAATAGTTATTTGTTTAACTAGGCACCAAAATACCAGATTTACAGCAGAGGCTACCGAATCTATAAATCTGTGTTTAGTGCCGTGTTCCACACATATTTTTTTAAATTAATATTAATTTGATGATTATTTATATACCTATTTTGAACGTTATTGCTGTCAAATTACGTTACCATGCTTGTGTGTTACGGTTGCTATATATTTATTGACGATTGCTATGAGCTTGTTGAGCGGTTGTTATGTAAAATATTTTTACAGCCTAGGCATTAAAGTGACACTTTACAGTCTGTTAACAGTCCGTGAAGTGTTTTATCTTTAATTTACCATTCATTAATTGTTGGTAAATTGCAGCAAATTTCGTTAGATTTTAAGGATGTTTCGGTAGATCTACCGACAAATCGGTAGGGTTGGCAACACTGCACACACTGTGTCTGGGTTAGATGGGTGTTAGCCAGCGCTCACTAACTGATCGGGAAGCGTTTCAGCACTTACTGAGGGGAATGGTGCGATACGAACGTTGGTCAGTACTTTTACTCACTGATCAAAAGGTAGTGCACGTCGGTTAGCACACACTGACCAACAGATAGAAAAACTGAAATACGATCCTGTTATTTTGACACTTTTGCCGCCGTAAATCAACTTGACTGACCTGACCCTGGCAAAGGTACTAGCCCAAATATAGATGTACTACATACAAACTATAACGGCTAAGGCAAAGCACTCACCGAGTCAGGAAAGGTACGGAAACGGACCGTGAATTATCCTCGAAATACTTAAAGCAGTATTTCCTCTTTTCGGCAGCTATCACCTGTCTAGACTAGCTCACGTCAGGCAAGAAGTCTCTACTAAGAAGGCACACTTTCTCAATTTTCACTAGTCAGAGCTCGTATTTATACCCGAAATTCTCCCACAAAACCAGGAAAGTAAATTGTAAAATACAGTTAAAAATACAAAACACGATTCAGGTTTGCTATTTTTAAATCAAATTTATATGTTGATTGATTTTGATTTTCTTATATTTTAAAATGAATAAACTATATCCCAACCGGGATTCGAACTAAAAACAGTTGGTATGTCAACGAACATGCAGTCCGCCTCGACTATTCATCTTTATATATAGAATTCCGATTTGCGTGTGTTCGTAATTCTTTTCCTTCTAAACGGCTTGGTCGATTTTGATGAAAATTTTGTTTGTACTAACGGGGTCAAATAGATGATTCATGCAGTTAACCATCCAGATGAACCCATAAATAAAAAAAAATAAAAATCATCAAAATCGGTCAAGCCGTTTAAGAGAAGACGTGGCCGTGGTCACACTGAACCATCAATATTGATCGTGCACAACCGAGCAAAAATCAAACTTTACTTTGACAATGCACATAATCACAGTGCGCGCAACGATCATAATCGCATAACATCGTGTGGCGTCAACTTGTTTGAAATATCAAACTTGTTTGAGTTTCGTACCTCGCTCGATGCTGTTTATCGAAACAGGCAGTTGCAGTGTCTTTGATGAATAACAGATGACAGATTGTAACCTATTGAGTTGGAGTTGTTTGTTTATTTACCAAAAGAAAAAATACAGAACCAACAGAACAGTGGACTGTCAACGAGATTGACGGATTAATAAATTTAGTACGATCAAATGAAAATCTGTACGATTAAAGCAGAACAGGCTAAATACATTTATGTTACTAAATACAAATAAATTGGCTTCTTTTATTTTAATCACTTATCAAGAAACGACGAATATTAATATACTACCAACAGTTATTGGTAGAAGCCAAATTAATTTTAAAAATAACTTTCCACTTCTTACTACTTTATGCAGGAGTGTGACCACTCACAAGAAAAAACGATTGATGGAAGTCGATTCACGTGAATCGATGGATATTGATCGATGCAGTGTGACCTTTACCTTACGATCACCGGAATTGAACCAGGAAAATCCATGTTTCTCATACGGGCTATGCCTATTCACGGGTCGGCAAACCGTCAGACCTGTACCTTTATACACCAAAAGGAATAACCAAGAATATGGTGCATAAATTAGCATTAAGATAAATAATTCATTTCAGCATTAATTGTGTAGATTAAAGAGATCCACTTTTTTTTAATTTTGTTCTTCGTTGTGATTTGTGGCATTTCAATTATACTGAATAAAAGATTTTATTTCAAGAAATGTATTTTGCTAGCGAGATCTGTTGCAGAACAACACCTACCTATTGAGTCCGCTAGTTCATTTATAAACAACCGTGTTTCGTTATTTAAAGGTGACATCATCACATTTTTACTCTCCGCCACATCCTGTAAGGGAGGTATAGGAATCATGCTAAAAATTGGGTAGTGAGTTTTCAGTGGATGAGCACGTTTTAGGGTCTCTAGAATATCTGTGTAGATCTCTGGAGTTACGGTTTCTCAAAAACTACAAAACCGAAAAATTTTGATCTATTGTATATATCAATTGTATCCCCTTTGAAAGAGCTGATTAGTTTTTGGTGATAATCCAATATCCGGAAGTGGTAGTTTACATGAAGCCCTATCAAGTTATTTTGAAATATCTCAGAAAATTATGGTTTAATGAAAATTTTGTTATTAGATTAATGTTTAAAATATTATTATCTACATTTATTGTTTGAAACATTTTCCTCTTACTGTTACTATTTTTGAATTACAACACGTTAAAGAAAAATTATATTTTGATATTTTTGTTTAAATCTGCTAACCTATGCTTTTTGGAAAAACAAAACAACGGTTGAAAAATGTTATTTTTTGACATGTGTCATATTTTTTTGAAGGGATGAGCGTTTCTTGATACTGGTGGTCCATGTTCCTGCATTGTTCGATAATAAATCTATGGCGGGAGGTATTGCGGTACCCACAACAAATTTTTTATTAAATGCATTTACAATTTTTTTTTTGAATATTATATCCTCGATTTAACCAGGGGAATGTTCATACGAGTAGCATGTTTGTAATACGTTTTATAGCAATATTTACAAAAATATTCATTATTGTTCTATTAAGTATAATGTAACCATATTTTTTTCTTTATTCTATCTCATTTTGTATTTTAGTAAAAAAAAAAACACTGGATGTAATTATATTATTTACGTGTGTAACATGCTCTGATCTAACCTCGTTCATCGTGTGTTATTTTATACATGTTAGAATATGAGGTTATAAGTGTAGTAATATTGAAAAATACATAAATTCTTAAATTTCAACAAAAAGAAGAAATAAACATTGCCATTAAAATTTTCTGCAAGGCCTTCAGCAATTTCCAATTTTTTTCAATTTCCACGTAAATATTTACAACACTACTTAGCGGTATCTCAATTTCGATGAGTCATTATTACTATCTTTTGAATTATAAGAGTTACAAGATAAATGTTTAAACTCGATGTGCACTTGAATGATCACAAAAAGAATTTACAGTTCATTAGATAATTACGAAAATTTAAATTTATCAAATTTCTTCAGTGTCTCGTAATTCATAAGCAGGTGTATATTGGGAGAATACTTTAAATAAATAAGAAACATACCTGTATTGAGTATTTGATTGTAATTAGTAAAAATTCAATTTGAATCTCAAATATTGCAGACTACAGTCTATTAAATAAATATGGTATTGTTTTCCAGTGTTGTGCACAGCCATTCTGAGCATGCATAGCGTGCATGCGATCGACTATAAAAAATGTATTCAAGGCTCAATTGATTGCCTCAAGGAGTGTTATGATCCAGTTTGTGCGTACCATCAAGTTGACTGCAATTCAACAGCAACTACATACAATTGTTATGCAAACCAACATTGCCTCGATGTTTTCAAAAAATATTGTTACACTGGAAGTAAGACAGGATAATGAAATTTATCGGAATATAATCTGCAATGTAACCTTTTTTTTCTTTTTAGCTATTATAGTAGCTGATAATAGTGATAACTGCGGTGATGCGAATCTTAATTGCCTTTTCTTCAAGGCTTTGTCACATGTATGTCCTAGTGAAGTGATTTCGAATCTATGACCCGTGGGTCAGACAATTGAATTTTAAAGATGTTTAGTTTAAAAAATATTCAGTTAAAAAAATTTCAACTTAACTCTATTGCAAATGGGCATTAGTGACCCACGAGCTAGTACTAAAAAAAATATAAACAAAATTTGACCCACGTCTCAAAAAGGTTCGCCATCCCTGTCCTAGTGGTTAAATACTTCGTATTATATTTTTAAGAAATGTTTGAAATTTTTGTAATTGATTCAAACTATTTTATAGTTGTAAACTATAAAATGTAATTCCGTAATTGGTCATTAAATAAAAAGTATGCAGTATGGAAAATTTCTCGTATTTATTCCATTTTCTGTCCATTTGTATTTAGTGTCTATTGGGATCTCGAAAACTATACAACGGCCACAAAGTAGGTTCCTAACTATTAAGCCTGTTTTACATTATACTTTTTTCGTCTATTTCCATACTTTTTTTGTCTAGATTTGTATCCGAGTTTCATGCTAGAAGTATCTAGCCAAATTTAGACGAAAAAAGTATAATGTAAATCAGCAGATTTCTCGGATGGAAATAGACGTTTCTAGTATAGAAATATGAGTTCGGCTCCATTTTTCTATTCGATTTTCATACTAGATACATTGTGCGCATGCGTTACATGATATACCAACATTCATTTATTTGTGTTTGGTTGAGGTTAGTTTTGTCAGCTCGTTCGTCGTTCGTGTTTATTGTTTTGTATACAATTACTTTAAACAAAAATATAAATATGGCACAAAAAAATGGTGCTACGAACTGCAACCTATTTTGTATCAACTAAGTAGATTATTAAATTATTTTATTTCAAATACATGTCAGTGTTGCCGATTGTACGATAATTATTCTTTGAAATTGAGACAAATACCATAATTTTGAGTGTTCTTTACAATAACATGTCAAGAACAGTCACTTGCTTTTGAACCGTTGATTGACTTAAATTTACCTTTAGTTGGCAACATGAACTGATATCGTATTATTTCGGCATAAAACGAATTATTCCGATTACAACACAAAAAAAGTATGAAAATAGACGAAACTCGGATGGAATTAGACAAAAAAAGTATAGACAAAAAAAGTATGAAAATATACGAAAAAAGTATAATGTAAAACAGGCTTTAGACTAGACGATCAAAGCCCTCCCCCTCCTTGTGCTGGTACCTTGTCGAGGTGGAGGGGCTTGTGTGGTCTCAATGGAAGCGCCGGGCGCTGGCTGGTGCTCTCAGGGAACTCACCTCGGGCTTAAGAACCTGCAGCGTGGGTTTCCGGGGCGGAAGGCACGCCACCGGCAGGGCCTTAATTGGCTTCGGGCTGGTGAGTTTGTTGCCGCCGGGTCGGCTGGGGGGGGGGGGGGGTCCGCCTTAGGCCTAGAAACCTACTGCATGGATCCCTGTTCCCAGATCGGGGTGGAAGTTGAGATCCAGACTAAAGTCAGCACCGGGTGGATAGGGGCTGCGCGAGTCTACGGAGACTCCTATCTAGGAGAAGGAAAACTCCGAACTAAAACCATATGTAATGTGGCGTCTGTGCTGTCCTTATTGTGGATGCGGCAGGGTCTGCCTACCTGCCTAGGAGAAGGAAAACTCCGAATTAAAACCTTATGTAATGTATTGTCTGTGTAGTCCTTCTGTGTGGATTTGACAGGGTCTGCCTACCTGTCTAGGAGAAGGAAAACTCTGAAACCCAAACCCAGGTGGACGCGGACTCGTTGGCCTTGGCTGGCAACCCGTCTAGGAGAAGGATACTCCGAAATCAAACCCGGAGTGAACGAGAATGAATGGAGTACGCACGAGTGAATGGAGTGGCTGAACTGCCGCCTCCCTTGTTTTTTGTTTTGTTTCAGGAGCGGCAGTGGCACCGGAGGGCTACCAGTGAAAACCCCAGGTATCCTAACGGCCCTCTACGACCAGCATTATGATGCAGACCACCCAGTTAGGTGAAAGCCTGGGCTACGTTGCAACCTGCCGTCTTTTGGCGGCAGGACCTCGTAGCCTTACCGGAGATCCGGAAGGGTCTCCTAGGGAACTGGAGTCTGCAAGTGATTATGCTGTGGCTATGGCAACATCTATGCGAAGAGCACTGGGGAAGAGTAGCGGGTAGCCTGAGTCCTGACTTCAGGCTTCAAGATGAAGCTACCATGGATGGCCCAGCCATGGCGACCACGGTAAGCTCGGAAGGGGGCCCTGCTAAGATGGCACCGCCTAGAGGAACGGCAGCATCCAGTACCCTGTTCAAAGACATGTATTTTGCGGCCACTGCTGGAGGGCTGCAACTACGCGCGGCCATGGGCGGGACCTGCCAAGAGCGTGCATCGGAGCACTCCGTGGTAAGTGGCCTTTTAGCCATAGACATGGCATCTTCCGGTAGTATTTTTAGGACTGATCAAGATAAGACGAAAAACAGCGATGAACAGGACATTGAGCAAACGAATAAGGATGGAAGAGAAAAAGAAGAGATAAGCGGCAATGCGAACAACCCCCTTCAAGGGAAAGCATTAAAAAGAACCCCCCCGGGGAAGCAGAGATCTTTGTCCATAGACATGGGTACTGTAGCAAAAGAGGAGGCCGATAGACTCAAACGCAAGTGGGAGGAACTAACCCCTGACGTTATATTGTTATTGACGATAAAATTCCAGACCCAAAGAAACAAAGGCAGGGAAAAGGAACACAACCTAGAAGGGACCAACATCTTATACCGGGCTTCATCAAAAAAGAAGCGCTAACCGCTAGTGGTTTAGATCAGACGGGCGAGTGGAGTACCAATGAAATGGCGAAACTCGTGAGGCAAGTGGAAGACCTCAAATATCTGTGCTTGACGGCCCATCCGAACATACAGAAGCAAATCAAGGCAGCGGTTAAACTGTTAGCAACACAGGTAGTACGGGTTGAATACGCTTACAGGGTGGCAAAACACCCTACACCTGAAAAGCGTCCAACTATAGATAAAGTGGAGAAGGGGTCGCAAACAATGCCCCAACAGGAAAACACCCAGGTGAGAAGACCTACCCTGGAGGAAGTTAAGAGGGAAATAGAAAGTAGCTCAACATTTGAAGAGGTATCTACGACTGCCGAAATGTTCTGGCCTGATGAGGCATACAGCTGTACCACACAGGAGGAGGGCAACTTCTTGGACGCACCCCTGGAATATGTCCTGGCGCATGGGGTGCGGGACAGGATAAGAGGAGGGTCAGGAATGCAGCAACTGACATTATGGTATTTGGCGCAGCAACAACAAGGAGTAAAAGACAATAGGGTCATTCACATTGCTACCCGAAACGAGACAGCCGGCGAGGAAAGCCAGGAAGAGGGCAAAATCCGACACGTGTACTGCATTATGCCAAAGGAGGAAGAAGGGAAAGTAACGCCTGAAGCACTCTTCGAGAGCCTCGTAGCGCTGAAAGGCATACTTCAAAAGCATAAGCACATGAAAGTGGCGATCCCTAGGATAGAGGCGGGAAAAGGTAGATTAAAATGGGCCTTTGTTAGAAAAATGCTGGAGATCATCTTCTATGGCACAGGCATCCACCTCCAAGCATACAGCTTACCAAGGAAAACCAAGGAAAAAGGTGCTGAAAAACCGGAAAGAGACTCCGTAAAGAATTCCAATGAGGAGGAGTGGAAGGTGTATACTAAAAAGAAAAAGGGTGGCGAAGAAAAAGAAGGGAAAAAGACCTCCCCGGCAGGAAGGCAGAACATAAGGCCAAAATGGAAAAATGATGCCATCCTTATCAGCACCAAAGAGGGAAGCTTCGCAGACATGGTTAAGAAAATCAAAAACGAAGTGAAACCGGAAACCATAGGGGTCAAGGTAATGGCAATCAAAAAGACTCGAGCAGGTGACATCCTCATTGAAATCGAAATCGAAATGAGAAGGCAGGGAAACTCCATCAGGCTATAAGCACGGCTACTGGAAACGGGAACCCCAAGCTTATGAATAAAGATACCAAAATGAAAACGTTGGTGGTTAAAGGCCTAGAGGTGAACACAACTGAGCAGGAAGTATTAAAAGGGCTGGAAGTTGTCGCGGGGGAGGAGAAGGTAGTCCTCAAGTCACTAAGGCTAGCGTATGACGGCACGCAAACTGCAGTGATTACCACCAATGAAAGCGTCGGGAATAAACTCCTAACCCAACCGGTGAAGATAGGGTGGGTGCTATGCCGTACCAGAGAATGGGAGAATGTCACCCAATGCTATAAATGCCGCGGATATGGCCATGTAGCAAAGGCATGCCAGGGTAAGGATTACACAAACTGTTGCAATAATTGCGGAGCTGAGGGGCATAAACTGGCTGATTGCAGTGAACAACCGAAATGTCTCTCCTGTGGTGCAAGCGGACACCGCAGCGGCACAGTGAAGTGCAAAATGCACAGAACAGCCTTGGAGGAGCCATCAGCGAGCCCGGCCTTCTTACCAGTGACAGGACATATGCGGATAAAAGACACAATGCAGCAATTAGAATATGGTCCAGGAACAGGACTGTTTCTAAACACGGGCAAGGCGAGGGCTTTGTCTGGGTTAAAATAGGAGACATAACAACCTACAGTTGCTACTTCTCTCCCAACAGGCCAATAGCAGAATATGAAGCGTATCTCCTTGACCTGCTAAGAAGCATCAGGATGGATACCGACGGGAAGGTGCTCATAACTGGGGACTTTAATGCAAAATCCCCAGAATGGGGAAGCCCACAGACAAAAGAGGTGAAAGACTGACTGACTGGGCAGCTACTCTGGATCTCACCATCTTAAACAAAGGATCCACTCCTACTTTTACAAGGGGCGCTTCAGAAAACTTCTTGGACCTCACGTGGGCGTCAAACCCAGTTGCAAAACTGATTGACACCTGGGAGGTCCTCGAAGAAGAAACATTAAGTCTACACAGTTATGTGGTCACTAGAGTTGGGGAAAAGACAAGAACTAAGAGGAAAGCAACTGTAGGCTGGTCTACCTATAATCTTGACCAAATCAAGCTCAAAGGGGCGATACAGGCGGAAATGGTGGATATACCCACGGACGCTAAACTACTTACCCAGAAACTGAAAAAGGCCTGTGCAGAAGCATTGCCGCATAAAAATATGGCGAAGTACCCCCCTGTGTACTGGTGGACAGCAGAGATTGCGGCACTCAGGAAAGCGGCGTCAGCCGCCAGGCGCAAATACCAGCGAAACAGGAAAAGGAAGACGGAAGCAGAATGTGAAAGGGAGAGGAACAATGCTAAAGAAGCGCGCAAACAACTCCGGGATGCCATCACGAAATCACAAAAGAAGTGTTGGCAATCACTCTGCGACGAGGTGGACCAAGACATATGGGGGGATGCTTATAAGATCGTTTCTAAAAGATTTAAAGCCAGAAAGGCACCTCAAAAACTGAGTAAGGAAAAGCTGGGGGAAACAATCCACCTGCTCTTCCCACAGATGCGCCAGTGTAACTGGATAAGGGGAAATGGGAATCAGGACGCAATACCCCCGCTTACCGAAGATGAAATCAGACAAGCAGCGGCAAAAATGAAACGGAGGAAAGCCCCTGGTCCTGATGGAATTCCCCCGGAAGCCATTAAAATAATGGGGGAAGATAACCCACTAGTCCTACAAAGGATATTTAATGACCTGATCATGTCTGCGGAATTTCCCGAAGAGTGGAAAGTGGCTCGTTAGTACTAATTAGGAAGCCAGGCAAACCCATAGGAGATCCAGCATCTTATAGACCCCTTTGCCTCCTCAGTACGGTCGGAAAAATATACGAACACGTAATACACAGCAGGTTGAAACACGCTATCGGTGAGGCAGGAGATCTTGCTGAAAACCAATACGGCTTCAGAGAGGGACGCAGCACGTTACAAGCTATTCGGAAGGTAGTTGAGGTGGGACAAGAAGCCAGAGCAGGTAACTGGAGACAGAAGCACCTTTGCGTGCTGATAACTTTAGACATCAGCAACGCTTTTAACTCGGCTCCATGGAGGCAAATTGTCACACGGTTACAAGCGATGAAGATCCCTCAATACCTGATTGAGGTGACCAAGGCGTACCTGAGTGAGAGAAAGCTTGTGGCGGAGAGTGACGAAGACGTTATACAAACAGAGGTAACGTGCGGTGTCCCTCAAGGGTCGGTATTAGGCCCAACACTGTGGAACGTGCTCTACGACGGGGTTCTAAGACTGGGTCTACAAGAAGGCGTAACCACAATTGCGTACGCCGACGACCTTGCGATTGTGGTACGCGACAAAACGGCCGAAGGGCTTAGGGATAAAGCCAACCAGGCTACAGCGGAAATTGCCGGCTGGATAAAGGAAACAGGGCTTAAGCTAGCAGCCCATAAAACAGAGGCTCTAATGCTGTCAGTGGCGCGAAGATGCAGAGGCATCCAATTCAACGTTGAAGGACAAGTGGTCGTCCCATCCAGGAGTATATGGTACCTGGGGGTCACGTTGGGCGAGGGCTCTACCTTTGCCGTCCACATAGAAAACATCACCAACAGAGCAGCTACCATAATCGCAGCGCTGAGTAGGATTATGCCGAATATAGGACGGCCACGTTCCAGCAAAAGGAGATTGTACGGACACGTGGTGAGTTCGGTGATGCTGTATGCTATTCCAATTTGGAAGAAAGCTCTTAATATAGAGAGGAATAGGAAGAAGCTTAATAGCGTGCTAAGATCAGTAGCTATCAGAATAGCAAGCGCATACCGAACCGTGTCCGGCCCGGCAATCCTCCTAATAGCTGGAACGCCTCCTATTGAATTCTTAGCTGGAAGGGCAGAGGCAGAGGTAGAGGGAACGACAACTACTGAAAAGAATCACAAAATGCTCACCGAATAAATACAGCCGTGGATCTTGAGGAAACATGGGGAGGTAGATTACTACTTGACCCAAATCCTTACAGGACACGGCTGCTTCCGGCAATACCTATATCGGTTCGGGAAAATCGATAACCCCGCGTGCGACCTTTGTTGGAGTGAGAATGATACGGCGGAATATACAATATTCTGGTGCCCTAGGTGGAACGAGCAAAGAGGACAGCTGATAGAACAAGTAGGCCCAATAACTCCGGACACCCTTGTACCTTCAATGTTGCAAATTGAAGAGAACTGGATAGCAGTCGGCAACTTCGCAAGGATAATTATAAGAAGTAAAGAACAGATAGAGATGAATCCTCGACAAGAGAGATAGAGATAGAGGGCCAATAAGGCTGATTATTTTATATGGTACCCTGAAGAAATGTGATAAACAGTACCGGGGTACCATAGGGTCCAAACGAGGGGTTTTTTAGTCAGTAGAAATCTGACAGTACTCACTAGCACGGGCTAGTGAGTCTCTTGTAGAAGATTTTTCCCCTCGTGCCGTTAAAAAAAAAAGACGATCAAAGCCACCAGAAAATGTGGATATTCTGAGAACAAATGGAAAATTACTGAGTACACTGTTTATCAATATTTATTAAATGTCTCTCTTCGGTATCTCCAGTCGTTATTAATTTGTAATTATTAGCTTGAATACATAACTAGCACTTATAATTTATGTAATTTCCAAATTGCTAACACAGCCATCTAGTGCCAGAATATAGAATTAAATGTAATTTAATTTATATTGTTACATACATTTTACGAATAAATGTTGATTCTAGAAGAATAAGGAGTTACAAATAAATAAAGGTGTTACTAAACGAGAGTGAATATTGTTTTTTCCAATTTCCTGTTTTTCTCAAAAACAGTGCTATAAATTTGAATTTTGTGCAACTATTTTTGAGCAATTTATTATCTGTAAAATTTAAATTTTTTTAAACTTGGGGCTGTCATTGCTCACGTAAAATTATTCAATCGGAGCCTCTGCGTCGGGGTTGCGGCGTGGGGCCCGATAGGCCCCGCGGGCAAAGCCTCTTGGTGATCAGTGGTATATTAAACATGCCGTACAATTTTATTTTATTTTTATTTTTATTGAATTTATGAACGTGAAATAGGAAAAGTAGAATGAACAACTCGTGTTACAATGCCTAATTGTAATACTCGTATTACAAAAAAGATCATTGTAACACTAGTTGTTCAATATACTATTGTAGCACTTGTTCCGTTTCTATCTATGTATGGAAGTAAAAAATAATTATCCCTATAATATATAACATAATAAGTTAAATGGGACACTTTTTCACTAATTCTTTATTAGTTATTTATGTATCTAGAACGGAAAATGAAACTGTAAATTACTTGCAAGGACCTTAAAGTCACTTTTTGTTTGAGGTGCATACAATATTTTATTTCATACTGGTTTTAAAATTTATTAACAGAAATTATCAAAAATTCGTAGAAATATAAGATACAAGTAGGATAAATAACAATTTCTATAGAAACCCGTATATATTTATAAATAATCACAAAAATTTAATTTGATTTAATTTAATTTAATTTGAAACAATTCGAAACGTTTGTCGCAGAACTTGATAATGTTCTTAGTTTTATTAACGACCAAAATGTAACTTTGGAAGTGACGCACACATTAATGAACTACAAAAAACATGTTACCAATTATAAAGAGAGACCGGAAGAGAATAAACAAAAGATTAAAGATAATGATCTTATTCTTACTAAAGCGGATAAAGGAAACTGCATCACTATCATGTATACCCGTGACTATATTCAAAAAGTCGAAACTTTCTTGGATTGTTATACTTTTAACATCGCTAAATCTAACCCAAACAATCAATTTTGTCTAAAAGCAAAAAAGCAATTAAATTGCGCAAATAATTTTTAGACTTCTTCCATGTCACAGCTGCGATGCCCATGAATCCGTCTACGCCTATTCTTTACGGTCTCCCAAAAATACATAAGCCCAACTTTCCTATCAGGCCCGTGGTTTCTTTCATTAACTCACCAACTTACAATTTAGCCAAAGCTATGAATAACATATTGACTTCTAACTTTAATATTGTGTCTCGCCACTCAGTAAAGAATTCCACGGATCTGATCAGTAAGCTTAATGTCATAAAAGACATAGACAATTATACAATGATTTCATTCGATGTTACCAATCTTTTTACGAATGTACCAATACCGGAAACAGAAGGCTTAGTTAAAAATATCCTGAAAGATTCGTCTTGGTCTGATGAGATGTACAAAAGTTTCCTGCATCTTATACACTTATGCCTAGAACAAAATTATTTCATCTTCAACGGCAAAATTTATAAACAAGCCGATGGCTTAGCTATGGGTTCTCAGTTATCAGGCACAATGGCTGAAATCTTCAGGAGTCACTTTGAGCAAAGAATATTTGACGAACTTACTGCTTTTGCCACAAATATTAGCTTCTGGTGTCGTTATGTCGATGACATCTTATGTTTCTGGACTGGTTCTACGGATGAATTGAATGATTTTCATTCAAGTTTAAATAACCTTCTCGGCAAAATTAAGTTTACGGTTGAACTAGAATCTAACAAGGCTTCCTTGACTTAACAATAACTAAGACAAATAACAACTTACGTTTTAGTATTTTTAGAAAACCGACTCAAACTGTAGACTCGATAAACAATTACTCCAATCATTGCTCAGCCCACAAACTAGCTGCTTTTAACGCCTACACACACAGACTGCTCACGTATGGTTTAAGCGAGACTGACATACACAATGAAACCAAGATTCTGAAACAGATCGCACTTAGTAACAACTTCAACCCAAAGATTATTGATCACCTTATACGCAAAAAGAAACATAAATTGGAACTTGCACAGACTTATTCCATCCTAGAAGTTGACAACAATAATAAAATCCGTATGGGTATCCAATACTTAGGCCCGTTCTGTTACAAACTCAAGAATTTAACCTCACTTAAAGTTGATCTCGTTTTTAAACCCACTACAAACCTGAAGAGAGAACTCTGTAAGAAAGTAGACAAACTAGCTGTACCTGAGCGATCAGGTGTCCACAAACTTAAATGCAATGATTGTGGCGCCAACTATATAGGCAAAACAAGGAGGAAATTCATAACCAGATTTAAAGAACACGCGCGTTGTTTGAAATATAATAATATTTATTCAAGCTTTGTTGAACACATAATAGAAACCAAACATAGCTTTGACTTCGATAAAGATTATGAAATATTACATTTTCAGCCTTATGGAAGAGTTCTTGCCTTTCTTGAACATCTGGAAATTAAAAAGTCACTCAAGGATAATGCGGAACTTTGTCTCAATGACCAAACAAACCTTAAAAGTAATCCTCTCGTCGACATTTTACTTTGATTGTTGCGGGTATTCACCTGATTTTTTCCGCGACTTTCCTTCTGTTCCGGTCTGCGGTTATTGTTTCTTCTCGTTTGTCTGATGGTGGTTGAGTATTTTTTCCACCTAAAATTATTGTATAATTTTATCAAAATTTTGTTTGATTTTATTATGTTCATTTTGTTACCTGTTGACAGTTTCCTTGTAGTTTTTTAGTGTAAGTATTATATTTTGTTGTATTTGTGCTTGTTATTTGTACTTATTCCTGTTTTTTGTATTTTTCTGTATAGTCTCGCCGGATTGCTTGATAATGGCCATTACATGGCCGAAACCGGTCGCATTTGATTAAATAAATGTTTAGAACAGTGTGAATCAAGACTGGAAAATTGTTTTTGCATTTTTACCTCCCGCCCACCTTTAGGTAAAGGAGGTATTGTTTTTGGTCAAAAAATTGGGTAGTGAGTTTTCAATGAATAAGCACGTTTTAGGGTCCCTTCAATACGATTTTACTATTTTCGCGATGATGTCTGTGTGTATGTTTGTATGTATGTATGTATGTATGTATGTATGTATGTATGTATGTATGTATGTATGTATGTATGTATGTATGTATGTATGTGTGTGTGTGTAGTCTGTGGCAATTTTTTCTTCTCTCATAACTCAAATACTATAATACCAAAAAATACAATTTTGTGAATTAGTGCTTCTTATATTTAAATGAAGAGCTGATTAGATTTTGGATAAAATTGGTCCACCGGAAGTAGCAGTTTACTTGAAGCCCTTAACAGTTTTTCGTGAAAAATACGGTTAAATTTCCTTTTTCAACAATTTATGTTATTTTGAAAGTTGAAGAATATTTAATTTTACATGTATTTTGATTACAATAATTTTGTTAACATTCATAAGATTTGGAGATAAAAAGTATAAAGTAATTGATTTCACAAATCAAGCATTCCTAGTACACTATGGAAACATTTAAAATTTTCAATTTTTTATGAAATGTGACACATGTCATTGTGATTGTGAAGCTGTTTTCTTAGTGAAATATATGTCAAAAAATTAAATAAATATACGAAAGAAAATTAAAATTCTCAAATATAAATAGAAAATAAACAAATAAGAAGGTATGTTTCTGTATCATGAAATACTATTTTGTACCATTTAAGGTAGTATTCGGCGGGAGGTTATGTGCTGGACACATCAGATTTTTTCTTTATACTTTTCCTCAATGGATAGAAGATTGTTTTTAGCCTCGTTGATACTTTTTATTTCATATTTGTTGTACTTTTATTATTTAGAAATTATAACAATAAATATTAGGAATAAATTTATTCAATTAAATACTGTTTACATATATTTAAACATTTAGATATAAAATATAATATTGTAGATTTCTAATAATATTCAATATAATAATATTTAAAAAAAAAATATCATGAAAAGCTCTTGTTAAAGTATTGAAAATGAGATTTTAATATAATTATTAGAAACCTTATATTTTACTACAAAATAAGGGTTAAGTATACATATTAACATTTTAAATATGATTTTCAAGGTTAATTGCAAAGTTATAAATTTATGCTTATAACAATATTTTTAGTCTTATTACACAACCTTTCACATTAAAATAAAATCTGCAGCATTTAACAACAAACTTCGATATATTTGTAGTTAAAGATATCACAATCATTTATATGGTAGATGTAAACAGAAAAACTGTTGTATTTAAAAAACATATTACATAAAATATTAAATTCAAAAGATATTTTGTTTCTTTAAATACAACAGGTTATTTAATGAGTTCCTAAAATTCTTAAACATGTAGATTTTACCGCTGTAAAATATAATGAATTTGGATGCGGGTGTGAGATTTGTAAAAGAGGTAATATAAAATCCACGTCAGCTTTTTAAAAGCCAGACGATTGATTAATGATGATTATTATTATTGTAACTACATAGATAAGATCATTAAAACTAGGTTAACACAAGACACTGCTGTTGCACCACGCATTTACGGAAACATCAAGGTTCATAAAACTGATCTACCACTACGTCCGATCGTTTCCGTCATCAATGGCCCTACATCTAACATCTCCAAGTATCTAGCTGGTTTACTTAGCGGACTAGAAAATGATGACTTCCTTTGAGTTCGCTACCTTCAAATCGACTGTTAAACTAGATCCTGGATACATACTAATTTCACTTGATGTAGTCTCGTTGTTCACTAATGTGCCCCTCAACCTCATTCTACAAGTGATAGAAGAGAAATGGGATATAATTAGTAAGAAAACAGACATACCACTAAGTGAATTCTTACAACTAATAGAGTTCTGGTACAACAACAGCTTCTTCTGCTTCAATGGCATTTTCTACCTGCAACAAATTGGTACTGCAATGGGTTCCAGCCTAAGTCCTGTGATCGCCAATCTAGTCATGGATCGATTAGTTCAGCATTGTGTCTCCATCCTTCCTTTTCCCATTCCATTTATCAAGAAGTACGTTGACGACATCATCACAGCTATACCGTCTGACCAAAAAGAAACCATTCTACAAGTATTCAACAGCTACGACAACCACCTACAGTTCACGATGGAAGTTGAGAGTGAAGGAAAAATACCATTTCTTGACATGCTTCTAATTAGACAAGAAGAAGGTGACATTTTGTCAAAATGGTATCAAAAGCCGACATCTACAACAAGATATCTGAACTATCATTCACACCATCCGCGACACCAACTGATTAACTTGGCGGTAAATTTAAAAAATCGGGCGCTGAAACTTACGTCAGAATGCTTCTACCCCGAGGTCGAGATGAAGATCAAGCAACTACTTCTTATAAATAATTACCCTAAAACCCTTGTAAACCGCATCCTCAACACAAACAACCCCAAACCTCCACACTCCCCACCTACTGACACTAACAATTAT
This sequence comes from Poecilus cupreus, assembly GCA_963942605.1. Lineage (NCBI taxonomy): Eukaryota > Metazoa > Arthropoda > Insecta > Coleoptera > Carabidae > Poecilus > Poecilus cupreus. Next base: position 22,046,798 of record OZ012722.1, read on the forward strand.
TACTGCACCATTCCGTTCATTTCTGACTTATCTCATAAAGTCAGAAATACTTTGTCACGTCATCTCAACATCAACATCACTTTTAAACAGTACAAAACAGTAAATAATTTGTTCAGTAATACCAAAACCCCTATAGATACGTTGCAAAGATCCAACATCATTTACAAGATTCCATGTAAAGATTGCGACCAAGTCTATATAGGACAAACTAAAAGATATTTGAGTACCAGATTAAAAGAACATAAAAGGAACTGTGAAAAACCGAATTTGAGCGCGAAGTGTGCTTTAGTGGAACACAGTCAGGTAGAGAAGCACGCTTTTGACTTTGAGAACACCACAATACTTGCCATTGAAAAGAATTTAAATAAACGGTTAACCATGGAAATGCTACACATCCAATGAAATAAAAAAGCAGTGAACGCACAAACAGATATCCAAAATCTCAGCTCCATGTATTCTGGGATTATAACAAAACACTATGGACAGTTATTGTTACAATAATTAGTTTATTTCATTTGTGTACATTTCAACATTCTGGTGATTTTTCAACTGTTATATTATTTTAGTTATTAATGTATTGTCTAATCCTGTATTTTGTCCTGCAAGCCCTTGATTGGCTGAAGAGTGGTTCCTTGCATCTCTGTACGATTACTTCACTAGAAACTTCTTGCATAAGTCAGTTATTTGATGACTGTTAAGTAACATGTTTGTGTGTGTATTTTATCCTTTTTTGACGACAGATTTCTGTAAAATAATTTTTACATGATATTCTTTATTTAAAAAAAAACCAATTATGTAAGTCTGCTTACCTTGATATATGTATGTTTATTTATTGTTTGTTTGTTTGTATCAGCACCCTGATGAAGACTGATTAGCAGTCGAAACGTTGGTGTATTTATTGGATTTTATTAAATTGACTGCTTCTCCAACATCTCGTTTTTATTCATTATTATTATTATCTTGTGATTATTTGATTAAATGTGTTATTAATTAAAGTGCCACGAATAACATATTTAATTGTAAAAGTAAATTTAAAAGAGAAACGAGGAATTGTTCTCAAAAACAATCAAACTGTAATTAAAATAGAGCTCATACTTGCAAAAAAATCCTCTTGTGAATAAGTTAAACTAAAAATTGCATTTAATAACCAGCTCTAATTACTATTCCTTTATGATTAACCGGCGCTGTGTGATACATACAAGTGCTTGTGTTATATGAATACTTCTCAACGTGGTGGAGATATCCAAATACTGTTGTTCAGCCTAAAACAAATATATGTAATAAAAATAAAATTTATTACTTCTAGAATTAGAATACAGTAGATTCGCATCATCCATATTCGTTTTATCTTCACAAACAAACAAAGCAGTTTATGGATGGTAGGTACTAGTGTGGAATGTACCATATTAGTTATTCGGGTTCGTGGCTACTTTTCTTGAATGAGCATTATGCATTTAACAGGAGTGCAAAGTGCAATATAACGTTTTTTCCAACAACACTCTTAAAACGTCTTAAATCGTTAATTAATTTAAATAATTCATACGAATTGTTGAAAACAAATCTCAGATTTTAAAGAGCCGGTTTTTCAATCATTTTTCGTTTTTCAAGGTTCTGGTTAGCAGTAACTATGGATATTTCATTGATTATGTAAAATTTTTGTTTTTCAACCTGTAGACACCTTAATTTGTGGTTAACTTTTACTTCAGCTCTGAGGTTAGTTAACTAAAAATTTGTAGGTAATTTTAATTGTAACATGTCACATTGTCAGAAGGTGTTTTCGTGTTTACCAAATAAAATTTTTTAAAACATGGAATATGATTCCGATATTAGCACAGTATAAGTATTCACAAAGTTTCAAATATTTCATAATCCCAATATTTCAGTGGTGCGCAGAAGATGTCCGCTGCAAAGTAACCATAGAAAAAAGAGTGTGGTATGTCAGTGTCAGTTATATCTGTCAAATATCAAGCCACAGTATTTCTTTCATGTTGAGTTCATAAAATTAATGCAAAACAGAGAGGTAATAGTATATTGTGCAACAAGTGCAGAAAGTTATCTATTTCACGCGAGTTGTGATAGTTTTATCACGAGACGAAGTCGAGTGCTGAAATCACAAGAGCGTGAAATAAGTAATTCTGCACGAGCTACACACTATACTTTTTCTACGATCACATTTTTATCAAGATTTAATAATAATAATTCTACTCTTTACAATCAAGAAATGACATCTCAATATTTTATTTTGTTTACTTATCGTCACATGACCGGATTAACCATTTTGGGGCCCGTTCTACTACAATATAATTATATTCATAATTACGCTATTTTTTACTACATTAAGGTTTGCCATCACCCTAAACAAATACAAACCCTAAACAATACAAAATACAATATATGTTTAAATAACTTTTTTAGATACAAAATCATTTACAAGATCTTAAAAGTTGGCCTTTTCCAATGTATCATTTTCAATCGCCATTATCCCTATGAATTTAAACGGTTCTGAGACATTGATGAACAAAGACAGTTTGTTATTAGTTTTAACTTCGAAAATTTAGGTTGACCCGTATGGCGTTAAGATCGCCGCGAACAAATGAAATATCATTTTATAATAATTTGAAATATGACAATGTAATATACGAAAGCAATAATATTGTCATTGAGGATACAAATCTTCAAATTAAATTTTTCCTCGATGAAACATTTTCAAATTTTTATTTCTTGGTGCGCGGGGCCCCTAGCCGATGCGGGGCCCCTAGGCAGTTGCCTACACTGCCTTGTGGATAATACGGCCCTGCGTATCAAATATTTATTTAGGAAGATTTTTTTTGCGTCTACTCATATATCTGCTCATTGTTTATTGTAAACATGTTTTTAATGTTGCAAGATGGAGAAGCGAGTCTATGAAGTTGAAGATGAAATTTTTTTAAATCAATCAATGCTAAACAATAACCCAATCGGGTTTAAAACTTTTCAATATTAGATATTTGAGCAGTTATAATTGTTTCAGGCATTTTCTATTTGAACTTTTATTTATTTATTTACTCTAAATTTAGACGGGAGGTTATGTGTTTTATTTTCGATGACCGCTTGTTTCCGTAATAGGTAGATTGACTGTCTTCCCAGCAGATGTCGCTACTAGACTAGTCACAAGCATTATGTTAATAATTTCCTTGTTTGTCGAATCTGTGCGGAAAACTAAAACGAAATGTTTTTTCCTGTTGCCATTACAATTTATTACGCAATATATTATCATATCAGCAAGCACTGTGGTAAAATTATCGGTCCCATTACAAATTTTGAAGTTATTTAGTTTAGTATACAACAAATCTTCATATTGAATGTTTTCATGAAAATTTGCAGATAAATTGTACAAATGTATAGACGGAAATCGTTCGGGAATGAAGAAGGTGTCACGCCTCTTCACGATGCTGTTATCACTAACAAGTAAGTAATGTTTGTAAAATTGTCAAGTTTGTTAGGCATGTCTAATGTAAATAATTTTGTTAGATTAAATTATTTTATATTCAAAACGATATAGAATAGCAATGGCAACAATTTTAATTTGAGGTTATGTGTCTGGCTCATCAGAAGTTTAGAAACATTCTCCGTTATAGTATTGTATCAATCATTGCTTTCAGGTTACAAGTCGTACAGAACGAAATAACATCTCTGAAAGAACAGAATCTCTCACTGGATTCTCGAACGGAATATGGCCGAACAAGTCTACAATTTGCTTGCTACCTGCCAGTAGACACCAGCATCGCCCTACTGCTCATTGAAGAAGGCGCAAATGTGAATAACAGAGATATCGACGAGCACACCCCGCTACACTCCGCCTGCATTACACGCAAACCAGACGTCGTGGAGGCTCTGCTGGCAGCTGGAGCTGACGTCAACGCTTGTGCCAAAGCAGAACAAATGTACTATCTTTCAGGGGCGCCCCTTCGCTTTGCTATTTGGCGAGAGGACTCGGAGGAGAACTTGTAAATAGTGGATTTGTTGCTGAAAGCAGGAGCTAAAGTTAATGAATATTGCGAGGAAGAGAATGATGGCATGATTCACGATATGCCACACTTATATACTTTTTATGAAACTAAATGCAGAATGCTGATGAATGGTCCGGCGATTGCAATCGCTTTGCTACTGAATAACGTAGATATATTCAAAAAGCTTTGGCCCCTGGCGGATATACAAACCTTCAACGAGTCTTACACAAGTTTGTATTATTATTTGATCGAGTGGTCTTGGAATCCCAACGAATCCGATAGAGTTGAATGTTTTTTTGAGGTTATGATCACTCCGGGAGTGAAACTGCATCCGGATGTTAGATATTTCCATAAACTTGCTATTACTTTAGTTGAAGTCAACCGAGTTATTCTTTCATATGACTTTCCTTGTTGTACGAGTTGTAACGAAGAAGATTTTTACCTAAAAAATTATGGATCTTATTATTTTGATGAAGTACATGATGCGTTTGCAAATAAAAAAGAAGATGTATATGGAATAACAAAGAAATTGTTGGAGAAAGGTGCTGTTTTCCTGGAAGAAGATTTAGAAGGTTTGATCTACATTTGCTCTTATTATCACAGATACGAATATCTAGATCGTCAAATCCAGTTGTTAAATCTTCTAGTGGAATCTGACGTAAATATTACTCCACATGTTATTTATTTTTCTGTTGTGAATCACCCAGATTTTGTCTTAAGTCTGTTGCAATATTGTGTTCAGTGCGACCCTGTAGATATCTTCAATCATTTTTTTGAAAGTAAAAGAAAATTCGACACGCCCTTCTATAATTTAATTGAAAACGTTTTAAAACTGTGTTGGCCCAACAAACAACTCAGAGACCAATACTTCTGTAAAATATACGAGAAAGGCCCATATTACACAACTAGATACTCCATAAAGGACAAAGGAAACCTAGAAAAACCTCTTTTTATGTTAATTCCTTCCAAATATGAACAAAATCAAGAGATGTTGGATGAAATCATCGACCTGCTGCTTGAAGACAGAGTCCCTACGTTGGTAGAACTGTCTAGGGATAAAATAAGACAGCAACTTCGATTGCATTGTCAGGATACAACCACTTACATGCAAAGTTTGGAATCATTAAAATTGCCGAAAATATATCGAGATATTATTCAATGTAAACGAAATGTCAATTCGCTTTAATAATTTGTATTATTTTGTAATAATTCAGTTTGTAACAAATAAAACATCTGTCACTAAAGTAATTTCCTTTACTTGTTACTCACTTGTAAACACCATTTACCCAAGCCCTCTATTGCCTTTGAAAATGAATCTTTACAAGTTACTAATTAACAGCTACATTGTAAATATTTTACAAGATAGTAAACAAGGTAAACAATGTACGTTGCCACAGTAATGCTTACAAGGCTTATACGAAATCATTTCAAATAATTTTTGACAGCACAATTGTGTGAAAATTTGGATATAATTTTTTAATTATTTACAAATAAGTAACAAGTAAATTGTTGTACAATGCACGCAAGGTAGCTGTTTTTACTGATTCAAGGAGGTGACAGGCTCGCCGGTCATTTCCGCCATTCAGCAGTAAAAACTGTTTTACCTTGCTTGTAATGTAAATAACTATTCAGTGGTTGTACCAGACACTATGTGATTTAAAAAATGGGTTTAATTCGTAATAAGCAACAAACTAAATAAATAATATCTATATACCTGCTTGTTACAAATGTCCTCGATGGGCGGACCCGTGTAAGCGGCTTGAGAGAGAGGTAACCCAGTGGTAGAGTTAGGGTGTGGGGAAAGTTCTTCTTGTTGAGGGCGCCAGGTGAATGTTTTTCGCTTCTCAAGATAACGTGATTCACCCCACGATACGGGAAGGACGATATAGAAGGGATGGCGGTAGTGTGCGACAAATAGAATGCCAAAATATAACAATAACAAATATTTAATCGTCGTGCGTGGTACAAATAATGTGTAGTGCCGTTCGCGGCGCAATTTGAATATAACAGGATAGTACAGTAGAGCTACGCATATACTGGGCGGCGCTGGAGGCGATAGTGAAATGTCACTGAGTTCGAAGGTCACGCGCGGATTGATCAATCGCGATGTGAAATCAATAAAATTGAGGTTAGCTCCAACCAATATTCGCCGCAGGGGTATACTGTAGCTGTGATGAGAATTAACAATGTAATGCGCCCGCGGATTAGCTGAATATTCGGCGATGTACATATAATTATGGTAAGTACGGACGATTGACAATATAATACAATAAATGATAGAAATAATACCAAAACTTATTCCCTAGGGTTGAACCACAACAGTATATTGTAAATACTAATATGACTGACACACGGAGAGGCCGTGGTCTAAATGGAACGTGCAAGAATATAGTGCTTCAAGTTCTTATCTGGTTGGCGGCCTCAGAGAGGAACAGCTCGAACAGGCGGCGTCCGGAAGGATCCGCAGTGGCGGTCGGCAGTTGTGGGCACTCGGGCAGGGCCGGAGTCCGGCACCGGGAACTGGTACGTCGTCGGGCCGCCCTAGGCTCAAGCGAAGTGCGTGCGCCTTGGAAGTCGAACTCGTTTCACGTCTCTTATCTCCAATGTGTGTTATTCACTCCCCAGTGAAATGAGCGTACTCAAAGAACGTACGTAAATATTGTGCGTATAACGCAGTACGTAGAACAAAAATAATACGTAAAATAAAAAGCCTAAAAACAACGATGACGTTAGTGTGCGGAACCGTAGAAATCAAAATAGGTAGGTACAGCATGTTGAAAAATCTCACCTGAGATGTTGTGCGGCTAATAAGTGTGCTTTGTTTTGCAGGAGTGTGTAAAATATATCCCGAATCAATCGGAAGGACAACAACAGTCCCGGAACAATAGTCGACGTAGGACAAATCCCTCAGTAAGGAAAATATGCGAAAAATACAAAACTTTACTCAAAATACGAGATTTTACGTCCGACTCCACATGCTGCTGACTAAGCAAAATAAAACGTTAAAACGAAGATTTTCCAAAAATATCTGACGAGCGTGTTTAAACTTTCCCCGAAGGCGTCGGCCGAGTTCGTTCAACTCTCCTTGGAAGTGGGTCAGCAGGTCACGATAACTCACTACAGGAAAGTCGTCAGGGTTGCATAAAGGGGGGGCGTAAGAAAAATCATAATGTAACAACCCCACCGTTACCTCCCGAGGAAATTTTCATGAAAATTTCCGAAGACTGTACCCCGAGCACTAACAAACAGGCCATAAGAAATTAACAGTAAAAAAAAACTTATAACAACCTAAATCTAAACCATGTTCATAGCGAGAAGGGTCGGCAACCAACAGAGGGTGAGTACTAAACGAGATGACGATATTTACGGTGGTTCATGACCATCCGGGTGTGCTTTCAGGTCCTTACTGCTCCAAGTGCCTCGCAAAACGTTATCATGAAGATCCTTGAGCTGGTACGTGTCCGTGGAGAGTCTCTTGTGGATCATAAATGGCCCAATATATTTATCCGCGAGTTTGGCAGTATAATATTGCGCGGCGTTCGACAACACGTAGTTCTTCCTCCATACCAACTGATTCGGGTAATATGATACTTCCCTGTGGCGTAAATTGTATCTGGTCTTTGCTTTTATGTACGATTTTTGCAGGCGGGTTTTGACATCTTGGTAGAGCTTCCTGAAATTGCAGGCCCTACTGAGAAGCTTGTCCTTGTCCCTGTCGTACCCAACAGTCTCTTCCGGGTTCACGTCCGTGGAGTCGTCACCCATCAATACCGCTTCGCGTCCGAAATTTACAAAATAGGGCGTAAGACCCGTTACTTCATGTCTCGCCGTCCGTAACGCACAAGCTACTTTAGGTAGGTAAGTGTCCCATACCCGATGATTATCTGACACGTATGATATCAGCATTGTTTTCAGAACGCGGTTGATTCGTTCGGTGGGATTAGCCTGGGGGTGGTACAGCGACGTATACGAGGGCTTGATACGATACGACTCGAGCATCTTGGTGTATTCGTGCGAGCGAAATTGCACACCGTTATCCGTGATGAGTGTCCTTGGAGCCCCAAACATCAAAATTACGTCGTTCTCCAAGTGACGCACGATGCTCTGACTGGTGGCCTTCCTCAGGGGGAAACACAGACAAAACTTACTGAAGCAATCAGCTACTACTAATATATAATTATACCCACGTGATGATCTCGGTAGTGGTCCTACGATGTCAGCACAAATTACCTCCCACGGTCGGGATATCATCGTATGACCGCCCATACGCCCAGGAGGCGCTTTCTGTACAGGTTTGGCTTTAATGCACGACACGCAACAACGTACATACTTCAAGATATCAGCGCGCATCTTCGGCCAATAATACTGCTGAGCCACACGATGAAAGGTCTTGAATCCACCTAGATGTCCACTAGTGGGGGCGTCATGACATTGCGACATAATCATTTTTCTGTTGTCACGAGGCACAACCAGCTTCCACTGATGTTCTCCACCCGATAATTCTGACCAATTTTGTTTTACGAATTTGTAAAGTTTGCCATTGGTGACACGGAAATCAGGTAATTTTGCCGGATCCTGTAAAACAGTTTCGCAAATTTTCTTGTACCAGCTATCCTTGGTTTCAGACGCCTCGATACAGTCTAACTGCGGTACGGAACGAGATAGGGCATCTGGAACCACATGTTCTTTACCAGGTCTGTGAATTATCGTGAAGTCATATTGTTGTAATCGGACTGACCAGCGAGCGAGGCGACCGGTAGGATTTTGAAGACTTGAAAGCCATTTCAAAGAAGCGTGATCGGTAATGACAGTAAAATGGCCTCCTTCGATATAAGGGCGCAACTTCTCAATCGCAAACAATACAGCAAGACATTCTTTCTCGGTAGTTGAGAAGTTGCGTTCCTGACGCGTCAGTGACCTACTGAGATACGCGATAACTCTATCACCGTCACCGTGCTCTTGCGTGAGCACTGCGCCGATCCCATAATCTGAAGCGTCAGTCTGCACAATGAACTCTTTCTCGAAATTTGGACATGACAACACCGGGGCGGAAATAAGGCAATTTTTGAGTTGATCCCACGACTCTTTACAGCGAGTATCCCAGACGAACTTTGTATTCTTACGCAGGAGGTTGGTGATTGGCGCAATCATCGTCGAGAAGTTCGGAATGAAGCGACGGTACCAGGACGCCATTCCTACGGCACGACGTACTTCTGACGTATTTCTCGGAGCCGGGAATTCTACTATGGCGCGAACTTTCTCCGGATCGACGTGAAGTCCCAACTTATTTATGACGTAACCGAGGTATTTAAGTTCGTCACGGCAGAAGTTGCACTTTTCTCTACTTAAGGTAAGTCCCGCGTCCATAAGTCGCTTGATTACAGTCTCTAATAGCTCTAAATGTCTTTCGTAGGTGTCCGATATGATGATGATGTCGTCTAGGTACACGAACACATATGGCTGTAGATCGTGGCCTAGAACACCGTCAATAAAACGTTGCCATGTAGCCGGGGCGTTGTGTAACCCAAACGGAAGTCTCTTGAATTGGAATAGGCCGCGGTTGGGCACTGTGAAGGCGGTATAATGACGAGAATCTTTGTCGAGCGGTATTTGCCAATAAGCTGACTTGATGTCGAGCGACGATAAGAACCTAGCGTCCCTCAGCTTGTCCAACGTTTCGCTGACATATGGTAAAGGGTAAGCATCACGAGTGGTCACACTGTTCAACTTGCGATAATCTATGCAAAATCTGTAGCTGCCGTCTTTTTTTGGTACCAGGAGAATCGGTGAAGACCATGGACTCTTTGAGCGCTCTACGATGTCATGTTTCAGCATCTCCTCCAATTCCTGGTCCACAATCTTCTGCATAGCCGGCGATATGGGATAGTACCGTTGCTTAATAGGGGGGCTATCAGTACGGATGACATGGGACACCAAGTTCGTGCAACCAATCTGATCTGGCTGTGTGTTGCAGAACATCTTTTCAATGAGCGAACTTAGCTGTTGTTCTTGTGCTGAATTTAAAGCAGAGCGTGGCGTAACTACTTCCGATAAGACAGCGGGAGGCTCGGCAGAGAAAGTCCAGTCTCCTCGGCGTAAGTCTGGCACGATACCCATAATTCTCCAAAAATTTGTGCCAAGGATTAGCTCGTGAGACAGCTCCGGTACAACGAGAACATCTACGACTCTGGTTCTCTCTCTTAATCGAAATGGAACGGTAATATTCCCAGTACAGCGACAACGCTGCCCATTCGCAACTGTACAGTAAGATATATTTTTCTTAATCGGTAGATTCATATTACGTAAACGATCCCAGCCTGCTTTACCGATGATTGTGCATGAAGCACCCGAATCAAGAAGACCGAGAAACGGCTCCTCGTAAATATGAACGTTTAAATAAGGACGCTCGTCGTCCTTCGCGTGAGCGATGATGAAATCAAGAACTGGATGAACTTGAGTCGATTCGTAATCGGGATGCCGCGAGAAACGACTCACTTCTGCGACTTGCTCCCGTTTCCCGAACACGTCGGACAGGTATTTACTGTGAAACTTACTTTTCCACAACGGTAACAGTACTTTCTACGCTGTCTTAGATCACATCCGGAAGCTCGGTGTCCTGGCTGGTCGCAGTTCCAACACTTGCGTGGGTGTGGCTCGGAGGTGGGTTGTCGAGATTCCTGATTGCGAAAATTTTGGGGGCGAGATTCGATGGGAGCAGCTCTGTGTTCCCTCTCCGTATAGACATACGCCAGATCGGGCTCGTATGACTGTCCACGACGGGGCGGCGGTACGTATGCTTCAACTGAAATTTTCCTAGCCTCCAACTTACGACATAACTGTAGCAGGTGCGGTACGGATTCAACATCGATAAGGCCGAGTTGGGTTTGGTAAAATGGAGCAATATTCCGCAGCAAAATTCTCAGCTTCTGCTTCTCCGATAGTTTGGCGCGTAGGCGTGAAAACAGTGACGTCATTGCCGCAATGTAGATCCCTATGGGTTCGTTCGGCCCTTGCGTGCGTCGTTTGATTTCGTCTACTAGCTTCTCCTCGTAATCAATGGGCTGAAACTCCTCTCTTAAACCATCCAACAGCTCGTTCCAAGACGTAAAGTTTGCTTTGTTGGCACGATACCACATCAAGGCAGTTCCCTCCAGTAAATCGACGGTGGTATGCAGTAGCTCGTCACGAGATATATGTCTAGCCACCCGTAGTTCGTCTACACGTTCGATAAAAGCGTTAACAGACATCTGTCTGGCATCACCTGAGAACTTTAGGCCCCATTTTGAAGTGGGTACCGATTTTAAGGCCATCCGAGTTGAGGGAGGGTCTGAATCCGTGTCCGAACTCGAGGCTGTAGAGTCTTCACGGTGTCTAATCGTCTCAACAAAACTATACTCATCGATAGCGGTAGCGTTGCGTTTGAACGACTTAGCGGTATCCTTCAACTCCGACTCGAGACGTGCGAGCTTGACGAGCAGTAGAGAGCTCTGTGTACGTTGCTCTGGAGTTGCTGGTTTGGCGTGATTGAGTCGACCGACCGCATGCGCAATTTTTGTATGTATCTTCCGATATTCCGGTGACGCTTTTACTCCCGCAAAATCTTTTATTAACTTACTAATCTCTTCTAGTTTTTCTTGCAGGGCAGCGACGTCTTGCACGTACGTAAATGGGTACTCTGGCGGTAAAAATGAAGTATTATGTTCTACTTTTAGAACACTTCTCAAGGCTTTCCGCATCTGATCGCAGGAACTATTAGCTTCAACAATGCCCCTAATCTTAAGTTCGTAGATAAGTTCATCCTTCGACAGTCTGTTAATTTCATACTTCCCGTCCATGATTTCAGAAGAAAAAAACAACCCGATAAATTAAATAATCCTAAATCCGAAACTATCCTAAGCTTCCTTAAAATATATGTTAACTAACCGAAATTTAACTAAACTATTCAAAAACGTGAATTAATTAACCAATAAACACGATAACTAAATGTCGCAACTACCTTTAATAAGCGAGGGAAAAGTCAAGGCCTGGACGTTGGGCGCCAATTTTTGTTACAAATGTCCTCGATGGGCGGACCCGTGTAAGCGGCTTGAGAGAGAGGTAACCCAGTGGTAGAGTTAGGGTGTGGGGAAAGTTCTTCTTGTTGAGGGCGCCAGGTGAATGTTTTTCGCTTCTCAAGATAACGTGATTCACCCCACGATACGGGAAGGACGATATAGAAGGGATGGCGGTAGTGTGCGACAAATAGAATGCCAAAATATAACAATAACAAATATTTAATCGTCGTACGTGGTACAAATAATGTGTAGTGCCGTTCGCGGCGCAATTTGAATATAACAGGATAGTACAGTAGAGCTACGCATATACTGGGCGGCGCTGGAGGCGATAGTGAAATGTCACTGAGTTCGAAGGTCACGCGCGGATTGATCAATCGCGATGTGAAATCAATAAAATTGAGGTTAGCTCCAACCAATATTCGCCGCAGGGGTATACTGTAGCTGTGATGAGAATTAACAATGTAATGCGCCCGCGGATTAGCTGAATATTCGGCGATGTACATATAATTATGGTAAGTACGGACGATTGACAATATAATACAATAAATGATAGAAATAATACCAAAACTTATTCCCTAGGGTTGAACCACAACAGTATATTGTAAATACTAATATGACTGACACACGGAGAGGCCGTGGTCTAAATGGAACGTGCAAGAATATAGTGCTTCAAGTTCTTATCTGGTTGGCGGCCTCAGAGAGGAACAGCTCGAACAGGCGGCGTCCGGAAGGATCCGCAGTGGCGGTCGGCAGTTGTGGGCACTCGGGCAGGGCCGGAGTCCGGCGCCGGGAACTGGTACGTCGTCGGGCCGCCCTAGGCTCAAGCGAAGTGCGTGCGCCTTGGAAGTCGAACTCGTTTCACGTCTCTTATCTCCAATGTGTGTTATTCACTCCCCAGTGAAATGAGCGTACTCAAAGAACGTACGTAAATATTGTGCGTATAACGCAGTACGTAGAACAAAAATAATACGTAAAATAAAAAGCCTAAAAACAACGATGACGTTAGTGTGCGGAACCGTAGAAATCAAAATAGGTAGGTACAGCATGTTGAAAAATCTCACCTGAGATGTTGTGCGGCTAATAAGTGTGCTTTGTTTTGCAGGAGTGTGTAAAATATATCCCGAATCAATCGGAAGGACAACAACAGTCCCGGAACAATAGTCGACGTAGGACAAATCCCTCAGTAAGGAAAATATGCGAAAAATACAAAACTTTACTCAAAATACGAGATTTTACGTCCGACTCCACATGCTGCTGACTAAGCAAAATAAAACGTTAAAACGAAGATTTTCCAAAAATATCTGACGAGCGTGTTTAAACTTTCCCCGAAGGCGTCGGCCGAGTTCGTTCAACTCTCCTTGGAAGTGGGTCAGCAGGTCACGATAACTCACTACAGGAAAGTCGTCAGGGTTGCATAAAGGGGGGGCGTAAGAAAAATCATAATGTAACATGCTGCTACATTATACGCAGCGGGATTAACAGAGCAACAACAAATATCTACACTTCCAGTAAATCCAAATAAATTAAAATAATTTAATATTCCTTGTTCCTCTGGGCTTGCTTTAACGCTTTGTTGAATTCACAGGACGATTTCACGTTGGCGTTACGAATTACCGTCGCGTTAGAAGATTTCAGATAAATATTTAACTTCATTACTCATCCAACTTTGTTCAGCAGTTACTTTTAATTAATTTAAATAATTCATACGCCAGCAAATTGTTGAAAACAAATTTCAGATTATAAAGGGCCGGTTTTTCAATTGTTTTTCGTTTTGCAAGGTTCTGGTCATAGTAAGTATGGATTTTCACAATAAATTGGCACTAAAATGCTATATAACCTCTTAAGGTGAACCATCCGGGCCAATACGGGCTGAAGATAGCGCAAGATGAACATGACTTTTTTGAAACAATATATCATTATTATAATATACGAAACATATAATGTTTTATACCTACATTTGTAGATAAAAGTCCAAAGTTTAATAATAAATTTTAAAATGCCAATTTTGTTTACATATTATACATGAACATAATTTTCAAAGTAGTCAAATATATGTCACACATTCCCATGAACGACTACAGTAATGCAAATAATGTGTATATTTGTAAATATGATCGTCTATAACATACTAAAATTATTTTACATTTGAATTTACAGTTTTTGAGAAACAAATAAAAATATACCAAAATGTGTTTTTTGGTATATTCGTATTTGTTTCTCAAAAACTGTAAATTCAAATGTAAAATAATTTTAGTATGTTATAGACGATTATATTTATAAATATACGAATTATTTTCATTACTGTCGTCGTTCATGGGAATTAGAAATTCAGTATCAAAATTCTGAATTTTTGACCAACTAGACTTCAACGATTATTTTTTTATAGTTGAATGTTTCAGTTATCCTTTTCATCCACATATATAAATACTAAAATGTTCAAAGACTTCACTGTAATAATTGTTTTGTTTTTCGATAAGAATAATTGTAAGAAATAATTTATTGAAATTTGAATTTGCAAAACAAAATTCATGGGAGTGAACGAACCCAACGAAAATATGTTCTTCATTTGACATTGCAATGTACAAGTCACTGTAAAAAATCCATGATATTTTGACGAATGGAGGTTGTTGGACCATAAAGAACATGAAAATAAATAAAGAATACAGAATTTGCTGTTTTTTTAAAAAATAAAGGGTTCGTTCTTTCGACGCGTATGTTTGACCTTAATCGAACCTGACAAGCTGTAGTTTCGAAAATTTTAGTCACGACGTGAAGTTAGCAACCGTCTTTAGTGACTTTTGTCATAAAAGAACAAATGTAAACACACCATTATTTCTATAATGTCGTGTATTAATTGATTTTAAACAAATTCCAAACTTCATCCGCCGACTATAAAGCGTCCATTCACTCCTACACGCTTCGCATTTTGTACGTTGGCGAATTGGAGGGAGACGCCAGCCCCATTTTGACCCCAGTGTTGAATTTTTAATGTTGACACATTTTCAGATGCTATACTGGAATCGTAAAGGAATGAATTACACGACAAAGATAGAAGCCACCATCCCTATTTCTGCCTCTTTCGCACTTTAGATACTTTCAAGTCTTTTCTACTATTAGAATTTTTTGACAGTGGCATACTAAAAAAACATTTTAAGAGGGGGTATAGATCAGCTATCTTGGTAAGGTCTACTTCTGCATTGTTAAATTGTAGATAAATAAATATAAATATATCATCACATCAGAGCAGGTCTCAGTAAGTTATATATTTTCCTTCGTGAAGTGCGGTTATCAGCCGTCAATTTACGAACCACAAAGATGCTAGTGGTGGGGGGATCACAGGGGTAAAGTTAAAATGGCAACTGTCAATTGTGGATTTCGAATAGTTTTACATATATTATATAACAACAAAAAATACTACTTATTACTTTCTTATACCAAGTATAAGAAAGTATTGGAATCATGAAAAAAATCGTTGACGAGATATATTGCCATAATATTTTTAAATTAATGTAATACTTTGACATTTCTAGCGTCAGAAGTCAGCTAAAATTATTGAAGTGATGCCAACATATAACCATAAAAAGTTAGCAATTTTTGTCGAACTAGTTCGACAAAAACATGATTTCCGACCGATTTAGAGTAATGTAATTGTGTCAATGACGGACGGCGGCGCGAAAAAATATTTGGAATATAAAATGTTATTTTCACTTTTCTTGTACATGCTTCTAATTTTGAGAAAAACTAAATTATATATTTACTAATATATTTCTTAGTTACAATGGGAATAAAAACTAGAATAATTTGTCAAACTGTAGAGGAAAGCGATTCTTTTTCCTACTGAGAGCTCGAACATTGCTTCAAGAGCGCAGCGAATGAGGCAATTCGAGTGAGAGTGGAAGAAGAGCTTTCTTCTCGTGTTAGACACTTTTTTCACGTTTCCTAAATTTACTCGGACTTTAAAATAAATACATTTATCTACGACCGTTGTTAAAAGGGACCTTTTTAAGGGTTGCTTAGCAAGTTAAAAGTGTCACTTATTAACACTAGTGTTAAAAGTAACATAACAACGTGTTAAAAGTGATTTCATTGTTGCTTTTAACACGTTGCTAACGATTTATACCAATAAATCAACAAATATAACCCTACCTGTCAAAATATCATTCTACAAGTACATTTTTTATTATTTAATAATACACTGGGATGATCGTAGATAAAATGTTGTATGATGTTCGTGTTAAAACTAATTTGTTTCCTTCGTGAAGTTGTTTCACCCGGCTTCGCCTCGTTTCACAAGCTTCCCCACTTACTCATAAAATCTCACTTTTAACACTTATATTATAAATAAGTATTTAACAACACAACTCACTTATCAAAAGTTAGGTTATCAGACGCAAGGCGGTGTAACAGTGTTACCAATGAACCAATCTTAATCCTAAATTAAATTTGTCAAATTGTGATTTTATCTACACAAAGAAAAATTTAAGATATAATTGTAAGATAATTTAAAGTATGTATATCACTAAAATAGGATTTTCAATAAAATTACGATTTTATGGTATAATTTTTACCATATATTTTTTGTAAATAGCATTCATATTGGTAACTCTTAGATATTTTCCTTTTTGGAGAGGAAAAGCACATTTTCCTCACTATTTCGAAAGAAGAAAAGTGAGGTTTCCTGGCATTTCGTGAAAAAGTATATTTATGAACACAGCAATTCCTTATTGTTCGTAATTAAAATTTAGCTACCAGATGTCAGCTACTTTGTTGGCTCATCCCAATACATTAATTCTTTAAAAAATTGTCGTTGCTTAATAGTATATTCTACAACAAGTAATAGAATGGTACATATTCCACGCGAACAAAAAGTTTGTTGTCCGAGCCGAAGGCGAAGGCTACGGTTTGCGAGTGTGGGATATGCCATTCCGTTACATGTTGTAGACTATACTTTCTATAACAAGATTTTGGAAATTTACAAAAAATACAAATATAAAACTGTTGAAAACGTCAAACTCAAAAAATTAAATTAAAACAAACAGACGTAACCATAGTAACTGAATCAAGATACTTCATATATCGCGCTAATATGCGGCTCTGATTCGTCGAAAATATTCCATACGCAGCGTATGGAATGTTAGTGATTTCTTAACAATTTTTAATTGTGAAATGCCTAGTTTTCAAAACAGTGTTATAGAAAAATTTCAGCATCATCGACCGTCTGCGAACTCCGCCACTGTTCATTTTTTTGGCTTTGCTCTCTGTTATAAGTTCTCTGTTCCTTTAACAGTAATGGAACACGTGGTCGCGAAGTGTTTGAGTTTCGACGCATTAAATATTTACTGTTTTTTTTTTTCACCGTGAATTTAAATGCAGTGGGAATATTTAGGGAGACCACGGAAGAATATTTGTTGTGGCTTCATGTAAATTAAAAATAGTTTTTTATTGGAAGATGAAGACACTGTCAGAAAGTCTAGTTGATGTTTTAGTCTTGTTGGTTTTTCCCAAAACAACTTTTGATTTAATTTCTTTTGTATAATGACATTAAAAATTTTACATTTTTTTTCGGAGCACTTTAAATTATTTTCGTTCCAAAAAACGAAGTAAAATCAACAAAAAATTAAGTTATAACTTATAACCTAATTTGAAATTTCGATTTACACGAAAACAATATTTCAGATTATACGTCCAGTCATTTCTGGGTGTTTTATATTCTGTTCAACATATACGCCTGCATAAATTTAAAACAGTACAAAATACAGAAAAAAGTTTCAAATAAAAATTGTAGTCAATACTATACATATTTTTGTATATAACAAAATTGACTGTAATTCAGTTATTTACTAAGATATGTTCAAAATACCTGATAGGCCCTTCAAGTAAACTACCACTTCCGGTTGATGGATTGCTACAAAAATCTAACGTGTTTCTAAAAACGATTTGCTCGGACCTAAAATACACTTTGACAACACATACGTTAAAAGTTAGGTTATCAGACGCAAGGCGGTGTAGCAGTGTTGCCAATGAACCAATCTTAAATATAAATAAAAGTTGTCAAATTGTGATTTTAATCTATATAAAGAAAAATATAATATATAATTGTAAGATAATTTAAAGTATGTATATCACTAAAATAAGGATTTTCAATAAAATTAGGCAATTTTTATAATATATTTTTTGTAAATAATATTCATATTGGTACCTCTTCTATATTTTCCTCTCTAAAGAGGAATAACACATTTTCCTCAATATTTCGGGAGAAGGATTGTAGAGTTTTCGGACATGTGAAAAAAAAACATTAACAGGCAGATTTACAAAAGGAATTAACGTTAACTTCATTTTTCCAACATCTGTAACTTTGTTTCTAAATTAATTAAATTAACAAAATGCGTCAAATTTTATGTTGACCAATCTTAATTACATCCCTAATTAAAATAAATATGTTTAGAGAATGAAAAATGAAGATACGACTAACAATAAAAATGGAGTTAGCGCTAATCTCTTTTGTGAATCTTATTGCATTGAACTTATTTTCTTTAATAGTCTTACCGTTACAACTATCGGTCACTTCTTTACCCACTGTTTTTAGTCAGTATTGCCACACATGATAAATGAAAACTAATAAAGTTACGAAAGATATCAAACTATTGTCAGAGTACCTATTCTGTAAAATAGAGCCAAGAGGTCTAAACCTATGACGTCAAGCAATAGTGGTTGTCTCTACGTTAAAAATAAGGACGGAGATTCTATTTTAGTGATTTTAGTACGTCAAAATTTTCATCATTTTTAAGTTGGCAACAGTGTTTATAAGAATTTTTAGTCAAAATTTGAAACATAATATCGTAATTTTTAATATAATTATAATTAAATTTATTGAATGTTGTTTTTGAGATGTTAACAATGTTCATATTTAAATTATAAGATTTATTTGAACAGAAGTAATTGTTTACTCATTTTAACTTTATATTTCTACTTTACAAATGTGTAGTTTACAAATGTAATGAAATATTAAATACCAACGGTTGTAGCTCTAATAAACCGCTCACATGAAAGAAACTTACATGACGTCATATGGATAGTTCGTGTAAATTTTCACTAGATACCAGCATTACATATAGAAACAGTGTCGATATAAAGCTAGCTTTAAAAGCTGGGATTATTTTGTTGTATGTTTCTAATGAATATTTTAGCAAATTTATAAGTATTAGAAAATAAGTGTGACAATATAACCACCTGTATTTATTTTATAAAGTAGCATAAATGCATACTAAGTGCTAACATAATCTCTCAAGGTGCAAGCGCTGGAAAAACAAACGAAAAATAAACAACAAAACACAAAGTGTTCCTTGTTCGGGCGCTTATCTCGAAGGCTGTGACCTCTCACTTCCTCCTTGGGGGTAGATACAGCAGGTCGATACGTGTCAAGGGTATATTTGACACATGATGTACAGCGAACAGCCGAACACACCGTACCACTTGTAGACATACGAACGGGCAATGCGAAGGAATACTGTTTTAACTTTACTGAATCTTATTGTTCCTTTTCTCTATTTTTACCACTCTCATATACGGAGTAGTGAATAGTTTATTGTATTAAGGGATGTATAGGAATCACGCTAAAAACTCGGTAGTGACTTTTCAGTGGATGGGCACGTTTTAGAGTCCCTAGAATATGATTTTAATAGTTTCGCGATGATGTCTGTGTGTGTGTCTGTCTGTTTATCTGGCTGTGTGGATCTCTGGAGTTACGGTTTCTCAAAAACTGCTAAAGTGAAAATTTTGATATTTTCTATATATTGAATGTATCCCCTTTGGAAGAGCTAATTAGTTTTTGTGATAATCCAATAACCGGAAGTGGTAGTTTGCTTGAAGCCCCATCTAGTTATTTTTAAATATCTCAGTAAATTATAGTTTAATGACAATTTTTATTATTAAAATAATGTTTTATATATTATTATTTACAATGGGCGCATAAACCATAAACGAAATATGACAAAAATATATCACAATCGTGTAACACTTACGGAATAATTAGTAGGAAAGTATTTTATTATTTTAAATATTCTGCAGTAAAGCGATATAACGAATTGCACATATTTTGACGTCACAGGTACTTGCATTGTGCTATTGGCCAGACATATGAAAACGCCTATTGTGGGTTAAAATAGAACTACGAAATGTTATTTTATTTGATTTGTTTGTTGGCATTTAAGATTATATATGTTGGACTTCTATTACTTGTTCTATAATTTCACTGTTCTATTGTGCTGTGTTGAAAAACTATTGAATAAAATTGTGTGTTGAGGTTAGGTTACATCACTACCAGCGCCACTATTCTCAAACCTTCGAATGTTATTTACTCGAATATCAATTAAATACTCTAAAGTTGCCAAAGGAATTATATCTTTATTTATATTAAGTTTAATTGTAAATTAAGACTTATATGTAAATATTATTTTTACATTAAAAAATATATATTATCATGGAAAATCGTTGTTTTAGTGTCACTGGAGCAGTACCAGTGACGTCACACAAACTTTAAAAAAATCATATCTCTGGTAATATATGGAATTTTCACATCGGGTTTTCACTGATCGTCATAGAATCTAATAAAGTTTCATAAAAAAATAATTTAAAAAATTGGTTTATGGGTCCATTGTTGTTTGAATCATTTTTCTCTTACTGACACCATTTACGAATTACAAACACGTTTAAGAGAAATTATATTTTGACATTTTTGTTTAATCTGTTATCCCGTGCATTTTGCAAAAAAGAAAGTAATGCTTGAAAATAGTTTATTGTACATTAAGGGAGAGAAGTGTATGATTTTTTCCCGCGGAGTACAATACGACAAGGGAAAAAATACACTTATCTCCTGCAGTGTATATATAACTATACTCAAAATGATTTAGGAGAAGACGCACGTCATCAAAAATATTACTATGACGTCACTATGCAACATCGTTTATATGGGATACCAATTTTTGTTGAAATAAAAATGCAATGCAAGTTGCATCACACACCATTTTTGGACGTGGTTTGTTGCAATAAACAATATATTTATACATACATATTATAAAATACTGGATCACGAGGAGCACAAATTTTAACAACACAGTTAAGTCTGACAGTAAAGTGACAGCTCGATATGGATTTTGTATGTAAACGTGATCATTTGCCAATAGTAACAACATAGCGAACAAAAATTGAACTAGAATTATTTTTTATAATTTAAAATTCCATTAAATAAATAAAATTGACTATAAAATCACTGTAAATTGCATTAATATATACTTTGATTAATGCCAGTATTTTTTCGTGGTTTTTTCTTAAACATTAGCAAACCTCAACAAATTTTACAAGTTATTTTTTATTTTATAAAGTTTTTTTTTTAGGTTCATGACGTGCGTCTTCTACAAAATCATTTTGAGTATATATACTATTGTCCCAAAAATGCAAGAATATCCCATTAAATAATCATTAATCAATGTTGTTAAATTACTTGAAGATATATAAGGTTTTTTGGGCATCTGTAAATAATTGATTTAGACTAAAAAATTTGTAGAATAATATTGGATACAATTTTTATTTGAAAACATTTTCGCTATTTTGTACCGTTAAGGCTGGAGGTTATATGCTAGAAGCTAGAACATAATATTTTTCATTATTTGCGACGTATACGCGTGTCTTCAAAAAATAATATAATTTACAAGATAATATCGAATTTCAAATCCAATATTTCGTTTCATCTCTATAGCATTGAAATAAATTTTTATTGTGTTCTATATGCAGTTTATTCCGTATTTCCAATTTTGATCATGAAAGCAAATGCAATATTCTTGTTATTGCAAAAGCAAAGAACTCAAAACAAAATAATAATATGGAGCATTGCGATGTCATATTGAGTTTTTCGTTTTCAATATTATAAATATTAAATGAAACTGTCGGAGATGGTATCCTTATTAAAATGATTTAATATTATTGGTGAATTTATATATTATGTACCTTTGATAATAATTTACCGTATTTAATGCAGATCACATACAGAACACACATGGTTTATTCGTAATAAAAAATTATACTTTAGAGCCTTGATATACAAATAACTATTTTAGTCTTAATAATAAGCTCCTAAACTAATGTTTGTACTAACTAATTATGAGTTGGTGACAAACAAAATGCCGACTCAAAATGAGTTATTTACATTAGTTTAGGAGCTTAGTTATTAGGACTAAAGAGGATTATTTTATTTTTCGCTTTTCAGTTTTCCGTGGTTCAATTTTTTATTAAAAAGTTTCTATAATGGGCGCATAGACCATAAACGAAATATGACAAATTTATATCAAAATCGTGTGACACTTACGGAATAATTACTAGTAAAGTATTTTTTTTTCTTTTAAATATTTTGTAGTAAAGCGATATAACGAATTGAACATATTTTGACGTCACGGGTATTCGCATTAATTCTATTGGCCAGAAATATGAAACGTGCAAGTCGCGCTTCTGCCATGGCGCCCAACGCCTATTGTGGGCTAAAATAGAACTACTAAATGTCATTTCATTAATTTTATTTGTTGGTATTTAAGATTATATTTGTTGGGCTTCTATTACTTGTTTCATAATTTCACTGTTTTATTGTGCTGTGTTAAAAATCTATTGAATAAAATTGTGTGTTGAGGTTAGGTTACATTACTACCAGCGCCACTGTTCTCAAACTTTCGTATGATGTTTACTCGAATATAAAGTAAAATACCCTAAAATAGCCAAACGAATTTTATCTTTATTTATATTAAGTTTAATTGTTGTAAATTAAGACTTGTAATATGTAAATATTATTTTTACATTAAAAAATATATAATATCTACTATCATGAAAAATGGAGTAATACCAGTGACGTTACATAAACTTTCAAAAATCATATTTCGAGTAATATATGAATTTTCACGTCGGGTTTTCACTGATCGTCATAATATTCTGATAGTTTCATAAAAAAAAAATTTTATGGGCCCATTTAAAATAAACTGATTGAAAAAAATTTTGACAATGTTTAAAATAATTGAGTAAAATAAAAAATACAGACCGATAGACCACCCGGTATGTTTAATAAAACATTTGAATAATCACAGTTTCTGAGAGCAGACAAATAACATTTTAAAAACATACCTTGCATTAATTTTGACGAAATAATCGGTGATGACGCATGTCTCCCACAAACACCAGTAACACAATTATTATGTTCCCCATCCTGGAATCCTATCCCGTCCGCCTACGTTGCGTGACGTCAGCACAGCGCACAGATTCCCGTGACGCAATCACTTGTTTCCAAAGTCTCCTTCCCTCCTTGGTGTTGGTTTCAGTGACCGACGTTAGTCGTTTAAGATTTCACCGATTTGAGAATTATAGTTCATAAGTAAGTGATCTTTGACTCCAGCTCAAATAGGTAATACTGTACGAGATGTACCCTACACTTTTTTTATTATCACACTTTTGTCAAGATTTAATTAATAGTAATTCTTACTCTTCAGCTATTCAGAAACAAGAAATGGCGTCTCACACTATTTGACGTTTATGATTACAAGCATGAAGTATGGCACAAGCAAAGATGTGCGCAGTGTAACCAACTATACATCTTTAGATTGTAATATAAAAACAAAAAAGACATTTTAATAAAATAAAAAATTGACGTTGTAGTTTCTTTGTAATCTCAATATTAAAAACGAAGAGTTATAAAATTATTTTAGGTTACATACATGTAATTAAACTTGACATATTAATAATATACAGTATTATATTATTTGAAAGTTGGTCACACTTGCGTGCGAAATATACTATTTTTAAGCTATGTTAGTGAGGAGCATGGAGAAAGTGTAATTTTCAGTAGTGATGGTAGAAAAAATATCTTCTGCTTGTCATTGTCCGTCAAATCATAATTAAACTATGTGTACAAAACACACTACACTTCCAAACTGTCTATTGCATATAGATAAAACTTAAATAAAAACCTAAATTATATACTTCATTCTAGCATATTTCAATCATATCGTAAATATTTTTTTTTGCAATACCTGTACTGTAAGTTACTCATTAATAACAAAATTTAAGCACAGTAAGTGGAACTTTTATTGCACGATTGGTATTCATGGATACATCATTTACTTACCGTCCACGGTGGATGGTAAGTGAAACTTACCGTTCATGGTGGACGGTAAGTAAATATATATCATTCAAATTTTATTTCTAACCTCAATCTGACAGCTGCTAATTTTGATACCTATTTTTCCTTTTCTTATATTTACGCAGGTATTGCAAAAAATATCGTAATAACCTCGAACTGTAAGTGATTTTTTAGGTCTCGAATGTTTAGGAAATCTCGACCCTACGGGTCTCGACAACCCAAACTACATTCTCGACATCCCAAACTACATTCTCGACTTAAAAACTATCACTTACAGTTCACGGTACGTAATATACTAATTTTATCCAACACCGTCTCGTAATAAGGCAGTAACTATGGTTATTTGAAATAAATAATGTCCAACATTCCTCACTTCAGTAAGAGAATAATAGAGAAGTCACAGAGAAAATAATTACTGATTAAATTCACTGAATTCAGCCATGCTTCTTGTGCTTCTAATCAGATATTTAGAGGTATTTCCACATTTTCACCTAATTTTTAACTTTTTTCGTGTTTACAATTTAAAATGACAGATCAGAAGCAAGCATTCCATGGCTACTTTGTAATTTCTATATTTTATAAACAGCACATCAAATGTCTTGTCAGTGTCAAACAAAAAACTAAAATATACAAACGATTTAAGACGTTTTAAGAGTGGTGTTGGATAAAACGTTAGTCACATTCCACACTACTACAATAATTACTATTATACTTCTACTGCAAGATGTCAAGACACTTTGATTTTTTCGCGAATAAACTGACAGCAAGAGCAAACACAGCAATGGTGCCAACCTGTAACCATAAAAAGTCCCTAACCAGATGAATCTGAACAGAGGCATCATTATTTCAAATCTGAAATTTGTTTTCAACAATTCGCTGGTGTATGAATTATTTAAATTAATTAAAAGTAACTGCTGAACAAAGTTGGGCGAGTAATGAAGTTAAATATTTATCTAAAATTTTCAAACGCGACGGTAATTCGTAATGCCAAGGTGAAATCGTCCTGTGAATTCAACAAAGCGTTAAAGCAAGCCCAGAGAAACAAGGAATATTAAATTATTTTAATTTATTTGGATTAACTGGAATTGTAGATATTTGCTGCTCTGTTAATCTCGTTGCGTATAATGTAGTAGGTAATACAGTATGTCCCATTTAAGCTATGAATGTATTGGGATATCGAGAACCGTAAGAGCTACGAGGTTGGTTAAATTAGACAAAAATTGTCTCATAAATAGGGTAGTTTATACTCAAAATGATTTAGGAGAAGACGCACGTCATCAAAAATATTACTATGACGTCACTATGCAACATCGTTTATATGGGATACCAATTTTTGTTGAAATAAAAATGCAATGCAAGTTGCATCACACACCATTTTTGGACGTGGTTTGTTGCAATAAACAATATATTTATACATACATATTATAAAATACTGGATCACGAGGAGCACAAATTTTAACAACACAGTTAAGTCTGACAGTAAGCTCGATATGTATTTTGTATGTAAACGTGATCATTTGCCAATAGCAACAACATAGCGAACAAAAATTAAACTAGAATTATTTTTTATAATTTAAAATTCCATTAAATAAATAAAATTGACTATAAAATCACTGTAAATTGCATTAATATATACTTTGATTAATGCCAGTATTTTTTCGTGGTTTTTTCTTAAACATTAGCAAACCTCAACAAACTTCACAAGTTATTTTTCATTTTATAAAGTTTTTTTTTTTAGATTCATGACGTGCGTCTTCTCCAAAATCGTTTTGAGTATATCAAGAGCTTTGTTTTTGGGTGTTTTAAGAGCAGTTTTAAGCTCGGTTTTAGCTCTGTACAATGTTTTAAAATGATTTTATAATAAAATGCTTCAAATAGAAGTTACAGAGAAATGTATTATCTACCACTTTTATTTGAAGTATTTTTTTATAAAATAATTTTAGAACACTGTGCAGCGCTAAACCTAAGCTTAAAACACTGCTCTTAATACACCTAAAAACAGCTCGTGGTACCAGCCAATATATTTAAACATACAACACTGTATTACGAGGAGAACAAATTTTAACTACACAATTATGTCTGACAGTAAAGTGACAGCTCGATATGGATTTTGTATATAAACGTGCTCATTTATCAATACCAATAGCAATAACATAGCGAACAGACTGACAGACAGACACCCACACAGACATAATCGCGAAACTATTAAAATCGTATTCTAGGGACCCTAAAACGTGCTCATCCACTGAAAACTCATTACCGAATTTTTAGCATGATTCCTATATCTCCCTTACAAGATGTTGCGGGAGGTAAAATGTATCAAATGTAATTAAATTTGCAAATAAAGATTTTTTATTTGGTACACATTTAATATTTACAAAATAATGAAATTATTACAGCGAATTGACATTTCGTTTACATTGAATAATATCTATATATATTTTCGACAATTTTAATGATTCTAAACTTTGCAAATAAGTAGCTGTATCCTGACAATACAACCGAAGTTGCTGTCTTATTTTATCCCTAGACAGTTCTACCAACGTAGGTACTCTGTCTTCATGCAGCAGGTCGATGATTTCATCCAACATCTCTTGATTTCGCTCGTACTTGGAAAAAATTAACATACGAAGAGGTATTTCCAGGTTTCCATCGTCATATATGGTGTCTCTAGTTGGGCAATCTGGGTTTTCCTCGTTTATTTTACAGCAGAATTGGTCCCTGAGTTGTTTGTTGGGCCAACACAATTTTAAAACATTTTTAATTAAATTACAGAAGTGAGTGTCGAATTTTCTTTTACTTTTCAAGAAATGATTGAAGATATCTATAGGGTCGCACTGAACACAATATTGCAGCAAACTTAACACAAAATCTGGGTAATTTACAACAGAAAAATAAATAACATGTGGAGTAATATTTACATCAGATTCCACTAGAAGATTTAACAACTGGATTTGACGATCTAGATATTCGTACCAGTGATAATTAATGCAAATGTAGGTTAAACCTTCTAAATCTTCTTCCAGGAAAACTGCACCTTTCTCCAACAATTTTTTTGTTATTCCATATACATCTTCTTCTTTCAAATAAAAAGTCGCGTCCACTTCATCAAAATAATTAGATCCAAAAGAATCTACGTAAAAATAGTCTCCATCTGGACGACCACAACGACACGCCATGTCATAAAAGATAACACTGTTAACCTTAACTAAAGTAATAGCAAGTTTATGGAAATATCTAACATCCGGATGCAGTTTCACTCCCGGAGTGTTCATAACCTCAAAAAAACATTCAACTCTATCGGATTCGTTGGGATTCCAAGACCACTCGATCAAATAATAATACAAACTTGTGTAAGACTCGTTGAAGATTTGTATATCCGCCAGGGGCCAAAGCTTCTTGAATATATCTACGTTTTTCGCTCCCAAAGCGGGTGCAATCGCCGGACCATTCATAATCATGTTGAATTTAGTGTCAGAAAAATCCGATATGTTTGACAATACATGAGTCATACCATCATAAACTTCCTTGCAATATTCATTAACCTTAGCTCCTGCTTTCAGCAACAAATCCACTATTTTCAAGCTATCCTCCGAGTCGTCCCCGCTAGTTACATAGAGAAGGGGCGCCCCTGAAGGATCGTAGCAGTAGCGTTCTTTGGCACAAGCGTTGACGTCAGCTCCAGCTGCCAGCAGAGCCTCCACGACGTCTGGTTTGCCAGCAAGGCAGGCGGAGTGTAGCGGGGTGTGCTCGTCGACATCTCTGTTATTCACATTTGCACCTTCTTCGATGAGCAGTAGGGCGATGCTGGTGTCTACTGATGACAGATAACAAGCAAATTGTAGACTTGTTCGGCCATATTTCGTTCGAGAATCCAGCGAAAGATTCTGTTCTTTCAGAGATGTTATTTCGTTCTGCACTTCTTGTAACCTGAAAGCACACCACACAAATGGGGTCATACACTTTTAAAAAAAAGTTGTTTTTTTTTTACAAATTATAAAAATTTAGATCATTTCAGTCACATGTTATTCAATATTTCTTATAATTTTTCAACTTTTCATTCATAATTTCCTTTCTGAAGTTTCGCGGTTGCAAAATCGTGACGTCATCATGTAATAGAATTTAAAGCATGGCAAGGCGAAAGAGGTGTTGATAACAAATAAAAACTTGCTTTTCAGTGTTGTAATAATTACTTATTATTATAAAAATGAATACTCCGATAAATTAAATTAGATATTCGTTAATTATAACATTTCTAGCCAAAGAGTTTGGGACGTGTTAAAACAAAATGCTTTGTTGTACTATATCTTGTCGCTTGTCGGTAGTCTCATTATCACACCTGTCATCTCAAATCATATGTTGCAGTTAACAACGATTTTCAAATTAAACTTATGTTTATTATATCTGTTATATTATTTTGCCCAGGGAATGTGAATAAACTATATTTGTAAAAACCTCTCAGTAAATAACAATGACTAATAACAGTCAATTTGACAGTTGGTGTAGTTCCTCGCTCTCCGCAAGAGCGTATTTCGTAGAATAACAAGATGACGCAGGTGCTGACGTCACAAGCGAAAAATTTGAAATGGGATGCCAATTTCAAAAAATCATATCTTAATAACTAAATGCCTTTTAATATTAAAATTATTATCTATATTTATAATTTTACTCAAACTTACAGAAAAAAAAAATAAATGAAAAAAGGTTTATGACCCCATTAGATAAATTGAGCCCTGAGGGTTCTGGAAAATATCTAATGAGCCACAACACGTGCAAAATATAGAAAGAATCATGCTAAAAATTGGGTGGTGAGTTTTCAGTGGATGAGCACGATTTAGGGTTCCTAGAATACGATTTTAATAGTTTTGCGAGATTTGTGTGTGTGTCTGTCTTGTCAGTCTGTGTGGATCCCTCGAGTTACTTACGATTTCTCATAAACTACTAAACTGAAAATTTTTATAATTTGTATATATCAATGGGGTCTTTCACCATTATTTTTTATTTTTTTATGAAACTTTATCTATATTGAAGACTATCTACTTTTAAAAAGTCTTAATTGTTATTCATTAAGCCACAATGATTTTTTTTTTAAATGTTGTGACGTCATAGTAGAGATGTTGCTGGATTTAAAACCGTACAGATTGTAAATAATTGTAGTCATATATTTTTTTATTTATTTGATTATTATTACAATAAAATAGAACATTTATGTAACAAAAATTATTTAAATCTGTACTGTTTTAGATCCAGCAACACCTCTACTATGACGTCACAACATTAAAAAAAATCATTATGGCTTAATGAATAACAATTAAGACTTTTTAAAAGTGTAGATAGTCTTCAATATAAATAAAGTTTCATAAAAAAAAAATAAAAAAAAAATGGTGAAAGACCCCATTGTATCCCCTTTGGAATAATCCAATAACCGGAAATGATAATTTACATGAAGTCCTCTATCAAGTTATTTTAAAATATCTCAGAAAATTAGGTTTAATGAAAATTTTGTTATTAGAATAATGTTAAATATTATTATCTACCTACAATTATTGTTTGAAAAATTTTCCTCTAACTGTCACCATTTACGAATTACAACACGATAAAGAAAAGTTATATTTTGATATTTTAGTCTTAATCTGCTAACATGTTTTTTGAAAAAACAAAACAATAGTTGAAAAATGTCATTTTTTGAATGGACGAGCATTTCTTGATAGTGGTGGTCCGTGTACCTGCATTGTTCGCAAAGAAATCTATGACATTTATCAACCGTTGTTTTGTTTTTCTCAAAAAACAGGTTAGCAGATTTTAGGAAAATATCAAATTATAATTTTTCTTTAACGTGTTGTAATTCGTAAATGGTGATAGTAAGAAGAAAATGTTTCAAACAATAATTGTAGATAATATTTGAAACATTATTCTAAAATAGTATATTCTACAACAAGTAATGAAATGGCACATATTCCACGCGAGCAAAAAGTTTGCAGTCCGAGCCGAAGGCGAGGGCTACGGTTTGCGTAGGAAAAGCCTATTGTGACAAAAATGAATCATTTTTTGACAGTTAATGAAATATTCTTCAGTAATAATATAACAAGAGAGTGAGAATAAATTGAAAATAATTTGACAGATCTTTCGAAAACTTGTTGCCAGGCAATAGCCACGAAAGCCCGTAGGGCTTGAGTTTTGTTGTGGCTTGAGTGGCTATTGCCAAGTAGCGACAAGTTTGAGATAGATACTGGAGAATTATTTTCTAATTTATCGAACTCTCGAGTTATATTTAATTAGATTATTTTTTGATTTCATCATCAGGTACGTTACTAAATCCATCTTTTTTGCTCATTTTTACTTGTGTTGATGATACCTATCTGACATCTGACATCTTTCAACAAAAACAAAAAATCTACAGAGAAAATTGCCGGGAATAATCACAAGAGCATTATTCTCAGTATAATAATGACAGGATTGGTTAAAACGCAGACACGTGACATACAATAAAGCATTTGATTGGTTTAAATAAACGTCAAAAAATAATCAGTATAATAATGATAGGATTGATTAAAACGCAGACACATGACATACAATAAAGCATTTCATTGGTTTAAAGAAACGTCAAAAAATAATCCATTAGATTAAACATAGTTTCGCTTTGCTTAGCGGACCGTATACTATATTTAAATTAATTATTTCAGTGGGAGGTTAAATGTTAGGTACATTAGATTTTTATTTAGTGGCAAAAAAAACCTGGCTTTTTAAAAATGAACAATACTTACTCGTTGGTGATAACAGCATTGTGAAGAGGCGTCCGACCCTCTTCTTGCTTAAACTGTTTGCGTTCATAGTAATCACAATCAGACATTTCAATAACAATTTATCTCAAAGTTTCGTAAACCATTCAACATGAAAATTTGTTGAACACTGAATTAAATAACCAGTATTTGTTGATATGATAACATATTGCGCAATAAGATGTAAACGTACAGGAAAACATTTCGTATTAGTTGTTCGTACTAGAGATTAAACAAGGAAATTATATACATAAATACAACTCGTGTCAAGGATCAACTTTAATAAAAGAAATAACGCCAATATAACACCATAACATAAATAAAATAAACTCAATAATGTTCACACCAAGCAATGTCGCCTCTACGTCTGTTGTTGCTTCACTCCTCACTCGCACGTGCACGTCCACTGCGTTATTTTGCTTTCCTCCTCTCCTCACTTCACATTTCCGTTCCAGTGTTGCCACCTTTACTCCAGTGTTGTCAGTTGTAACTCTCGCAACAATAGATGGTACCATGAGCTCTTTTTTTGGGTGTTTTGTTTCGATTTTAGCGCTGTACAATGTTCTAAAATTATTTTATAAAAAATGCTTTGGCTTAAGTGTAGTATACGGTCTATATCTGACGTATGCGCAGAGTGACTTTGAGAATTTAGCGCTTCCAAAACAATTTTATTGCGGTTAACTTTTCAGTCTGTGCCTGTTTGGCGCAAAGACAAGATGGAAAACTTTATTATTAATTTCAAACATTTGTTTAGTGTTTTAGCGGGGCAGGATAATAGCTGCAAGCCTTAGTTTCTTTAGCAGGTCATGTTTACGGAAAAAACAATATAAAAAATCAAGAAACTTAGATTTATTTTAGTTTTTAGGTTGATTATTTCATTCATTACAAATTTGACCAATCAGAATGTCTCATTTTCCATTGTTGTGCATTTTAGATAAGTGAATAAACAGCACCATGCTGTTTATTCGCGATTAAATTGAAGCTAGCTTTCATATGCAAATTTTAAACATTTGGAAGGCATATTTAGCTGGATAATTATTTGCAGAAGAAAGATACTTTCATGTTTTTTACGTTTACTGGTATTTTGTCTTTAAACATGCTGAATTATTCAATTCAAACTATTTTTATGTACAAATTTTTAACATTTATTTGACAAAAAGAAAAATAATCAATTTGTTATAGTTACACTATAACAACACAATTTTATGGTGCTTTTTGTGAGTGAGTGTACCGGTTTATTTATGTGAAAACGTGTCAAAATCAACATTATAGTATAATTTTTTCGACAAGTATTAAAGTTTATGCTCAAAATCAACATTATAGTATAATTTCTTCGGCAAGTATTAAAGTTTATGCTATAAATTCATGAAATAATCTTGTCATATACCCCTCGTGCTAAAGAATTGAATCGATTAAACTTGATGTCTAGCTTATTTATAAAATTTTGCTTTTAAAATAGTATATTGAACAACTAGTGTTACAATGACCTTTTTTGTAATACGAGTATAGTTTGCGTAAACGAACCGCAGGCGAGTTACGCAAAATACGAGTATTACAATTAGGCATTGTAACACGAGTTGTTCATACAACTTTTCCTATTTCACGTTCATAAATTCAATAAAAATAAAATAAAATTGTATGGCATGTTTAATATACCACTGGCCACCAAGGGGCTTTGCCCGCGGGGCCTATCGGGTCACAGGCCGCAACCCCGACGTAGGGGATCAGATTCAATAATTTTACGTGAAAAATGACAGCCCCAAGTGTGACAGACTTTTAATTTTATAAATAATAAATTCCTCAAAAACAGTTGCACAAAATTCAATTTTGTAGCATTGTTTTTGAGGAAAACAGTGTCACAAAATTGACTTTGTGTACGTGAAATAGGAAAAAGTGTTATCGTACATAATAATTTAAGATAAATTCAAATTCAAATTATTATGTTCTCAAACACTTATTAAGCAAAATTTTTTGCATAAGCTAGACATGTCAAATTTAATCGATTAAATTCTTAGCACTCGTGATATAACTATTGATTATTTCACTCATTACAAATTTGACCAATCAGAATGTCTCATTTTCCATTGTTGTGCGTTTTAGATAAGTGAATAAACAGCACCATGCTGTTTATTCGCGATTAAATTGAAGCTAGCTTTTATATGCAAATTTTGGACATATTGAAGAAATATTTAGCCGGATAATTAGTTGCAGAAGCAAGATACTTACATATTTTTTACCTTTACTGATATTCTATATCTTTAAACATGCTAAATTATTCAATTCAACCTATTATTATTTACAAATTTTTGACATTTATTTGACAAATAAAAAGAAAAACAATCAATTTGCTATAGTTACACTATAACAACATAATTTTATGGTGCTTTTTGTTTGAGTGTAACGATTTATTTATGTGAAAATGTGTCAAAATCAACGTTTTAGTTCAATTTCTTCGGCAAATATTGAAGTTTATGCTATGAATTCATGAAATAATCTTGACATATACCCCTCGTGCTAAAGAATTGAATCGATTAAATTTGATGTCTAGCTTATTTATAAAATTTTGCTTTTAAAAAAAGTGTTATCGTACATAATAATTTAAGATAAAATCCCTCGACCTGCGGTCTTGGGATTTTTTCAAATTATAGGTTTGTTCCAAGTGGTCATTTCGGACATGTTTGTAACATGTTTGTGACAAATGTCAGTGCGCCTGCGAAAAATGTAAACAAGTTAAGTTTGAAACATAGACTGGAACGGTGAATGGAATGAAGCGTATGTGCATGCTCATTTTTTGTTTTGACAGCTAACCTTAAATATAAATATAAATAAAGAAATTCATACATTTTTCGCCACAGAAAAGAAATGAAGTTTATGTTTCATAGTTAACTTGTTTACATTTTTCGCAGGCGCACTGAAATTTGTCACAAACATGTCACAAACATGTCAGAAATGACCACTTGGAACAAACCTATTATGTACTCAAACACTTTTTAAGCAAAATTCTTAGCACTCGTGATATAACTATTGAATAAACACGAATTTATTCAACGGCATTTTTTTTACAAAAATTAAAACCTATTGTTTTGTTGCCACTGGATGTATATCATGACTACTTCCTTACCCCCTGTCAGAAACACTCCAAAACACGATAGACCAGTATACTACACTTTTACCAATGCTTTGAATAGAAGCTGTAGAGAGATTTATTATCTTTGAAGCATTTTTTATTAAATTATTTTAGGACATTGTACAGCGTTAAAACCGGTGGTACCCGTTTCTCGTTTATTAAGTTGCTATGACCGAAACTATATACAGGCTGGTGCATCCAAAGACGCGTCATAGGGATTTCAATGTTTATTTTGAAATATTCAAATACTGGTTCCCCAATTTTTTTTCTTAAAACAGTTAAATATAGTTTTCGCGTCGCCGTCCGACATTGACACAATTACATATCTCTAAAGCGGTCGGAAATCATGTTTTTGTCGAACTAGTTCGACAAAAATTGCTAACTTTTTATGGTTATATGTTGGCATCACTTCACTAGTTTTAGCTAGCTTCTGACGCTAGAAATGTCAAAGTATTACATTGACTTAAAATATTATGGCAAACAATAGAGTATTTGCAATTAAAGAAAACAGAATATTTATGAACTTGAAACATATTTGTAAGTAATTATAATTGAATTTGCAGTGTAAATCCAAATAAAATTATGTAGATATTTTTGGTTATGATATTGAAAAACAAACATAATTGACATTCAAATATTGTGAAGTTAGCAACATAAAAAAATTCCCTGTCATTAAGAAAATGAGTAATAAATTAAATTTATTTATTAAATTTAGATAAATGTTGGCGCGAAATATCTTGTGTATTCCTCGGTTGGAAACTATTTTGCAAGTGCTCGTATTTGTAGGACTCGCCTACGGCTCGTCCTATCAAAATAAACTCGCACTCTCAAAATAGCAGTTTCCAACCTTGTGATACAAATAACTATTTCTGTAGAGAAAAATTCTGCATTTAATGATATCCTAATTCATAATTTTCCTTTATTGAAAGCAGGAAAAATTATTTAGATGTTAATTTTACACTACCTATTACTAAATCATTAAATACAGATTCTTATATTATATACCGGAAGTTTTTTTTTATCAGTATACATTACATAGGGATAGTTACAGTTAAAATGATTGACAGCAATGTATTAAAGAGTTTGCCGGTTTCAGGAGATAGATACTATTATCTAATAGTCTCATGTCCAGTTTTTCAGTGCGAGTTTAAACCAAAATTTTAGTTTGTTTCAGTTTAAGGTTTAAAATGTATTTCAGTTCTACTTAAACCATGAACTGAGCTCAAATTTCGCTTGAACTTGAACCTTATCGGGTACTTGGTTCAACGTAGAGTTCAAGGTTTAATAACAAATAATGACAGTTTTCTCGTTCAATTTGGTTGTCAAAAGTTTTATTATATTTTAATATTGTGAATAATATTAAATTAGAAGAAATTGTGTGCGAAATTTATTTATTCTGGAGGCATCTGACAATGAGGACGATAAAAACTTTTTTGAAAATCAATTAATACGAAGACCCAAAATACATAGGCAGAGAATATATCATTTCGATATTTGAGACGATTACGATCTTTTTGACAAAATTTAGATTGAGCAAAGAAACCATTAGTGTAAATAAAAATGTCAACATGGACCTGATAAAACATCCTACTACCTGGTAAATTTGTTAAAGATATATTTACATATATATGCGAGTAGACTCATGTAGTTTAACTGTCGAAATTTAAAGAAATCATACTTTAAGGCCAGATAAAACGATTGCATTAACATTCAGATTTTACGCAACTAGAAGTTTTTTTTTTAACACTGGAGATTTAACTGGGGATACATACGGGTAAATCTGCGTTCCATAATAGCATATTATGATACAAGTGTATAAGTAAGCTTTAAAGCACGTACGACGGGATTAAGAGCGCGACGCGAAGCAGAGTGCTTTTAACGTCGCTAGTGCTTTAAAAGCACTTCTACACGTGTGTCATACGCTATTTTTTATTATATCTGCATCATACTCTGGAAAAACTGGAAAGCAACAGTTTAATTTTGATTCATTTCATAATTTTTCGCGTGTGACGTTTGACGTATATCGTTTACATAGAGACTGGTTAGCATTTGTTGTTTACGTTTACAGTTTTGACAGATATTAACAGTAAATATTTGTGTTGTTGCTTAGTAACCTTTAAAGCACGGCGTGTTTTAATCTTGCGTTTACGAACGCTGTAGCGTGTTTTAAACACGGATTGTGATGCATTTATAATAAAAAAATATTGCGTGCAATAGCATCTCTTTGTCCCATTCATATTAAATGGCTAACAGTTTCAGTATAAATCGACAAGTTTTCTATAATATAGCACGTTTCCCAAAAGTAATAGGAACAATTTACTGTAAACATGTTAAAATGCAGTCCCCTGCTAATAAATAAAGATCTAAATAACATTACATTTATTTATATGTTAGAAATATTTGCTCCTCTTCTGTAGCGAAATTTATTCATATTTTCAATTACACTCATATCTTAACTGTCATACAGAAAATTAGAACAAAAAACTCATCGATCTGTCAAATTTGTCTATAATTTTTACGTTGTCACTTTAAAAAAATATTAGTTCACGGCTCTACCACCGTATAAGAATTCACACAGTAGCGACACTTCCAATATTTTCATGATCCCAGTATTTCAGTGGTGCGCAGCCGGGAATATGGCTGCCTAGTGTT
The DNA here is from genome assembly GCA_963942605.1 of Poecilus cupreus. Lineage (NCBI taxonomy): Eukaryota > Metazoa > Arthropoda > Insecta > Coleoptera > Carabidae > Poecilus > Poecilus cupreus. The sequence goes on from OZ012722.1 coordinate 22,083,571, forward strand.
CGCTGATAGGCTATCTTAGTAACCATAGAAAAGAAAATATAATATGTCAGCATCAGTAGTATCTGTCAAATATCAAACTACAGTATTTCTGTCATGTTAATTTCATAAAATGAGTGCAAAACAGAGAGGTAAACTTATTTGTTCCATGAAAAATAGTAGGAACTTTTATAGTGCAGGTGAAATAATATTATTAGATTTTATCCCCTTTGCAACTGACAATTATTCAAATTTATCGCCGTATGCCGCAGCTGCCAATATGGCCGCTCGGCTCAAGGTCATCGGTCGATGCGACATAAAGATCAAAGGGACCGACAGCGAGTGTCGCTACTGTGTGAATTCTTATACTGTGGCTCTACTTACTCTACAACTTAAACCATGACTGAAATACCGGGCATCAAACTTTATATAAGTTAATATTTAAAAAAATATAATTGTATTTTATCGTTTGAGAACCACTGATTTGATTTTCTGTTTGTTATTTCTATTAAATAGGGCCCTTGTTCCTGGTCATTTTTTGTATATAACATTTTTCTCTAAAGCCATTAGTTCGCCAAAAAAGCGCTGATTGTTTTAAAGGGAACACCGTGTATAGTAATGTGTAATAATTAAAAACAATATGCAATTAATTGATGATAAAATTTTACTGATTTTTTATTTGTCTCAAAATAATACATGTTATTACAGAAAATTGACATTTTGTGTACATTGGATGATATCTCTATATATTTTCGACAATTTTAATGATTCCAAACTTTGTAAATATGTCGATGTATCCCGGCAATGCATCCGAAGTTGCTGCCTTATTTTATCCCTAGACAGTTCTACCAACGTAGGCACTCTGTCTTCATGCAGCAGGTCGATGATTTCATCCAACATCTCTTGATTTCGTTCGTATTTGGAAGGAGTTAACATAGAAAGAGGTTTTTCAAGTTTTTCATCGTTGTATATGGAGTCTGCAGTTGGGTAAAAATATGGGTATTCCTTGTTAATTTGATAACAGCATTGGTCTCTTAGTTGTTTGTTGGGCCAACACAGTTTTAAAACGTTTTTAATTAAATTACAGAAAGGCGTGTCGAATTTTCTTTTACTTTTAAAAAATTTCTTGAAGATATCTACAGGGTCGCACTGAACACAATATTGCAACAGATTTAAGGTGAAATCTGGGTGATTCACAACAGCAAAATAAATAATATATGGAGTAATATTTACGTCAGACTCCACTAGAAGATTTAACAACTGGATTTGACGCTCTGGAGATTCGTATCTGCGATAATTAAAGCAAATGTAGATCAAACCTTCTAAATCTTCTTCCAGGAAAACAGCACCTTTCTCCAACAATTTCTTTGTTATTCCGTACACATCATCTTCTTTGTTCTCAAAAACAGCGCGCACTTCATGAAAATAATAATTCACGTAACTTTCTATGTAAAAATCGTCTATAGAACAATTGAAACAACAAGGAGTGTCAAGAGCAAAAGCCATGTTGATTTCAACTAAAGTAATTGCAAGTTTATGGAAATATCTAACATCCCGATGCAGTTTCACTCCCGGAGTGTTCATAACCTCAAAAAAACATTCAACTTTATCGGATTCGTTGGGATTCCAAGACCACTCGATCAAATAATAATACAAACTTGTGTAAGACTCGTTGAAGGTTTGTATATCCGCCAGGGGCCAAAGCTTCTTGAATATCTCTACGTCATTCGCTCCCAAAGCGAGTGCAATCGCCGGACCCTTCATACATATGTTACGTTTAGTTTTTCTATAATCCAATACGTTTGACAATACATGAGTCATACCATCATACACTTCCTCGCAATATTCATTAACTTCAGCTCCTGCTTCCAGCAACAAATCCACTATTTCCAAGCTCTCCTCCGAGGCGTCCCCCCAAACAACAAAGCGAAGGGGCGCCCCTGAAAGATCGTTTAAGTTTCGTGCTTTGGCACAAGCGTTGACGTCAGCTCCGGCTGCCAGCAGAGCCTCCACGACCTCTGGTTTGCCAGAATGGCAGGCAGAGTGTAGTGGAGTGTGCCAGTCATCATCTCTGTTATTCACATTTGCACCTTCTTCGATGAGCAGTAGGGCGATGCTGGTGTCTACTGATGACAGATAACAAGCAAATTGCAGACTTGTTCGGCCATATTTCGTTCGAGAATCCAGAGAGAGATTCTGTTCTTTCAGAGATGTTATTTCGTTTTGTACGTCTTGTAACCTGAAAGCAATGATTGGTACAATAATGTCACGTAAATTATACAAACTGAACGAAGAGTGTTTGAAAATTTTGATAACCTTAGCAATTACTATTCTAGATCTTTGTATTTTAACTACAACTACAAGAGAAGTTAGCTGCAGGTCATAGTTAAAGAAAACAATTTAAAAAAGCAAGAAACTCAGATTTATTTTAGTTTTGAGGTTGAATGAACACGAATTTATTCAACGGTATTTTCAGAATGCAAATTTACTAGGTTTTTGTTGTTTGACTTGCATCACCACAAACTGTCAAATCTACCAAACATCATTAGCGAACCGTAGCTAACTTCACAATTCACAATTGGCCGTAAACTACCACTATTTTTACTGAAATGTGCCCAAAAAACCTGACAATTTCCAGATATTTTAAGATGAACAATACTTACGTGTTAGTGAGAACAGCATTGTGAAGAGGCGTGAAACCTTCTTCTGCTTTCTCAGACGATTCGCGTTCATAATAATAAGACATTTATACAACAAATTATCTACAAATTTTGATGAAAGCATTCAACATGAAGATTTGTAGAATACTAAACTAAATAAGTTTGAAATTTGTAGTGGGACCGATTATTTAACCACAGTGTTTTTGATATAATAAAATATTGCGCAATAGGAAAAACATTTCGTATTTAAACTTTGAGACTTGAGATTAAACAAGGAAATTATGTACATAAATACAAATCATGCTAGTGACTAGTAGCGACATCTGCTGGGAAGTCAATCTAACTATTCCTATTAGCTATTACTAAGTCAAACGGTCATTGAAAAAAAAAATCTGATGTTCCCGTCTAAACAATTTAAATTATAATAAATTTTGAACAGTACAAAATAGAAAAAATCTGATGTGGCCAGCACATAACCTCCCGCCCAATACTACTCTTAAACGGTACAAAATAGTATTTGATACAAAAACATACCTTCTTATTTGTTTATTTTCTATTTATATTTGAGAATTTAAATTTTCTTTCGTATATTTATTGAATTTTTTTGACATATATTTCACTAAGAAAACCGCTTCACAATCACAATGACATGTGTCACATTTCGAAGAAAAAATTGAAAATTTGTAAATGTTTTCATGGTGTACTAGGAATGCAAGATTTGTAAAATCTAATTTCTTTATATTTTATTATCTCTAAATCTAAAGGAAATTAATAAAATTAGTGTAATCAAAACACATGTAAAATTAAATATTCTTCAACTTTCAAAATAACATAAATTGTTGAAAAAGGAAATTTAACCGTGTTTTTTCACGAAAAACTGTTAAGGGCTTCAAGTAAACTACTACTTTCGGTTGACCAATTGTATCCAAAATCTAATCAGCTCTTCATTTAAATATAAGAAGCAATAATTCACAAAATTGTATTTTTTGGTATTATAGTATTTGAGTTATGCGAGACGAAAAAATTGCCACAGACTACACACACACACATACATACATACAGACATCATCGCGAAAATAGTAAAATCGTATTGTAGGGACCCTAAAACGTGCTTATTCATTAAAAACTCACTACCCAATTTTTTGACCAAAAACAATACCTTCCAAGAATCGTGAACGGAAGTGTACACTTCCAATATAAAAATTTTTATTACAAAATGTAATTTATTAGTGACAAAACCTTTTTTATAAATTTAACTTAACGTAACTTTTAACAATGTAACTGACGTTCAACAAATATATTTTGTAATGTAAATTTAGACCAGAAGATGGCTGTAACCATAGCCGAAACGTCGTCAACGACGAAACAAATTTAAATAAATTTACCTAAAGCCAAGCTATCCAATATAACTAGTGATTTATTTACTATTTTCCTTAATATTTAAAATAAACATGCATAAAAATACATATCAAGAATACAAAAATGAAAACTTCTGGGTTTCAACTGAAAAACATCAACAGTAGAAAAACAGAGATTATAAATTAAACACATACGATAAATAGGGGACGCAGAAAATACATTCGTTCTAGCGGTAGGTAAATAAAAAGTTGAGGAATTGCGAGTTTGTATACAAGGAGCGTGGAAAGAGAGGAGCGAGAGGCAGTTTGGATCATCTATTTCTCCATGGATTAGTTTGCAAAGGTGGAGGGCTGAATTTAGTTCACGACGTAAGTACAAACTTGGAATATTAAACATTTCAAGTAATGAAGTATAAGAAATGGTGATTTCTGGATAAGAATGATAAATTTTAAAATAAATATATTTGAGAAATTTTTTTTGAATGGACTCTATGTGGTTCTGATGTATTTCATAGAGAGGATTCCATATAAGAGAACAATATTCCAGCTTAGAGCGGACAAAGGAAAAATAGAGAGAGAAAATTGATGAAACATCTGAAAAGTGACGAGTATTACGAATGATGAAACCAAGAGTACGTATAGAAGCACTGTAAATATTATTAATATGAGAAGTAAATGTTAGTTTTGGATCGAAGGTAACACCGAGATCAGTAGTAGAGTTACAACGGGATAAAGGAGTCTGATTTAGTGAATATTGGAAGAGAACTGGAGAAGAATTCCGTGTAAAAGACATTATATGACATTTATTTATATTAAGGCAGAGATTATTATTAAGGCACCAAAGATTAAGTCGGTTTAAATCATTTTGAAGAAGAAGACTGTCATCAGAGGTATATATAGGGTGAAATATTTTGAGATCATCGGCAAATAATAGGTTATCACATTCGAAATTTTCTGTCACGTCATTAATAAATAGTAAAAATAGAAGCGGGCCTAAATTAGATCCCTGAGGAACACCAGATGTAGCAATGAATGAATTAGATTTATGTCCTAAATATTGAACAAAAAGAGTACGGTTTGAGAGGTATGAAGAGAGAAGAGAGATAAGCGAAGGAGAAATTGAGAAAGACTTGAGTTTATGAATCAAGATATTATGATCAATCCTGTCAAATGCTTTAGAAAAATCGGTGTATATGCAGTCAACTTGACCTCTAGCATCAAGAATGGAGGAAACAACATGAGAGAAATATGACAAATTAGTAACCGTTGATCTTTTTTCCATGAACCCATGCTGAGTAAAAGAAATCATATTTTTTATTTTTGGAAATATTGATGTATACACGATCTTTTCAAAAACCTTACTAAAGTTGGATAGTACAGCAATGGGCCTGTAGTTAAGAATATTGGACGAGTCGCCAGACTTATGTATTGGAGTGATGCGTGTATTTTTCCATAAGTTAGGAAACGAGTTGGTACTAAGAGCAAGGTTGAAAATGTGAAGCAAGGCATTTGACAGGGGATAGGCACAATCCTTTATGAGTAGACTTGGGATGAGATCAGGACCACATGTGAGGTTAGATTTTAAATGCTTAATTGATGAAATTATATCCTCTCTGGTAATGTGAACAAGAGAAATAGAATTAGAATAAGTAGTGTTAACAGGAGGGGGTGGGAGGTTAGAAGGAAGGGTGTACACAGAATTAAAATAAGAAGCGAATGCATTTGATATATCAGTGGGCGAAGACATAAAAGAACTGTTATAAATCATACTACTCGGTACTGTTGATTTTTTTCTTTTATGATTTATAAATTCCCAAAATTTGTTGGGGTTATTCTTAAGAGACGATTCACATTTCGATACATAATCGATATATGCTATCCTAATATCACATTTTAGTTTAGAACGAAGGAATTTAAAAGTACTTAAGTAGTATTGATTATTAATATATTTCTTAGATAACTTTCTGTAATGTTCTTTTTTCCTGATACATGATCTAATATCAGCAGTGAACCATGGCGGATAACGTTTCTTACTGACCTGTTTGATAGGTACGCATTCATCAAAAAATTTATATAGCGTGCTATATAAAAATTCACAGGCATCATTAACATTGTCAAATTGTTGTAACGTATCCCAATCAAACTGGTCGATGAGATTATAAAGTTTACAGAAATCAGCACGTTTAAAATCATAAGTGCCACAGTTCACTTTTAAAGGGGAATTACTACGGTTACAAGTATCAAATAAAATTTCGAAATTAATTGCCGGGTGATGAGCATACTCGGATTCAAATAACAAATCATTGGAACGTGTAACATTACAATTAATATTAGCGACAACCAAATCAAGTAAGTTACCAAACTGATTACGTACATCATTAAATTGTTGAGCATTGAAAAGGGAAAGAAAGTTGTTAAATGTTTCAACTCTAGGAGAAACATGATCAAAAATAAGTTCATGAATATTGAAGTCACCAACAATAACAAAGTTGTTAAATTGCAAAAATGGCAAATGCTCAAAAAAATCAAAAATTGTGTTAAAGCTAGAGGTATTCATAGCTGGGGGAATATAAATCACTAAAATATACAGTGTACTTTTATTAAGTACAATTTTAGAACAAACAATATCAATATTAACACTAAAGCCCCTGCAAGTATTACAAAACAAAATGCTTCGATTAGTCACTGGCTATGTCAGATATACACGAATAACAACACTTCATGAAGAAACTTGTACTCCATACATTTCAGATTTTATGAACAAACTATCTACAAAATTTTATCGTAACACATGTCTGACTCCCTCTGAAGACAGCGAACTGATTCATAACATGACGAGAATACGATACGATGACGACACTGTACGACATACCCACAAATTGACATACCAAACATTACCTATCTTCAATGAAAGCTTTCAGGAATAACTGACAACATTTTACCACATAATATTTCACAATCACTCAGTTTCTGTTATTTTTTATTTAAAAATACTTTTCTTGCTTTGAATCTCATAATAATCTTTAAAATTTTCTGTCAGAATTCTTAGTGTAACTTAGTTTTAATTAGTTTATTGTTAAAATAGGTTCTAATTTTAGGTAGTTTTATTTTTAGTTTGTAACTTTTCAAATATTTAAAATGTATTTGCTTTGTGCAAACACATATATTTAATTACACCTTTAATCCTATCTTCTCCACATCACTCCTTATGACCCTGTTAACTTTTTCAAACTTTATTGTATATAATTATTTTATTTGATGATATGTTAGTTATCTAACAGGAGCATTAACCTATCATAGTTGTTACCACTTAGATTTAAGGTAATCTTTGTAAAATAATAATTAAACTTTAAAAAATAAATTGTTCAAAAAAAAAAAAAAAAAAAGGAAGTATATTAGAGTAATCACTAAGATCAATTTTGAAGGATGTGAGACTTTTATTTATGAGTAAGACAACTCCGCCACCACGATTCAAATTACAAGCTTGAAAGTTACGATCAGTACGATAGACATTAAAAGTACCATCACATAATTCAGAATTGAGAACAGTTTCATTTAGCCAAGTTTCAGATAAGGCAATTACATCGTAATCAAGAATTGAACTTATTGAAAAAAGATGATCAATTTTATTTTTAAGACTTTGAACATTTTGATAATAACAGTTCAACATTGTAGAAGTATTATGTGAGTTATTGTACTCGCAATTCTGTAATTGCTATTTGCCTAAAATACTACTTCTGAATCTTTTGTAAGTCTCTATATAAACGTGACAGGATGGGTCCCAAGTATAATGATCGGTTTTAATATCAGATTTGCTTGACGACTTAAATCTAATACAATTAATACATTTGGATTCAGTGGACTTACAATCCTTGATTTGGTGCTCACCTGCACATTTAGGACAGTAAACTCTTTTAGAACAATTTTTGGCTATATGGTGAAAACCACAGCATTTATAACAACGACGAAGTTGAATAGCGTCGTAGACAGTGCAGAGGTCGTAGCCTACAAATAGTTCACCTGACTGAATAATGTTGTTATACGTTTTATGGTCAACTTGCAATAGCGCCTGGTAAATTTTATTGTTCTTTTTCAAGGGGTATATATCTAAAATATCACACTTAGATTCATCTTGGAAACACAGTTTATTTTGTTCAAGCAAATAAGTCTTAAGTTGTTCCTTAGTAAGTTCACCAGTCAACCCAACGATTTTAATTCTTGGATTTAGAACTGACAGTTGTTTTACATCATATTTATCACCAAGGTTGTTGTTTAAAAGTTTTTGTAATTTATTAGGGTCTTCGTTATTGTTACAAGTAATAATAAGAGCACCATTACTTGCATTTTTAACGTCAGTAAGAGCGATTTTAGAGGAAACGGGATCAATTGTTTTTAAAATTTCAGACTTCGTTTTTGAGGTTGACTGAGAAGAGTTCTTGGGTTTGATTAATATCGGTGGATCAGATCGCTGAACAACACCAGCATACGATAGTCTGGTTTCAGATGGTAGTTGAGAAGTAGAGGCATTCTTGATATCATTCAGTTTAGTGTCAATTGTTTTTGAAAATTCAATTTTGGCGGCCGATATAGCTGACTCGATAAAAAGAGATAAATCATTTTTCAGTTTAACAAACGTATTATTAAACAGCTCATTTATATTCTCTGAGTTAAGCTGAGCCGAAATTTTAGTGTGTATGTCATTAACAATTGAATCCGTACTGACAGATTTGGACTTATGTATCAAAACACAATTCACTCGACAATCACTGCACCAAACAAACAAGTTCCTTGATTTTTCTAACAATTTAAATTCAGCTTCAGTAAAATTCATGCAAGAGTGATGGAACCATCGGTTACACGTCCCTTCGCAGCCCACTAGATCTTCACGCTTTTTGATGCGACACTTTGCACATTCATTAGACATAATTTAAAATTGATATTTATCATGAACGTTTTAATGACGAAGAAAAGTTTAGGGTACACTGGAATTTTAAAATAAAATTTAAAAATCAAATTTAAAAGTAGAATTAGCCTGAAACTCCAAGCCAAGCAAGTCCGAAATTGTCTGTTCAGCGCCGCTTCGCTGATAGAATATGTTTAGAAACACATGTATTAAAATATATTAAAACGTGGAATAAAGTCAAGAATAACTCACTCACGATCAAAGAAGTCCATGATCAATTTATTGAGAAATAGACGTGATGATCCCCTAAAGAGGCTCATACACCACAAAATAAACAAAAGTCACTTATACCACAATAAGATGAAGAAAAGGTCAGCAGCGACAACGACACGTCAACTTCACTTGACTTCACAACTGTATTTACTTTACAAGTGGGCAAAGTAAGGAATTACCCACGAGAGAAATCTTAGCTCACGAAGCCGAAGGCTGAGTGAGATAATTTTATCGAGTGGGTAATTCCACTTTGCCCACGTGTGAAGTATAACGTTTTATCCAACACTTCTTAATAAATGAAAAATTTATTAAAGAAATATTATTTGACAGTGACATATGCTTTAAATTTTTAAATTAAAATGTCAATCGAAGTAGTTACCAAGGTGTTGTGTGTTATTACTATTGTTATATATAAAAAAATACTCACTAGTGGCTTTCCTCAAAATTATACCCACTAGTGGATAATCTGTTACTTTGCTTGTTTAAAATCGCCATAATAATATAGCATTTATTGAGAGGTGTTGAATAAAATGAATTTTTTACTGATTCAGATGCAGATATTTAATCTCTTCAACTGTTATTTGAAACATTTTTCTCTAAAATGATAAGGGAAGCAGGAAATTGCATAAGTTTAACATGTAAAACACCTATAATCGTCTGAATCAGTCAAAACTCTGTATATATTATGTAGAAAGTAAAGAATGGGGTAAATAGCTCCGTGGTAAAGCATCGGTTTATGAAACATGAGATTTTAACGTTTTAAACAAAATTCTCCTTCAGAGATTATAAAAAACTTCACAAAAAATGACTAATGACAAATAAAACGATGAAACTTTGACGCCTCAAAGAGAAACTTCAAAGTCGAAATCAGTGAATTTACCTTTACGTGTAGCTGATATACAGAAGAACAAAAATGATGATTAATCCTTGTTTGTTGTCCCCAAAATCGTTGAAGTTTGTTCAGAGATTAAAAAATAAAGAATCCAGGTACTGCAGTGAGCCATCAATATTCATAAGTTGACAGGTTGACATAACCTAAAAAATCAACATAGATGTATATTTTCTTATTTGTTGCGCACTATAAGCTCTATTATGATAAATAATATACACTTTTGCTTTAAATATATTTCTTTAAGTTATAATTAACCATTTCGCCTTAAAATTTGTAAATATCTTGCTAGTGATGCCAACCTATAACCACAACAACATAAATAGTCTCTACTGTTTGCCAACCAAGGTTGCACAACTAGCTGTTTTTGGATAATATAAACTTGTAGATTGTAGAGGAATATAAACTATAGTCCATTCACGTTAGCCAGAGATTTTGGAAATTCGCAAATAGAACTAGAATGGGATAATTTTCAAGTCGAAAGCACAGAAAAAAATCTGATGTGCCAGCACATAACCTCCCGCCCAGTACTACTCTTAAACGGTACAAAATAGTATTTGATGATACAGAAACATACCTTCTTATTTGTTTATTTTCTATTTATATTTGAGAAATTTAATTTTCTTTCGTATATTTATTTAATTTTTTGACATATATTTCCCAAAGAAAACAGCTTCACAATTACAATGACATGTGTCACGTGGTCACATTACGTAAAAAATTGAAAATTTTTAAATGTTTCCATGGTGTACTAGGAATGCAAGATTTGTGAAATCTAATTTCTTTATATTTTATTATCTCTAAACCTAATGAAAATTAATAAAATTAGTGTGATCAAAACACATGTAAAATTAAATATTCTACAACTTTCAAAATAACATAAATTGTTGAAAAAGGAAATTTAACCGTGTTTTTCGCGAAAAACAGTTAAGGGCTTCAAGTAAACTGCCACTTCCGGTTGACCAATTTTATCCAAAATCTAATCAGCTCTTCATTTAAATATAAGAAGCAATAATTCACAAAATTGTATTTTTTGGTATTATAGTATTTGAGTTATACGAGACGAAAAAATTGCCACAGACTACACACGCACACACACACATACATACATACATACATACATACAGACATCATCACGAAAATAGTAAAATCGTATTGTAGGGACCCTAAAATGTGCTTATTCATTGAAAACTCACTACCCAATTTTTTGACCAAAAATAATACCTCCCTTACCTAGAGGTAGGCGGGAGGAAAAAATCAAACAGCCATCGGTCGATTTGATCATATTACAAAAATGAATAGCAGAAGGCGCACATTTCGCCCAATAGAAACAAATGTTACACGTGACAGTTTTTCTTGTGTGTTAAGAATTTTCATTGGATTCAAATCTTAGCAAGTGATTAAAAATTAAGAACTGAGTTAGAGAATTGGGCCAATTATCAAATAATATTACTAGAATAATGATATCACTATACATTACGTTTACATTTGCTGCAAAAAATTACGGAAATGTAAATTGGTAATTTTCATAAAATCATCAGTGCTTAAAGCTAATCTTAGCAAGTGGTTAAAAATTAAGAACTGAGTTGGAGAATTGGGCCGATTATCAAATAATATTACTAGAATAATGATATCACTATATATTACGTTTACATTTGCTGCAAACTGTTGCGATTGCTTTTATAAAACATTCCGCATTATTGTATATCAAATAAAAACAATAAATATTATTAAAACGCAGAACTAAGTGGAATACAAATCACAATTAAACAAAGAAAGATTCACAGTAAAGTGACAGATCGATGTGAATTTAGTATGTAAACGTGATCATTACCAATATTACCAACGTATGGAGCAAAAATGAACTACAATTATTTACTAGAGTCTTTTTTATAATTTAAAATTTCACGAACTCTGTTTTTGGGTGTTTTAAGATAAGTGTTTAAGCCTCGGTTTAAGCGCTGTACAATGTTCTAAAATTATTTTATTGAAAAATATTTCAAACAAAAATGGCAGATAATATATTTCTCTGTAACTTCTATTCAAAGTATTTTTATTGTATTTACGTATGATATTAATTTATGCGATCTAGTAAATTGATTTATGAGACGAATAATTAATTATTGAATATCATAGTAAAACTTAAAATATTTTCAGTTGACAGATGCAGTCATGGTCATGGGAAATTTGTCTGTGTAATATTGTAGTTGGCAACATTGGATTGACATTTATTCAATTATTTGAAAGTTCATGTCAATTCTGTTTTATGAACATAATTTTAAGAGAGAAATATACTTATTTAAATATGTATAATTATATTTTACATTGTAAGTAAAACATGTGTTTGGGGTTTAAAAATTTTAATTTATGTCATCTAGTACCAACCTTCTAAAACAAAACAAAAAAAATCCGTATGGAAATGAAGGCGCTTTCGATGCGCAGTTGGATTTCACAATGACTTCATTATGAACGTAACATTAAACAAATCTTTGCGACTATTTCTCAACGAAATGTTCTGTACTAATTAGAAACAGTTGTAAGCAATCAAGTCTAATTCTCGTTCGTTGACTTAAGTCAAAGCATTTAACATAAACACCCTAGGTGGTTTACAATTTACAGGGTAAAATAGAGAATTAAACCCATTTAAACCCCATGAATATTCCATCACGCCGCTCCAGTGGCGTCGCATGAGGGGCCAACACATCGTCAGGGCCCCTATTAACACCCCAATTAATTTTGAGGTTAGAATGAGCAAGAATAGCCCCGTTACATTCCTACAATATCTTCTAATGTAGTTATTCGTCATAATACATCGCAAGTCACATTCTAATACTCATGGGTATTTGCCTTAGAAGCAACAATGACATAAGACGGTTTCGTATCAAGTCAATAGTCAACAATGTGATTCCAATATTCCCTTGTATATTGATTAAAGTCTGCGCATGCCCAAACGATAAACCTATTACGCGTGAGCGGAACCGTGCCCTGCGATTGGCCGGCTGCTTCCTGGTGGGGATGTTTTATATTGATTCGTTGTCATGTGACTCAACAGCGCATGCGTAAGTCTCCAGACTCCATTTTGTTCAGTTGATACGTCAAACCTAGAAGTGACAACTTGTATTTCGGCTGGCGTTTCGCGATTGTTTTTCCCAGCAAGATGATGTCGAGTGGCAATTGTTCTTGTGCAATAATTGGGATTTAATTGGTGGAGGATCTTGTGGAATATCAAGTAGGTCTTGGTTTTTGTTTTTAAGGGTGTGATATAGTCGTATTGATGACATTAGCCCGTATTTATAAAAAGAAGTATTACCTTTTCCTTGCAAAAAATAAAGCATTTGCTTCAGGTTATATTTATAAAAAAAAATGAAGGAAAAGGTTTTGCTTCTAAGCAAAAGGTTTTGATCCAAAATAAAAGATTTTACTTTTTTCGTATTTATAAAAAGAAGCATTTGCTTTAAAACTTAAGGATTTGCTTCTAAAAAAATGCATCTAGTCTACATGCAACTTTTTTTTTAAATCTCACTTTTTTCATTAGTTTGCCAGCCCGTTTACAACGTGTATATGCTTTTTATAAGCTAAACTTTCACTTTGGGTGTGCGGTTACAGTGGTATGTTTGCTATGACTGATGTGGTGCATTTACGTGTAAATTTTTTTTACAAAACCAGGCATATGCCTCGTGAATCGGAATTCATAATATTATTTCGATTTTATGAGGTCCATTTGGTGTGGTTGGCGGACCACATTCTGGGACTTTTTTAAGCGAAGAATATTTTGCTTAAAAAAAAACGGTCAAATGCGAGTCGGACTCGCGCACCGAGGGTTCCGTTCAAACTTGCCTATGTAAATAGAGATGTAATTATTTTGGAATGTAACTACAAATTTACGGTTTTCGGATTTTTTTCCTTTACTTGTACTACATGGCTGCTTCTTGCTAAATTTCAGGAATCTAGGTCAACGGGAATTACCCTACAGCGTATCGAGATTTTCTAACTCAAATTCTATAATTCAGAAAATTTTGAAATCGTGTATTTCTACGTGGAAAGAAGCCATTAGATTTTGGTGTAAATCAGATGACCGGAAATGGCACTCAAAATAGTTTTTCTTATACAAATACCTTTAAATATTATTTTTTGAATATGTTATTAGAAACATAAAAAATTATTCAATTTGCTACAGGTATCCATTAATAGTTTTTCTAAATATTTTGTGAATATATTTTTAAAATAATCTATTTTATCCATCACGGATCTGATGCTTTAAAGATAAACAGAAGTAGGCGCTCAGATAAAAACGTGTATATACTGTTTTTGTAACCTAAACTTTCATTTTGGGTGTGCGGTTACAGTGATATATATTTGCTATGGCTGATGTGGTTAATTTACGTGCAAGAAAATTTTATAAACCCAGGCATACGCCTCGTGAATCGGAATTTAAAACATTATTTCGATTTGAAGAGGTCCATTTGGTGTGGTTGGCGGACCACATTCTGGGAGAAAATCAAGAAATTCGCTTAGCTGCCCTGTCACCTGTGCACAAAATGAAAGTATTTCTACGTTATTGTGCGAATCCTGGATTCCAGAGCGGAATTGGTGAAGAATTGGGATGTACACAACCCACAGTATCCAGAATATTTCATGAAGTACTTGATCGGGTTGTAGAAAAGGTTGGAAAATGAATTCGGTTTCCAACAACAGAAAATCAAATAATACAGGCCAAAGAGAAATAAATGGTTGAGCAGGTTCCATTTCCCAACAGCTATTGGGGTTATTGACTGCACACATATTCGAATTGAAAAGCCATCTCAATTTGGAGACGAATATGTAAATCGAAAAGGATTTACTAGTATTAATGTACAGGCCACATGCGACCAGAATTATGTTATAACTAGTATTGATGCAAGATGGCCTGGATCAGTTCATGATTCTCGCGTATGGAAGAATTCAGCGGTGCGTGAAGTCATGAAGAGGACAACGAACACTGCACTGCTAGGGGACAGTGGATATGGTATAATGCCATGTCTCATGACTCCCTACCTCAACCCCCAGGAAGAATATCAAAAAGCCTTTAACAGGTTGTTTACATCAGAGCGAGTTGTGATTGAGAATACATTTGGACAACTGAAACGGCGATTCCCTATTCTGAAGTACGGATGCAGAGTAAAATATCCCAGTGTTCCAAAAGTTATAATTGCATGTGCAGTGTTACACAACATAGCTAAATACATAGGAGATGTAGATTTTGAAGATGATGAAGAAGGAGAAGAACAGGACTTGCCACATATAGCGGAAGGGAACGATTATGCTATTCGCACACAAGGACAAGGACGTCGAGAAGAATTGGCTCATCTCATTTATAATAACATGTTCTTTGTTGGATGTCTCAGCCAGCTTCTTGAGCTTGGCGGTGAAATATTGTCTCTGGATACGAGAAGTTTTCAATTGCTCAATTAAAACCAATCGTTGTAGCTGGGTGGTAGTCAAATATCTCGTCTCATCAGACTCTTCTGGTCCTGCATCAGCCACTGTAATATTTCTTGATAATTTAGGCTTCGTTGGTATTTGTTTTGGAACAACCTCCTGAACCAGTGACTCAGATGATCGTTTTCTGTTATCTGCCATTCCAGACGCATTCATCTCATGGACATTACGCTCCGTCATACTTGCATCCGTTGAGGTATGTGGGGAAGGTTGCAATGTTGACACACCGATTTCTAAAGCACCTAGTATGCACACAAAAATGTCCCAATAATATAGCACATAGAATAATAATGTTGAACTTGAATGAATTATTTCTCACCTTGAATCTGACTCAGTACAGGATTGATGTCCGCATTCATGGCCTCCAACATTATTTTCTCCCAGGGCAGGAGTCGAATACGCTTGTTTCCTGTTTTATTTTTATCTGTTTTATTTTTCAGTCGTGTTTTCATATTATTCACCTTTTTCATGAAAGCTTTAAAATCCATTTTCTTACCAAAGACCATCATATATTCTTGAATAATTTTATTTACAGAATTAGTTTTCTTAGTTTTCATAGACAGAATTTGAGACTTTTCTATAATTTCAGGATGTGCGCGGACTTTCTCAGCGATGAAAGTAATCTCATGCGTTACATCTTCACTTTCCTGATCACTTTCTGTCGACATTTTAAATTTCTCTAACTAAAAACATACACTGCACAAATGTCAATTAGACAATCCATAACAAATGAATTATGTGTAGGGCAACTATAAAAAATTTTTAGTACCTTTTACTTCATTTTTCTGAAGTATTTACTTGCAAGGAAAAGGTAAAGATTATGAATACGAATTAAAGCAAAACCTTTTACTTCTACCTTTTACTTCTAAGTATTATTTTTTACTTCTACCTTTTACTTCAAAGTAAATGCTTTATTTTTATAAATACGGGCTATTAAGGAACAGGATAAGTAATTGACCTTCATCTGTTTTGAATGCAGTTTTTTGTTGTTTGGGCTCATGACGTTTTGTTGGGGTTGGGTTTTTCTGATCGGCAGTTGTTTAGGCCTAATGACGCATTCGATTGTTTATACGTACTGCGTATGTCTGCATTTTAACATAGACCATTTGTTTTAATTGAAAAACAAATATAAACGTTTTTAAACGTATTGTGTGAATGTAAATGAAAATTTATGAATGATATACAATTTATAGTAGGGTGTTTTATCGCAGAATATTTGATACATGCAATGTACAAATAATGTGACAGGTAGATAAAATGATAATTGATAATCTTTAAAGTGCTTACACAGTAAAATCGTGCCAAATATATAGTTGTCGTATGTTATTATTACATGATTTACTAAATTGACAATTCTTTTCTGACTCATATATTTCGTTTTATAGTTTTACCTTCTATGTATGTATTGTAGTTTGATTCATCAAATTTATTTTCAGAAGCTGTTCTCATTATTTTACTGGAATCATAAAATATTGAACATTTTTCAGTAAATAATTTGTGCTCGAGTTTTTGAGTGTTTTAAAAGAATTGTTTTAACGCTCTAGGTACAATGTTCTAAAATTATTTTACAAAAAAATATACTTCAAATAAATGGTAGATAATAAACTTCTCTGTTACTTTTATTCTAAGCATCCTTTAATAAAAATTTTTTTGAATATTGTACAGCGTAAAATTACTTCTCTTTTGTTCGGAATTATAAAAAGATTTAATTGTTACTTAAATTTACGTTCAAAGTTAATTTATTTGTTTTTAATAAGTGCATATCATTTCAAATTGTTTTATGACTAACTTAACATTGCCGTCAAAAATTTGATTGTCATTTGGATAACTTGATGTATATTTAACTTAAATTTCTTTATAATACCGGACATTAATATATCCAAAAACAGAGCTCGTGGTCTCAGTCAATACGTTTAATTCTTGATTAATTTGTTATTAATATATATTATTTTGATATTTTACTTTAACTAAACCGTAAATATATCGTTTGTAATTATAATTTTGACAAATTAAAATCAGCAATCAATTATTTACTTATTCAAAACAAGCACAACAGCTTAAGTTTGATGAAAAAAAAAAATATGGGAAGACGAAAATAAATGCATATAATAGCAAGAAAGGTTTGGTTAACATCAATTTTAGTCAATTATTTGTCCAAAAAGTTTTTAATATTTTAGAAATTTTAAAGTTTATTTCAGTGCGAGGATCATCTGTTAAAATCGATTTTCAATCACTAATTTAACCGTTAAAAGGGCGTATTCTCTATCTTATACGTGTTAATTTTTAACGGCCTGGTTAAACTTTTAACCAATGATAACTGACGGCGGTGAATAAAAATTGGAAATATCATTTGACACATACAATTTTTAACTGGTTGTTAAAAATTAACCGGTAAGTTACAGAATACGCCCCTAATTAACAATTTGTGGTTTATTATTACTATATTCACTACATATCCATACGTTTCATAAATCAATTATATTCTGGTTGTATTAAGTTGTATATTAAAAAAAATTATAAAATTGTTGTTTTTATTTTTTTTTTTAATGATTAAGCAGAAAAAGCACGTCATCAGCCTGAAACAAAACTTTATAAAATTAAAAAATGACTAGTATAAACGATTCAAGTATGGTTGTTTAAAAAAACGACAAAAAATACTAGTGTTAAGAAAACTGTATATTTTATATAAGCTGTATATTTTTACCTGTTCAATTTACAGCAAAGGTGTAAATACAAATGTTCAGAATTAAAAAATGCATGCAATAAAGCTCATTCAGTTACCTAAATGTTAATATTTCGCGATATATTAGTCAACTTAAAATTAATATTTATTAAACAAAAACGGAACATATTTCAGAGAACAGATTTTGATTTATTTATTACAGTATTGTATTTTTTTCTGTAGTAATGATATAATGGCGAATTTGAGAGTTCATTTCTTTCTGGAAAATAAATAACCCTCTACATTTTATAGTATTTACTAATACACGGCTTCGCCTCGTATCACAAACTTCCCCACTTACGCATATTGTCACTTTAACATTTATATCAAAAATAACTATTACGAAACGTAAAACATATTTATTTTTTGATCAATTTACCATGACCGTGTTACAATTTTCCTAATAAATATGGATTTTAATTTGATTGATATATCGTGAAATCCTAATATTTTGGTAAACAAATGGGCCTTATTGCATGCATTTTTAAATTCTGAACAACTTTTGTATTTACAATTTTAATGTAAAATTAATAGGTAAAAATTTACAGCAATGTGAAAAAGTAGCATTCAAATCTATATGCATCACATCTTGGCAATCTTATTCTTTTTATTAAAAATAATTGGTTCTAATTTGCTCCATACCTTGGTAATTCTAGTAAATTAAATAAATCAAATGATCACGTTTACAACCAAAATTCATATCGATGTCACTTTACTGTCAGAATTTACTGAGTTTAGTTCTAATTTGTACTTCATTTTGTCCTGTGTTTTATAATATACAATGTAGAGTTGGATTGTGGTGTATATGAATTTTAATGCTAGAAATTCACAGCAATATAAAAAAAATAGCATTGAAATCCCTATTGGGCTTCCAAATTATCAAGAGATGGCGTTGATCACAATTCCCAAAAGGTACATGTCAAATTCATTTTGTATGATATCTTATGATTGCGAATGCTTGCTTTAGTATTGGTAGTTTGCTTTTATTGGCAGCAGAACTGTTGCCATACACACTACAAATTTTCCTGTTTTATAGGTTTATTTGGAGAAAATTCAATCTTAACCTATAATCTACAAATACAATTAACCTTACATTTCTACATCTTATTTAAATAATACGGCTTAAACAAATGTTATATTTACATTGGAATATTCTTAAAATAACTACTATTGTTATTAATTTTTAAAATATAACAATTAATTTCAAAATACAATGAAATTTATGTAGCTTATGGTTAGTTTAGCTTTCTACCACTAGTTAGCGTATTTTAATTTTGGAAGCTCAATACACCACATTTTAATTCTACACACACGGTGTACTGATAGCAATTTGGACGTATTTATTCTATTAATATTATTTGATGACGTGCGTTTTCTGTTTATAATCCTTTTTCCTATATTTACAACTATTTAATGGGGTAAATAGCTCCGTGGTAATGTGTCGGACTGTGGATCGTGAGATCCTCAGTTCGAATCCCACAGCTGTCAGTTGCCAATTTACATTTACCCCTGTGGTTCCCTCTCCACTAACATCTTTGGGGGATATGACTTGACGGCTGGTAACCGCACTTCATACACAAAAATATATCACTTACCGAGATCTGTGTAAGCAGAGTGCCACGCCCATAATGGGTAAAAGGCGTAATGATCTATTTAATTAAATTAACACATTTTTCTAATTTTTAGTGATTAGCTATTCATTTGTTCCAGTTGTTGAAATAAATAAACGTGTAGGAAATTTTTAGTGTCAAAGTTTCAGTGACACAATATTGTTCTTGAAAATTAAAAAGAAAACTAGAGGACCAATAAAATGGGTCTCGTATGTGTATTTGGGGTGCCATCGTACAAATGTTTTTCTTACCCTTTCGTGGAAATTCCCAAACTGGTGATAAAAATAATTTCACCACTGATATTGACCGTTTTTATTTTGTTACGCTATGTGCCTACGCCCAGATTTCAAAGCTTATTTTGTCCACCATTCATTGTTTATCGAACAGTTGTTAACCAAACTGTAACAAATAAATATTATACAAGGTTAAACGAAATGAACCCGAAATAATAGTATATTACGTACCGTGAACTGTAAGTGATAGTTTTTAGGTCGAGAATGTAGTTTGGGATATTGAGACCCGAAGGGTCGAGATTTCCTAAACATTCGAGACCTAAAAAATCACTTACAGTTCAAGGTTAGTAAGTTATTTTTTGCAATACCTGTGTAAATATAAGAAAAGGAAAAATAGGCATCAAAATTAACAGCTGTCAGATTGAGGTTAAAAATAAAATTTGAATGATATATATATTTACTTACCGTCCACCTTGAACGGTAAGTTTCACTTACCATCCACCGTGGACGGTAAGTAAATGATGTAACCATGAAAACCAATTGTGCAATAAAAGTTCCACTTACTGTGTTTAAATTTTGTTATTAATGGGTAACTTACAGTACAGGTATTGCAAAAAAATAATTTTGAATAAAGTCTTGCTGTCTTATAAGTTAATCACCTAAATAGTAAATTCAGTGCTTTGTCAGCCGTTTGAAGAATTTTTGAAATGTCTACCATATGCTTCCCTGTATTGTATCTCGAAATACCGTCGAGTTACATTTGATATTTGAGGCGAAGAAATAACCATCAGAAGCCAGATCTGGAAAACTATTGAACCTGTTTATAACTCTTTGCACTGTAGTTGAATTTGTAATGATGACATTTTTTATTTATTAATAAAAAACTTTTTTTCACGACATGGTAGGAAACCCCACCGTTTTCTTCCGAAATAGTGAGGAAAATGTGTTGTTCCTCTCTAGAGAGGAAAATATAGAAGTGTTACCAATATGAATGTTATTTACAAAAAAATTATTATAAAAATTATAAATAAATTCATAATTTTATTGAAAATCCTTCTTTTAGCGATATACATACTGTAAATAAACTTACAATTATGTCTTATATTTTTATTTTTCATATTAAATCACAATTTGACAACTTATTGAAGATATTTAAGATTGGTTCATTGGCAACACTGGTACACCGCCCTATGTCTGATAACCTAACTTTTAACGTGTCTGTCAGTTGCGTTCTCAAAGTGTATTTTAGACCGAGCAAATCGTTTTTAGAAACATGTCGTGAAAAAAAGATGTGTCTAATACGAGAAGAAAGCTCTTCTTCCACTCTCGTTCGAAACTCGAGGGGGAAAAAGAAGCGCTTTCCTCTCTAGTTTGACAAATAACTATTGGGCATGACAAATGCGATGAAGAGCTAAAAAAACACCAGTAATTTTGGTAAGGGAGGTATAGGAATATTTCCTAAAAATTCGGAATCGAGTTTTCAGTGAACGAGCACGTTTTAGAGTCCCTAGAATACGATTTTAATAGTTTCGCGATGATTTCTATGTGTGTGTGTGAATCTCTAGAGTTACAGTATCTTGTATGATCTTATGGAATAATAAATATTATTATTATTATTATTATTATTATTACAGTTTCTCAAAAAATACTAAACTGAAAATTTTTATATTTTGTATATATAATTGAATCCTCTTGAATTTTTGATGATAATCCAATAACCGAAAGTAGGGCCTATTCTGTAACTTACCCGTAAATTTTTAACAGCCTGCTAAAAATTTTAACCAATGATAAAAGACGTCACTGAATAAAAGTTGAAAATTTATTCTTCCGACGATCACTACGTAAAGTACATAAATTCACACGTTAAACTAATAATGAAAGTTGGACATTGCATATCACTAGCAATGGTGTGTGATATGAAAGCTCGTTAGCCAATCAGATGCGTCCGCAACTGTGTGATATGATTTTATAAAACGCTGCGAGAACTGAGCAAACTAAACTAAAAATTTGTTTTTAAAAGTTTGACAGTTGCAGATAATTTGCTGAATTTACACGGATTCAGAAAGTTGGACCCTGATTTATCAGATTTTAACATAATATTTGGTGAATTCTGATAGCAATGATGTTTACATAATCTGTTCACGTACGTTGGTTCAATAATAAAAAAATCTGGTGTGGGCACCACACTACTTTCTTATACAAATAAAACCAACTGAACATGTATGACTTGTTCCTTGCGTATAACTATTGTGACAATTACCTATTTGACATATAGATATTATACCTGTTTAATTTTGTGTTCTCAGCTAAGATTTTAATTTAAAATATTAATTAATATCTAGTCTATAAAATTTTGTAATAAAACAAATATTGCTTTGTAATATTTAAAACGACACATATTTTTGACACTTCACAATTATTTGACATGTTTGCACATAGACGTTAAAAATATTTTAATTTTTGTTCCCAGTGTAACTAAAATTACTGAAATATTTTATTAAATATATAATTTAGTTTTTCTCAAAGAAGCATGTACAAGAAAAGTGCAAATAACATTTTATATTCCAAATATTCTTGCTAACATCTGTTATTTGAAACGTTTTTTCAAAGCTGATTCTATTTTTGAAAAAAATGGAATTTATTGTTTTGTGTGTTCAGTAAACTTCCTCTTCTGGCTTTTCAATTTCATTCAAAATCAACTTAGCTCTTCATATTTTCATGAAACCTATAAATTACAAGTTTCGTTTACATATGTATCTTGTCTCGTTCATGAGATATTGCGCACACTGACATCCATCCATCCATCCATTCTACCTCACACAGACATCATTGAGAAATTGGTCTTAATGAATTCAGTGGATGTCAAAATATGTATTTCCGCAAAAGATCATCAACGGTTTTTTTCGTGATTCCAATACTTCCTTATACTTTCTATAAGAAAGTAATAAAGAACATTTATTGCCAGTATTTATATATGGAAATAATTTGATTTTGATAATAATGAACATTTGACAGCATACCAAATTGGCCTACATTCTGTCTGGCAGACGTCTTGCCAACTACGATAGTAATTAAAATGAAATAATATTTACAAATATCTATAGTGATATAATATGACAATTAATGTACGTGTTTCATATTTCTATTGTGTGAAAACTCTATCTGTTTTGATTGAAGTTAAGTTTGGTGTTTTGTGTTCCAGGTGCAGGTGTTGTAGGTTGTGAAGCTTCGCTCAAGCCAGCAGCACCACACCACACGGCACCAGGATGTCGTCGGTGAAGGTAGCGGTCCGCGTGCGGCCCTTCAACAACCGCGAGATCTCCCGCGAGTTCAAATGCATCATTGAGATGCAGGGAGACACCACTGGTACTTGTACATACTAATATAAGTTATATTTGACTGACTAAAGGAATATTTTAATTATCAGTAATAATATATATATATATATATATATATATATATATATATATATATATATATATAAAAGAATGAGAATAATTGAAAATAATTTTACAGATCTTTCGAAAACTTGTTGCCAGGCTATATTAATGGTATATGTTATTTGATATGCTGATTACGAATCAAAAAGGTTTTTTTTTTAAATCTCAAAATTATTTTCCATGTTTCCCAGTCCAAAATTTTTCGTTGCTACTGCCACTGGGTGGATGATTATGTTAATAATTATCGTTTCATTAAAAATAATTAAAATTTTGTTTGTTTATTTTACTAATATTATGTAAGTAAAATTGTTGATTACCTACTTCATTGTTTGTGTGTAATAGGAAAGCGAATTTAGTGCTGTACTACAAAAAATGTTTTAGGTAAAAGACCCTTAATTTTTCGAATTTAAAAAAATTATTTTAGATTCGTTATCAGCATATCAAACAACATATACCATTAACATATGTACTCGAAGTTATGAAACATCCTGCAGAAACGAAAGCCCGTAGGGTTTGAGTGGCTATTGTCAAATGGCAACAAGTTTGAGAAAGATACTGGAGAAATTTTCTAATTTATCGAACTCTCGAGTTGTATTTTATTAGAATATTTTTGCTGACAGAAATACCTAGCCAGGCAGATGAATTTGAATGAATGAATTAAAATATTAACAAATTCTGAATTCTTACTCATTTCTTTAAATTGTTATAGATTTATCACAGAGTTTGCACCTTAAAACTTTAAAAGTACTGGAAAGATTTGTGTTCTTAATATTTGAGTTTAAAAGTGTTGTGTGAACGATAAAAAAGCGACATGAATTGAAAGAAAGACACTAGAAAACACAGAAATTATTCAAAAAATGACACTTTGTGATAGTCAACTATAGCTTTAAAACGTAGATGTTTGTCGTAGAAATAAAAGAAAAGTTGCGTATAAATTTTAATCAACTCAAAAATATTCTAGTCCTCATCTTGATAATGTGCGTGGGTTTCCAATTTCAGGAATATTGAAGTTTTAAATGTCAAAGGGAATGATTGGTGTGGAAAGATGAAGAATCTTAAAATAAAATGTCTTTTTTATATCAATTTTTGTCTGTCGAATTACATGGACCAAAATAGAAACCTTTTTCATTCGAATTCTTTTGTTTACATCAAGAAGGGTTTTACTTGTTTGCGATGTATGACGTCAGTAATGTTTTTGTAGATTGTGTTCTATAAAAAACCTTGTTTTGACTCTTAATTATTCACCATTATATATTTTTTTTTATACTCGGGTAAATAGCTAATTAATTTATACACGTCTTGTATTTGTGTAGTGTGTACAGCGTGTATTACACGATGAAGTTTTAATTTTTAAGTGACTTTAAAAGTTTTCTCTCCCGCACAATGACGTAAGTGTAAGAGAAATAGATGAGTCGACTTGTCACGTAAAACTTACAATGAAAAACTGTTATATGGAGTACTTTCTCTTAAAAGTTCCTAAAAGATACTGCTTTTACTGCACTACCAACTGTCAAATTACATTTGTGTTTATGTTTTTTTATGTTACAAGGGTTAAGATCAAACATACGTGTCGAAAAACAAATCCTTTATTTTTTTAAACATCAAATTCTGTATTCTTAATTTATTTTTTTATGTTCTTTATGGTCCAACAACCTCCATCGGTCAAAATTTCATGGATTTTTACAGTGATTTGTACATTGCAATGTCAGATGAAGTACATATTTTCGTTGGGTTCGTTCACTCCCATGAAGTTTGTTTTGCAAATTCAAATTTGAATAAATTGTTTCTTACAATTATTCTTATCGAAAAACGAAACAATTATTACTGTGAAGTCTTTGAACATTCTAATAATAATAATAATGTGTTCCTGTTTCTCCTCATGGGAGCATAGGGCCGGAATTCCACCGGTTTCAATGGCCGAATGTTTTACTTGCATTAACGATGTTGCTGATGGTCAGTCAACAGACAACTGCAAGGGACCGCCGGCTTATAGTGACCTCCGAATCACTCAGACCCACCTGTGGTCATTTGTCAGAGCTACGAATTATAATTATTTTTTATAATTCGAGATGTATCGTGCGGGACGCGAACCCCGACCGTCAGATTACAGACTGTAAACCTGAGAGCTCTTAGCCTCTTGACCACCAATGGCCTTGATACATACATACCTATTACCTTAAAAAAGTATAATGGTTTTTTGCCTTTATACTTGACAGTTTTTGAGTTAATGAAGAATTTTTTTTTCAAAATAACGGTGTGCTTTGAAAACAAAATTACTAGATACAAAATTTGACAGATATATTGTTTCGCGTACACTAAGTAGGAAGAAGAACGAACTACAAGAAATATTTATTTGTCAAACTAGAGAGGAAAGCGCTTCTTTTTCTCACTCGAGCTCGATGAATGCCTCATGAGCGAGCGAGATTGGAATAAGCGCTTTCCTCTCGTGCTAGAAAAGAAACAACATTTTTTCACGATATGTTTCTAAAAACGATTTGCTCAGACATTAAATACATTTTGACCCGGCAAAAATTAGGTTATCTGACGCAAGGCAGTGTAACAGTGTTGCCAATGAACCAATATTAAATCTAAATTAAAGTTGTCAAAATGTGATTTAAACTAGAAGAAGAAAAATATTTCAAGTATATCACTAAAATAAGAATTTTCAATAATAATATTAGGAATTTATTTTTAATTTGTACAATATATTTTTTTGTAAATATCATTCATATTGGTAACACTGCTATATTTTCCTCTCTGGAAAGGAAAACCACATTTTCCTCGCTATTTTGGGGTTTCCTGGCATGTCATGAAAAAATAAAATTTATTTAAATGAAATTTAATGTATTTTTATTACAATTCAACCAAAATTTTTGTAGTTTAAGTGTAAGAATTCTAAGTTGGAAAGCATAAATAAAATAAACTAATAATAATAAATAATAAAGAAGCAAAAAAAAATGTGAAACAATACACCTGTCAAAATTAGTAATTAGGGATTTTGTTTTCAAAGCACACTTTATTTTGAGAAAAAAACATTTTAATATTATCTGCAATAACTTAAAAACTATCATAGTCCAGGCAATGAAGATATAAAAATGGGCTTTCATTACAAAAGGTCAAGGAGTTTTCATCTTTGGTAGATTTTTACAGTTCGATGTCCTAATTAATATTCTGAGTTTGCTACCTAAAGCGACCGCCGCTCGCGCCGCCATATTGAAAAAATGATACAAAAAATCAGTTTTTCAAAAATATCTTCTCTCCAGCGCCACTTAGGTTGAAAATAGTTATTACAAAAATTATAGAGCGCATAAAATTCCCTACAACTTCTGTTATAAACATTTTCCAATCAGATGAGTAGTACACGAGTTACAGCGGAGTTAAACTCTGCAAATTTCTGCAATTCGCAAAATCGCTATATTTTTTTAATTAGGATACCGAACTGTAAAAATCTACCAAAAACAAACACTCCTTGACCTTTTATAACCCCGAAAGTACTCATTGCCTGGACTATAATTTAAATACAAAATTTTAAGAAAATTACTTAAATTTATTTACCTTTTCTCGGGTAATATGTATATATTACAGCTGAACTAGACTTACCAAAAGTGTGAAAATGATGATGCTAATAGATATATGTCCGAGCAATCGATTGCCGAAAACCGGGAGTCACTATTTGATTCCGTTTAAGGTTTACAGTAATTTAAACATAAAATTTTAAGAAAATTACTTAAATTTATTGTTTTATTTCACGGGGAATATATATACATTATAGCTGAACTAGACTTACCAAAAATGAAAATATAATGGTGCTATTAGATAAATGTCTGAGCAATCAAATGCTGGAAACCGGAAGGCGATATTTTATTCCGTTAAGATTTACAGTAATTTAAACACAAAATTTTAAGAAAATTATTTTAATTTATTTATGCTTCCTCGGGAAATATGTATATATTACAACTGAACTAGACTTCCCAAAAGTGTAAAAATAATGGTGCTAATACAAAAATGTCCGGGCAATCGAATGTTGATAACCGGTAGCCGATATTTCAGTCCGGTAAAAAATGACAGCCGTTTTTGTGTATTAACACAAATTCATGACTTGGTTTACACAGACTGAGAATTTTATATTTTTATTTTCCCGTTTTTCTCGAAAACTATAACACTTACACAAAAACTATTAAGAACCTTTTCTCTAGAGAATTTTATGGTCTATAATTTTTGTAATAACTATTTTTAACTTTGGTGCCACTGGAGAGAAGATATTCTCGAAAAACTGTTTTTTAGTACCTTTTTTTCAATATGGCGGCGAGAGCGGCGGTCGCTCAAGGTCGCAAACTCAGAATATTAATTAGGACACTGAACTGTAAAAATCTACCAAAAACGAACACTCCCTGACCTTTTGTAACCCCGAAAGTACTCATTGCCTGGACTATCAAGCGTAAAGACAGAAGCCATTATACTTTTAAAAAGTAATAAGTTTTTTTCTATTAATCGATGTAAGAATATATAGAGTGTGCAATTAAAAAAATAGTAATATCTAGTAAAAATTTAATATTTTTCAACCAAATTTATACAGCTTTAGTTAGCTTAGAAGTATTAAAAACTGAACAATTTTTTTTTGTATCTGTAATAATTTCCGAGGAAAACCATATTTCCAACTTTCCATTCCAACTTATATGTGTGGGAAATACAAATTGATTATGTTATTTTTTTAAATATATTCAAAAAGATAATTTTAGGTACAATGTTTATTTGAAACTTTTTTTATATTTTGTACCGTTTAGCACTTATAATTTGCGGGAGGTTATGTGTTGCCCTCATTAGATTCTTTCCTGAATTTTTTAAAACACTCTGGACTAAATTTGTAGAATTTACGTGATAATATTGTACCAATAATTGCTTTCAGGTTACAAGAAGTGCAGAACGAAATAACATCTCTCAAAGAACAAAATCTTTCCCTGGATTCTCGAACGAAATATGGCCGAACGAGTCTGCAATTTGCATGCCATTTAGAAGTAGACACCAGGATAGCCCAACTGCTCATCGAAGAAGGTGCAAATGTGAATAACAGGGATGACGACAGGCATACCCCACTGCACGCAGCGTGCATTACTGGTAAACCAGAGGTCGTAGAGGCTCTGCTAGCAGCAGGAGCTGACGTCAACGCTTATGCCAAAGCACGATACTTATTCGATCCATCAGGGGCACCCCTTCGCTTTGTAGCTAGCGGGAACAACTCGGTGGAGAGCTTAAAAATATTGGAATTGTTGCTGGAAGCAGGGGCTGATGTTAATGAATATTGCAAGGAAGTGTATGATTCTATAACTCACGTATTGTCGAACGTATCGGATTATATGGAAACTAAATATAATATGATTATGAATGGTCCGGCGATAGCACTCGCTTTGGGAGCGAAAAACGTAGATATATTCAAGAAGCTTTGGTCCCTGGCAAATGTACAAATCTTCAACGAGTCCTTTACAAGTTTGTATTATTATTTGATTGAGTGGTCTTGCAATCCGTACCAGGGCCGGTTTTCCCATAAGGCCGATAGGGCGACTGCCCTAGGCCTCCGATTTTAAACGGCCTCTAAAAATTCGATGGATACTATATAAAACGAAATATCATTTTCATTTGTATCCCGCGTTAAATAATTTCCTTTTGAATGTATAATTTAAATTCGCGCCAGTTAATTACGTATTTTAACGACAACCTCACTAAGTTAGCGGAATGTACGTATCTATAACATAATTTACTTTTACCGGTAAATTGATACTAACTTTATACCGCTCGTTAAAAATCGTTTTGGTAATAATACGGACTGTTTCAATTCACATGATGGTCTATCATGTATTTCAATGAGAGGCTCAGATTGAGAAACTTGATTCCCCGAGTTTAAGGTAACCTTAAGCGGGTCAGTGGTGAAATATAGCAGAGAGGTAAAGAGTAGATATATATAGAAATAAAAATAATTACAGTAGGTACAGGTTCCTTCTAGATAAAGGTATGGCAAAAGATAATTTGAAGGAGGAACTGCGAACAAAGAAGGATAAAAAATAAGGATTCGTGTAGCAAAATTGAAAAATATTTTGAATCAAAAAATGCAAATCAAAATTTAGATTAGGAAGCATGCAGTAGCCATACGCCTGTATCAAATGTTGATGCTGTGGATAATGAGATAAAAATAATTGAAAATATAGCGAACAAAAAGATGTTACTGAAAATCAAAGAAAATATACAGACAACGATTGGCCACAAGTAATTACAGATTCCTTTAAAACAACTATTTTGTTAAATATACAAAAAAAGTAATTATTAGAAAATAATAAAAAAAAAAACACGTATGTAGAAAGGAGCTATCTCCTACTGTAATTTAAAACTATTATTTTATATTTGTGTAATGCAATTTATGTTTTGTTTTGATATTTAACTACATATTTATGTCTACATTATAGTTTTATTTAGATATTAAATTTTTATTTGAAAAAAAAAATGTAGATATTTTATTTCGGCCTCTAGCTTTTTTCCGCCTTAGGCCTCTAAATATATATGATCCGTACGAATCCGATAGAGTTGAATGTTTTTTTGAGGTTATGAACACTCCGGGAGTGAAACTGCATCCGGATGTTAGATATTTTCATAAACTTGCAATTACTTTAGTTGAAGTCAACAATGCTATATTATATGATATTCCTAATCGTATAGATGGTTCTCTAGACGATTTTTACATGGAAAATTATCAATGTATTTATTTTTATGAGATGTACGCAGCTATTGTGAATGAAGAAGAAAATGTGCTGTAACGTTTCAATCATAGAATAGAGATAGTAGCCAGTTACTTACCTGTAATATTTAAATTTTATAATTCTATCTTCGTTAAAATCAATATTATTTGCCTGATCATTTGGAGGTTACCATTTTATTTTGTTGACATTTGTTAATTAAATTTTAGTTGTTGTTAAACGCGCATCAGCAGCGCCACAACCGTTGCTAAAGGTTGTGTTACAGTAGTTCACTGACCTTCACAGTAGTTTGCTTTAAATAAAAATCGTTTCTCTGTTGATATAAAATTTTATTAATTATATTATAGTACAATATTAAAACCTGCTATTTTCTTTTAATCCTAATTCATGACTTCCCCCAACTCTATTATTAACTTATCAGAAATGTAACGTGTAGTTTAGTCTTTAGTTTAGTTCTTTTTTAAATATTAAATTTACGCGCAAAATCGTATCTTTCTCTTTTCTGCTTATGGGTTTGCGTATTCTTCCTTCTTTCTTTCTGAATCTTTTTCCCTCCAAAAATTGAGTAGAATACGAAGGACGTGAAAAAAAAAAGGAAGTGAGTTAACGGCCGTGACTTAAGCCAGTTGGTTTTCTGTGGTAATTTTTTTTCGCTAAAGTTATTTCGCATTGTTGCGAACCCTTTGTTGGGGAGTTGTTTAGTGAGAATTTTGTTTCTGTTCGCACGAAATATTTTTCGATTAACGTTTTAGACGTTATTTTGTTCGTGGAACACCCATTTTGGGGAGTTAATTTATCGCGAGACTTAGTCCGCCATTTCGTCACCATCGACGATATTACGGCCAGTAACCACCCAGCTGCGAGGTACCTGATTACCATCTTCAGAGCGACTGTTCCTGGTTCCCGGTGAAGTGTTCCTGGGGTGATCTCATCTTTGAGTAACCTGCCATTCCCGCGAGGTCATCACGCCATCAGTCCGGAAGCGACCAGTACACGCCTGAGCGTCTGCAGCTAAGTCATAAACTTTTATTGTTGTACAGCTTATTGTTGTACCGTTTTTGAATAATTTTTTTACAACATATCACAGATCAAGCTCAATTCTTGGTGTAGCCTTAATTCTGTTTTATAGTTTTGTTGAGCTGTAGCTTACAGCCATTTGTACTTTATTATTCAATTTCATGTCTCATGTAAACTTGCGAACAGCCTTAGTTAGCTGTCATTTTATTGTATTTTCTTTAAGTTTTGTGTCGAATTTTTATGCGGATCGTTCTACTTTTCTTAGCCGCGGTAATTTCGTTTTCGCGACTTTCGCGCACGCGCTCGACTATTGTGAACCACGTTGATCAACGCGGGCGTATTCTAATTCTTTTGAATTTTAAGTGTATATTTTTCATTTCGTCGAGTAGCACCGAAGCCGTAACGCGTTTTTACAGTGTGTTTGTAAATAATTGTTTGATGAGATTTCATTTAATCAAGATTTATTTTTCAACGAACATCCTCATAAAAAGTGAGGTGTATAGAACTAAATATTTTGGCTTTAATTTTATCTAATCATTATTTTGTTTTATATTTCTAAATTTATTTTGTTCATTAAAACCAATTCAAAATTACGGTTTGGTCTTTCATTATTTTGGGAAAATTATA
The DNA here is from genome assembly GCA_963942605.1 of Poecilus cupreus. Lineage (NCBI taxonomy): Eukaryota > Metazoa > Arthropoda > Insecta > Coleoptera > Carabidae > Poecilus > Poecilus cupreus. The sequence continues at coordinate 22,115,500 of OZ012722.1, forward strand.
TTCAACATTTCAGGATATAATAAAATAGTTTGTGTGCTTTATTATTCTATGGTAAGTTGTAATTCACCGGTAAGTTTCTGCTATTTGAAATAATTTTATTGCTGCGAGCCTCCGATCTGGTGCTCGTGAGCCACTCACCAATAGCCTACCAACCTTTCGTCAGCCTTATCCTTGCAAGTCCTTCTCGCCTTTGTCGCCTTGTTATTTTGTTCCAGGTACCTTCGTGGTTGGGTACATGCTGGTATAATTTCAACTACGTGGCGCCCTTATTTTTTTGTTGTAATTACAACGAACCTCCCCGTCTTCGACTGAGCCAGCGGCCTCCATCTCTGGAGCTCGTAACAGCCACAAGTTGGTGTTACATCCAGGAATAAATCGTTAAAACGAACCGTGTTACTTTTCACGTTTCTGGTATCCTACCGACTGCGCCACTTATGAATTATAACTTGAGAATTGCGTTTTTAAAAAACAACTTTATTTGCTAAGACAAATATTACAAGGATACTCCGTTCTCTAACCAAGAACTATCTCCATGCAAAATACAACATACAGCATTATTCTATCTGAACTTATCACTATCTTTACTTGGAACAAAGAGTCTTATCTTGACCTTGAGTATTATGACATATAACTTATACACACTTTTGAAAAAATGAGAAAAGGCTTCAGGAATTTGAGAACTTGGATTGTAAGACTGATCATTATCAAAACTTTTGAACGGTATCCCTAGAACATTTTTTTTACTTTTACAAATGACCAGAAATCAGTTACAGATTTATTAGTTGCAATACTATTTTCAATATTATTTAAATAATTTTTATATAGTGTCTGTGAAAGCAACTTACATTTACTTCGCAATTCCTTGAAATTAAGTGAATAATTATCTGAATTAGTTTTTTGATACAATTTTCTTAATTTGTCTTTAACTTTTAATAGATCAATTAGTTCTTTATTAAACCATGTACTATATTAATTCTGCGTTTTTGTACTTTTGGTATACATTTATCAAATACATCGTACAAAAATCTTTCAATTCAGGTCCAATTAATTTCATTTAAAGAGTTGTAAAGAAGTTCTAAATTACCACGTTTAAATTGATAACATAATTCATGTTTGGTGCATGGTTTAAATTTATCTTTAACGATTACACATAAATCAACAACACGAGAGGGATGATGATTATCCTCTGGCAATAGTGGATCAACACATTTATAAATATTACATTCTGAACTTGATAGAACTACATCAAGAATGCGGCCATTGTGGTTTAAGATCTTGTTGCATTGAACTAAACTCAGCAAATTAAAAAACATTAGTGAAATTGGTAACCTTAACATCTTGAAACAGTATATCATAGGTTTTACTGAGATTAACTAAATTGAAATCACCACAGATTAAGATGTTGCTTTTATAAAGAAAGGGTAATGAATTTAAAATATTATAAAAATTCTCGTAGTGAGTAGTTGAGGTACAGGGAGGGATGTAGACTAACATTATGTAACAAACACTGTTATTAAAATTTAGTTTAACACATACTAAATCAATATTATTAGGTAAATGAATATCAATTGCAGAGGGATTAAAACATAATTTGGCAGCGATCAAAACACCTCCACCACGTGTTTTGCCAGTCTTTTCTAGATCACGATCACACCGGAACACAGCATATCTTCTATCAAAAAGTTCAGCATCCAATATATTGTCCGTCAGCCAGTCTCGGTCAGCGCGCAGATGTCGAAGTTAGTAGTCGCAACGTTACAACAAAGTTGTGCTAGTTTTGTGCCGTACGTTTTGGTAATACACGGACACGAAGTTTTTATTCACATTTAGTTTTTTGATATAGTCGGCACTCCTTTAACGTATTTAATTTTGTAATTATTAGCACCATCGCTATTGAGTTTGACAATTTTTTCCTTAACTAGATTATAGTGGTTTCTTTGTCTCAACATTTTATCGTTTGTTAAATAAATGTTTTTAAAACTAGCGTTGCTATTCAGTTTTTTAATATTTTTAAATACTTTTTTTACGGAGGTAATATCTTTAAAGGTCACTTATAATTTTAGGTTTAGGTTTAGCACTGTTTAGTTTACCGATCCTATAAAATTTGAAGTCATTTGGAGTAATATTTGGAATTATTGTAGACAGAACTTCTTGGTTCGAAGTACTATCATCAGAGTTTTTTTCAAGGAGATTGTGAATTATAATATTATTTTCTCTCTGCTTCCGATCATTGATTTCGTTGATAAAATCTTCATAGTCGCAAGACTCTTGAAGTTTGGATTTCTGTCTTGTTTCTAATGCTTTTCTTAATGTATTAGTTTCAGTTTGAAAATTCGACAGAATATTAATTAATAATTATTTTAATTCTGAATACTCCGGACGTTTAAGTTGATCGTTGTTAGATGAAGTGCAGCTATTGCAGAACCATTTTAGATTTCGTTTAGAACGAAGTACACGGGTATCATTCTGGGTCATATCCACACATATGGAATGCAAATATTCCTTGCAACTAGCACATTGAATGGACGAAGATGAATCAAATTGTGATTTACAACTGCAGCAGGCGAACAGCATTTCAACACACACTTTAAGTTAACTGGTATGAATACAATTATTATTAAAAAATTGCTTGAGTATACTTGTTATCTTGACTTTTGTCTGTCTACCAAAATTGATTACAAAAATCACTTTTAACAAACAATTTACTTAAGACACACCACTTTCGTATATTTATAGCACTACGAAAAACTATTCGAATGGTACAAAGATATTTTATATTTGTGGAGAAAAAATCCACGAAAAAATAGCAAAATAATAGAAAAGACTTATCGGCGTGCTACACACGTGGTACATACATTAGTTTTATATTATTAGAATCAGATGTGGCCACCACATAAATTTTAATTTCCAAACGGTTAATATAGAAAAAAGTTACAAATAAAAATTGTAGCCAATACTATTCTAAATCTTTTCTATTATGACAAAATTTACTGTAAATCATTTATTTACTGAGATATACCCAAAATACCTGACAAGTCTTCAAGTAAACTACCACTTACGGTTTATAGATTGCTACCAAAATCTAATTAGCTCGTAACCTCACAATTCAAATTTTAAATATGAAATTTCAAAATGATATTTTTATTAGATTTTGAGTTATCGTGGACGAAAAATCGCAACACAGACTAAAAAACACACACAGACACACACACACACACACAGACACACACACACACACACACACACACACACACACACACACACACACACACACACACACACACACACACACACACACAGAGAGAGAGAGAGAGAGAGAGAGAGAGAGAGAGAGAGAGAGAGAGAAAGAGAGAAAGAGAGATAAAAAGAGGGGGGAAGGAGGTAATTACTGCATCTCAAACATGCGTAACATTTGCCTTATGTTTTTAAACTTAATATATTAATTCCCGATAATTTAGTGAAAAAGACTGAAGAAGAATTATAGATAATATTTTAGATTATAGTAATAGAACAAAAATTTGACATTAATATAATGAAAACTAAATTTCAATCGGAGTTGGATTCTGATACTAAAATAAAAAGAAGCTAGCCTAAAACAAGAAGAAATTACTGTTTGTGCCCTTCAAACATTTAACCAATGTGACTATAATATTTTCTCAATTATAAATTTTTTGCAGATACCTGATAATGAAGTTTTTCTGCATTAAAGCGATTATAAACATGGTTAAGGTCTACTATGGTCCACGTTTGCAAGTTTTTGCTCTTTTACACGTTCACAGAGATTTTCAAATCGGTGTTGAAAAAATTACAGAGTCGTTTGGTAAAGGCAAAATGACGAAGACTTTTGTCCTAAATTATCTGGCACTGGGGTTAGTACTTCGCCATTGTTTCGCGTGTTTGTGTACGTATCTGCACAACAGTAGTTTGAAACTTTAAATGTCAGTGTGGATGACCAAAATTCTAACCTGCAAACTTTTACTTCTGAGAAAATAGTGTAACGTATTTGAATATCGGTATGTAATGTATCCAAATCTTACATTCATGTTGAGGAAAGATGTACATTTGAGCATTTAAATTCTTCTTATTCGTTTGCTATAATCACTGGTTTTCTGCTGTGGGTAACTTTAGCCCAGAATTTGAGGTTACTTTAGCCCAGGATTAAAAATGGCCCAAAGTTACCCCAATTTAATATTTCTTAGTAACTACCTATCTTAAATTTTTATTTACGTCTTGGTGCCAGAACTTATGGAAATTATTTTTCTGAAACCTTAAAAGCATGTTTACGTGAAATAAAGGCTGTTAGTGACTTTTTCGGACTTCATTCATTAAACGAAAATATATTTCCACAAAAATGAAAGTCTGCGAAATATGAAATTAATAATTTTGTTATCATTTTATTTAATAAGAAAAAGTATCCTGGCAAAATAGTGAATATTTCTAAAGAAGGACCAACAGTTGTTTGCATGAAAAAGAAAAATTTTGGAGATGGTCATGTAGGAAAGACTGTGTTTTATAACTGGGACGATGTTTTAGGAAAAATCAAACCGCCCAAAATGATGTCTAAACGAAACCAGTTTAGTGTTCCCGTGATTGATAATGTTATTTAATTTCCTCTATTTAATTTTTTCATAAATATGTAATAATTATTTAGTTAATTTTGTCTATTGAAATTAAAGGAATGCATATTTTTTCCCTAAATTTGGCTATTTTTTACTTTCTATATTTGGAATAAGGTGTCAAATTGTACATAAAGTTGTTTGTCCGAAATATATGAGAGGTCTAACATTACCCCATATCTTAAACAGCCTTGTTTTCAACAAGTTTTCACTGGTGGGTTAAAGTTTCCCCAAGTGCGAGTAACTTTGGCCCATTTTTAAAAAAAATTGTTAGGAAGGGTGACTTCCTTTGTTTATTAAAATCAAGCATATTAAATGATTAAACATTTTTGTAAATAATTAACGAAAAATTTTGTGAAATATGTAAAATTACCTGAAATAATGGAACAAAATTACCCCAGTTTACGGTATAAGTGTAAATATAATATTTAGTAAATTTTGTACTTACTAAATTTTTTTTTCAATTATAAAATTATACTTTTTTATTAAATAATTAAGAATACTCTATACTCTGTCCAGATCCAAGATATTTTTTTTAGTTACTCGTACATTAATGTGGAGGTTATATAGTTTCGAAATTTGCAATAAAGGTGTTTAGAAATCTGAAAACACAGTAATAAAAATAAATAAAATTTCCATTAAAAACTGTTTTATTTACATTCAGGTGTTTTTTATTTAAATAAAATCTGTCAAAAACAAGTAAGCAACTATTAGTTTGTAATTGCTCAAACATATTTTTTTTTATCAACTTATTTATTTCTTGACAAAATGATTTATTTAGTTCATTCTGCAAATAATGGTAATGAGCGCAAAAAAATTGTTTTGGTTCTTATTAATTCAATTGAATTCAGATTATTTTAAATCGTATATTAGACATTTTATAATCAATTATATTTTATTCATGATATCTGTGCTTCCTTATACTACATTATGTAAAAAGGTAAAAACATTATTTCCCTTCATCTAAAAAACAGATGCTCTGTGGCTCTTCATGTGTACATCAAAGATGGTGTTTTTTTAAATGAAATTAATGTGGAGATATAATAGTTTGAAAATTTATAACAAACACATTTGGAAATTTGGAAACACAGTAATAAGAATAAATAAAATTTCCATTAAAAACAGTTTTATTTACATTCAAGTGTATTTTATTTAAATAAAGTCTGTCAAAAACAAGTAAACAACTATTAGTTGCTCGATCATGTTTTTGTCTATAAATTTATTTATTTCTTGACAAAAGGATTTATTTAGTTCATATTGCAAATAATGGAGATAAGCGCAAAAATATTTGATTTGCAACTTCTTATTAATGCAATTCAACAACTTGCATGTAGTATAAAAACACGAAGAAATCCACAACATTATCAAGTTAGTATCCAACTTTCAGCATGAAAGCATCTATTACATTGGGTATGTATAATATATTTTGCTAGTAATATCTATATAGTATATTCATGATTTTATGCCGTAATGTTAAAATAAAATTATACTATAATTGAAACGAAAACGAAGATATCAGTATTATTCTTCAAATTATTCAAACACTTGCCTCATTGCATATATAAGTGGCTATGCGAAATTAAACAAAAATTACTTAACCAAGCACGTAAAACAGGTAACAAATAAACATATCATTATTTTAAGTTGTATATATCTAGAACATTTGAATAAAAATAATTTCTGATATTTTTCAATTATCTTATTTATCTCGAATTTTTTCATATTAATTTATGACAAGTAATATAGCGTTGAAAAGAGAAAAAAAATGGCGGTTTTTATTTTAGTAAAACATTTTTAGATTCTCATTTGAAAAATAAAAGTCGTATCATGTAAACCTGACTTTATAGAAAAATTCTGTATTCAGATGGCAATTATAAATTGGTTTTCAGCGGCATGCTAGATTTTTTGATATTTAAAATTAAAAACTTTTGAGTACTGCTTTCATATTTCAAAATTTTGTTGACACGATAATTATAAACATTTTATCCAAATCAAATTTTTTTTATTTCTAAGAATAGGGATACTTTTCTCTTGTCATCAATTTAAAAAAAAATTAATTATTGAAAATCCGGTATGTAATAAGTATGATTTCATGATTGATATTTGGGTATTAAGAGAAGCAACTGTAACGTTCCAATTTCGTCCTCTGGCTATGATCCTCTTTTCCAAAGTCCTAAACTATCATCCTTTTCTTCAATCTTTTCCTTGTAACCTAAAAATATAGTTTATCTTTAGTAAAATAAATTCAGTAGTATTTCATAATTAGAATAACACCTACATTACATTTGTTTCCTCTTTCACAGTAACTTCATTGAATTTTGTAATTTATTTTAATTTTGCTTCACTTATTTAGTTCTTTTGTTCGTAATCAATTTAGTTGTTGACATTTGTAAATTTAATTCGGTTCCTTGCTTTACCGTTGCCGTTTGAGCGCGCCACGTACTGTAACGAGATTTGTTTAAAATAACATTTGGACAAAGATATTAGTTTAACATTTTAATGAGTTGAATTTAACCATAATCCCAACCCATTTTCCTGAAATTGTGAATACTACAATCATTGATTGTTTTTTCTGTTTTTATATCAGTCTTCTTTCTTTATGTAATAATTAAGCGACTGGAAAATGATCATAGATAGGATAATACGCATGGATGCAGTCATTCGGTACATTTATTTTATTTTGTCAAAAAAACCAACGTTTCGCTGCAACTTGCAGCTTCATCAGGGCAAGACTAAACTATTAACCTTGTCTTGCCCTGATGAAGCTGCAAGCGAAACGTTGGTTTTTTTGACAAAATAAAATAAATGTACCGAATGACTGCATCCATGCGTATTATCCTATCTATGTTCTTTCTTTATGTTTTTTCCTCTAATTCAGCCCAAATTGAAGCAACCCTTCTTTTCTTCTGATTGGGATAAAATGTATAAAGGCCCTTTGACGCAGCACTTTGATGCTAATTTATTAAGATTAATGAGCAAATGCATGAAGTAAATTTTTAACGGTTTTATCAGCCATTGTTAAGAGTTCTTTCGACCTCGATAGTAGTGCTATTTTTTTCATATTTGAAATTTGTGATTTGCAATAAGTTTGCGTATATTTTGAAAACCATTTGTGAGATTCGAAGAAGCACCACAATTCAAGGTTTTTTTTTTTAGTTTTTAATTCTACGGATTTATTCGGATTAAATTCCGAGCAAGAAAAATTCTCTACACTTTAAAACCGCCTAAGATCTTAGGTAATTTTAAAACTCTCTTTGTTGAAGTTCCATTTGTTAAATCATATTATAGTGTGTATTTAGTACATTTTACACATTATTCGAGTAAGTAATTTATTTAAAACCCCTAATCATGCTGTGACAACCCGCCTTCTTACATGGATCTAATCACAAATTTATTTCCAGTTTTTTTTTCTTATACTTTGAGTTTCTTTCGAAACTATGATAGTGGTCGCCGTATGTACTAATGAAATTTTGCTTAACTCGAAAAATACATCCCCAGTTTATTGATATGTTAAAATATTGAGTTTTCCGTGTATTTTAATCCTTTTATTTAAAAAATAAATTTGAAAAGTTGGAAAATTTGAAGTTTCAGAAACAGTATCATTTTGTACCTTTTGACCTAGGAAAGCTCCATAAGGATTTGAATGATACACGTGGTACTACCTATAATAAGTAAAAAAATGTAATCAATTACAAGGTTAGAAACTTTATGAATATATAATCTGAAATATTATAACATTAGGTAAATATATGTGTCCTTAATACATTTATCTATCAAATTCTCTTTAAACGCGAAACAGACTATATGGAACATCAACTTCAAATCAGGATAATTTCAGAAAATTCAAAAAAAAAACATCTGCGATTTTTGATATGTTAAAGTATGATCCCTTACATTTAGTTTTCCAAAATTTCAGCAAAATCGAAGATGGGGTATTTTGGGAATGAATATTTGAAGAAAAAAAATTAATTTTTGACCTTTGACCTCATATTTTAACATGGTCATGCCCAAAATTACTAGGAACGATTTATATGAAAAGCTATCTATTGTTTGTATTAATTTATATGTATGAGCGTTTTCAGGTAATTTGGAAAGGGTCGACAAAATTTCGGCTGATTTTACTTGGAATCACCCCTTTGACTTTTAACAACAACAATTGTGTCTGCCACAGCACTCTCATTTGTATCATTAAATTGAAATAATAATTCTTATTTGCATTTTTCTCAACATATTTGTTAAGTAGGACTAATAAGTGTATCGTTGTATTCAGAAAGAAATACTGAATCGAATAAGCTAATAAAAAAGCAAGTTCTAATTTAAAATAAAAAGGTTGGGTCCCATATTTTGAGAACCACTGGTTAATACAAAATTTTGTTTTGTTCATTTTAATAGTCATATAATTTAGAACTTGTTTGCTAATTTAACGAAATTCGTATCTCTTATGGCCATTTGCACGAGTTTGAATTAAAAGTGATGGTTAGATAACCATAAGTTAACCTTAACTACTGGTTAAATTTAATTTGCGTTGCACAGCATAATTTTAGGTCATAGTTAGGTAAATTTGTAGATATTCGAGCAATCAATTTTATGACTTAACATGCATGATAATTCTAGTGACATTTAAGAAAAATAGGGACTTTCGCTGTCATTTTACGTATGTATACCTGTCAAATCGTAAATTCTGATCATAAAAATCTTATTTTCGTGTTGTGTTTTTCAAACTCAGAAATATTTTTAGGTATTTTCGTAGATGGCAGATAAAAGATCAAGACAACCGTATTATACAAATGATGAAAAAATGACTTTATTAAACGTTATTGAAACCTACAAATCCATAATTTTAAATAAAAAAACTGATTATTCCACATGGAAAGATAAAGAGATAGCGTTGCAAAATATTCAGAAAAATTTCAATGCAATATCTCCTACAGGTTAATATAACAATTATAAATTCATTCAATTATTCCTGCATGCCGAAAAAAGTAAATTAAAATCATATGGGAAGAGATCATATTACTAACCAAAAATGTTTTCTATAAACTTATTACGTCACTCAATAAGTCCGTAGGATGACATATGTATGGCTCCACTATTGACAAATCAATATGATTTTTAGGAAGTACCAACCTTAGAACGATACGTGTCAAAATTTTATGACAATCTGACATTTATTTCATTTGTTACAGTTGTTTTAGTGACGCTACTTTTGTAATTTTCACAACAATGAAAAAATCTGAATTTCGTGTGTTGATAAATCATTGCTTTTTAATGGAAAAAATACCGTTTAAGCAAAGCAATGGCTTGACAAATGTTATTTGGACTCTGCTCCATTGAGACAAATGGCAGAGAATTTTTTTGCTGATTTTAAACGCGGCCATACTAACACCGATAATGTTGAACGTTCTTGTTGACCAAATATAGCAGTTGTTCCAGAAAACATAAAAAAGTCCACAAAATTATTTTGCGCGATCGTAAATTGAAGTTTCGTTAGATAGTTGACACCTTAAAGGTATCAGAAGGCAGTTTATTCACCATTTTGCATGAACATTTGAGCATGAGAGAGCTCTGTTCTAAATGGGTACCGCGTTTGCTCACAGTCGATTAAAAACAACAACGCGTCGACGATTCAAAGCGTTGTTTGGAGCTGTTTTAGCACAATAAAAATAATTTTTCATGCGGTATATGACAATGAATGAAACATGGATCCATTACTACACTCCAGAGTTAAATAGGCAGTCAGCGGAGTGAATAGCAAAGGATGAAGACCGTCCAAAGCGACCAGAAACGTAAATGTCAGCTGGTAAGGTTTTGGCCTGCGTATTTTGGTATGTGAACGGTATTTTATTCATCGATTACCTGGAGAAAGGAAGAATCATCAATAGCGCATATTATATTGCATTATTGGTGCGTTTGAGTGAAGAAATTATAAAAAATCGACCCCAAATGAAGAAGAAAAAAGTACTCTTTTATCAAGACAATGCACTGTGCCACAAGTCGATTGCAACAATGGCAAAATTGCACGAAATACACTTTAAATTGCTTTCTCAACCACCATATTCACCAGATCTGGCACCCAGCGACTACTAACTGTTTCCAGGCCTAAAAAGAATGCACCAGGGAAAGCGTTTTGGCTCTAATGAAGAAGTGATTTCCGGAATTGCAGGGTATTTTGCGGCCAAAGATATTTCGTTCTACAAAAAATGCATCGAAATGTTTTAGAAGCGTAGGAATGAATGTGTCATCCTTCAAGGGGACTATGTTGATGAATCAAGTCAAATTTTGCCAAAAAATTGTTGTTTCATTAGCCATCCTACGAACTTATTGAGTGACGTGTTAAGTACGTTTTAAAAAAATAAGTTATTTTGTTATATATGTTTGTACTTACATAATATATGGATACTCCAGTCGGTGTTCTATACGAGGCAAAAATTCTAAAACTTTTTTGTCAAGCGAAATCTAGTAAAAAATTTACGATCGTCCAGTTCGTCAAAATGATTAGCTCTTTGATATATTCGTCTTGGAATTCTGAGCAATATATCAATATCGAGTACTTCGTCATCATCGTCAAAATCCAAATTTAAATTCATGTGAATACTTAATTGATATAATAATGTTGTGACAAAGTTGAGAAATCCAACAAGTCAAAAATTTATAGGTGATCATTGTAGTTAGACACTAAACCGTACGTAATCCACTAGTTATAATAAACTACAAGTTTCTCTGTTTAATCTCTAGTTAAGAACCTGTGCAATGTAATATAAAAAATAACCAACACTTTAACAACAGGTTAACGCTAAACCAAAGTGGTGCAAATGGCCATAATGGCTCAAGATAGCAATAGTGTAGCACTTAAATGGAACTTCCTGTATATCAAGTGGCATGTGGCATATGATATAATACATTCAGCAGGTGCTTTAATTTCGAGGGGTCACTATTGCTAGCTCTTAATTCTGGCAGGGTGCAGAGTATACGGTGGGGATAACTGAATCGACTGCAGCGTAAGTTGCGGACAAAGTAAACATTTAATAATGTTCATGTTGTTAACTTAACTATGCTAAGAAATATTATTTAAAAAAGATTCATAGTAGTATTAGCGTAGTTAAATGCAAAAATACAGGTAGAAATATTCCATGAATATAAAAAAATACGGTTGATAGATGTCTTTTCCATCACACATCCTGCGAATGAGTTTCAAGTTAAATATGATATTCATAGTTCACTAGATAATGGCAAAAAATTATTTTTCGTTTTCTTCATTGCTTAATAATTCCTATGCACTTGTACCTATATTGAGAAAATATTTAAAATAAATAAGAAACACACCTGTATGATTATTTGTTTGTTGTTGTTATTAGCATCTCTGCTATCGAGTTTACTAAATAAATATGCACTTAATTTCCAGTGTTGTGCGCAGCTATTCTGAGCATGCATGTCGTACATTCCTACAACTGGATATTATGTGCTATCGGCACATATTTTTGCCTCACAGAGTGTTATGACCCAGTTTGTGCGACCCTTCAAGCTGACTGCGACACAACACCAACTGCATACAATTGTTATGCGAACCAAGATTGCCTCGATATTTACATCGCATATTGTTACCCTGGAAGTAAGAAAGCATAATGAAATTAATATGAATATAATCCGCACTGTAATACTTATTATTTTTTTTTTTTAGCTAATATAAAAGCAGTAAAGGCTAAAAGTTGCTCTGATGTAAATCTCGATTGCACTATCTTAAAGGCTTTCTCAAACGTGACATGCCCACGACCAATAATTATTGGCTAAATAATGTTGTAAGAAAAAGTATGAAATTTTTGTAATTATGTTGAAGTTTAATTATAAAATGTAATTCCGTAATTGTTCATTAAATAAAAAGTATGTAGCATAGAAAATTTCTTATATTTATAGCATTTTCTGCCCATTTGTAGTTTCCCATTCCAATAAACGGTACATTCTGTATGCGTTCATTGGGATCTCGAAAATAATGAACAATCTGGGTTACAATGTCCACCACGTAGGGTCATAATCATTATACGATCACGATTACCAGAGATTAATGAAAGGGTGATAGGGTGAATATTCATTGAAACTAGAATTATTTCCAGATTTTCTCATATTAGCTTTAAAATATTCTCACTTGTGTAATTCGACCCTGAGATATAACGGCCACAACGTAGGGTCCTAACTACAAGACGATCGGGGCTACCAGAGAATGACAAAAGGATGGTTATTACATTCATTATAACAAGAATAATTTATTTCTCATATTAGATTTAAAATATTCTCTCTTGTGTAATTTTGCCGTGAACAGGACTATTGGGAGCGTTTAGCCGAACCTAGCGACTAGCCAGCGTTTGCTTGTGTTGGATTCTAGCAGAATATGAAAAGTAGTATGAACATGAACGGTATGTTACTGGTGCGGTCATCTTGTGTCAGTCAAGTTTGGTGGAATTAACGTCAAATACATTTTAAGTTATTTCTATATGTAGTTTTTTTTTTGCATGCATGATTAATATTGATGATATTATAAATTAATTTTTGACAATTGACAGTTCTAAAAGGTTTGTTAGCTTAGCTCATCTAGAACCGATTTATTTCGCTAGGTTGTTAGTCTAGCTACTGAAATCTAGCGCAAAAATACAATTATTTTGAACTATACCCATAAACGAGGTTTGAACGGAACATATTTGAACTCTTGTTATTTTGAACATTTCAATGATTTCATGAACTGTTCGAAGTTTTGCGTATGCCTACGAAATTCTAATTTAACTGCTATATCATAACAAAAAATATTCTTAGAAAAAGTTTATTGTAGAGTGTAGACTGGTCGCATTTTAGTCAGAAATTTTCTTTATTTTAGTGGGATAAAATAGATTTAAACAATTAAATTTATATCGCTGTGCTCGTTATTTTTCGAGGATTCTAATTACAACTACCTCAAAATGTGAAACTATTAAACGAGATGAATATTAAGTGTTAAATTCACTAACTATTCAAGGAGACAACAAAATCCGCAAAAATGTGAGCTGAAGGAAAGTACGAAAGCGAGACTCCAACAATAGCCAGGAATGAATATAATTGTATCACTGTCGATGATAATGAGTCATTTGAAGAATGTAAACAAGATTAGCAAGTACCGTCACAAAGGGATTAAAATACTCTTCCGACAGTGCACGTTCAAAATAGAAACGGGCATGGGCGGACGCGCAATTCTGCCGGGATGAAAACATTCTTAACATTATAGGAAATAGTTTACGCAGGCAACCAGTGCTGACCGTTACAATACAATTTATCATTTATCGAATTGTTATCACTGATTACTGCATTAGCAATATTAATATAAACAATAGAGATACATACTGAGGAACAGCCGAATATAAAGATGCAATGAAAGCAGAAAAGTACAGACACGTGGTACTATGACTAAGATTCTAGTACAAATGAACCTACGAGTACTAAGTCTCACGTCTCAATAGTGGGGTGCGGTTATGTATTTGTAGAGGTAGTATTAAGCAAGATTTTCAACTTAATTTGGAAATACTAAAATTATTGATTAATAACATCTTTTAAAAAAGCTTTTAATTACATAATTGGATTATAACCAGTATAACGGTTCTTGTATCTATTTTATTGAACCAAAAATTTTATTAGCATTACTTGTGCTGTATCTGTTCTTATGTGAACATCAGATTCAAATGTATTTTTATCATTTATTTATATTTAATCCAAGATGTGGAGTCCTGGAATGAAAATACTACTAATGAAGAACACGAAGTATGGAAAAAATGGCTCCGTGGTAACACATCGGACTGTGAATTCTGAGATCCTCAGTTCGAATTCGACTACCAACAGTTGCCAATTTAAATTTACCCCTGTGGTTCCTCCTCCACCAACAACTTTGGGGGCTAGGACTTGACTGCTGGTAGCCGAATTTCATACGCAAAAATATATCACTTATCGAGATCTGTGTAAGCAAAGTGCCACACCCATAATGGGTAAACGGCGTGATGATATGTTATGATATTTTAAAAAGCAGCGCTTGAAAAAAGTATAGAAGGAAAAAGTGTAACTCGCGTACATTTATCAACAATGCGAAACAATAAATTCTAAATGTGTATGAGTCGGTAAAAGTTAGTGACGATCAAGATTATGCTCTGAAGAAGACTGCGGCATTAACAAAAATTCATTATGCTACTGTGTATAAAATTATAAAGTGTGGTTTCAACGCCAGAAAGACAAGATGTGACTCTGGTCATATGAAAATATTAAATAATTTCCAACAGGATGTCATAAGACGAAAAGTGTATACTCTGTACCAGGAAAAACAGCGCCGACAATTCCAATGATACATCAAATACTGATAGATGAAATTTTGGTATAAATTGCTCGAAACTGACCGACGTCCAATTACAATGGAAACAAGAATAATTCGCGAGTGGAGGAATCTATATTTAAATATTATTTTAAAAATTCTCGAAGAAAATCGACCAATAATTTATTTGGAGCAAACATGGTTCGATACACATGATGTAATGCTAGAGGGTGGAATGATGCAACACATGACTACTTTGGATGTACCAGTATCTCAAGGAAAACGAGTAAATATTTTAAATGCTGGATCAGAAAATGGTTGAGTACTGAATCGGGGCCGGATTAAGACAAATGGGCGCCCTAGGCTGATTATAATATGGCGCCAACGCTATGTGCATTTAAAATAAAACACCTGTCATAATAGGTAATTTGTACGGTTGTATCTATAAAAAGTATAACATAATGTACATATACATACATACATTTTATTTTAAACAATTACAAATCCATTTTTCAACATTAAATACTAAAAAATGATTCAATAATATCTTCAAAATTGTATAGTTTTACATCTTATTCTATATATGGAGAGGTCAGTAGTTTTGTCGTCTGTTAAAGAATTACGTAAATAGTTCTTACCCGTTTTAATGTAGAGAATGATCTAATCTCTGTACAGTTCGTTGGGTACACATAAATACATTATTAGAATAATATCAATATTAGGGAAAGTACAAATAAGGCTTTTGCTTCAGAATATTTTTAGGCATGTCAATTTTGGTTATTTCTTTTAAATCAAGGGTTTTAACGAGGTTTTAATAAAATACTATATCTTCGGCAAGAATTTCAGCTGCCAATAATTTCCTCTTCTGTGCCGTTAACTAAAGTTAACTACAGACTCATATAACTGAATAACTGTCAATACATCCATACTTTGGTTTTGTAACGAATGGTTTGTTCTTTGAAACTGAATAAAGTATCTTTCCAATACGAGAGCAAAATTCCTGTTTCGGGCGCCTCTATATTATAAGGCGCCCTAGGCTTTAGCCTGGTCAACCTATTGGATAATATGGCACTGTACCGAATGCACTTTTATTATCTGCAAAAAATGTTCGGGATTGTCCTTTGGACTAGCACGATGAAATGAAAGAGGATCTTTTTGAAGATTGGTTCAAGAAGAAATTCGTGCCAAATATTCCTGATAACAGTGTTGTTGTGATGGATAATCATTCCCGACAACTAAATAAAGTGTGCACTATTAAATGCAAAAAAAGCGGACATTCAGTTATATTTGACAAAAAATTATTTGTTTTTTAAACAGAATTATTCAAAAATTCAATTGATGTAAGTTATGAAGAAACAGTATGTGTGCGATTCAAAGGCAGAGGAAGTTAGTAATAGAATTGTGCGATTACCACCATATTATTGTGTGTTTAACCCGATAGAATTGGGGCCAACTAAAAAATAACTAAGGAAGAAATATTCCGAGCCTACGAATAGTGAATAAGTAACACTACTAATAAAGCATTGGAAAAAGAGTGTTCGGCATGTAATCGATGTTGAAAATGAATATATGAACATTAATAATGAAGTGAACGAATTCATAATACATGTCACTGGTTCCAGTGATGACAGTGAGAGTGCTGAATGCCAAGAAATAAATATAGAATTAATACCGTAAAATCGGGTGACTTGCGTCCCATGGGGTAACTTTGGCCGAAATGGGAAAAGTTATGTTTTCCTTAATAATTCTGATTTGCGCATTAAATGAAAGATTTGTTACCTGAACAGAAACCTATTATTACCATAACGAAAATACTACGCAAATCAGAATTATTTAGGAAAATATAACTTTTCCCATTTCGGCCAAAGTTACCACCATGGGGCGAGAATCACCCGGTTTACGGTATACAGTATATTTGATTAAGTCAAACTTTAAGGGTATATATTGTAACGTTCCATTTTTCCCTTAACCCTTTTCCTGAATTTGGAACTTATATTGTTGTTTATATTTTAATATCATTGAAATTAATATTTCTACACAAGAGAGCAGCAGCAATCGATAGAGTTGAAGATTTATTGTAATTATTGTTAATTTAATTAAGTCTCCGTTTAGTTTTGTGCGGTCGAAAACCGGCAGATCGCAAGTGGCCGTCAGAGTGTTAGCAAGTGCGATTTTTTTGGTGCGTCTTGTGGTACCGGGCTCCAGTTTTTGAGTTTTTATGATTCACATATCGTTGTATCGTCGTATTTTGATCAAAGTCTGGTGGATCATAAATATCGCCATTGTGGGCGGAGTTCCATTGTCAGTTCTACGCCCGTTTTTGAGTGACCTACTGCGAATCTACACCACTAGGTCACGACCCCGTATCTCATGGGGGATTTTCTACATATCCAGAGGCTATGTTCTATGCAACACCATCGAACGCAAGTACTGTACCAGTTACTTTTTATTGTGCGCTACTGCAACCTTTTCATCAACATACGTGTAGTGCGCGAATTTTAGACTTAGAAACCACGGTCACGAATAGTTATTTGCTAGGTATCTTGGTTATTTCTTGCTGTGTTAATTTTGTATCATTTTGGATACCTTTTGTATTAAAATCATTAATTTTATATTTAAGTAAAATAGGCATACGCCGCCTATGTCTTTGGCCGGCTCTGACCGCGCCTTATGTAATTGTGCTGTAAGGTACTTGCATGAAGGATAGTTTAAATAATTATTATTTTTTACCGATTTGCAAAACGATCTACACTTTATTATTATTTAGATTAAGATTATTTTCGTATGTATTGATGATTGTACAAAACTATCGATTGCTGCTTAATTTTGTGTCATATTCATCTACTTTTACATTAAGTATTTTGACTGTAACATTTGAATTTATGGTAATATTATTCCTGTTTGTTATACTGCATCAGATATTTTTCTTTACGATAGTCCTTTATCCTGATATATTCCCGCTAGATATTTCAGGGGTTAATTTTCGTAATATTTATGTTGCCCAAAATTACGTGGCGCCCGCTTACTTTGATTTGGTAGATTTTATATTACCTAAATACGAACCACGAAGTGTACGCATCAGTGGCGTACCGTCTCCGACAATTGATAGGGGGTATGCCGTTTTGTTCACCGATAAGGTAGGTGGCAATATATCACGTTGTACTCATATAAAAAAAAAACTTGACAATTTCGGAAAATTAAGGGTAGTTTACTTAAAGGAAACATGTTGAGTACCACTGGTTTCATAGCTATTTGTGTTGTTTTATTCAAATATTAACAATGCCTGTAATTATCTAACCCAACGCTGATATTGTGTACAGAACAAAAATTAACTTTGTTAGAAGACGGTAGCTCTCTTATTTAGTTATGAATTTATTTTCTGCTCGTCGGTGTGATATTAGTATTAAATTTTAATTATTATTATAATATATTGTGCATTGCAGAAGTTTAAAAATTAATGCATTCAGCAATATGAATTAGTGGATATGCTACTTGTGTATGGAGAAGTGGGGCAAAATTCAAGATTAGCACAACGATTTTATGCAGAACGTTATCCCTAACATGGCATCCAGATTATCTCTTGTTTATCAAAATCGTACAACGTCTTCGTGATACTGGTCCTTTGAAACGTAAAAATGGGCGAGGTGAAAGCAATCAAAGACAACGTATAAATTTTGACAATGTTGTATTAGACATGGTAGAAGCCGACCCATCATTTAGTAAACGTAGAATCTTTCGAGAGTTGGGAATGGTTAGTCATTCTTCAGTTTGAAGAATTTCTAGGGATAACATATACCACCTATATAATTTTCAATCTGTTCAAGAGCTAATACAACCTCACTATCATCTTAGAATAATATTTTGCCAATGGTTACTGCAGCAACATGCTGCAAATAATAATTTCACTCGGAAAGTAATATTTTCTGATGAGTTCATTTTCACGTTTAGAAATACATAATATTCTTAATAACTATTATTGGGTACAATAAAAACCACATGTTTTTGCACGAACTAATTTTTATTGAATGTTTGGGCAGTAATCATTGAAATGTAGGAATTCTGAAACTTTTATATTTTTGTGAAAGAGAAAAACGAGCCTGAAATATATAGATACCCTGTGTTGTTTTCGTCTAACACTTGCTTGTAGAACTGTTGCCATGCGCATTCTCACCAAAATCGCATGTCGTACAGGCTTGTCCAAGAGTAAGTCATTTCTTCTAGTTTTATTGTGTACATATCGAGTAAACGTGTAAATATAATAAAAATAAAAACATGGTAATAGATTGTTACGTGAGTATTGTAATTAATTCTGGTTCCCAAACACCTCTTTGTCATTTTTTAGGTAAGTTGTTTATTATAAATGAATTTGTAATTTAAATGAGTAAGTTGGGACTATTAATTGGAATGAAATAAACATAATTTTGATTATAAAAATTAATCCATAATGTATGCATTCTAGATATATGTATATTCATTTAGTTAAGTTATTTAAATCCTATAATGAAATATTGCACATTATTGTAACTTAAGGGAAAATATAATTTGCTGACAATTTTTTTTTATTTCTCTATAATTAATTAAGTGTTTTCATTTATATAGAAAATGTTATATAACAAGTGCTACCACTCCGGAATAATGTGCTACCAGCCTTAAAATTATGCTGCCAACTCTAAATCACCCCTTAACCTTATAATAACAGTAATTAATTATTAAAAGATTGAGATAAATTGACTGGTTAATGCTATACCACGTTCATACTCCCCACATGTCATTCTTATATTCATATGTATATGCCAACCTATAATCATCTATTAACCCTGTAATAGCAGTCATTTTTTAATAATTTCTAATATATCTCAAATTTTATTAATTAATTACTGTTATTATAGGATTAAAGGATGATTTTGGAGTGGTAGCATAGGCATATGAATATAAGGAAGATATGTGGAGAGTATAAACCCGTCAATTTAAGGGTTAAGGGATGATTTTGGAGTGATGGCATAGAAATATGAATGTAAGGATGATATGTGCGGAGTATGAACGTGGTAGTATAACCCAGTCAATTTATCTCTAATTTTAATAGTTTTTACTGTAATTGTAGGGTTAGGGATGATTTTGGGGTGGTAGCATATACATATGAATATACGGAAGATATGTGCAGAGTATGAACGTGGTAGCATAAACCAGTCTATTATTTCAATTTTAATAATTAATGACTGTTATTATAGAGTTAAGGAATAGCATAGTTGTAGAGGATAAAGACCCCTGATATAACAGCAACCAACATTACAAGCATGTAACAAATTGTACAAATATAGTTTTTTGTAAAATAATCAATATCATCACATGGTAATAACAGCTAGTAACGGAAACGAACCTCAGCAGTTCAGTAACATCTTTATTTGTATTTAATTGAAAATAAAGTGTGAATACTAGTATTGAAGCAAACAAAGTGTTTTAATTATACTGTCCACTGAAGTAAACGCAACAATATTCATACAAATTTACATGTATTATATAGTTAAGGGATGATTTTCTGGTGGTAGCATAGTCATACGAATTTAAGCAAAATATGAATGAAGTTTAGAAATATATGATGGGAATATTAACTAACATTAGTGAGGAAGTCTAGTTTTATTAATAATTAATCAATTGCTATGACTATGCAGTTTAAGGGCTATATCAAGGGTGGTAGCACATTCTTTCGAAGTGGTAGCACTTATAATATGTGCATATACCTATAAAGAACACTTTATTAATTTTAAAGAAAAAAAAATTGTGTATTGTTGACTGCGCATTTGAAATGGAATGGAAAAGTAATGGGTACACCAGCCTCAATGGTTACTATTATGTTTATTTAATCATAACGGTCTGATGTTTCGGCCCTATTTGGAGCCTTCTTCAGAGACCAAATGATATCACATAATATAGTCAATGTTACATCCAAAATGTGTCATTTTTTGGGAACTAGATCTTCACTACCACAATGGCAAACAGATGAAAAAATCTTAAAACAACTTTGACCGAGCAAAGAGACTGATTAAATAAACATAATAGTAACCATTGAGGCTGGTGTACCCATTACTTTTCCATTCCAAAAAAAACAAAAAACAAAAATATTTTTTTATTGTCAGCAAATTATGCACACCCGAAACTTAACCTCAAAATATGTATCAAAAAATTAAATACAAATTTCTTATTTATAATTTTAGCTTTCTGAAAAGAAAAAAAAAAAGGAAATATTCTCCCATCTGTAGTAATCATTTTAATGAAACAGACTTTCAATAAACTGGATTGCGACGTTATTTAAAAAAATCAGCGAACCAAGTGTTCAATATAAATATAGTGATTAACAGCCTCCTCTATACTGTTATATGTTTGCAGACATCCCGAGATGTTCAAAACAATGCGGCAAGTACTTCGTCCATAAGAGGAGTAAACCAAGGCATTCATGACAATAGAGTAAGTACTTTATTAATGCAAGGAATAAATCAAGCCCTACAAGACAATAGGGTTAGTACTTCGTCCATGCAAGGAGTAAACCGAGAAGTGCAAGTACGGGTGTATCGAGTGTTGAAATAAATTGCTTAGCGGACTGTACGACAAAGACAGGTTACCCACGTATTACCTGGCTCTCCCGGTTCGTATTTCAACGTTAATGTGCGTTCCAGAATTTCTATAAGAATTTCAGTGGGGTCAGTTAAGTTGCCCCCCCCCCCCTTATTAAAAAAAAAACAAATTATTTAAAGTCTATCGTATTGCACCAGTTATGCACTTCATTGCACCATCAATAAAATTTTATGCACCGATCATGTAACCCCTACAATTCAATTTATATTTAGGGGGGGCTAACTTCACACTAGCCCCCCCTTTTCAATAATATAAATTTTTTTTGCTTATATGGCTGAAGGAGACTCTGCACTCTGTTGCACCATAATTCTTAAATAGTGCACTACTTAAGTATTAATTTTATTCGTCTTCGAAAATACGGGGTGGGGGGGGGGCAACTTTTAAGTTTTTAAACATTTAAATCTTCTTCTTTTTTAATTGAATTCTAAGTATTTAGTGGTGCGCTGTTATGCACCACCGATAATTTTAATGGCACCCATTTGAATTAGCTTTAAACAAGCAGGGGGGGCTAAATTTACGATATTTGTTTTTTAACTTATTTTATTTTTTGTTATGTACATTAAGTCAGTCATGCATGCACTACTATGCACCATGTTTTTATTTGTTGCACCTCACCCTGTTGGTAATTATGGGTATTTAAAGTGTAGGCGGGGCTAACTTTACAATTATAAAATTTTACGTTTTATTTATTTTATTGTCAGAAATCTACCTAGGGAACTATGCGCTATCGTGCACCGTAGATTTTATAAATTGCACCTAATTTATTTCGCTTATAAAAAAAGTTTAGTTGTAATTTGTTTATTATTTTTCATTTTAATTCTATTATAATAGTCATACTTTTTTTTACTACGTGATACAAATTTTAAAACGATTTGCAGCATGTCTGGTACAAATAAAATATAATAAGAAAAATGTGATAATGGCACACTGAAATTTAATTTTTAATTTTTAACAGTGAATATCATAAATCAGATTATCCATATGGATATGGCAGTTATTAAAGCAATAAAATATATGAAAATAAAATTTTATAAAAGGAAGTAAGTATTCTTCATGTTCACTACACAACGCTCCTAAGAAATGGGCAAACGTATGTGTTCAAAGTCTTAAAATGCATTGAATTCAAATCTTTAAAAAAAAATTAAATCCAAGAAAATTTTATCTAGCACTTTAAATTGACATTAAATAAAAATTATTTTATCTGTAACGAATTACTGAAGACCTTACATCCGACTGTGTTAAATTGTTTTACAGTAATATTAGTGTGTTGGATTCAAATCCAACTGTAATGTTTTAGTTATTTACGATACAAGTACGTAAAGCTAGTCTTTAGTCACGAATGGGTCAATTAAAACACGAGCTTTGCGAGTGTTTTAAGACCCCTGAGTGACTAAAGACGCTTTACGTATGTGTATCGTACAATATTTTATCTACGATATAATGAAAAACCCCAAAAAATATTAAAAAAATATTTTTATTTATGAAGTAGGATCACAATATTAAATGAGAAGTTTGCCATGATAACAAAATTTTTGCAAATTTGGCGTGTTTAAAAATTTTAAACACTCGTTGCTTGGCAACCCGTGACTGCCCGTGACTAATGGGATCGTCTTACTAAACAACCGTTTTACAAACTTGAAACTAACAGTTATACATCAATTTTACACACTATTGTAGAAAAATATTTTTTTGGTACTTTCCATTAATAGTATTGATTTGAATAAAATAATAATAGAATTATGAGTGCAAGGTATAGATATATTTCGATATGACAAATATAAATATTGAATAATAATATGATGATGAACTTGATTAGATTAATCAGTAGGAAACAATGATTAGGTAGTATCTATTTCTCTTTCTTTCATTCTTTATTTGTTTGTTCATTAATTCATTCTTTACTTATTTGTTTCTATACAGATAGATATTTATCAATCTATGTAGCTAAATTAGTTTATGATCTGCAATTGCAAATCTATATATTGTGTTGTTGTTTAGATATAGGTACAATATGAATTAAACTGATTACCTTATTTTTGTTTGTTTGTCTTTCTTTCTTTCTTCCTTTCCTTATGTATATATATCTTGCATCGGGATCTGTAATTGCTGATCCATCTTTCGTTCTTTCTATTTCTATTATAAGATTTATAATACATTATGTACCTATCCCCGGAGATATTTAAGGAAATAATAATATGATCTGCAATTGTAGAACATTATATCAATACATTTTATTTCTCCAGAAGTATATAAATTCAATACCAATAAATAATATTTCACGACTATTATTATTATTATTAAGATCTACAATTGCACAATTCTTCATTATTAAATCGTGCGTTAAGTATTATTATTACTGGAATCTGCAATTATTATAGAACTCGTCATCTCAGCTAAGTTTAATACTGTGCTAATTATACGAGATATATAGATAGGTTATAAGTAATTACAATAAACTGTACTTCTCAAGAAGCACTATTATCTTCAGGATCTGCAATTGTAACCCCCTTAAATGATAAATATATATATATATATATATATATATATATATATATATATATATATATATATATATATATATATTTGTAAAAGTCCTAAGTCAGCAAAATAAGTGTCACAAATAAACAATAGCTGACCTACTTACTTAATCATTGCATGAACTATAAAGTGCTGACTTAGACTTGTTACATTCCTCCATTCTTTGAGAAATTTGCTCCGAAGGGCACAATTTCATAAATAAAAAAACATAAAAAAAACACAATTATAAATTACTTAAGTATAAATATCAAAATATCACTAAACCTTAAACACTTCACTAAAATTTATTTAAAATGTTCGTCTCCACAATATTGTCCATATATACACCCACCACCTTCTAAAGTTTATACTGTGATGCATTAGTTTCTTCTGAATTTGCTTCCTCCCTGGATTTGTACAATTTTTATCTGGAATGGGTTGGTTCCGCTGGGATTTTTTGTTCCGTTTATCGGAATTTTTGGAAAAGTTCTCCTTACTTGGACCTGTACGTTGCCTGCTTGATACTTTATTGACTTTCTGGTATTTGCTCATTTTTGTTTTCTTATGTCTCTTTTGCCCTTTGCTGCTGTTACTCTTACCAGCTCTGATGACCCGCTGAACCTGGTTATGACAGTTATTTACCGCAACACTTTCTTCTCTCATTAGGGTACTCTCGATTTTTGTGCTCTCTAAAGCACACTCCTCAACTTTGACGTCTGCAATTATTTCTTCCTTAACTGCAACCTCTTCTGCCTCGGAGTCCTCCGCTCCTTTTTCGCAGACTTCATCACTGATCAGCATACTCAGGATCGGTGCGCTCTCTAACGCAACCTCCACTTTAAAATCTTCAATAATCTCTTCCCCTATTTCAGTTTCTTCTGCTTCAGAGTCCTCCGCTCTTCCCTCACAGAATTCTTCTTCAGCAATTACTTGTGGTTCCTGTTGTTTTTCTTCCTGCTCTGCACAAATGCAGCAACCCCGTTTTGGGAGCAGACAACTAACACACTCGTGAATTACCTCAGTCTCTATAACGCTTTCAGGTTCATTCTCGTCTTCATCTTCAGTATTTTCTGATAGAGCAACTTCAATTTTATTTGTTTGTTCTTCATTCTTTTTGCAAAGGCAGTAGTTTTTCTTGGGCATCAGACATCCGAAACATCTTAAAACGCCTTCATCGGTCGGAAGGCCGTCAAGATGTTCCAAAATTCTGTATATTTCTTCCTCCTGGCCTAATATCTGGGCTCTTACTAATTTTGTATACCAGCATTTTATTGTCTCTTTTTCAATATCAAACGGTTCTTCTATTTTTCTTTCTTGTTCGACTGGGTTACTTTGGTGATATTTATACCGCGCAGCACGTTGATTTTCTTCGTGTCTTCTGTAGTGCTCGTGTTCTTCGTAGCCTCTTCTTTGATTGTTAGTTCGTTGCCAACACTACCTGGCGTAATGGTTTCCGCCACAATTGTAACATTGTACGCGTCTTCTTTCATTATGGTTGAATCTTCTCTGACTGTACATTTTCTTTCTTGCGTCTTCTTTATCGGCCACAACTCTCGACTTCAACTATCTTCGTATCATGCTGACTCCCGCGAGCAACCAACACAGTGTGTAAAGGCCACTCTGGTCTGACAAATGAACCCAAAACCGCTGCCACCAAAATGTAACCCCCTTAAACGAGGGTACATTATTAAAAAGGGTCCTGTCGAGACTGGGAGTCAGCAGAAATAAAACTTCTTTCCGTCGCCTACTTACATGATCTTTATTGAACGATAATCAATGATGATGGTACTCTACAGCTTACTATACTCTACTGTACTTACTTACTTACATAGTAACCTTATATATATATATATATATATATATATATATATATATATATATATATATATATATATATATTTGTAAAAGTCCTAAGTCAGCAAAATAAGTGTCACAAATAAACAATAGCTGACCTACTTACTTAATCATTGCATGAACTATAAAGTGCTGACTTAGACTTGTTACACAATTGCAGAACTTATTATCTCTTTGAAGTATCCCACTGTGCATTTCTTATGAGATTTACATAATAACTTGTACTTCTTGAATAATATTCTTCACAAATATTATTACTGAGATCTTTAATTTCAGAAATATAGTTTTCCAAAATTGATCTACGGATCTACAATAGAGCTTGGTAGATTTTAGAAATAATACACATATTATAGAATTATAAATGTGTATACAGGCTGGTCCATCGGTCTGCATTTTTTATTTTATGCGATTATTTTAAATATTACCGAAAAAGTTTTCAAACAAAGTTCATTTTGCATTAAAATGCCATTGTATCTGTAGCATAAGTTTTTCTACCGGGTGTTCTATTTTTGCGCAATGATATGCAACTTTATATTTTTAAATGGAACTCGCTACATATTTTTGCAAAATTTTAAAGCTTCTGTATTTCTCTTTAAAATAATTCTTATTCATTATAGTCTTAATGATCAGTACAAAAACTATTAACGTTCTTATTATTAAAGAACCGTACACAGAAAGAATGCCATGAATTTGTTTAAACAATCGGATTAGTTGCTGTCAGATATTTAATAGTTATTTACATTACAAGCAAGGTAAAACAGTTTTTACTGCTGAATGGAGGAAATGACCGGCGAGTCGACCAGGCGAGCGTGTCACCTCCTTGAAGCAGTAAAACAGTTACCTAGCGTGTATTGTACAACATTTTACTTGTTACTCATTTGTAAATCAAATTAAAGTTATAACCAAGTCCTGTCAGTTACACACAGCTGTTCTGTCAAAAATTATTTGAAATGATTTCGCATAAGCCTTGTAAGCATTACTGTGGCAACGTGCATTGTTTACCTTGTTTACTAACTTGTAAAATGTTTACAATGTAGCTGTCAATTAGTAACTTGTAAAGATTCATTTTCTGTGTACATAGATGATTAACATGAAAAAATTGTTTTTCCGTGCGCATTGCTCCCCAAATTATTTTAGGCAAAAATACTTCAAATACATGTTGTAGAGCATAAAATTTTGCATCTAAATCAATAAACAGAATTATTTTTACTTGCTTTGTAACGACAGAAATTAAATATGACAACATTGAAAATTACGTTGAAAATATCAAATAGCCATGGAATTGAAACAAAAATAAATAAATACTTGACATTTCACAGATGAATGATTAATTTCACGGGTAAAATATCAAAGAGACCGAAAAATGATAAGTTTTTTAAGATTTCAAGTATTCCTTTTATTATGTGTAGAGGAGATTGAAGTGCAGATGTTTGTAAACACAATCCATATATTTGAATATCTTCGTTTGAGGTTATACTATTCAAAATGCAACATAAAATAATGTGTCCAGCATTACACACTTCTTCCCCTTCATAAACAACTCGAGAATTTTCATTTCCTTTTATATATTGGAAATAATATACTAAAGAAAATCTTAAATCATTTATGATGTCAACCTGTCAATAAAAATAAATAACTACATAAAAGAATATAATAGAAATATATAAACTTATAATTTAAAAACACTGCATCATATATTAAAAATTCATTATTATATGGTTATAAATACTTTCAAATTCGTCAATAAATAAAAATATTGTCATTCACTTTTCCATTTACAATTACTTTAAAACCGGTGTCAATGTATCCAGCGAAGCTTCAAATTTTATCCACTATGGCGCTGATATCTTAAAATTAAATCCCTATTGTGCTGTGCTAAAATCTATTGAATAAATTTGTGTGTTGAGGTTAGGTTACATCACTACTAGCGCCACTGTTAGGGTTTCACGAAATTCTTGTTCTTGTCTTGTTCTTGTTTTGGTTCTTGCATAAAAACAAGACAAGACAAGACAAGATTAATAATTCTAAAAGCAAGACAAGGCAAGATCTAAGTTAAGCAAGAACAAGAATTCTTGCGGTTATTTGCAAGAAATCTTACTGTATAAATTATTTAAATTATTTTTTTTTAGTAACCTTGACTAAAAGATAGTTTTTTTTTATATTTAATGACATATGGTAAGAAAAAATTCGTCATAATATAAATTTTATTGAAGGAAAATAAGTACAAAGGCAAATTTATACTACATTACATATAAATAAATATAGTAATAATTAGACAATGAGCAGAATTCTTATGTTTGTACTTTTAATATCGAAATAATTACTGATTTTATTTTTATCCTGATTGCACAGTTTTAGTTTTTTAGGCGACGTTTCGTGTGTTGGTAATTCTGGTAATATATCACTACTAGATGTCAATATATGCTTCCTTTTCTTTCTAATTTCCAATTTTGGTCCTGAGTTGTTTTCGCTGCTACTGCTTTCAGAGGTAGAACTGTTCACATTATATTCGCTGCCACTGTCCTGAAAGGGTTCTGAATGTTCAAATTCGCTGTCACTTTGATTCTGGTATTTATTTGTATTCATTTTTAATACTTTGATCTTTGATCGTTGTTGCGCACAGACACAGTAAACTCTCACTACCTACTATTAACTGCCGACAGTGCCAACTTACTAGCTACTGCTGCTACAACATGAAATGGTCGCGTCGCTACGAAAAATGTGAATCCCAAAATTCTAAACAATACGGGGAATCCCCAAAAAGCAAGAAAACAAGAAATTGCAAGACAAGACAATTCTTGTCTTAGCAAGAAATCAGCAAGACAAGATTTTTTTTTATTTTTTGCATTATAGTGCAAGACAAGACAAGAAATTACTCTGGAGAGCAAGATTCTTGTCTTGGTGAAACCCTAGCCACTGTTCTCAATCTTTCGTATGATGTTTACTCGAATATAAATATACTCTAAAGTTGCAAAAGAAAGTTTATCTTTATTTATATTAAGTTTAATTGTAGTAAATTAATACTTATAATATGTAAATATTATTTTTACATTAAAACATATCTACTACCATGAAAAATCGTTGTTTAAGTGCCACTAAAGGAGAACAAGTGACGTCACACAAACTTTAAAAAATCATATCTCGGGTAATATATGGAAATTTCACATCGGGTTTTCACTGATAGTCATATATTCTAATAAACCTTGATATAAAAGAAATTTAAAAAAATTGGTTTATGGGCCCATTATTAGAGGATGTTCCACTTGATGTTCGTCAGTGAGCATGGTATCTATATGATGGTGCGCTACCACATTACATCCGAAATATTCGTTAATATTTTAATGAAGTTTTTGGGATAGATGGATTGTATGATTACTGGTTTTATATTTTCACCACAATTAACACATTCATATTCACTTGCTATCAATCCTACATTCATCAACCATTCTATTAATCTATTTACACTGATCTATTGTATACTTGTACAATTACGTTGCACTTTTTGCTTATGTTAATTTATTTAGCGTTACCGCAATTTATGTGTCTTACTCATATAATACGAAACTACCATCAACCAACTTACTTCACGGTCCCTGACAAGATCATAGTTTCTTAGAGGTCCGGGCCGCGTTTTACTACGATTACAAATAATTGTGTTCTTAAGTACAAGTTGCTTGTAACCGTACTTAAATACATTTTTATTGTACTCGTATTTAAATACAATTATGAAATGTGTAATTGTACTTGTACTTAAGTACACTGGTTTTGGAATTGTACTTGGGTATTCACAAGTACCTGACCAAGTACTTTTCAACCTGCAAAACTACGTAGAAATATATATCCAGTTTGTGTCGTATTCCCGAACGAAACAGTGCGCTGCGCTTAATAGTTTTAAAATCACTGTGATACATATTTATACGCTTAGATTGCTAAATATCTTATTTATTATTAAGAGGTTATATCAAATATCCAAAATGAAAAAAATATGCACTTTTTCAAGAACTGTGCAGTTCAAAATGCAAGTGTACTTATTTTATGTTTATTTTCTGCATTTATTAAATAAAACATTTTATTAAATCAATATTTCTTAATGCAATTTATAAATACATATACTCTTATTGAGTAGCGCTACTTTAAAAATAAACTTCATAACGAAATATTCAATATTATCTTATTGAGGTGTTCATAGAGTTATGGTTTAAGAAGCGGGTGCTTCATTTATTGTTATTTAAATTAGACAAATACTAAGGCTGAACAAAAATTAAATTTTGTTGTGCTAACCTGTACAATATTATAAGCTAAATTAAATTTTTCAATTTACTAAATGTATGATTACTTTAAGAAATACCATACCCAAATTATTATGAAAATAAATAACAATCTGAGGGCGAACAAAAATCTACATTTGTTGTACAAAATTGTACATTATTATTACCTATAGTTGATTTATTTATGACATAAATATAGAGTTCCGTGAAGTTGGTCCTACATAATTTTTTATTAATTACAAGAAATTAGAAGATATATAAAAATTATTTTTATAGAACAAAAATGTACATTGTGCTTGCTATCCTAGATTTATGTAACGAACGCCGCTGATGCAGCGGCAGCAACGTTTTATCGGTTAAAAATTTGTACTTACCTCCGGTCCCCTGTTACTGCGCTGGTAGGCTGGATCATTTGTTGTGGCACTTAAAATTAAATAAATAATCTGGTTACTATAAATTAACAGACGACGACGTTATGTAAAATTAGGTTTTATTAAACAAATATATGTAAGAAAGATTTATATACTAATTGAGAACAATATTTGAAGACGTAATAAAAGTAATAGTAAAAGCTAACTACCGGTTTCTGCAACCGACGGACTGAGAATGAGCTACCTGGTCGCTGCGGCCTTCTCAGTCCCCGTGGACGAACAAATATTGTTGAGGTAAGCGTTACAATAAAACGGAAATTACTGTGACAGAATTTTGATGCGACCACATGTAATTAGAATTTTGAAAAGTTGCAATTTGTTACATTTCTACCCCCTTAAGACTCGAAAAAGAGATTTAAGTCCCTTGTTTCAATATTTGTTCGTTCTCCACCTAAAATTTGACGGACCTGGTGGACGCGCTGTGATCGGGGTCGATGTTGAGTTGCAGGTCGGGCGCTGACATAGTTGAGCAAACTGTCAATGATGGAACTTGCACGGCGTAATGGTTTGCAATACCATTGTCTGCGGGTTATGCAGGCGATGGCACAATATTGGCTAGTAGAACTCTATTGAACATAGCATGTTATTAACTTGCAAAAATTATAGAACGGCTTCGGTTTAGGCATGGTAGGCCAACATCGACCAGATGGTGTATATTGCTGTAACAATGGAGAAGACATTGCCTACCTTTCATAGAAAGTCCTAAATTTCTTCTTAGCGAGTGTTGAAAATTCCAATAATATCCCTACGGATCTACTTCTACTCCCGCCACTCTCCGTGACATCAAGTTCATGGCTTTCCGCTCGTTGGGGAAGAGCAAGTGATGCTGACACGCTCATCGGTACTGAGTTCAACCGGTATAGGGTTTGCCAGTCTTGATTCTGGCGCTATCTCTATCAACTTTCCTTGTAGATGGTAAATCGCTGACAGTCTGCTATTGCAGTCAATCTGGGTACCTTGGTCCTACAAGATACACGTGACTGGAGTCATGAACTTTGACTCATTTTGATGGAGAACCGGTAATTCTTGGTAGCAGCATTCGGTTTTGCGGAACGTAACTATTTTGGGGTGACATTTCGCTACGTATAGTACTTCTCCGAGTAGGTACTCGTCAGCGCCAGGCGGTTTCTCAACATCTGTTCTCGCAGTTGACAGCACTTGAAAAAGGAGTCAAAAATAATATCACGAGCTTTCTGCTTTACGTCGATTTCTAAAAATAATAATTTGGATAAGACTTGGACTATTAAATCGATGTTTTGACCAGAGCTGTGCACAAGTACAAGAAAAAAGTATTTAAGTACAAGTACAAGTACATTGGTGAAAAATGTAATTAAGTACAATTACTTTCATTTTAAAAGTACTTAAGTACAAGTACAGTACTTGTACTTGCAGTGTCAAATATAAGTACAAGTACAGGTATATAAAAAAATTAAAATTGAAAAGAAATAGTTAATTTTTTTGCCCTACATTCTTTTTAATTATATACATATTATATTTTATTAGCTTTTAATATAACAAGTTTTTCAAAATTTGCATTTGACAGAGCGTGTCGTTTCGGGGCGTTAATTATACAGGCATAAGAAAATAACCTTTCAACCGGTGCGGATGAAGGCAATGTTGTGTTGTATTTAAAGAAAACTTGTTTAACTATTGGATATTCGTTCAACATTGAAACATGTTTCTTTGATCCTCAAAATATTGTAAAACTTCTAATTCCAACTTAGAATTCGTTCCCTGTGTTTCTGTTTCTCCCTGATCTTCATTAAAATCAAAAAAATTGTCGTCATTAATGTGTTCTGTTGTTTTTAAATTTTCTTGATCATCAGTATTCGCAAATTCTTGGCATGCAGTTATTAATTATTGTCTTCTTTTGATATTGTAGTTAAATTTTCTACAATTCTATACCACCGTAATTTAAACCTTGGACAAGTTACTGCTGCAATTAAGCTATCATCATCAATTAATTTTAGGATATTTGAAAATCTTGTACCGATACTATCAATGCAAGCTTTTAGAATAATGTCACCACCATATTTGAATTTCTTGTTCTTCAATTTTCCTAGTTTATTTTTTAAAGAAACAAAACTTGGTAACGTAACAGAAAACCGTAATATTTATTTTCTTCCCCTTAGAGTAAATCTAATGTTAGCGCTAAAGATTCCATAATAATACAGTATTCACTAAGATATTCAATTTCATTGTGAGAAAAATATTTAATTTGAAGTTCTAAAAATACTTGAGCTAATTTTTCTTTTTCAGATAAAATTTGTTTTATGCTATTATAATACGAATTCCATCTTGTGTCACCTGGAGAAGAAAATGTATGACCAACAATTTTAAATATAATTTCGGCAGCTGTCGGTTGTTTAGCTTTTTTCCA
Organism: Poecilus cupreus; assembly: GCA_963942605.1. Classification (NCBI taxonomy): domain Eukaryota; kingdom Metazoa; phylum Arthropoda; class Insecta; order Coleoptera; family Carabidae; genus Poecilus; species Poecilus cupreus. The sequence goes on from OZ012722.1 coordinate 22,148,511, forward strand.
TAATTTGTTGCATGTATTCAATGCATGTACATGTCTGCTATGTAATGTCATATTAGAATCTACGGCTTTTTTAACATCACTTGTTGCCACTAGGTTTAGTGTATGACTTGTACAACTTTTGTGTTTTAGTGAGGAAGTCTAGTTTTATTAATAATTAATCAATTGCTATGACTATGCAGTTTAAGGGCTATATCAAGGGTGGTAGCACATTCTTTCGAAGTGGTAGCACTTATAATATGTGCATATACCTATAAAGAACACTTTATTAATTTTAAAGAAAAAAAAATTGTGTATTGTTGACTGCGCATTTGAAATGGAATGGAAAAGTAATGGGTACACCAGCCTCAATGGTTACTATTATGTTTATTTAATCATAACGGTCTGATGTTTCGGCCCTATTTGGAGCCTTCTTCAGAGACCAAATGATATCACATAATATAGTCAATGTTACATCCAAAATGTGTCATTTTTTGGGAACTAGATCTTCACTACCACAATGGCAAACAGATGAAAAAATCTTAAAACAACTTTGACCGAGCAAAGAGACTGATTAAATAAACATAATAGTAACCATTGAGGCTGGTGTACCCATTACTTTTCCATTCCAAAAAAAACAAAAAACAAAAATATTTTTTTATTGTCAGCAAATTATGCACACCCGAAACTTAACCTCAAAATATGTATCAAAAAATTAAATACAAATTTCTTATTTATAATTTTAGCTTTCTGAAAAGAAAAAAAAAAAGGAAATATTCTCCCATCTGTAGTAATCATTTTAATGAAACAGACTTTCAATAAACTGGATTGCGACGTTATTTAAAAAAATCAGCGAACCAAGTGTTCAATATAAATATAGTGATTAACAGCCTCCTCTATACTGTTATATGTTTGCAGACATCCCGAGATGTTCAAAACAATGCGGCAAGTACTTCGTCCATAAGAGGAGTAAACCAAGGCATTCATGACAATAGAGTAAGTACTTTATTAATGCAAGGAATAAATCAAGCCCTACAAGACAATAGGGTTAGTACTTCGTCCATGCAAGGAGTAAACCGAGAAGTGCAAGTACGGGTGTATCGAGTGTTGAAATAAATTGCTTAGCGGACTGTACGACAAAGACAGGTTACCCACGTATTACCTGGCTCTCCCGGTTCGTATTTCAACGTTAATGTGCGTTCCAGAATTTCTATAAGAATTTCAGTGGGGTCAGTTAAGTTGCCCCCCCCCCTTATTAAAAAAAAAACAAATTATTTAAAGTCTATCGTATTGCACCAGTTATGCACTTCATTGCACCATCAATAAAATTTTATGCACCGATCATGTAACCCCTACAATTCAATTTATATTTAGGGGGGGCTAACTTCACACTAGCCCCCCCTTTTCAATAATATAAATTTTTTTTGCTTATATGGCTGAAGGAGACTCTGCACTCTGTTGCACCATAATTCTTAAATAGTGCACTACTTAAGTATTAATTTTATTCGTCTTCGAAAATACGGGGTGGGGGGGGGGCAACTTTTAAGTTTTTAAACATTTAAATCTTCTTCTTTTTTAATTGAATTCTAAGTATTTAGTGGTGCGCTGTTATGCACCACCGATAATTTTAATGGCACCCATTTGAATTAGCTTTAAACAAGCAGGGGGGGCTAAATTTACGATATTTGTTTTTTAACTTATTTTATTTTTTGTTATGTACATTAAGTCAGTCATGCATGCACTACTATGCACCATGTTTTTATTTGTTGCATCTCACCCTGTTGGTAATTATGGGTATTTAAAGTGTAGGCGGGGCTAACTTTACAATTATAAAATTTTACGTTTTATTTATTTTATTGTCAGAAATCTACCTAGGGAACTATGCGCTATCGTGCACCGTAGATTTTATAAATTGCACCTAATTTATTTCGCTTATAAAAAAAGTTTAGTTGTAATTTGTTTATTATTTTTCATTTTAATTCTATTATAATAGTCATACTTTTTTTTACTACGTGATACAAATTTTAAAACGATTTGCAGCATGTCTGGTACAAATAAAATATAATAAGAAAAATGTGATAATGGCACACTGAAATTTAATTTTTAATTTTTAACAGTGAATATCATAAATCAGATTATCCATATGGATATGGCAGTTATTAAAGCAATAAAATATATGAAAATAAAATTTTATAAAAGGAAGTAAGTATTCTTCATGTTCACTACACAACGCTCCTAAGAAATGGGCAAACGTATGTGTTCAAAGTCTTAAAATGCATTGAATTCAAATCTTTAAAAAAAAATTAAATCCAAGAAAATTTTATCTAGCACTTTAAATTGACATTAAATAAAAATTATTTTATCTGTAACGAATTACTGAAGACCTTACATCCGACTGTGTTAAATTGTTTTACAGTAATATTAGTGTGTTGGATTCAAATCCAACTGTAATGTTTTAGTTATTTACGATACAAGTACGTAAAGCTAGTCTTTAGTCACGAATGGGTCAATTAAAACACGAGCTTTGCGAGTGTTTTAAGACCCCTGAGTGACTAAAGACGCTTTACGTATGTGTATCGTACAATATTTTATCTACGATATAATGAAAAACCCCAAAAAATATTAAAAAAATATTTTTATTTATGAAGTAGGATCACAATATTAAATGAGAAGTTTGCCATGATAACAAAATTTTTGCAAATTTGGCGTGTTTAAAAATTTTAAACACTCGTTGCTTGGCAACCCGTGACTGCCCGTGACTAATGGGATCGTCTTACTAAACAACCGTTTTACAAACTTGAAACTAACAGTTATACATCAATTTTACACACTATTGTAGAAAAATATTTTTTTGGTACTTTCCATTAATAGTATTGATTTGAATAAAATAATAATAGAATTATGAGTGCAAGGTATAGATATATTTCGATATGACAAATATAAATATTGAATAATAATATGATGATGAACTTGATTAGATTAATCAGTAGGAAACAATGATTAGGTAGTATCTATTTCTCTTTCTTTCATTCTTTATTTGTTTGTTCATTAATTCATTCTTTACTTATTTGTTTCTATACAGATAGATATTTATCAATCTATGTAGCTAAATTAGTTTATGATCTGCAATTGCAAATCTATATATTGTGTTGTTGTTTAGATATAGGTACAATATGAATTAAACTGATTACCTTATTTTTGTTTGTTTGTCTTTCTTTCTTTCTTCCTTTCCTTATGTATATATATCTTGCATCGGGATCTGTAATTGCTGATCCATCTTTCGTTCTTTCTATTTCTATTATAAGATTTATAATACATTATGTACCTATCCCCGGAGATATTTAAGGAAATAATAATATGATCTGCAATTGTAGAACATTATATCAATACATTTTATTTCTCCAGAAGTATATAAATTCAATACCAATAAATAATATTTCACGACTATTATTATTATTATTAAGATCTACAATTGCACAATTCTTCATTATTAAATCGTGCGTTAAGTATTATTATTACTGGAATCTGCAATTATTATAGAACTCGTCATCTCAGCTAAGTTTAATACTGTGCTAATTATACGAGATATATAGATAGGTTATAAGTAATTACAATAAACTGTACTTCTCAAGAAGCACTATTATCTTCAGGATCTGCAATTGTAACCCCCTTAAATGATAAATATATATATATATATATATATATATATATATATATATATATATATATATATTTGTAAAAGTCCTAAGTCAGCAAAATAAGTGTCACAAATAAACAATAGCTGACCTACTTACTTAATCATTGCATGAACTATAAAGTGCTGACTTAGACTTGTTACATTCCTCCATTCTTTGAGAAATTTGCTCCGAAGGGCACAATTTCATAAATAAAAAAACATAAAAAAAACACAATTATAAATTACTTAAGTATAAATATCAAAATATCACTAAACCTTAAACACTTCACTAAAATTTATTTAAAATGTTCGTCTCCACAATATTGTCCATATATACACCCACCACCTTCTAAAGTTTATACTGTGATGCATTAGTTTCTTCTGAATTTGCTTCCTCCCTGGATTTGTACAATTTTTATCTGGAATGGGTTGGTTCCGCTGGGATTTTTTGTTCCGTTTATCGGAATTTTTGGAAAAGTTCTCCTTACTTGGACCTGTACGTTGCCTGCTTGATACTTTATTGACTTTCTGGTATTTGCTCATTTTTGTTTTCTTATGTCTCTTTTGCCCTTTGCTGCTGTTACTCTTACCAGCTCTGATGACCCGCTGAACCTGGTTATGACAGTTATTTACCGCAACACTTTCTTCTCTCATTAGGGTACTCTCGATTTTTGTGCTCTCTAAAGCACACTCCTCAACTTTGACGTCTGCAATTATTTCTTCCTTAACTGCAACCTCTTCTGCCTCGGAGTCCTCCGCTCCTTTTTCGCAGACTTCATCACTGATCAGCATACTCAGGATCGGTGCGCTCTCTAACGCAACCTCCACTTTAAAATCTTCAATAATCTCTTCCCCTATTTCAGTTTCTTCTGCTTCAGAGTCCTCCGCTCTTCCCTCACAGAATTCTTCTTCAGCAATTACTTGTGGTTCCTGTTGTTTTTCTTCCTGCTCTGCACAAATGCAGCAACCCCGTTTTGGGAGCAGACAACTAACACACTCGTGAATTACCTCAGTCTCTATAACGCTTTCAGGTTCATTCTCGTCTTCATCTTCAGTATTTTCTGATAGAGCAACTTCAATTTTATTTGTTTGTTCTTCATTCTTTTTGCAAAGGCAGTAGTTTTTCTTGGGCATCAGACATCCGAAACATCTTAAAACGCCTTCATCGGTCGGAAGGCCGTCAAGATGTTCCAAAATTCTGTATATTTCTTCCTCCTGGCCTAATATCTGGGCTCTTACTAATTTTGTATACCAGCATTTTATTGTCTCTTTTTCAATATCAAACGGTTCTTCTATTTTTCTTTCTTGTTCGACTGGGTTACTTTGGTGATATTTATACCGCGCAGCACGTTGATTTTCTTCGTGTCTTCTGTAGTGCTCGTGTTCTTCGTAGCCTCTTCTTTGATTGTTAGTTCGTTGCCAACACTACCTGGCGTAATGGTTTCCGCCACAATTGTAACATTGTACGCGTCTTCTTTCATTATGGTTGAATCTTCTCTGACTGTACATTTTCTTTCTTGCGTCTTCTTTATCGGCCACAACTCTCGACTTCAACTATCTTCGTATCATGCTGACTCCCGCGAGCAACCAACACAGTGTGTAAAGGCCACTCTGGTCTGACAAATGAACCCAAAACCGCTGCCACCAAAATGTAACCCCCTTAAACGAGGGTACATTATTAAAAAGGGTCCTGTCGAGACTGGGAGTCAGCAGAAATAAAACTTCTTTCCGTCGCCTACTTACATGATCTTTATTGAACGATAATCAATGATGATGGTACTCTACAGCTTACTATACTCTACTGTACTTACTTACTTACATAGTAACCTTATATATATATATATATATATATATATATATATATATATATATATATATATATATATATATATTTGTAAAAGTCCTAAGTCAGCAAAATAAGTGTCACAAATAAACAATAGCTGACCTACTTACTTAATCATTGCATGAACTATAAAGTGCTGACTTAGACTTGTTACACAATTGCAGAACTTATTATCTCTTTGAAGTATCCCACTGTGCATTTCTTATGAGATTTACATAATAACTTGTACTTCTTGAATAATATTCTTCACAAATATTATTACTGAGATCTTTAATTTCAGAAATATAGTTTTCCAAAATTGATCTACGGATCTACAATAGAGCTTGGTAGATTTTAGAAATAATACACATATTATAGAATTATAAATGTGTATACAGGCTGGTCCATCGGTCTGCATTTTTTATTTTATGCGATTATTTTAAATATTACCGAAAAAGTTTTCAAACAAAGTTCATTTTGCATTAAAATGCCATTGTATCTGTAGCATAAGTTTTTCTACCGGGTGTTCTATTTTTGCGCAATGATATGCAACTTTATATTTTTAAATGGAACTCGCTACATATTTTTGCAAAATTTTAAAGCTTCTGTATTTCTCTTTAAAATAATTCTTATTCATTATAGTCTTAATGATCAGTACAAAAACTATTAACGTTCTTATTATTAAAGAACCGTACACAGAAAGAATGCCATGAATTTGTTTAAACAATCGGATTAGTTGCTGTCAGATATTTAATAGTTATTTACATTACAAGCAAGGTAAAACAGTTTTTACTGCTGAATGGAGGAAATGACCGGCGAGTCGACCAGGCGAGCGTGTCACCTCCTTGAAGCAGTAAAACAGTTACCTAGCGTGTATTGTACAACATTTTACTTGTTACTCATTTGTAAATCAAATTAAAGTTATAACCAAGTCCTGTCAGTTACACACAGCTGTTCTGTCAAAAATTATTTGAAATGATTTCGCATAAGCCTTGTAAGCATTACTGTGGCAACGTGCATTGTTTACCTTGTTTACTAACTTGTAAAATGTTTACAATGTAGCTGTCAATTAGTAACTTGTAAAGATTCATTTTCTGTGTACATAGATGATTAACATGAAAAAATTGTTTTTCCGTGCGCATTGCTCCCCAAATTATTTTAGGCAAAAATACTTCAAATACATGTTGTAGAGCATAAAATTTTGCATCTAAATCAATAAACAGAATTATTTTTACTTGCTTTGTAACGACAGAAATTAAATATGACAACATTGAAAATTACGTTGAAAATATCAAATAGCCATGGAATTGAAACAAAAATAAATAAATACTTGACATTTCACAGATGAATGATTAATTTCACGGGTAAAATATCAAAGAGACCGAAAAATGATAAGTTTTTTAAGATTTCAAGTATTCCTTTTATTATGTGTAGAGGAGATTGAAGTGCAGATGTTTGTAAACACAATCCATATATTTGAATATCTTCGTTTGAGGTTATACTATTCAAAATGCAACATAAAATAATGTGTCCAGCATTACACACTTCTTCCCCTTCATAAACAACTCGAGAATTTTCATTTCCTTTTATATATTGGAAATAATATACTAAAGAAAATCTTAAATCATTTATGATGTCAACCTGTCAATAAAAATAAATAACTACATAAAAGAATATAATAGAAATATATAAACTTATAATTTAAAAACACTGCATCATATATTAAAAATTCATTATTATATGGTTATAAATACTTTCAAATTCGTCAATAAATAAAAATATTGTCATTCACTTTTCCATTTACAATTACTTTAAAACCGGTGTCAATGTATCCAGCGAAGCTTCAAATTTTATCCACTATGGCGCTGATATCTTAAAATTAAATCCCTATTGTGCTGTGCTAAAATCTATTGAATAAATTTGTGTGTTGAGGTTAGGTTACATCACTACTAGCGCCACTGTTAGGGTTTCACGAAATTCTTGTTCTTGTCTTGTTCTTGTTTTGGTTCTTGCATAAAAACAAGACAAGACAAGACAAGATTAATAATTCTAAAAGCAAGACAAGGCAAGATCTAAGTTAAGCAAGAACAAGAATTCTTGCGGTTATTTGCAAGAAATCTTACTGTATAAATTATTTAAATTATTTTTTTTTAGTAACCTTGACTAAAAGATAGTTTTTTTTTATATTTAATGACATATGGTAAGAAAAAATTCGTCATAATATAAATTTTATTGAAGGAAAATAAGTACAAAGGCAAATTTATACTACATTACATATAAATAAATATAGTAATAATTAGACAATGAGCAGAATTCTTATGTTTGTACTTTTAATATCGAAATAATTACTGATTTTATTTTTATCCTGATTGCACAGTTTTAGTTTTTTAGGCGACGTTTCGTGTGTTGGTAATTCTGGTAATATATCACTACTAGATGTCAATATATGCTTCCTTTTCTTTCTAATTTCCAATTTTGGTCCTGAGTTGTTTTCGCTGCTACTGCTTTCAGAGGTAGAACTGTTCACATTATATTCGCTGCCACTGTCCTGAAAGGGTTCTGAATGTTCAAATTCGCTGTCACTTTGATTCTGGTATTTATTTGTATTCATTTTTAATACTTTGATCTTTGATCGTTGTTGCGCACAGACACAGTAAACTCTCACTACCTACTATTAACTGCCGACAGTGCCAACTTACTAGCTACTGCTGCTACAACATGAAATGGTCGCGTCGCTACGAAAAATGTGAATCCCAAAATTCTAAACAATACGGGGAATCCCCAAAAAGCAAGAAAACAAGAAATTGCAAGACAAGACAATTCTTGTCTTAGCAAGAAATCAGCAAGACAAGATTTTTTTTTATTTTTTGCATTATAGTGCAAGACAAGACAAGAAATTACTCTGGAGAGCAAGATTCTTGTCTTGGTGAAACCCTAGCCACTGTTCTCAATCTTTCGTATGATGTTTACTCGAATATAAATATACTCTAAAGTTGCAAAAGAAAGTTTATCTTTATTTATATTAAGTTTAATTGTAGTAAATTAATGCTTATAATATGTAAATATTATTTTTACATTAAAACATATCTACTACCATGAAAAATCGTTGTTTAAGTGCCACTAAAGGAGAACAAGTGACGTCACACAAACTTTAAAAAATCATATCTCGGGTAATATATGGAAATTTCACATCGGGTTTTCACTGATAGTCATATATTCTAATAAACCTTGATATAAAAGAAATTTAAAAAAATTGGTTTATGGGCCCATTATTAGAGGATGTTCCACTTGATGTTCGTCAGTGAGCATGGTATCTATATGATGGTGCGCTACCACATTACATCCGAAATATTCGTTAATATTTTAATGAAGTTTTTGGGATAGATGGATTGTATGATTACTGGTTTTATATTTTCACCACAATTAACACATTCATATTCACTTGCTATCAATCCTACATTCATCAACCATTCTATTAATCTATTTACACTGATCTATTGTATACTTGTACAATTACGTTGCACTTTTTGCTTATGTTAATTTATTTAGCGTTACCGCAATTTATGTGTCTTACTCATATAATACGAAACTACCATCAACCAACTTACTTCACGGTCCCTGACAAGATCATAGTTTCTTAGAGGTCCGGGCCGCGTTTTACTACGATTACAAATAATTGTGTTCTTAAGTACAAGTTGCTTGTAACCGTACTTAAATACATTTTTATTGTACTCGTATTTAAATACAATTATGAAATGTGTAATTGTACTTGTACTTAAGTACACTGGTTTTGGAATTGTACTTGGGTATTCACAAGTACCTGACCAAGTACTTTTCAACCTGCAAAACTACGTAGAAATATATATCCAGTTTGTGTCGTATTCCCGAACGAAACAGTGCGCTGCGCTTAATAGTTTTAAAATCACTGTGATACATATTTATACGCTTAGATTGCTAAATATCTTATTTATTATTAAGAGGTTATATCAAATATCCAAAATGAAAAAAATATGCACTTTTTCAAGAACTGTGCAGTTCAAAATGCAAGTGTACTTATTTTATGTTTATTTTCTGCATTTATTAAATAAAACATTTTATTAAATCAATATTTCTTAATGCAATTTATAAATACATATACTCTTATTGAGTAGCGCTACTTTAAAAATAAACTTCATAACGAAATATTCAATATTATCTTATTGAGGTGTTCATAGAGTTATGGTTTAAGAAGCGGGTGCTTCATTTATTGTTATTTAAATTAGACAAATACTAAGGCTGAACAAAAATTAAATTTTGTTGTGCTAACCTGTACAATATTATAAGCTAAATTAAATTTTTCAATTTACTAAATGTATGATTACTTTAAGAAATACCATACCCAAATTATTATGAAAATAAATAACAATCTGAGGGCGAACAAAAATCTACATTTGTTGTACAAAATTGTACATTATTATTACCTATAGTTGATTTATTTATGACATAAATATAGAGCTCCGTGAAGTTGGTCCTACATAATTTTTTATTAATTACAAGAAATTAGAAGATATATAAAAATTATTTTTATAGAACAAAAATGTACATTGTGCTTGCTATCCTAGATTTATGTAACGAACGCCGCTGATGCAGCGGCAGCAACGTTTTATCGGTTAAAAATTTGTACTTACCTCCGGTCCCCTGTTACTGCGCTGGTAGGCTGGATCATTTGTTGTGGCACTTAAAATTAAATAAATAATCTGGTTACTATAAATTAACAGACGACGACGTTATGTAAAATTAGGTTTTATTAAACAAATATATGTAAGAAAGATTTATATACTAATTGAGAACAATATTTGAAGACGTAATAAAAGTAATAGTAAAAGCTAACTACCGGTTTCTGCAACCGACGGACTGAGAATGAGCTACCTGGTCGCTGCGGCCTTCTCAGTCCCCGTGGACGAACAAATATTGTTGAGGTAAGCGTTACAATAAAACGGAAATTACTGTGACAGAATTTTGATGCGACCACATGTAATTAGAATTTTGAAAAGTTGCAATTTGTTACATTTCTACCCCCTTAAGACTCGAAAAAGAGATTTAAGTCCCTTGTTTCAATATTTGTTCGTTCTCCACCTAAAATTTGACGGACCTGGTGGACGCGCTGTGATCGGGGTCGATGTTGAGTTGCAGGTCGGGCGCTGACATAGTTGAGCAAACTGTCAATGATGGAACTTGCACGGCGTAATGGTTTGCAATACCATTGTCTGCGGGTTATGCAGGCGATGGCACAATATTGGCTAGTAGAACTCTATTGAACATAGCATGTTATTAACTTGCAAAAATTATAGAACGGCTTCGGTTTAGGCATGGTAGGCCAACATCGACCAGATGGTGTATATTGCTGTAACAATGGAGAAGACATTGCCTACCTTTCATAGAAAGTCCTAAATTTCTTCTTAGCGAGTGTTGAAAATTCCAATAATATCCCTACGGATCTACTTCTACTCCCGCCACTCTCCGTGACATCAAGTTCATGGCTTTCCGCTCGTTGGGGAAGAGCAAGTGATGCTGACACGCTCATCGGTACTGAGTTCAACCGGTATAGGGTTTGCCAGTCTTGATTCTGGCGCTATCTCTATCAACTTTCCTTGTAGATGGTAAATCGCTGACAGTCTGCTATTGCAGTCAATCTGGGTACCTTGGTCCTACAAGATACACGTGACTGGAGTCATGAACTTTGACTCATTTTGATGGAGAACCGGTAATTCTTGGTAGCAGCATTCGGTTTTGCGGAACGTAACTATTTTGGGGTGACATTTCGCTACGTATAGTACTTCTCCGAGTAGGTACTCGTCAGCGCCAGGCGGTTTCTCAACATCTGTTCTCGCAGTTGACAGCACTTGAAAAAGGAGTCAAAAATAATATCACGAGCTTTCTGCTTTACGTCGATTTCTAAAAATAATAATTTGGATAAGACTTGGACTATTAAATCGATGTTTTGACCAGAGCTGTGCACAAGTACAAGAAAAAAGTATTTAAGTACAAGTACAAGTACATTGGTGAAAAATGTAATTAAGTACAATTACTTTCATTTTAAAAGTACTTAAGTACAAGTACAGTACTTGTACTTGCAGTGTCAAATATAAGTACAAGTACAGGTATATAAAAAAATTAAAATTGAAAAGAAATAGTTAATTTTTTTGCCCTACATTCTTTTTAATTATATACATATTATATTTTATTAGCTTTTAATATAACAAGTTTTTCAAAATTTGCATTTGACAGAGCGTGTCGTTTCGGGGCGTTAATTATACAGGCATAAGAAAATAACCTTTCAACCGGTGCGGATGAAGGCAATGTTGTGTTGTATTTAAAGAAAACTTGTTTAACTATTGGATATTCGTTCAACATTGAAACATGTTTCTTTGATCCTCAAAATATTGTAAAACTTCTAATTCCAACTTAGAATTCGTTCCCTGTGTTTCTGTTTCTCCCTGATCTTCATTAAAATCAAAAAAATTGTCGTCATTAATGTGTTCTGTTGTTTTTAAATTTTCTTGATCATCAGTATTCGCAAATTCTTGGCATGCAGTTATTAATTATTGTCTTCTTTTGATATTGTAGTTAAATTTTCTACAATTCTATACCACCGTAATTTAAACCTTGGACAAGTTACTGCTGCAATTAAGCTATCATCATCAATTAATTTTAGGATATTTGAAAATCTTGTACCGATACTATCAATGCAAGCTTTTAGAATAATGTCACCACCATATTTGAATTTCTTGTTCTTCAATTTTCCTAGTTTATTTTTTAAAGAAACAAAACTTGGTAACGTAACAGAAAACCGTAATATTTATTTTCTTCCCCTTAGAGTAAATCTAATGTTAGCGCTAAAGATTCCATAATAATACAGTATTCACTAAGATATTCAATTTCATTGTGAGAAAAATATTTAATTTGAAGTTCTAAAAATACTTGAGCTAATTTTTCTTTTTCAGATAAAATTTGTTTTATGCTATTATAATACGAATTCCATCTTGTGTCACCTGGAGAAGAAAATGTATGACCAACAATTTTAAATATAATTTCGGCAGCTGTCGGTTGTTTAGCTTTTTTCCATAATTTGTTGCATGTATTCAATGCATGTACATGTCTGCTATGTAATGTCATATTAGAATCTACGGCTTTTTTAACATCACTTGTTGCCACTAGGTTTAGTGTATGACTTGTACAACTTTTGTGTTTTGGTAAAGTTATTTTAATGTTTTCAATATCATCAGAAGAAACAAAATTAATATGAGAGTCCGAATCTGAGTTATCGTTCTCTTCCTCAGTTTATTTAACTTCTGATGAAAATTCTTTGTATGCTTTTATAAAATTTGACGCATTGTCAGCTACTATACTAACTAATTTATTGTCAATTATATCAAATTTAACGTTAAGTTCGTTTAACATTATTCCTATTCTTTTATAATCATATGTTCCTTCAAATCTTTTGCAAGATAATACTACGGATATTCTTTGAAAATTTGCATCTATCCAGTGACAATTGATTCTAAAAAAACTTCGCCGTCTGGCTGACCATATGTCTACTGTCGTGCAAACATATTTTTGATGTGCAATGTCGTTTTTAATTTCTTCAACTTTCAATAAATAGAGATCAGAAATTTTATTTACAGCACTTCGTCTATTAATTACTGTTAAATTAAAGTCGTTAAATATATTAATAAAGCTTGATTTTTCAACAACAGAAATAGGGCTCATAGTATTTATTACAAATTTAATAATACGGTTGTCAAATTCTTCTTGTGTAATATTAGATGCTATGATAATTTTTTTATTTGAAGTAGATTTTCTTTTGAAATTTTTGATAACTTGTGTTTGTGACTTACATGATTTATCTTTAATAATTTGTTTTACTAGATTACATTGTTTATACGCATTACTGTGTAGTTTTTTTAAGTGTTTAACGAAATTTGTAGTAGCATTTTTAGTCCCTTTAATTTTTTTTTATGAGTAAGCATAACTGCCAAATTGCAATAATTTGATTATTAGTAAAATCCTGACTACATGTTTTAAAATATTTTCCATTTAAAATAAAAAAAATAGAATTTGTCGCAGTTAAATCAGTACTAGTACTAGTTTCAGATAAAGAAGTATCTGATGTAAAAGTTTCTGATGTTGAACTATCGCTCACATTCTCGACGTTAAAACTAGCAAATTGGCATTGGAATTTTGAAAAATATTGACTAATTTTAGACTTTTTTATCTTAAGGTTCATATTCCAAGTCATCATCAGATTGTCTCTATAGGGTTCACTTTCCTCGGACATCTGTTAACAATGTTAACATTACATTTCATTTTACCTCATATTTTTAATAATTCATTGTAAAATATTGAGGACGTGTATTTAACCAAAATGAGAAATTGCTCAAACCCCCCCCCCCCCCCCCCAACATTGATAAAACTATACACTGCTATTATTTATAAAATAAAATAATTACTTTTTTAATTTTAAATAAAGAAAATTTGCTATAAAGGATTACAATATTTTCCATTTTTTTTATTATTTTGGCAACATTACCCGTAACATTTTGTACAAGTGAACGTTCGTTTTCTACTTTGCGTCAATTAAAATCTTATTTACGAAATTCAATGTCCGATAACCGCTTAAGTGGTTTGGCTTTACTAAATATACATAAAAACTATCACCATTAACGGACGAAATGCATGACGAATTAATTGGCAAAAAGGGAACGTCGTATTAATTTAATGTTATAATAATATATGTTTATTATTTTTAAGAATATTATTTTTAGTTTATTATTGGAGATTGAACATGTTTATATATTTTAGTTTATATCTACCGTGTGTCTGTCTTAAAAGTGTACATAGGAGAATAATACGGGATATCAGTTTTTAGCGTGCTATTGCTCGGTGTTCTACCGGTCACTAATGATTGTGGTATCAATCGAAAGAAATCATTTTTATGAATCAAACGATGTAAAGTACATTACAATTTAGTAGTAATTTGGTTCCGTAAATTAATTTTTAATAGTCAAATAAACAGCTTCAAAGAAATCAAAACAAAACAGTCATAGGTTGTAACGAAGTTACAAGTTTTATGTCCGCGTCCGTCTATGCTATCGCATCAGCCAGCGTGGCTGAGTGGTAGCGTGTCCGGTTAGCGCTCCGTCGGACATGCGCAAAGTCAAGTAATCAATAAATTAGTTATCCCCACCCGCAAAAACGGGTATATAAACCGAGCTCTACGGCAGCTCAGACAGAGTTGCTCCGGCGTATACGTGGAGCAAAATTCTCTGGGAGTATCACGTAGGTGAGTTAGCTCTCTACCGTCTCCGTCTCCGTCTCTGTCATCGTTTGTTTCTTTCTTTCCGCCTTTATTGGTTTCAGTTGGCCGTGGTTTACTACGCCGCTGTTCCATCCTCTCCGCTCGGTGCAGCAGCGCAGTGGTTTACCAAGCGTCTGCTGTAGTCGACCCCTAGCCCGTGTGTCGACAGTTGGCCGTGGTTTACTACGCCGCTGTTCCATCCTCTCCGCTCGGTGCAGCAGCGCAGTGGTTTACCCAACGTCTGCTGTAGTCGACCCCTATCCAGTGTGTCGACAGTTGGCCGTGGTCTACTACGCCTCTGTCGCCCACATTTCCCCCGGTCGCACCGGCGCAGTGGTTTACCAAGCGTCTGGTGTATCCGGTTTTCCGTGTATGTCAGTAGCCGCCGTGGTGTACTACGCGGTTGCTGCATACAATCCTGCTCCCCTCTCTCCACCTCGACCCTCCGTAAATTCTCGTTTCGTCACCGCTACCGCGTTCATCGGAATTTTTTATATTTGCGTTTTTTTAAAAGGGGAGTCCCGAGTAGACTTTTGCTCGTATTCACAGTTTTGTGTGATATATTTATTTTATTTTTCTTCGTGGTGTAATTTAAAGTTGAGCAATAAATTGAAGTACATCTAGTTTACTTCGGTAGTTATCACTGAATAATCCCCGAATATCGAACCCTTCCCGTCTCCACTGAAGCTATCCAGCCCTTTCAGCTGCTGGACCTAACACCGTCACCGAAGGCGCCCGAGCAAGTACAGCAGCCAAGGAAGTGACGTCGCAGCCCTCGAGGGAGGTATCGTCACAAGGTGAATAAATTTATTTTCGATAAAAATTTAATAAATCGAATAATTTTCAAAATTTTAATATTAATTTACATAGCCAAATTACTACTAAATTATAATGTATGTTACATAGTTTGATTTAGAAAAATGATATCTTTCGATACTACAATTTTTGTTGTCCGATAGAACACCGAATAACAGGACGCAAAAAACTGTAATCCTATGTAAATATCCTATGTACACTTTTAAGTCAGACACACGGTATATGTGTACTAGTATGTTAATTTTTAACATATTTAAAAAAAAATCACTGCGTAACCCCCTCCATGATTGATTCCTAGATACGCCACTGCTATGTCCGATCTACAAAAAAGGAGAAAGAACAAAATGCGAAAACTACAGAGGAATAGCTTTACTAGATGTAGTATATAAAATAACGGCGACGTGGATAAACAATAAAATCAGAAATAAAATGGAAGCTATGGTCGGAGAATATCAGACAGGGTTTAGAAGAAACAAGTCAACGATAGATCAGATTTTTGTCCTAAAAGAACTTCAAGCAGAACACCATGAAAAAGGCCTAGACATGCATATGCTGTTTATGATTTCAAACAGGCATATGATACAGTAAATAGAAAATAAAAAATAAATAAATATATCATTACGCCTTTTACCCATTACGGGTGTGGCACTCTGCTTACGCAGATCTCGGTAAGTGATATATTTTTGCGTATGAAATTCGGCTACCAGCAGTCAAATCATAGCCCCCAAGGATGTTAGTGGAAGGGGAACCACAGGGGTAAATTTTAATTTGTAACTGTCGGCAGTGGGATTCGAACTGAGGATCTCACGATTCACAGTCCGACACGTTACCACGGAGCCAGTAAATAGAAAAGAATTATTTAAAGCTATGGATGAATTCCAAATTCCGAGAAAACTGATAAGCATGACAAGAGTTACACTAGAGGACACAAAAAGCAAAGTAAAGGTCAATGGGCTGACGCAACATAAAAGTGACATTAAAATCCCTAGTAAATGTTGTGCAATGGCTGAACATTGTAGGCAGCTAAAACACAGTTTCAATTTTAAAGATGTGACAATTATACACAATGAATTGAATAAACATAAAAGACAACTTCTGGAATTGATGCATATATCAAACTCTGATAACCTGTTGAACAGTAAAACAGATATTTAAAATCTCAGCAGCACCTACAATTCTTTAATTAAACAATTTAAATTATAATCATAGTAGCACTACTGTTTTTTCAAAATTTTTTTGTCTTTATATGTTTTGACAGGTTCGTTGAAATCTAGTTTGATTTATATTTATTATTCCACCATACATTTGTATTATATTTTATATTTGATACTCTTAGACATTATTTTTCTGTAAGTAGTAACGTTTGTATAAGATGTGTTTCATTTTTATATTTACCATATGTTTTATATTTTTAGAACCCTGATGAAGGACCGAAATGAGGTCCGAAATATATTGGTTTTTGAAATAAAAATGTCTTTTTAATTTTATTTATTCTTTTGCTAGACGAATTTCCCACGATTTTTTCCTTTTATTGATTTTTACCTCCCGCCTACCTTTAGGTAAGGGAGGTATTGGTTTTGGTCAAAAAATTGGGTAGTGAGTTTTCAATGAATAAGCACGTTTTAGGGTCCCTACAATACGATTTTACTATTTTCGGGATGATGTCTGTATGTGTGTGTGTGTGTGTGTGTGTGTGTGTGTGTGTGTGTGTGTGTGTGTGTGTGTGTGTGTGTGTGTGTGTGTGTGTGTGTGTGTGTGTGTGTGTGTGTGTGTGTGTGTGTGTGTGTGTGTGTGTGTGTGTGTATGTGTGTGTGTGTGTGTGTGTGTGTCTGTGTGTCTGTGTGTCTGTGAGTCTGTGTGTCTGTGTGTCTGTGTGTTTGTGGGTTTGTGTGTGTGTGTGTGTGTGTGTGTGTCTGTGTGTCTGTGTGTCTGTGTGTCTGTGTGTCTGTGTGTCTGTGTGTCTGTGTGTCTGTGTGTGTGTGTGTGTGTGTGTGTATGTGTGTGTGTATGTGTGTGTGTATGTGTGTGTATGTGTGTGTGTATGTGTGTGTGTATGTGTGTGTGTATGTGTGTGTGTATGTGTGTGTGTATGTGTGTGTATGTGTGTGTGTATGTGTGTGTATGTGTGTGTGTATGTGTGTGTGTATGTGTGTGTGTATGTGTGTGTGTATGTGTGTGTGTATGTGTGTGTGTATGTGTGTGTGTATGTGTGTGTGTATGTGTGTGTGTATGTGTGTGTGTATGTGTGTGTATGTGTGTGTGTATGTGTGTGTGTATGTGTGTGTGTATGTGTGTGTGTATGTGTGTGTGTATGTGTGTGTGTATGTGTGTGTGTATGTGTGTGTGTATGTGTGTGTGTATGTGTGTGTGTATGTGTGTGTGTATGTGTGTGTGTATGTGTATGTGTATGTGTATGTGTATGTGTATGTGTATGTGTATGTGTATGTGCATGTGTATGTGTATGTGCATGTATGTGTGTGTGTATATGTGCATGTATGTGTGTGTGTGTGCGTGCGTGTGTGTGTGTGTGTGTAGTCTGTGACAATTTTTTCGTCTCGCATAACTCAAATACTATAATACCAAAAAATACAATTTTGGGAATTTTTGCTTGTTATATTTAAATGAAGAGCTGATTAGATTTTGGATAAAATTGGTCAACCGGAAGTAACAGTTTACTTGAAGCCCTTAACAGTTTTTCGTGAAAAACACGGTTAAATTTCCTTTTTCAACAATTTATGTTATCTTGAAAGTTGAAGAATTTAATTTTACATGTGGTTTGTTTACACTAATTTTATTATTTTCATTAGATTTAGAGATAATAAAATATAAAGAAATTAGATTTCACAAATCTTGCATTCCTAGTACACCATGGAAACATTTAAAAAATTTAAATTTTTTACGAAATGTGACACATGTCATTGTGATTGTAAATCTGTTTTCTTAGTGAAATATATGTCAAAGAATTAAATAAATATACGAAAGAAAATTAAAATTCTCAAATATAAATAGAAAAGAAACAAATAAAAAGGTATGTTTCTGTATAATCAAATACTATTTTGTACCGTTTAAGAGTAGTATTGGGCGGGAGGTTATGTGCTGGCCACATCAGATTTGTTCGATCGATATCACTGCATACCTCTATTAAAATGGGATACTACGAAGAAATTCGAACAATCCATGGAACAGAAACTGTGGTACATATGAAAAAATGGGCCAATTTAAATATAAAACTATCTTCAGAAGAATCTTTCTATTAAGTTGCAGAACTAAATGAATATATCCTACACACATACTGCAACAAATTAAATGTCTGTAGAACTTATTTCAAGGAACTGACACTGACAGATGTATGTCACTTGAACTTGAAAACATCTTATCAGACACAAAAAGGAGAATTCTTAACTTAGAAATAAAGGTTACGTGCAAGATAATAAGAGATTTGGAAAATAAATTGAATGAAAGTGTTCTATTTGTACGTAACAAAATAACAAACGAGGACTTTAACACGTTCAATAGCAAACAGAACATGCCCTATAAAAAACAATTTAATAAAACTAAAGCTATTCATATAACAAAACTAAAAAAACTAGATTCAATACAGAAAAAAACATGAAATTAACATAAATGAAAAGTGGACGGAAAATTACACGAATGTCGCCATACCACAAGAAGTAAGAGACTTATTGTCACTCGGCCCAAAATTCTGCCTGAAATCTAACAACATAAATGATGTGAATATTCTAAAATTACTTACGAACGTGGAATACACTATTAGTTTATGTAATATTGCAAAACAAGACAACTACAGAGCAATGTGTACAAATATCATAATCAACTACGTGAATAAACTAAAAAATTAATGTACTAAAACTACACAAAATACACAAGTTAAACAATGAATTTATTAAACAGAATGCAGATATCTACGTAATACAAGCTGACAAAAGTAATTGCACAGTATTCATTAATAAAGAAGACTACATTCAGAAATGCTTAAATATCCTAGAAGATCCACAAGCATTCCAACAAATAAAACAAGATCCAACACAATCGTTTCAATTAAAGAATAATGCGTTAATTAAAAAATTAAAAACAGAATCAAATTGATGAACAAACAGCAAAAAGTTTGATGATATACAATGCAACACCTCCAAATCACCATGGAATAATTGTCAAAATTTGTAACTACAATCCTCACAACATCAATGGAGCCTGAAAATGAATTTACCGTTAAAGATTCTTTTCAATTCGCAGAGTTTATGAACAATTTTCAATTACCTGAAGGCTATGTACTAATCAGCCTGGATGTGGTATCACTGTTTACCAATGTACCCCTAGAACTAGTGATTGAAGACATAAACAATGACTGGGAGAACATAGAACAACATTGCACAATTAACAAAACAAGTTTCGTGGAATCTGTTCAACATACTATCAATTGTAATTACTGTGTCTTCAATGGTAAATTTTACAAACAAGTATTTGGACTCAGTATGGGTTCATCACTGAGCCCAATACTAGCCAACAGGGTGATGGACAAAGTTGTGAAAGCTTGTATACAGAAATTGGATTTTGAACTACCTTTCCTAAAGCGATTTGTGGCTGACATAATTCTGGCAGTACCTGAAAATAAGATAGAATACACGCTTGAAATATTTAACAGCTTTAATAATCATATTCAATTCACAGTAGAGAAAGAAACCAACAACAGTGTACCATTTCTTGACACTTTGTTAATTAGGTCAACAAATAACAAAATTACATTAGATTATTACAAAAAACCAACTAATTCAAGTAGTTTAATGAACTTTCACAGTGAACAACCACTTCGTATAAAGACAAATTTCATCACCAGCCTAAAACGAAGAATTAAAAAAAAAATTCACATCCAACTTACAACGAAAAGAATATCAGGGATCTAAAAAATACGCTACTCCAAAATCCATATCCATCTGCATTAATAAATAAATTACTCTTCAGAACTGAAAACAGGCCACCGAATCAACAAACTGTAGACGAAGAACAAACATCGACACAGGCAAAATATAGTTCAATTACGTATAAGAAAGGGCTATCAAATAGAATCCAACATGGTTTTCAAGCGGAAAATATTAAAATAGCAACTAAATTTGATAATACACTCAGGCCTTTCTTCAGAAGAACTAAATAAAAATTACAACTACAGAGGAGCAATGTAATTTACAAAATACAGTGTGCGAATTGTAATAAACAATATATTGGAGAAACTTGCCAGACTTTAAAATCCAGGATAACGCAACATAAAAGTGACATTAAAATCCATAGTAAATGTTGTGCAATGGCTGAACATTATAGGCAGCTAAAACACTGTTTCAATTTTAAAGATGTGACAATTATAGACAATGAATTGAATAAACATAAAAGAAAACTTCTGGAAATGATGCATATATCAAAATCTGATAACCTGTTGAACAGTAAAACAGATATTAAAAATCTCAGCAGCACCTACAATTCTTTAATTAAACGATTTAAATGAGGTCCGAAATATATAAATGAGTATTATAGTGATTTTAAAAAGCACAGCGCACTGTTTCGTTGGAGAGCACGAAATCAACTGAATATTATATTTTCTGCATAGCTTTGCAGGTTGGCACGCGCAAAAGTGCTTGTCCATGTACTTACGAACACACAAGCATAATACCAAAACTAATTTACTTAAGTACAAGTACAATTACACATTGCAAAATTGTACTTAAGTACAAGTACAAGTACAATAAAAATGTATTTAAGTACAGTTACAAGTAAACCTAAGTACCTAGTGTAGTCAAAGATAACAAGAAGGCGATTTTGTTCTGATCTCCAAGCTGGTTGATGACACAGGACATTCGAGGTTACTAATCGTAGTGCAAACACCTTCTTCTGAGTTTCCACGATGATGTATCTGCTGGGAGAGTGCGTAGAAGTAGAATTCATTGTTAGCAGCGTAGCAGGATCCTCGTACAGTACATCGATTTCGTGTACGGAACAGCGGTCCCATTCCAAGTGGTTTCACCCTTCACGTCATCGAAACAGTACTTGTCTTTGTACGCGCAGGCGTTACCAGAATGAAGAATGACTGTGTCCGTCTCTATGTCTGCAATAGTCGTATAATCGCATAATTTTAGAGAAATCGATGCATTTTCGGTCTTTTTCCTTGTGTACTACTCCGTCCAAAGTGTATTGGACACCGAAACATTTTTCTGTAGCCTCCAAAGATCCTGCTAGTGTGGCAGATATCTGTACGGTGTTGTTTGGTTCCAACCCTGCCACAATGCCTGCTCGGATTCCTTGAAGAGCAAGCCTGCGAAATTAATACGCATTCATACATGCCTCGGGCCGTATGTAATGAACGTAGTGCGCTTGTCCACCGGCAACGACTGATGAGTACGAGCATATGCCGCAGTGGAATATAATTTGTCTCACTGAAACTAAATAGGAATATACATGTACCTCGGTATACCGTCTTTCTTGTACGAGTTGTATATTCTTGGTTTAATATTAAGTAATGAGATCTGGGCTATTTCGGTTTCTGGGTCCCTGCAGTCGTAGGCAATGATATGCGCTGCGGCCAGAGCTCCAAAAATAAAAAAAAAACAACTACGAGTATAATATATCTGTACATTATGATATAACTATCGCTGTTTTGTTGGCATAACCCAGAGCAGAACAGGAGCCTTGCCTTGGGCTCATGTGTGGTAACTTCGCGTCACCGGCTGGTTGGCTTCTGGCTCAGTTTCAGTCGATTGCGGCAGGTCCGGAAAACCGACGGAATGGGTACACTGGAAAGTCGAGTTACTCGACGTTGTATCAACGGCTTCTGAAACTCGTACTGCCTGAAACTGAACTTTCATTAGCTAGTGCCGTTGCTTTGACTGTACCGTACTTATTGGGGTTAGTCCCATATTTTCGTTCTCTACCGTCTTTTAAGTTTATTGGAGTGTCGGCCAAACTTAATTCGTTCTCCGGGAGGGCTAAACAGTGCTTTAATCGATTGGCATGTACTTTGTGACAAACCAGATTTGTCACCTTTCTTTTCTTCCTACAAAAATAAACATTTGTATAGGTTATAAACATTTTACATTTAAGCAACTAACTTACCTCAAAGTAATTACTGTATTGTAAATGTTCACTTTTATTATTGATGTTCATATTCAATTCCTATTGCCTCAACTCATGTAAATATGTTGTTACTTAGGTTAATTAATTAAGAAAAGAATCTGAAATTTAAATTAACACAAACACATTCAACTTAACCATACTTTATGTTTACACGTCAAATCTGACAGTTACTTTATTGCGAAAGAAAGGTCGAACTTCCAGAACGCGGCCGTTTCCCAACAGATGGCTCGCGCTGTCTTTAATTACCTCTCGTGTACACTTACCAATGCCGAATTAATAACTCGACATAAAAGGTACAAATAAAATGTCTTGTCTTGTCTTATCTCGAAGATAGACCATCTTAATAACTCGACTTGTCCGTCAGTTATTAAATAATATTTTTGTCAAGTGTCTTATGTCTTAGGTCAGATATAGACCATATTAATAACTTGACTTGTCCGTCAGTTATATAATATTATTTTCTCAAATCTGTCGAATGCTGTAATTGTAGTATTGACCTGACGTAAAAGCTCGACTTGTCTGTCAGTTTTTATGTCATTTTTATTCTCAAAACCTGTATTCGTCCAGACTTGCACTGTCGGGCGAATTGTGAAAGTTTTAACCCAAAGAAACAAATCAAGTCACCAACACCTGTTTGCGATTCATCTAGACTTGCACTGTCAAGTGAATCTCCTCCACACCTCCAAGGTATTTCCTTACATCCTTACCATATTTCAGATTCACTGCACAATGTTCAAATAAATTTAAGCTAACCTTAAATTGTAACCTACCTTTTTGAACAATAATAATTAATTTTATTTACAATTACTAAAACAAATGTCTTTATTTCACTAAAAATCTCATTCACGGAGAGACCTGACCTAGTCAGGATAGTTGATTTTACATTCACTCAGATTAGTTACAAATGGCGCCCGAAGAATCTACATAATTAGCTGTCAGTGAAGTTTTTGTTCTATCACTGAGAAATCATCCGTTGGCAAATTCAAATCTCCCCAGACATAAATTTTTGTCGGCGGGAATTTTAAATCTACAAAAATTTAAATACTTACCTACTGCTTTTCTCTCATGACATTTTGGTTCTTTCACAAAGTGGCGCCCGAACAGGGACGCTGGTATGTTTTATCACATGACACATTTAGTATTTTAATATCACATGGCGCCCGAGCAGGGACGCTGGTACGATATTGGTGTTATCACAACTTTTAACGTTTTACGTCCGCGAATTTCTTGTACGTCAGCGTTAACGCCATTTATATCTAAAATTCGATACGGGCCATGCCATTTCTTACTGAGTTTGTGGCTTATACCAGCTTTAATATTTGGGAAAAATAGATAGACTCGATCTCCTATTTTAAAAGTAACCCGTGCCGATTTTTTATTACATATTTGATGAACGCGGTCTGTAGTACGGTTCAAATGATCGCGGGCTTTTTGATGTGCTATTTTCATTCGATGCATAAACTCAGACGCGAAATGTAGGTCAGTATCGTATCTTGTTTTCAAAGGTTTAAAAATGGTATCGAACAGAAGCTCTATGTCACGCCCATATAGAAGGATGAACTAGCTATCACCGAGCGATGAATGAGTCATGCTGTAGTACGCTGATGTGGCATACGGCAGCCATTCGTCTAAGTCGCGTTGGTCTGGTGTTATGTAAATAGCAAATCTTTTAAAGTTCTACGAGTACGTTCGAGGCTACCGTTTGTCTGTGGTCTATATGCCGTGGTATGAAGTCGTTCTATTTCTAAAAATTTACAGATTTCCTTCATAGTTCTTGAAAGAAAATTTGTCCCTAAGTCAGTCAAAAGTTGTAACACTATACCTTTAACAAAATGTTTTATGACTGTCTTAGCTGTCTGATCTTTCATCGGTTTCCAGACACCGGGTCGCGGCCTCCTGTATAGTCAACACGTATCTATGTCCATTGTCTGTCGTTGGTAACAGTCCTACAATGTCCATTGCAATTCGTTGGAATGGTCATTGGACAGGTTGAAATTTCATGAGTGCAGCGGGACAGAGGTGCGGAGATGTTTATCAGATTTTAAAGTGGGCCACAAAAATCTACTACTAACCCTTTGCAAAGTCTTATCGATACCGCAATGTACTGCCAGAAGTGAATCATGATTGCATGATTATTTGTCGTCTGAGCAATCTTGAAATATATTCTGAGAGGAATCACGCTTAGTAACGTAATTAAGGGCTCGATAATCGAAACAAAATCGGTATGAGATCTCGCCATTCGAATTTATTTTTTCTACCAAGACGACAGGAGCAGATCAGAGGGAGGTAGACGGCGAAATTATGTTATTTTCTAACATTTCAATTATCATAGACTTCATAATTTGACGTCTTTTAAATGAAATACGATAAGGAGCTCGAGTTACAGGTGTGGTGGCTCAGTGTGTTTGCGCGCTGTTCACTTCAAGCTGTGACGTTTGAATCTGAGGTTCTCAGGTTCAAGTCTATCGGCCGGCAAGTGTGATGTCGTAAAAACCACCTCTACATCTTAAAAAAGTAATCTTGGTGGCCTACGTTTCTCTCTGATGCCGCTCTGCTTACATTGTAAACAGAGGCTGTCGCACAGGTTGAGATTCAGATGGCGCTAAGATGAGTGGTTACGAGACAAGTACCGTGGTACTTGAGGCCTTGGCCCGCTTCGGGATGTCGAGCCATTGATGATGATGATGAAATGAAATACGATAAGGAGCTCGAGTTACAGGTGCACTGTCTCCCGTCAAAATGTGGTGTTTTACAAGACTTGCTTGACTCAAAGGTTCCTGATTTGATTTGAAACTAACAAAAAATGTACTATGAATCGAAAGATCTTTTTTTTTTTTAATCAAACGATGTAAAATATATTACTATTTTGTAAATTATTTTTAAATTTTGAAAATTCACAGATTTATTCAATTTTTATCGAAAATAAATGTTGTCATCTATGACTGTTTTGTCTTGATTTCTATCAAGCTATTTATTTGACGTTTCTGACTTTTTGACTTATTTTTGGCAATTTGTAAAAATATGGTTATTTATAATACTGAAGAGCGTATTTTTATAGTTAAAATGTTTTATGTGCGAGTGCGAGATCTATTCTATTAAGTTTATGAATCGACCGAACCCAAGTGCAACTACAATTGCTAGTATCCACAAAAAATACACGTAAGCTTCGTAATTGCAATTTAATAAAAGCAGAAGAACGTGTTTTATTGGAATGATAAATGTAGATCCTTCGTATATCACTAAATTTATTAGAAATGAATTGATTTTAGGTACATCATAAGGTCATCAAGAACTTTTTCCATTTGACGAAGAAAGTAGAAGAATATATTGTGAAGATAAGGCCTAATGAAAAAGAAAATTTTTTGTCATCGATTTAAAAAAAAACTTAACTCTTAATAATTAACATTATTTAAACAATACTGGTTTTTAGACTCTCTTCTTTAATAAAATTTTAACGCAGAGCCATTTATAATTAATTATATCTATCTTTGATAAATATCGAATATTTATGAACTTAATTATAAAATAATTCCTATCTTCTATGAGCTACGCGGCTCACCTGTGTTGAGAAAAAAATATAAAAATACGCTTGTCATTACTATAAATAACCATATTTTACAAATTGTCAGAAACGTCAAATAAATCACTTAAAAGAAATCAAAACAAAGCAGTCATAAATAAATAAATATATCATCACGCCTTTTACCCATTATGGGTGTGGCACTCTGCTTACGCAGATCTCGGTAGGTGATATATTTTTGCGTATGAAGTGCGGTTACCAGCCGTCAAATCAAAAAACTGATTTCCCATGTTAATCTCCTATGTACAACTTTAAGACAGACACACGGTATATAAAGCCCAGCGGGCAAATTCGTCTCAGACACGCTGTCAGAAAGAATCAAGTGGAAATAAATAAAGCGCTTGCGTAGTGAATATAAATTGAGTAAATAAATATTTCTTGTGTTATTTTCTTAGTTTAGTATTAATCGCTATTTTGTGTTTAATAATAAGTATGTAAAAATAAATAAGTAGTTAAAATAAATATACAGCTAGCGAACGTACCTGTCAGCGGTAACACCTGTCAGCGAGCCGTCCGCAGTTATCATCTTGAAAAGTGTTTTTTTTCGTAAAATATTTTACGAAATTAGTGTGAGGTGCTTAAGTGTAGTGTTGTGAACTAGTGCAGTGAAAAAATTTTTAAGGTCAAGTCTGATTTACTTCTTTTTTGAACTTTGAAAAAATTTTCACTGTTTGGCCACGCCCACCTGTGGTGCGTTTTTTTGTTTTCATTTACTTTTTTATTTTTTAATTTATTTTAATAAATTAATTAAAGGCTTCTGAGCTTTATTTCATTGCTTTTCTGGCATTTAGTGCTGCAATTTATTTAATTTAAATTTTTTAGATAAAATAAAAATACATATTTTTACTTTTCGTTTCTTTGGTTTCGTCTGGGGGCTTCGGCCCACCAGACATTAAAAATGGCTTCGGACTCGGTCCCGGGGCCTAGGGAGAAGCGATCTCGCGTCAATTTCGACGACGAGGACCCCGCACCAATGTTTCTGCTAGTGAAACGAGCAAGCGGTGAATTTAGTAAAGTCAGCCCATTCCTTATTTCTCGTTTAGTAAAAACCATTGCCGGAGACGTTAAAGTCATCCGGAAAATTAAAGACGGTCTTCTTATTGAAGCAAAAAATGCTGATCAGTCCCGAAAATTACTTGTTGTCCGTATATCCCTAACCCACTTCGCTGCTTCAATTGCCAACAATTTGGACACTCCTCGTCCAGTTGTAAAAATTCTAAAATTTGCATCTGTGGAAAAACTCCACATGACGGAACCGAATGCGGTGATGTCAATTGTATCAATTGCCAAGGTAACCATCCTGCCAGCTCCAGAAACTGCCCGAAATTTAAAATGGAATACGCTATTTTAGAGTACAAAACTACTCATAAATGTAGCTTCCCGGAAGCAAGGCAGCATGTACAGCGTAATACGACTTTCACCACTTCTTATGCTAAGGTTGCAGAAAAACCTGCTTCTCCTCCACCGTTAAACGTTGCCGACATCGCGTCTCTGCTTATGCCAGAGATCGCAAAAATCGTAAAAAATGTTTTCTCTGAATTTGTTCAATTATTTGCTTCTCAAAGTCAATTCAAAACTCCAACCGCTTCGTCTCCTGCCTCTACACCCAGTTCATCTGGTGTTAAATTTGTTAATTTGCCAAGTGTACCAACAAGTAACACTCCCCAAGTCAGCCTTCCTACGACGAACAATCCCATCGTTCCTCGTTCGGAAGATATTGACAATTCTGGGAATGACAGTACTGCAACTGTCGACGGGAATTCTTCTGCCCGCAATAAGAAGAAAATAGATAGAAGAGGTTGGCCTAAGGGCAAGCCTCGTTCTTAGAGCTTGTATTCTACCTTTGAGCTCTTCAGCTATTTATATAGCCCATTTTTCTTCTTTTTTTTTCCACTTCTAATGTTTAAACTCCTTCAATGGAACTGCAATGGTATCGTCACCCATCTTCCAGAGCTTAAACTGCTATTAGCTGATCAGAGCCCCAGCTGTGTTTGCATTCAAGAAACTCATCTCAAACCTCAAGATTCATTTTCTCTAAGCGGCTTAAACATCATTCGTCATGATGTAAATCCCGACGGACGAGCACATGGCGGTGTTGCGATACTTTTAACTTCTCCTACTCCATATACAGTATGTAATCTTCAAACGCAACTTCAAGCAGTTGCAGTACAATTATATTCACCTAGAAAGTTTACAGTCTGTAATATTTACTTGCCAAATTTTAATTGGAATATGAATGATCTTGAGAATATTATAAATCAGCTTGAGCCACCGTTCTTTCTTGTTGGTGACTTTAATGCACACAGTTTTTTTTGGGGATCCAATCAGTCTGACGGTAGAGACGTATTATTGAGAACCTTCTTGATAACATTGATGCAGTTCTCCTGAATACAGGGGACGCCACCTATTTGAATTTACGTTCAAATTCCTTTACAGCCATTGATTTATCAATTTGTTCTCCTTCTTTAGCTGCGCACTTCTCCTGGAAAATGCTTGATGATGCACATTTCAGTGATCATTTGCCCATTTTGATCTCCTGTTCTCTTCCTTCTTCAGAGCCTTCTTTTCTTCAAAGATGGCGATTTGAGTCTGCTGATTGGGACAGTTTTTCCGCGGAAATAATTGTCCCAGTTATGTCAGAAAATATTCATGTTTCTCTTGGCGATATTAATTGCAGTATTTTACGGTCTGCAAACAATAATATCCCGTTAACATCTTCTCGATTCATTAGAAGAAAGGTCCCGTGGTGGAACATGAATGTAGCTAATGCTATCCGTGAAAAGAAACGTGCATTAAAATGTTATCGACGTTCACCAACTCTTGATAACCAAATCATTTTTAAGAAGGCCCGAGCTCATGCTCGACGTGTTATTCTACAAGCTAAGTCTGCCTCCTGGCGGAATTATGTCTCTTCTGTCACACCTGAGCGTCCGTCGAATGAGCTGTGGAATAAAATTAAATACATGCACGGTTATCAAAAGTCTCACACTGTCAATCTTCTTCATATCAATAACATTTTAAGCACTAATCTTAATGACATCTCCGAATGTTTAGCTACACATTTCGAGTCTGTCAGTAGTACAGAAAACTACTCTTTAAGATTTCTTAATGTCAAAGAAACGAGTGAAGCCCCTCTTGATTTCTCTTCTGATGGCGATGAAGTATATAACCTTCCTTTTTCAATTTTTGAATTTGATTTTGCACTTAGCAAAACAAAAAATACATCTGTCGGTCCTGACAACATTTCATATTGCATGTTAAAGCATCTACCTTCTGAGATGAAAACTCATATTTTAAATTTTTTCAACCTTCTCTGGCGTAGCGGTACGTACCCGGATGCCTGGCGAGAAGCCACCATCGTTCCTATTTTGAAACCGGGCAAGGATGCCACATATTCTACTAGTTACAGGCCCATATCACTAACGTGTCATCTGGGTAAAATTTACGAACGTATGGTAAACTACAGGCTTTGCTGGTACTTAGAGCATAATCGCCTTTTAGATCCTTTTCAGTGTGGCTCTAGAAAATGTCATTCTGTCACTGATCTCCATGTACAGTTAACGAATGACATTCATTGTAATTTCCTCGAACGAAAACATTTGGTTGCTGTTTTCTTCGACCTGGAGAAGGCATTTGATATGACATGGCGTTACGGTATTCTCAAGCAGCTACATGAGTGGGGACGTAAAGGTGATATCTATTCATCTTCTCACTCCCTAGAAAACGGTATTCCGCAAGGTTCTACCATTAGTGTAATCCTTTTTCTAATTGCTATCAATAGCATTGCACTAAATCTTCCTCCGACCGTCCGCCATTATCTCTATGTCGATGACTTGGTCATTTACACTTCAGCATCTAGCATTCCTGAGTGCGAATCTCGACTTCAGGATGCAATTAACACCATAACCAATGCTGCTACCGCTAGGGGTTTTCGTTTTTCTGTCGAGAAAACGAAGTGTATAGATTTTTGTCACTTACGTACTCCTCACAACAATCCTTCTCTTCATTTGTATGGTTCTCCAATTCAGTGCGTCGATAGGGTTAAATTTTTGGGTTTAACTCTTGATCCGTATCTGACCTGGAAGCCGCATATTCTAGACCTTGCTGCAGACTGCCGTCGTGTTTTGAATGCATTAAAATGCCTCGGAAGCACTAAGTGGGGTGCTGATAGAGACTGTTTGCTACGACTTTACAATTCTCTTGTAACGTCAAAACTTGATTTTGGAGCAATCGTACTCAGTTTCGCTAAACAACTCCATCTCAACCGCTTAGATGCTGTCCATAATACGGGTATCCGTTTGTCAACTGGTGCCTTTCGTACTTCTCCAGTTCACAGTTTATACTGTGAGTCAGGGTTGCCTCCATTATCTATTCGTAGAACACGACAATGCATGAGATATACTGCTCGAATCATGTCCAAACCTTATCATTTCATGTTTAACTCTCTTTTCCAAGACGAGCGTGCTCATAATCTATTCCTCAGCAGTTCCACCTCTCTCTGTCCTTTGGCTGTTCAACTGGTCAAAAAGTTTGATAAACTTCCACTAGGCAAGGAAGATATTTTACCTCAGCTTATTTCGGATACACCACCATGGTGTCTTCCTCAAATAAGTACTGAGTTAGTTCTTACTAAGTATAAGAAGGATATTACTCCGCCTTCCCTTTATGTCCAGGAATTCTGTCTCCTTAAAGAAAGGCACACAGACTCCATTTTTATCTATACAGACGGGTCTAAAAATAGCACCGGAACCGGATGTTCTTTCATCTTTCGAGATGAAGAACATATTATCACTTTATCGCCTTCTTCCTCTGTTTGTGGTGCTGAGTTGTATGCCATTTATTCTGCTTTGCAACGTTGCTTACACGTCATCGAACGTGAACAACATATCGTCTTATGTACGGATTCACTCAGCGCCATAACGAGTCTATGTAATCGGTTTTCAACTGACCCTCTTATTCAGATGCTTTTTTATAGTCTTTGCCTACTTTCATCTAGGCAAATCCGTGTTACTTTTCTGTGGATTCCTGGACACATTGGTATCGCTGGTAATCACAGGGCTGATCATGCCGCACGTGAAGCTGCTCTGCATGATTACGTTAGGACGCACGCTCTCAGGCCAGACGATATGCTTCAACGTATATCGTCATTTTGTTCAACTTCTTGGCAGGACGAGTGGACTCGCTCCACTGACAAACTTAGATCCGTTAAACCTACCGTTGAAAAGTGGAAGCTACCTATTTCTGTTTCGAGGAAGGAGCAAGCAGCGATTACGCGTTTGAGAATAGGTCACATTAAAGCCACCCATCTTTATCTTCTTGTTCGGGGCCCCGTACCTATGTGCGATGTATGTGATACTCGCATTTCTGTTTTTCATCTTCTTCTGCATTGTGCTAAATATCACAACGTCAGAAACCTCTTCAGCCTTGAAAATACTCTTCCGTCAATTCTCTCCAATGAGACTGATAGTGTTCAGAAACTTTTAAAATTTATTCATTCCACCGGACTGATAAATGATATTTTATAGTTCATTTCTTTCTTTTGTTTTTCTTACCACCATTATTTATTTATTTAATTTTGGTTGGCTTTAATTATTTTTTTTTACAGCGGTAATGACCGTAGCAGTCGATCCGCTTAATTTCAAAGAAAAAAAAATAAATATAAGTGTTAGTAAATAATTTTTTTATGACTTTTAATAGTTGTTTTAATTATTGATGATTAAACTTCACCGAACCCGTCTGTTACAAACATAACACTATTCTAATAAAAATTTGGAAAATTCTTTGTTTTCTTCTTTACTTAAATGACTTAAATAAGTAAATCGGAAATTTGTTCGAAAGATATTAAATGAATGTTGCTCTTTTTTAAATATTCATTTTCAATTTTGAAAATTTTTTTTCGGATTTCGCTTATTTTAAATAATAAATTCCATATTCTTGATAAAAAGTAAATGTGCCTTGATACATAAAAAACGATTATCGAACATTTGAAAATGAAAGTAGAATCTAACATTTATAATCTGAGAATCTGAGTTTTGTGTTACATTCATTTATAGATACATATTATACATAAAGGGATATATACATTCATTGGCAACTGGACAAAAATATTATAATTTACTACTCTTTTTTTCTGTATTATAAAGTAATTTCTAACTATAAAATCAGTTGAGGTAATTTTAACAATTCACCAACTACGTAAATAATAGGGCTGGAAATAAAATCGATTAATCGATTAAACGAACACTTAATTATTCTTTAAATAATTGATTCATCGATTATTTGATTAATCGATTACTTGATTATTTTATAATCGATTATTGATTATTGAAAACCATAATCGAAAAGCTCTAAATATAACTATTATTGCTGGTGTATTAATATGGCGAACTAATGTAAACAGAATGTTAATTGCTTCTATTTTACAGTCAAAAATTCTTCACCTTCTTCATCGCGGTCAATTTGGAATCGCTCATATGAAACAACTTGTAAGAAAATATTGTTGGTAGCCAAAAATCAATTTTGATATTGAAAATTTAACTGAAATTGTGAAGCATGTCACAATTATCAATCTAGTCCTCCCAGAGAAGATCAGTCGTGGCCCACTCCAAAACGTCCATGGAACGTATTCATATCGACTATGCTAGTCCTTTGAAATCTTCATATGGGCTTATTGTTGTCAATTCTTTTTCAAAATTTCCCTACATTTGCTCGACAAATTGAATAACCACTGATTCCACTATTCGATTACCGAGTTCTATTTTCGCAATCGAAGGTTTACCTGAAAATATTGTATCTGACAATAGTACAGAATTTACTGCTGAAAAATTCTAATAATTTTGTATATCTCTTGGTATAGAACATTTCTTGACGGCTCTTTTTTCATTGATTGATTGATAGATTTTTGTTTTTCTTTTGGGTGGTTTAAAAAAAATTTTAATTCACTAGTGAATAAACAGTTATTTACAGTTGTTGTTATGGAGATAATAATGACAGTTCAAAACGTCAAAATTGAATAAAATAGATTTATATTGAAACTTATTTTTGGTTTATTGTGTTTATTAAATTATAACATCTCCAAAACAAGATTGTCTTGAAACTATGAAAATACGTTTTATATAATAATTTTGTAACTTAAATTCGATGTCTTCGTTCAATTTCTTCTCGTAATAATGCGTTAACAATTATGTTGAGTGCCGTTTTTATCAAATAACGTATGAGTTAATAAACAGCAACCCCACGGAAGGGTCTATTCGTCTATTCTCTAACTTTTAACGTCACCGTTAATGTGAAATACCACGTTAAAATTTTGACGTATTCGTTAATTATAGAATTTTTATTCTGTAAATAGATTCACGTTAATATTTTAGCGGAACGCTAAAATCCCACGTTATTTTTCATCATTTTATCTTGAGCCGTAGGGTTGCTGTTAATTATTAACTCATACGTTATTTGGTTTACACTTGACGTAATTGTCAACAGGATAATCCTAATCAAAAGTAAATCGAATTTTCAGTCGGAACTGTTTTGTAATTAACTATTACAAATGATTTTAACGTTTGCAATAATTACTACAATTGTGATAAATGCGTATCTAAATAATTTTTTTATTATTATAAATCGATTATTTACATGTTTGAGCAATTACAAACTAATAGTTTTTTACTTGTTTTTGACAAATTTTATTTAAATAAAAAACACTTGAATGTAAATAAAACTGTTTTTAACGGAAATTTTATTTATTCTCATTACTATGTTTCCGGATTTCTAAATTTTCTTATTACAAATTCTATATTTCCTCCACATTAATATAATTTAAACAAATTACGACCTATGATGTACACATGAAGAGTCACAAACTACATGTTTTTTAGATGAAAGGAAACCATTTTTTTTACCTTCTTACATATTATAGTATAAGGAAGTATAGATATCATGAACAAAATAGAATTTGTTATAAACTGCCTAATATAAATTTAAAAATAATCTCCTTGTATAGACAGGATTCGAATCTGAGTTAATACTGTCACAACGTAGGATCCCAACCACTAGATGATTATGACTAACAGATAATACCGAATGGGTGGATATTCATTAAAACTAGAATTATTTATAGATTTCCTCATAATAGATTTAAAATAATCTCCTTTATGTAA
The DNA here is from genome assembly GCA_963942605.1 of Poecilus cupreus. Taxonomy (NCBI): domain Eukaryota; kingdom Metazoa; phylum Arthropoda; class Insecta; order Coleoptera; family Carabidae; genus Poecilus; species Poecilus cupreus. The sequence continues at coordinate 22,183,008 of OZ012722.1, forward strand.
CATTGCCGTGATCCGGATTATAACCTGGTTTACTGCGGCCTGAACGTAGGATCCTAAATACTTGACGATTACGGCTACCAGAGAATTGGGAAAAAGTGTATAGGTACTCCTTCAAAGTTGAAATTTTTACAGCGTTTATAAGATTAGGTTTAAAATACATTCTCTCGTTTAATTTTTCCTTAAACAAGATTCGAAGCTGAGTTACTAGTTACAGGTTATAAAGTAGAGTCTTAACCTCTAGACGATCCCGGCTATCAGAGAAATGTGGATATTCCAAACATACACTGCAAATTACTGAAGACACTTTTTATCAATATTTATAAAATATATAACTACAGTATCTCCAGTCATTACTAATTTGTAATTCCCAGCTTGGATACATAATTTAACATTAATATTTTATTTCATTTTTATCAATTTATAAAATTTTACGCATAAATGTTCTTTCTTGAAGAATAAGGAATTACAAATAAATAAAGGTGTTACCAAAGAGTAAATATGAATATTGCCTTTGTAGCACTTGTTTACTTTCTATCAAAGTATGTAAGTAAAAAATAAATATCCCTTTAATATATGTATAACATAATAAGTTAAATAGTATACTCTATTCCCTCATTCTTAAAAAGATATTTTTGAGTGCGCCACAGTAGTAGTTCCACTATTCCCTGTATATTACATCACGATCAAATGTCGCGTAAAAATCCATCTGAAAAATACATTTTTGCTTTTTGTAAATTCTTGCCCGAAACTTAGATTTCTTCAGTGGAAAATTTGCAATAGAATTCGCATTTGGTAAAAAATTATAGAAAGCGTAGATGCCCTGAAAATGTAATAATTTAGGAGATATATTCAATGAAATATTTTATTACTCTATTTCGACAAACCGATATGTCGGTAACAAAAGTTGAATTAATAAAATGGTGATACTAATTGTACGAGGAATCATATTGGTTTGTCGAGGTACACTTACCTTATTTATTGGACAACTGAGAGGTAGAAAATGAGACCCATACGCATACATTTCTTCTTCAAAAAACATTTTATATTCAGTGTTTAAGAAATTACAAAATCTCTTTTTGAATCTTAATGCGAAAGGCCTGTATTCGTTGCTGAGGAATTCATATGCTTCAACATCTATCTGTTAAAAATATTTGGAATTATTTAGAAAAGCGCGACTGAACAAAATGTCTGACGAAGAAAAAATGGTCTTAAAATTTTTAGTTTAATACAATATCAGTTCAAAGGATTTAAAAGCCAAACAAGCTACCTCATATAACTTCTATATTATTAATGATACAATAAAATACTGTAGGATAAAAGGGACATCCAATTTTGAAAGAAAATATTTTTTTACGCTAATGGTTCCAAGTTACAACAAAAAGGTATATATATATATTTTTTAATTAAGGTTGTATCTATGTATTTCTCAAGCCAATTGGATAGATTATTTTTTTCTATAGACAAAAATTTAATTGAAATATATTTTATTTTTATAGTCACCTATCAGTAGACTGGAAAAAACAATTGAGTTTAAATTAAAATAAACAAATATTTATTAATTTGAAAGTAATTCCTATTAATTACTTCAGCTGGTAGATTACCACACGTTTCTCTTACTTGGTCCAACCAATTATCCTTAGTTGTTATTCTTGTAAAATACACTTTATTTTTAAGGTATGCCCACGAAAGATATCTAGAGTAAAGTGACCAAACGTCCCGCTTTTGGCAGGACAGTCACGATTTTTAGCAATTTATCCCGCGTCTCGCGGCCTTTTAAGAAAATTCCGATTTTTTTTAAATACGCGCCAAAAGCCATTATATGTGTGAAATATAATTTAACAAGTTTTTGCGATAAATTTCATGACATTTATAACGACAGCGATCTATTAATAAGAAATAGTTTTAAAGTTTTTAATACTATGCTTATTATATTTGTATATGGAGTAAACAGCTCCAAGGTAACGCATCAGACTGTGGATCATAAGATCCACGATTCGAGTCTCAGCAAACGAATTTTCAAAATTAAATTTTTAAAATTGTCACCACATAAAATTACTACTATGGCTCCTTCACCACAACCATCTATGGAGGCCGTGATTTGACGGCCGGTAACCGTATTTCACGCGTAAAAATATATCATAATATCGAGATCTACTTTGAACAGAGTGCCATACTCAGAAATGGGTAAATGGTGTGATATATTTATTTATTTTATTTGCAAATTAAAGAAAATAAATAAAAATTTTTATTGTGCTAGACCATTTTTTTAAACCATACCTAAATTTAAAACACTACCAACATACCAATAATAAAAACTGTATTGAAAGTCCACATTAAAACACAAAATTTCACTGGCTCAAAAAATGGCAACAAACCACAAATAACAAATTGAAAATAATCAAAGCAGACACCAACCTATGGGCAATATACGGCACAAAAAAAAGACCAAATAATCTTAGGAAGAATACGCGTAGGTCATACCAAACTTTCCCACAGTCCCCTACTATCAAGAACAATAAATATGTGAAAACTGCAACACCACATTGAATGTCAAAGACATAATAGAAGAATGCCCACAATACATGCAAAAAAGAGGACTATTCAACATCCTCACCAACTTGAGGCGAGCACTGTTCAACAACAAAGCACAGGAAGAAATATCATATTATTTCTCAAAGACACAAAACTGTACAATAATATATAACATAAATATGTTTACACTGAACAATAGAATGTAAAAATACTGTACAAATAATTTCATATTGTAAACTAGAGTGTACCAGGGTTGAAATAACCATAAAAAATGAAATGAAACTCTTAACTAAATAAATAATAATAATAAAAAAAAAAATAGAATTCTATTTTACGTACATTATCTGTATTATTTATTGCTTGTAACAATTTTTGAGAATATATGGTATCAACTAATTTTTTTTCAAAATTCGCCGAACAGGCACGTTTGAAATAAAATGTCTTTACTAATTCAATCTGTGTGCGCACATGGATTACGAGCGATAAATCACAAAAATAGTTGTTTTTCTAATTGGTCTTTGGTTTTACCGATTCCTAAGTTTCTGTAATCTGCTTGATGACATTTTTTTCCTGAAGCGGTTTATCGGGGTTTCTTATTGTAAACCATGTTGATGTTGCAAGTCATAGTTTTTATGGCCTTTACCATAACAAATTCATGTGTTAAATATAATATAATAATATATAATCACTCAACACAACAATAATAATTTGCATCAATAGGAATTATCCGCTAAATAATTCAAATTGACATATAGAACTTTTTGTTTTTCATAGCCTACTGATAAATAATAACTATAAATATATATTTTTGTACACTTCAATTGAGTTTTTCACAAATTTTTTATTATGTAGGTAAGGATATAGAGTGATGTCAAGGTTATTGAATTCATACATATCATGTCATTGCAAAAAATATAATTTTGTGTTTTAGCTTGAGAACCACTGGTTTCAAAAATATTATCTTCCCTTTGCTCATTAGCCTTCTATTAGATTGTTTCATAGTATTTTACTGTATCTTGAACAATATAGACGTTATATGAGGTATTTCGTTTGGCTGTTATGCTCTGTATATTTTATTATCAAACACAGTAGTATAGAGAACATGGATCAAAATCTTTCACGATATTTTCTCGAAAATTCATTTTGGGGGAATTACTGAATTTGTTTATTTGTTATGTCAGTAACGGCTGTGTGGATGCATGAATGTATGTGAAATAACTCATGAACGAAAAAAAGATGCAATAACGAAACTTCATAAATATATTTCATAATAATATGTAGAACTGATTTAATTTTCGGAATAACTGCAAATTTACTGGACATATAAAACAATATATTCAGTTTATTTAAAATTTAGAAACAGCTACATAAAAGTTTTACCTGAAAGACGTGAGTTTTTTATAGTTTTATTTTTGAGAATCACCAATGGTATCTTGACAATTATAAGAGCTACAACTTCGGCTAAACTAGACAAAAGTTGCCATACTAGTATGCTAATTTAATGATATTTCCCGAAAAAATTCATAGATCACAAGATATGGACATAAAATCTATTTTCGTTGATTTTTCAATGGTTAAACCCGAGTACTAAAAATTTAATCGACTAAATTTGACATATGTCAGTATAAGTTTTTCTACTAGGTGCTCCATTTTCGCGCAATGGTATGCAATTTAGTATTTTAAAATGAAAATCCTATATATTGTTACAAAATTTTAAAGATCTTTTATTTCTCTTTTTTTTTTTTTTTTTTTTTATTACGAAGATGGGAAGCGGACTAACTACTTTGGTCATATGCCGCTTCATGTGTGGATGATTATGAATTTATGAGAATACAAACGACCATGCTCTTCAGTGGGATTCGAACCCACGACCTCTAGCGTGCTAGGCGAGTAACATAGCCCCTACGCTACCGAGATCGGCTTATTTCTCTTTAAATATGTTCTTATTCACTATAGTACTAAAATGGTCAGTACAGAAACTAACGTTTATATGATTCAATAATCACACAGAAAATATGCCATAAAATTGTGTGCGAATGTTTAAACAATCAGATTAGTTGCTGTCAGATCTTTAATAATTATTATTTACTATTTTCCCTTAGTTTACCAACTTTTTTGTTATATTTTGTTTAGTAGTTGAACTAATGTTTAATTTGAACATTTAAAAAAAAAAAAATTATTTATTGATTTTAATTTCATGGCATACTTCGTGTGTGATTCTTCATTAATAAAAATGTGAATAGTTCTGTACTGATCATTTTAGGAATATAATGGATAAGAACAATTTTAAAAAGAAACAAGAGGTCTTTCAAATTTTGATAAATATACGGGATGCTCCATTTAAAAATATAAAGTTGCATATCATTGCGAGAAAATGGAACACCCGGTAGAAAAACTTATAGTGCAGATACATGGGCATTTTAATGCAAAATAAAATTTGTCTGAAAATTTTTCTGTAATATTTATAATAATCAGCAACAAAAAAACGCGCCACTTGAAAATGCATGAAAAAACGCGAATTTTCAAACCGCTGTAACTTTGTTCAGTTTCGACGAAAATGGATGAAACTTTGGCTCTGAGAAAGTTTGAAATGTTTTCTTTAAGGCCAGTCGTAAGTTGGAATCTAACCCCCATAAAACCTCTGTGAAAAAAAAATGTTCAGAATGACATAAAATGTCAGAGTAACACACGTGGAAAAATCGTGGCTTAGTGTGACATACAAGGTGATAAAGTTCTCTCAATTTCCGTTAGATTTCACAAACATTCAAGCCGCTACAATAAAATGGCGGGAAGTTATGAATTTTTTTGAAATTTTTTTTTGTGTTTTACAACGATATAAAACAGTAATAACAGTATATTACAATAGGAGGGAAGAAATTAAGAATTTCGCTCAAGTATGTGTCAGTTTTAAACACGAGGCATGATTATGTGCTGTTCTTATCCCACTATTTAATTTTAGAAATAACTATCTCTCTCTTATGTAGGTTTCAGACTGCTATATGTAAAAGCATAGGCAATGCTCCATCCATTTATATTATTAAATCTATTATTTAAATCATAAAATTTTGTTGTTGTATTGTAACTATAGCAAATTGTTTTTTCTAATTTTGACATATAAAGTGTCACTTTTCAAAATTGATTGACGTTGCGAAACGTCATATTTTTCATAACTAGTGATGAAAAGAAAAATATTTCACAACTGGTGATGAAATGAATGAAGCATAAACAAAATTTCAAACAAACAAGCGAAATACGCGTAGCTACTTGATGTCAATGAAAGTTATGAAATCAATAATTTAATAATTAAAAAAAACTGTTTTAATCAAAAATAGAAAAAATCTTGTATGAAACACGATAGGAAATGCGATTTTGTGTAAATCGTGTGATTTTGCGGGAACTCGCTTCGCTCGTCCCGCAAACATCCCACTCGTTACACAAAATGATGCATTTCCTAACTGGTTACATAAATAGCTATTTTTTTTACTTGTCAAATAAATGTCAAAAAATTGTAAATAACAAAAGCTTGGATTGAATAATTCGGCATGTTTACAGATATAAAATACAAGTCAAGTTAAAACACATAAGTATCTTGCTTCTGCAACTAATTGTCCGGCTAAATAGGCCTTCAAATGATCAAAATTTGCATATAAAAACGAGCTTCAATTTATTCACGGTTAAACAGCTAGGTGCTATTTAACCACTTATTTAAAATGCACAACAATGGAAAATGAGACATTCTGATTGGTCAAATATGTAATGAGTGAAATAATCATTTTAAAATAAATTATAGTTATCAAATATTGAGAATAATGTTGAAAATAAAAATAGTATATTGTGTTATTAGGATCAAAAGTGATACTTTGTTTGATGAGCAATCATTTTACATTTGCGAGGCGAAGCGTAGCGAAAGCAAAAATTTCGATTTAGACAAAGGCACTTTTAATCCGAATAACACATACTATTTTTTCTGCAACCAAAATAATTACATTTTAAATTATTAATAGTATATTGTGTTATTAGGAGTAAATGTGATACTTTGTGTGCTGAGCATGTAAGTTTGAACGACGAGCGAAGCGAGTCTGACAATTATATGCGAAGCACCCAAAGTCACATTTACTCCGAATAACACATGCTATTTTTTCTTCAAACATAGAAAATACAATTATAAATCATTAAAAAAATTCACAAAACTTCAAAAAATATTCTATCTTATCCAGCATTTCTAGTTGCCATAGAATATTCTGTTTTGTAATTTTTGTTTATTTGTTTCATTTTTAACTGTCAAATTATGAATTACAACCTAACTATTTGTCATAATATTTCACTTTGTCCGCCGCCGGAGTAAAAGTGTTGTCAAGGAGACACTTTTACGCCGGCGGAGACAATATTGAACTTCTACTTGTTGAATACAAATACATAACAACGCACTTTTATGACGTTTGAAGAAAAAATATTTTGTTGAAATATAATTATAACTAAAAAGATAGCTTTGCTTCAGATTTGTTTTGTTTACAATTTTATTGTTCTGTCAAACTGAAATAATGTCAAATAATTAATAAAAATGTTTCAATGTGACGAATTGACAAGTTCAACGCCGGATGAGGTTAAATCGGCAAAAGAAATAGATTTAAATTTAAGTGCGCATATAACTGCTACTTACAATGGTGCAAGGAAAAAATATAAAAGTGTATTCGGAAAGTGTTCTATTGGTGATGAAATGTTCCACCCTGTGGTTCCAATATTCAATGATTAAGGCAACACTAAATCTCCATAATAGCGTAGGTATAGGAAAATTCTCAAAATTATGTCTACTTCAAAAAAGAAAATCACAAGTACACTCCTAAAAAATAACGAGTTTTAACGAAGTAACAAATTGACCAATTCTTGAATTATGCTCCTGGGAAAGATTAGTGTTTAATTATGAGGAATAAGAATAAAATTCTTTAAATATTATTAATGTTTTTAGGTAGTTTAAATACTGGGAATTTCAAGATCTTCAGAAATATAAAATCTACTTTTAAGGCTAGGATTAAAAGTACTTTTAAGGCTAGGATTAAAAGTGTAACCTAGCAACAGTTACATTTTTTTATTAGTAACGAAAACGTCAACTTTTATTACTAAAAACGGAATTAAAATCACTAACTTTATAGACGGTTGCAGAAAAAGGTATATTCCATTTGTTAATGACGAATTTTAATAATCAAAATTTACAAGACTAGTTTTGAATTTTTACCAGCTATGCGGCAGATAAATTCACCAGAAAAATAAGATTGAACTTTACTAGGATGCTCATAAAATTCCGCTCTCTTTGTATGTACCTGCAATGAAATTTATTTCATGAACAATAGAAACAGCTATAAAGTTCCGATAATTTCTTTGGATCGTAACATAGACATAAATTGGACTTTTCAGAGTGATCTGTTTATGTATTTATATTATACTAAAGATTATTACATTTTCCAATTTAAACGTGGAAGTGTTTCGTGGTACTTCAAATTTTATTTGAGCCTACACTATTTCAATTGGAGTAAGTTTGCAATGACCGGGCGGTAAACGAGGTACCGTAATAGAGTAATTCGCTGCCATATCGTCAACAACATGAAGAACATTGTTATGTTTGTAGTTTAACGATAGACCTCTATTGAATTCAATTTTTTTTTCGACTATCCCTGAGCAAACTATTATTGACGCTCCACTGACATGTCTCTGACTAGGGATGCGTGCTATATTTCGATACTTTTGAAGCCCAAAGCAAATTATGGCGTTACTTTAACTAAGTAACCAAACTGTCTCATATAAAACATGCATGAAAATAAAAATAAAAACGAGTGGAAATACAACAAATATGAAGAAACCCAAAAAAAAAAAACATAATGTAAATCTCAATAATAGTGATGCTGATGATACTACTGATGGAAAAACAATTGCATCTACAAGTGCTACTTTAACCAGCATTGACCCCAAACAAGTACGTTTAATGTGTTCCTGTTTCTCCTCATGGGAGCATAGGGTCGAAATTCCACCGGTTTCAATGGCCGAATGTTTTACTTGCATTAACGATGTTGCTGATGGTCAGTCAACAGACAACTGCAAGGGACCGCCGGCTTATAGTGACCTCCGAATCACTCAGACCCATCTGTGGTCATTTGTCAGAGCTACGAATTATAATTATTTTTTATAATTCGAGATGTATCGTGCGGGACGCGAACCCCGACCGTCAGATTACAGACTGTAAACCTGAGCGCTCTTAGCCTCTTGACCACCAATGGCTGTAAACAAGTACGTTTAGGGTCAGGTTATCGTGTTCTGGTCTCTGATGATGATGATGAGGAGAATGACTCCCTATCTGATTCAAATACCTCAACTCCAAGTACAAGTACCACCCTCTGCGTCAATCTCAGGGACAAGTGAAAAATCTATAACACCAACACCATCAATATTAATGGCTTTCCAAAATATTAGTTTTTTTACTCGTAAGTCAAATATATATATTTTTTTTAATAAATGACTTCTGTTTATTTTAACCCTGTTTATAGATGAAAAAATACAATATGCCAATATTACGAATGAAATAACTTATTTTATTTGCGCTGACAATTGTCCATTTCCACTGTTGAGGGAAAATGATTCGCTATTTAATGAAGAATGTTGCACCACTATATAAAATTCCAAGTAAGGAGCTAACTAAAAATAGAATAGATGACAAATTTGAATTTCTATTTACTGTTTATAAAGAAAAACTTCAACATGTTTCTATAACATGCCACTTATGGACTGAAATGATGTCTACTAGAAGTTTCCTTGGTGTTACTGTTCATTTAATAAATTATGGTCTACATAAGTTACAATATATTAATAATTGGACATAATTGCCGATTATATTGCTGAAAAGTTGAACTCTGCCTTATTTGAATGGATAATTAAAACAGAAAATGTTGTTGCAATAATAACCGATAGTGGTCAGTGAAGTTAACCTGAGTTTTGGACGAAATAAATATATCCCGTGCTTTGCACACACCATCAATTTAGTAGCAGAAAATTCTATAAAACCAGATAATTTTAATAGAATTGTAATTAATAAGGTTCGTGCAGTTGTTAAACGGATAAAAATTCGCGTAATCGCTAGTGATTAATTTCGGCAAGCACATTTAAATTCAGGCGTACCTGAGATAAAAACTGAATAAAATGATTCTAGATATAAAAACTAGATGCAACTCTACATATCACATGTTGCAAATATTTGTTGAAATTTCGAGTCTTGTGAGTAGAATTTTATTAACAAAACCAAGAGATCTAGCAATGCCAACAGCTGTAGATATTCAGACCATACAAGAGTTGATTGCTATACTTCGTCCGTTGGAGTATATGACACGAAAGGCTTTTGGTGATCAATATGTAACCATTTCTAAATTTATTCCAATGGTTAGTTGCGTAATGAATCAATATGATTCGCCTTATTCACCAGAAACAGAAATTTCTAGATCATTGTTATTGGAATTGCGTAATAGATTTGGAAAAATTGAACATATTACAATTATCGCTATTGCAACACTTTTAGATTCAAGGTTTAAAAATCTACATTTTGCCGATCCACAAGCAGCCGCTTTACAAGAAAACTTTGCAAGAAAATCAAGAAACACAAGCACAAGGTGGTAATAAATCATCAAGTGAATCTAAAAATTCTGACAATAATGTCGAATATGACTTTTGGAATCACCATAAAACCTTAGCTCACAAACCAAAACGGATTTGCATAAGTGCAACCACAAGTCAAGGGGGCCCTGGCCCTGAAATAAGGGATGAAATATTACTCTATCTGACAAACCCCGTTTGAATTCTGAACAATTAGAAACTTGGAATGATATAAAAAATATATTTCCTGGATTATATACGGAAGCTCAAACATATTTTTTATTGTAGCAACATCTGTTCCATCAGAAAGGCTTTTTTTCAAAAGCATGAGCCACGATTACGCAACAACGAAATCGATTGTTAGGAAAACGTTTCTCATAATTGCTTTTCAAATTCTGTACCTGAAGGAGATTTTTTCTCGTAACGTCTTATATTGTTTGTTTTGTAAGCAAATGCAATTAAACATTTTTTAGTTTATGTTCATATTAGTCTGGGAACAGATTTAAGTCACAATGCACCAGTTTTGGCGAATAAGGTGAATAGTCTAACACTAGGATGTTATATTTGGCTAGAAACGAGCTTCATTTTGTTCATATGTAAGAATTTTCGGCACCAATTTCGCACACTCTCTTTGAATGTTGAAATTCTCATGAAAAATTTTCTTTATGCATTCTTTGTCAATTCCTACAGCATCAGCAATCGCAGAAATAGTTAAGCGACGGTCAAATCGGATCAGAATATCGATTTTTTAAATATTTTTATTTTTGACGGGAAAGGGCGTCCCGGGCGTGAGTCATATTCAATGTCCTCTCGGCCATTTTGGAAATGCTTTAAACCACTCAAATACCCACGCATGAGATAAATATTCATTGCCACATACTTCTTTTAATAAAAGATAAGTTCCAGTAGCCGAAATTTAACGGCAATTTATTAAAACACATATTTTTTTCGGCTAAACAAAAAAAAAATGATTTTACACAGACGGAGGCCTAGGTCAGGTGAATACGTCTACAGACACGGGAGGGGTGGCAATCGAAAGAGTGGGCTTCACGCAGTAGTCAGTCATACGATTTTGCCCATGTGTAATTCGTCTGCAGTAGCATCTCTCGTTATCTTTTAGCCACACCTCGTATACTATATTTCAAGCAATAAACTAATATTTTGAAAAATACATTAGGTATATTAATATTTTTATGTTATTCGTTTACCTATTTCATAAAAATTAAATTTTTTTCCGATACCCGATATTTCTAAAAAAAATATCGTATTGTATTGATACCTGAAAAAAAAATATCATATGATCCGAAGTATCGAGACTTCGTTTAAATTATACATCCCTATCTCTGACAGACTGATTTATTTCTCTCTCATTTTCAAATGGAATATACATATTCTTACTGTCTAGCAAGCGGAGTGGAAATAGAATATTATGCAACAAGTGCAGAAAGTTATCTACTTCACGAGAGTTGTGAGAGTTTTAACACGAGACGAAGTCGAGTGCTGAAATCACTCGAGCGTGAAATAGGTAATTCTGCACGAGTTGCACACTATACTTTTTCTACGATTACACTTTTGTCAATATTTAATAATAATAATTCTTATTCTTTAGAAACAAGAAATAACATCTCAAACTCAAACTATTAAGGCGGCGCAAGCGCAGATGTGCGCAGTGTTACCAACTATGAATATATAGATTTTAATATAAAAATAAAGACATATTTTATTAAAAAATTAAAATTTTATTTTCTTTGTAATCTCAATATTGAAAACGAAGATTTATGTAAACTGAAGTAATTATTAATTATGTTGTGATATATGTATAAATGTAATTATACTTGACACATTGATATTGTAATAAACGGTATTTGCGTTTGTTACGATTAAAGATTGCAAACGATATTAAAAGATTTCAAACTAAGTAAATGGTTCATTGTTAGTTGTTCGTGGATAAGTCCACTTCTATTTTATAGTATTTCAGTTCAATTCCCGCCTAATCAGCGGATGACAATATGTTGTAGGAAATAGAGTCTTATGCGAGAGTAGTGCCCAGTTAGAGTTATTTTGAATGCCACTGTCCCAAGTAATAAATTGTGAACCTTGGCGGTGTGAGCACCACTTGTATTTTGGCTTTTTTTGTGAAATGTTTAAAGAATTACTACACAGTTTAAGGGCTCTTCTCGATTGTATACATAGTTTTTGTGAAGTTTATTTTGTGAGTTCATGTAATTAGATTTGAGTTTTATGTATGAGTATTGTTAATAGCGAATGTTATCACAGTTTCGATCTTTGAAAGTTATTATAAAAGTAGTGAGTAAGCGATACTCGTAAAAGTATTTGATTTATATAATTTATTTTACTTGTTTGTTATTAAATATTATATAATTTTGTTATTGTTGAATACGTGTTTGATTTCCGCCTGCGCACATATTTCCCGCCATTTATATTCCGTGGTGGCAAGCGACTACGCTACCCTTGGTTATTCATGTAATCAAGTAAAAACCTTTCGTATATCAGTTACCTCTTGGTACCAAGTGCGAGGTACCTGTTACAATATCGTACAGTATTATATTATTAGTAAGTTGGTCGCACTTGAATGTGGAATAATTGCCCACGCTATTCCACACGACTGTGCGAAATATACAATTTTCGAGCATTGTTTAATGTGGAGAAAGTATAATTTTCAGTAGTGATCGTGGAAAAAGTATTTTTCTGTGGTTTATATTCAAGATATGACACAAAGTTATATATATATATATATATATATATATATATATATATATATATATATATATATTTTAATAGAACGAATAGTAAAAATTTCATAGCAGAATAGCTAATTGGTTCTTGATTTTAATAATGTATTACTTTGCACATCTCAAATCATATTTTATATGAAACCTATAAATATATAGTTACGTACCACAAAATCAGAATCGTGGTGGTTTATATCTTGTAACAATTCAATGGTAGCATTGACAGCGTTCAGAGTCCTGTTCATTTTAAACAGTTTCCATTCTGAACGCATTACTGTTACATCGTAGTTGTGATAATCAACCCTATCCACATATATTTTATATTTATTCACCCCACTGTTATTCGTACTCGTACATAAAATGTTTATCGTTGCGATAAGAAGAATCACTGCGAAACTCATTGTAGAATTTTGTAATTGATTTTATAAGATCTGTTTGTATTTATAAAGACAATGACCGGTATTAGTATCAGTTGTAGCTCTGCTTTGCTATATAAATAGTATTGCCTTGTGATAAAAACAGGAAGCTGGCAATCTGTCATACCGTTAATATAGCTTATTTTTTTATCTAAATTTATATTATTATATTGTTGATAAGTTGCGCATTATTCTATTTTAAAATATGTTTTGTTCAGTACAAACAATAATTTTCTATTTGGCATTGCATGTATCAATATATTTTTATAATAATTATGATCATGTAGTATTACAAAAAGTATAAAGGATTCATAATTCTGCTACATACAATTTAAAGTTAAAGTACCTATATGTAAGATCGTAATTTTTTTTTCAATCTGATGGCAGTTTGTCTCTTTAGTTTAATTCGATATTTTAGAGCAACTTGTAAACCTCCTCATTTATTTTCAATATAGACGGTATCTCCAACTTCAAATAAGTACTGTCGGCGATTTTTATCAACACGATTCTTATTTATTTGGAACGCTGTTTTACGATCTTCGTTTGGTTATCATATAGTGGTGAGAGTTTGGGTGCTGTGCCAAAAAGGAGGTACGATGGGGTAAATGAGGTTGATTAATGACTAGTATCATTATATTCTGCAACATATTCTTCTGCGAGAGTAGACTATGCTCGGGAAGAATTACTATTTATCTCGCAACGAAGACGATTGATTAAGGTCTGATTTAAATGTTCATTTAGACCATTAGATTGAGGGAAGTCAATACAAGGGAAATCAATTTGGATGCCAATTTTTTCTAAATAAATTCTAAATTTTTTGGAGTTGATACCGGTATATTTATTTGCAGAAAGTAGAAAAATGTTATTTTCTTTAGCAATAGGATCTAGTAGGCGAATATAATCTTATGCTCCTTGTTCTATAGTTGTATAAATCCATGCGTAGCGAGTGAAATGATCAACTAGGATGTGCATATACTTTTTTTGTTTGAATGATTATATGTTAGACCATCTACAGTATCAAGTGATACAATTTAGAAAGCCTCTATAGCAGGCCCCAACTTGGAAAGTAGACCAATAGCACGACTTCGACGGACTTTATTTTCAATAAAAGAAATAATGTTCGGTACTGCAGTCAAATGGTTTTATTTTAGTTTACAACGCCAACGTTTCGGCACCCAGTTGGTGCCATCTTCAGGGCTCTACAAGAAAAAACAACAATAATATAACAATTGTAACATCACACAATAGTACAAGAATTTTTTCATGTAAGAACACTTACAGTAAAATAAGTCAATAGTATGAAATGATAAATATAATGTTATATAACGTCTGTAATAAAAATTGAAGTCACAAGAAACTGTTTTGATTGCCAACATGTCACTCTGTCAAAAGTATGTCTAAACTGGTTCTTCATACCTCGTGTCTTGAAAAATGTTACGTATAGCGGAACTTCCGGCAGACAACTGCTAGGTTCAGAAAGAGTCAAATCTTGGGAGAAAAGAATAAGAGAATTCATTATTTAAATTTCTCATAAGATTTGACTCTTTCTGAACCTAGCAGTTGTTTGTCGAACGTTCCGCTACACGTAACATTTATCAAGACACGAGTTAAGAAGAACCGGTTTAGACATACGTTTGACAGAGTGACTTCAATTTTTACTACAGACGTTCATCTATAACTGTATCTATAGTGATGAAAATTTTGCTTTATCATTATAACATTATATTTATCATTTCATACTATTGACTTATTTTACTGTAAATGTTATTACATGAAAAAATTCTTATACTATTGTGTGATGTTTTAATTGTTATATTATTGTTGTTTTTCCTTGTAGAGCCCTGAAGAAGGCACCAACTGGGTGCCGAAACGTTGGTGTTGTAAACTAAAATAAAACTATTTGACAGCAGTCCCGAACATTATTAAATACAAATTGTACAACTTTTACAAAATTATTGAACAGCATTACCTAGATCTTTGAAATAGTAATGGGATCGCTTAGTAACAAGGCTCTGACCCGGACCCATATGACCATAATGGTGGTGTATAATCATAAGTAATATAACAAGTGATATGGACTTTGCCGATTATTTTTTAACATTAATTTTAATGAGTTGTTATGGAAATGGAAATATAACGAGTGCGCTACTCATTAAGAAAAACATGAATATCTCTGGAATAAAGCATATACGGACATTTGCTCAAATGAACTTGTCACCCTATTTTTAGGTGTTTAATCTTAATTTTAAGTTAGGCCGTTTAAATCTGGGACACCCTGTATACAATAACAAAATTAAAATGTGGAGGATCTAATTAAAAATAAAATATAGTTGGACTTTGCGTTTGCATCCACACAGTTATGTTATTCATGTAGGCACAGCCTGCATAACGTGTACCGCTTTACGTTTTCTTTCTCCAAGTCCTTCTATAAAAGTCAGCGTGAATGGACCAACCACCTTTCAATGTGTCAAGTATGGTTAGTTGTTGGTCCCATACAGAGATGCCCAGGATCGAGACGATGGTTCTATTGAGCGCGCACCATGTACCGCGCGCTCCAACAATATTTAGGGTTACTGTGATATATTTATCACACCCGTATCTCCTCCCAATTGCCGCAATAAAATCTGGCTGGGAATAATATGTTACTTTTCTGTTATATTCGGCTGTGAGTGAGTCGCTTCCCTCCCACTTCACAGAAATATTAGATATTATGATTGCATTATCGGAAACGAATATGACATCGGGTTTTCTAATAATTCCTCTGTTGTCAACTATCCGAGGTTCTACTTCCACTTGGAACCCGCATTTAACTCCAGCTTTCTTAATGGTTTTTACAACATTGTTGTGTTGCTCGATCCTGGAGGAATGTGTAGCTTGATATCCCTGCAGCACATGACTTAAGGACTCAACCCTAGGGCATCCTACTCTGCATTTTCTGGCTTCTGGTGGGTTATATGGGACACCTCGCGTGGGCAACATGTTTGATCTTAGTTGTATTGCTCGAACATAATCTCTCCCACTCCAGAACTTAGGAGGGGTATAAATCCATTTTGAGCAAACAGGATTACCACTCGCTTGGTGCATACCATTACCAGATAGCGATTTCTCCAACTCAATTTGTCGCTGACAAGCAGCTTCTTCGGTGGCCGTGAACTGACCGCACAGTTTATTCAATCTCTTTAATAAAGCCACACCTCGAACTGTACCCAGGGATGCCTTTGACCATTTATCGTTAGATTGTGCAAGATTCCTTGTCCTTTTCAGTAGTACCAAAGGTACATGAGTTTTTAGGCATTAGACCCAAATCTCCATCTCTTTACTTCGCATAAAAAAAATTGCATTTGGAGTTTGGTCAGGAAGATGTAAAATTCTCTTTGCACATTTGCGTATTGCAATGTCTATCTCAGCTAATCTGGTCACAGTGATCCCTGGGTATTGAAAATCGGACATGATCTTTGGTAACATATTGTTACTTAGTAATATAAATTTCTGGTGTGGCTTTAGCGGGTACGAAGCAAGTTTATCCAGAGCAAGTTTTATACTGGTGGTGTCCAGTTTGGCGTCGCCTGTGTAATCAAAGTTTTGCCAAGATACTTGAACTGATGTCCTGGTGGTTTTCAGTCTTTCCCCTTTCGCCTCAATACTGGTTTTCTTGCTGACGTATAACTTTTTCTTCCTAGGTACTCTCTTGGTTACTAATGCTGTATATTTTTGTGGGTTGATTGTTAACCCAAGCTTATTAAGTAATTGACAAATCTTATTAAGCGTTTCTTGGGCATGTCTCTCATCTTCCCCTAGTACCAATAGGTCATCTACGTAAGCTAGGCAAGCCACCCTTTCACCACCGATATTAATACACATATTGTGGTCTATGCAGGCGAATATCTCATCCATTATAATGTTGAATATAGCGGGTGATAGCGGGTCTCCTTGTTTAACACCCCTCTTGATCTCAAGGGGATTCCTGACATTTTTACCACATCTCATTGTGGTGCTGCAACCAGCATACTGATCGGCTAAGAGCTCTATGATTTTGTTATGCACGCCTATTCTTTCCAATGCTCTCGGTATACTGTGCATTGAGACCGTGTCAAAGGCCTTTTTCAAGTCTAGTGTTAATACCACATAAGGTCGTGCATTCGCTCTGTGCTCCTTGATAGCCGTGGTTAGCAGCAGAGTGTTGGCTAAACAGCCGTCTACTCTCCTGAATCCCCTTTGTGCTAGATGTAATTCTATAGTAGACAGCCTTTTAGCCAGAATTTTATTCAGTAGTCTTAGTATTTTTTATTCCACCGTAACATACGGTATCATTATATGGGGTTCGTCACCACTAATGCATGAAGTGTTCATTGCTCAAAAAAGAGCTCTCCGTATAATCATGCACCTCAATCCACGTCAGTCATGCAGAGGTAAATTTAAAGAGCTTGGTATATTAACAATTCCCTCAGTTTACATCCTTGAAGTATTAAAATATACCTTAAAAAATCCAAGTTGTTTTACCTCTTTAAACTCTATCTACTGTACCATTCAAGCGAACACCTACCTTATTCCATCGCATAGAACAAACGCATTTGAAAAAACAAGCGTATATGTAGGCATTAAAATATTTAATTCACTTCCGGACACAATAAAACTAGGATCCAAGACCTCTGTTGTACGCTTGGTAAAAAATATCTTAATAAATAAAGAATACTACAATATAAAACATAAATAATCGTGAAGTCGACACGTTATTCGACCTTGCAATATGTTAAAAAAATTATCACAACTAAATGCTTCATTCTTGTTATTTTTATAATTGTTTCTTGTATTATCTGTATATTATTTTAATAATCATATTGTTCAGCTAGACCTACAACTCTATTTTAATTTGTATAAAAGTGCATAAATATTTAATATTTTATTTCTGTATTTTGAGATCATCTACTTTCAATGTAACTTTTTTATGCATCTTTATGTACCTGTGGTGGATTCGAAAAACAGTTGTGCTGATATCCACATATTCACTTTATTGTTGAATAAACATTATTATTACTATTATTAGTACTAGAGAGGAGATAGTGAGTGATCTCCAATTGTTTATACACTTAGGATCGCCATTTTTAGGGATTAAAGTTGTTCTGCACGCTTTCAATTCTGCAGGTATTTTTTATTTAGGCTTTGGACTGTCCGAAACTTTTTCCCACATAGACCACATTCGGGAAAGTAATTTCCACCTTTGCAGGTGTTCTGTTTATGCCTTTTCAAGTTTGCTTCGTCTTTAACGGTCAGTCCACATTCACATGTGGCCACTATATTGTTTGCATGAGTAGAAAACCCTTGAGCCAAAGAGAAATTATATAGTTAGTTGTTTAGACTATGTGCTATATTTCAGATTCACTGTCAGTTGAACCGCAAAATATTTTTGTAGAACTTTTTGGGCCTTAAAAGACTTGGTACTATTCTGACTGTGTGGATATAATGCACAATACGTGATGACTTTGTTTGTGTGGCAGTGCCTGGTATCGTTTATAGACAGTTTTTGATTAAAATCATAGGTTAAAATCATAAATAGATAATACACATTAAAACTTTATCTTCCACATACGACCTGGTTCCTCCGGTATATTTCATATAAATATTACAATTCATAAAAATATGTCAGTTCATACTATTTATTTTTATTATTTTTTTAATATTTTTGTTTTCTAAAAAATGACAGGTTTCAAAGCCTTCTCTGACGTGTGACAAGCGCGTATTTCTAACAATCCGATATATCGATGTATCGATATATTATCGATATAAATACACAGCCCTAGTAACAAGTGATGTTGTAAATTCTGTTTCTGAATTTAAATTTAATTTAACATTAAATACAAATTAATTTTATGTTGAAAAGTATTAATACATTATTAAATTAATTATTATTTCATATATATATATATATATATATATATATATATATATATATATTATTTTAAAATTAAAAATTATTGGTACTGTATTAAATAAATAGTAAAACTTTATTCAAAGCAGTTTTTATTTTAACATATTTGCGTGCGACATTATATATATATATATAGGCAATAAAAATTGATCCGCAGGACATGATCACGACGATATGTCAATTTGATATTAACGGAAATGGGACCGATGTTTTGAAAAGTAGGAATGACCCAATTTGGAAAGAGGTAGCGGCATCTATGGATAATGGGATGAAACCAGATACTGTAAATACTTACATGTGATTGAATCAAAATAATATACATTTTTCCGTTCGAGAGAAACTCGAAATGGAACCTTTAATTCACGAAGAGGAAAATGACAATTCATATATGACCAACGATGACACTTTCGATTCAAACTTCGCACCTGTTGATCGTGTGCCAAATAGAGAATGATGTGTTTTCTTTAATATTGTATTGAGTGACGAAGAATGGAAAAGTATTGCACCGGAAACGAAAACAAATGCCGAAGAGCAGTTGGAAATAAATTACTGAACATCAAATCATCATCAAATGGATTTTGGAGATTATATACCCAAACTGACTGTGCTGAGATAAGTTAAAGAAGAAGCGATCAATTTTGATCTTGGTACTAAATCTGGAATTAGCGCTGTCCAGTCTTTTTACGAGATAAAGTATAATGGAGAATTTACAAGTTATATTCACGATATCGGGATCGATTTATTTTACTGCATATACATATTACTCGTCCCTCCAGATTGTTTTGTTCAAATCGCTAATCAAAAAAATAAAAAAGTCCCGATCGGTGCAACTGGTGGCGTATCCAAGTCAATTCATCTCCCCAATGGTGATTTTTTTTTATACCAAATTGTATTTGAATCAAAAACAGAATATGTACCAGTGTTTCGAATACTATCTGCTAATGTACTGGTTAAATACATTCAGAAAAGCAGCAGGACATATTCCAGAAGAAGCTGTGTGTGATTTTTTTCTTTGCTTTGTTCGACACAGTAACATTGAGTTTTAAAAATTGCAGTTTAAAAGCTTATAACGAAGAACGTTATAAGATTTTATGTGGCAAAAACAAGCAACGGTCCTATAACTGTTTTTTACGTTTAGAGATTGCTTATTTATTTAAGATAGTCTGTAGAAAATCAGTTTTCACTGAAAAATCATCAAAAATTAAAGACTTCTACGTTCGTTGCTTTGGAGTCATGACTACGTGACTACAATTTGAAAATCTGCTTCTCTCGGTGCTTATTGTCGCTTCAAGTGAATGTGAAGAAGAAGACGGCGTTACCCTTCAAAGCGAAAAAAGGAAGAGAATACTTTTGAAAGCCATTAAGAATTTCAGGATTGATGACGATAAACTTTTCGACGACAATGATAGCGAACCAATCTTTGACGATCCGGAAGGTGTTCCCGAAGAACTCGATGCTTTTACGAATTCAGTACATGACAGTGCTAAAAAATCTGCAAATACCTGTTCCGAAAACGGCAGTCCGAATCCGTATTAATTACTAGGATTTGTTATACCCATTCTGAAATTAGCACGGTACTTCCCCTTATGGACAAATGTGAAGCAAAGTAGCTTCGGTTCGACTTATGACGTGACTATGTCGGCTTCAGTAGAAGCTTATTTTATTATTTTAAAATCGAACGTGCTTAATGGCAAAAAGGATCCATGTCGAGTGGACAAATTCTTTGTTAAACTTATGCGTTCGATTGAAGGAACCTGCAAGTTAGAGAAACAAAGATGCTGCTCGGATGATGATGAAAAAAAGCGAAATAAACGATTATATTCACGAGGAGAAAGATTGGAAAAATAAAAATAAAACAAAGAAAGCCAATAAACAACAAATAGAGTTAGAAGAGATCGAAGGTATTGAAACTTCCATGAATGAAGACGAAGGCCGCAGTTCAAAGATGAAATCGGCACGAAAAATCCACAGCTTATGACGCCAACTGTGGGAAAAAAGGAGTGAAACGCAAGGGGAAATACGTCAAGCCGTGCCCAGAAATTGAATTATTTCAGAATCGTACTCTAAGACGCCGCGTGAATTCAGTTATGTTGAATGGATCCATGTATTCATCAGTGTGAATCGGCGACCGGCTAGTGCAGTTGAAGAATACGTGCGCATTCGACTCTTTGGTAGAGATTTTCTACGTTTCATATAAGGATAACCCATTTTATCAGAAAAAAACTTGACCTTCTCGACGATCACCACCTAATAGTAGAGTATTTTAAAGCATATGCGAATAATGGTGTTACGAAAGACCTTTACAAAGTGGTGTCATCCTTCCGAGCATCGTAGACTTCACCGGAAGCACTCTTGATTGCATTTACAACATAGGTAACCTTGCTTCCAAACTGTTTCAAGGAGTTCCAAGTCTCTAAAGAAACAAGATTTGCCTAGCGTGTGGAGAATAAATCAAAAGATCGACAAACTCTTCGATTTGTGAAATTGGAGATCCGCGAAGGAAATATTTTGCCATGCAGACGACGAAGAATCGACCAAAGAATCAGGCGTTAACATAATTCTGAATATATATATATATATATATATGTTACCTAACGTCTACCTGCCGACATCAGCGTTTCCCATCGGCCGCTATGTTCCCGCGAGCTGAGGAAGAATCACATTTCATTTATCTCTGTACACATGTTCACTTTATCTCAAATGTAGTTTTAGAAATCAGTCTTGTTGTAGTCTTAAAGCAATAAACATCTAAAAACTTTGCCTCTCTGTTCCTGAGAAAAAATAAAGTTTTTAAAAACCAATATCCAAGTTCTGATCAATTAAGTGGCGCAGTCGGTAGGATATTGAAAGGAAATTCATCGCGAATAATCCGTCAGTATCAACTGTTTATTCAACAAAACAAGAACCAACCAAGATCTGAAGGGCGTTCATCGCGAATCAACCCATCAGCATCAACGACTCATCCCAGAAGAATCGCTATATTGGTAATGTAAGTTGCTTTCATTTCTATGACAGACTCCTCGAATTCATCCATTTCTATCGAAGAAAGTGAAAACGAGTTAGATTATAATAATAGTTTAGAAGATACAGAATTAAGTTTAATACTTTCAACATTAGATATAACAGAAGTTGAATTAGAAAATAACAGTTGTGTAACTATGGCAGTTCCAAATTTTGAATCTAAATTATTAGACATCGTTCCAAAATTCGATGGAAATCCATTGGAACTCTCAGCATTTTTAGACACAGCTAATACCTTAATAAATACTTATTGGGATACAACTCCGCAAAATGTAAATTGCGTTCAGAACATAACGTTAATTTATGGCATTTACGCCAAAATAATTGGTCCCGCACGCGAGGTATATTCAACGTGTACCTCGAAAGACTGGAAATCTGTAAAAGATGCTCTGATCGCACATTTTGGCGATCAGCGCGATGAAAACGGTCTGTTGTTTGATCTAGATCAGCTCAGACAAAAAGATAACGAAAACCCCTTACAATTTTACACACGCATTATGTCAAATTTAAGTGCTTTGCATAACTATGTAGATGTTCATGAAAGTACAACGACAATTGCAACAGTCAAAAAGAATTTTTACAATACTCATGCATTGAAAATGTTTTTGGCCGGTTTAAAAGAGCCTCTTGGTTCGACGATCCGCGCAATGAAACCCAACACCTTGGCGGAAGCCAGACAGAACATAATATTTGAAGATAACATCCGACACTTACAACGTGTTCATTTTGATAAAAGTAAATTTCAAAATTCGAGACAAATTCAAAAGTCAATTCAACGACCACCCCAAATGTATCAAAATCCTCAATTTGTCCAACAACCATCACAACGATTTTATAATCAACACCAACAATTTCCAAGCAACCCTATTCAATTACAACCCCGTTATTCACAAACACCACCACGATTCCTAACTAATCACCAAGTATTTGGGAATAATAAACCTAAGACCTCAGTCAACGTATGGAAACCGCAAGGTACAAAAAATCGAGCCATACAACCTAAACCCACACCTATGAGTGGAATATCTCATGGTTCTTTTCCAAAACCCTCATTCCAACAAAGACAAAATTACACAGTAGAAGAGCTACATAATGTTGAACAACCCATTCAAAATTATGACGAACAAAATTACGAATACTGTGAAACTAACTATGACTTACAAAACGACAATTATTCTTATTATCCCGAAAGTATTGAAAATGATATTTATGAAACATCTATCGAAGAACAAAATTTTCGCGAACCCAGCCAAATAGCGAACCAAACGTAGAGTTACATTCAATCTATGACAAAAAAGATTTACCATTTATCAAAATTTTGAATCCACCATTAAAATTGTTAATTGATACAGGAGCCACAAAATCTTTCCTGAACCCTGACATAGCTGACAAATATTTTAAAAATAAAATCATGAAAGAAAATTTTACTATATCTTCCATATTTCAGACAACAAAAAGAGATTCTTGTGTAGAAATTCCGGCATTTTCAGAATTCAATGTTAATAAAAATATGAAGTTTTATTTGTTCAAATTTCACCATTTCTTTGACGGCCTGATTGGCTATGACATTCTAAAAGATTTTAATGTTCAATTAGATTTAAAATATTCTTTAATAAAAACCCCACAAGCAAATTTGAAGTTATCTCATTACGAATCTAAGAAAAAATTATTTTTTGCACAAATAGAATTACGTAGCTTAGAGTCATTGAAAATACCAGATAATATAAAAAATACGGATGCATCTCGTATCCAAATTAACGCTAATGAAACTATCAAAGAATCTGGAGGAATTTTCGACTATATAAAAGATTTTAATAAAAAGTACTCTAACACAAACGATAATGTCACTGCAAGTCGAACCTGACAACGAAAATAACGACAGAGATATTTCTGACGACGAAACTGTTCACACGAATAGAGAAAATCCAATCGTAGGAATACCAATTTCTGACAAACCAGTAAGTCTCGGAAAAAATCAAATTATAATATCTCAAATTAATTTCGATCCCATAAAGCCCAAAATTGTAAAATTATTTGAAAATACCCATCAGCGTATAACAGTACAAATTTCAAAAAATAATTTTGTTCAAGACGTTATTAATTTCGTTAAAAATTATATCGTCCCAAAAGTTAAATATTGTTTGTATTTTGAAGACCATATTTATGAGAAATTTAGTTTAGTAATTCAAAAATACTTTAAAAATTCTGAATTAAATTTTGTAAGATATACTCAGAAATTATTAGATGTTGAAGATCCGTTAGACGTTAAAGAAACAATTCAAAATTACCACGAAAGCAAGACGAATCACCGAGGTCTTGACGAGACCGAGAATCAAATAAAGAAAAAATACTACTGGCCTAACATGCGTAAATCAATTCAAACTTACATCAATGAATGCGAAATCTGTTTAAAAACAAAATACGATCGTGTGCCTATAAAACCGAAATTTAATATAACTCCGACCCCAACAAAACCATTCGAAATATTACATATTGATTCAATAACTTTAGAAAAACAAAAATTCCTAACAATTATAGACGCATTTTCAAGATACGCGCAAGTTTACAAATTAAATTCTGGTCAAGGTATAGAAGTCGTTAATAATCTTATTAAGTATTTTACTCACCATGGAATACCTGATCAAATCGTTTCCGACAACGGCTTAGAATTTAAAAACTCACTAATTAAAGAATTACTAGAAGTTCACAAAGTGAAACTTCACTTTATTAGCTCGCAACACCCAGAGTCAAACGGACTAATCGAGAGATTTCATTCAACATTAGTCGAACATATTAGATTGTTAAATAACCAACAAGAATATAATAAAGAACCTATTGATATTAAAATCAATTACGCACTTCTGGCTTATAACAACTCTATTCATTCGGTAACAAAATTAAAACCGTGTGAAATTATAACAGGACATCTTGATATAAATTCGCCTTTGGACATAGAATTAGAAAAACAATTAATAAATAATTATATAATAAATCATAAAGAAAAAATAAAATTATTATACAATAAAATTAGGGAATTAAATGAGCAGAATAAACAAAAAACAATTAATTATGCAAATAAAAATCGTGAAGAGCTTCCTGAAATTCCAGATACCGTTTACGTGAAAAATAAGCAGAAACAGAGTAAAACTAGCAATAAATATAAAAAAGAAGAAATTAAAACAATTGATCCGAATTTAAAAACAGGCGAAATTATTCCTGAACACGGCAATACCTCAAAAAACATCCATTTATCAAACATTAAAAGACCAAGACAAAAGACTTACTGTTTTAAAACTAAACAAAAACAAAATAAAAATAAATTCACCATCTTGGAAAATAAAATACTGAAAAAACCTAAATTGTTACAGACTTGTGACCTTACACCTGACAAAAGCACAAGAAGTACAGATTCAGAACTTACAGACTAATCCTGGAATCCTTCCTTTTAAATTTGGTCATGCAAAAATTAAAACAGCCTCTCATACTTTCCTTTATTATATTGATCTTAAATCTATCAAAAATCGTATTGACTTATTAAATGATAAAAATTCACAAATAACAACCGCAATAAATTTCGCTACTCCCGAACTTCGACATATTTTAAATAATTATCATGAACACACAAAGTACATTTCAAAAATTGTTAACAGAAAATTACACACCTTTTACCCAGAAAAACGGTATAAACGAGGGTTAATAAACCCATTAGGATCACTTATTAAATTTATCTCTGGTAACATGGATCATGACGATGCTGTAGAAATTCATAATAATATTTTAAAATTAGAAACAGATCATAACAAAATAGTTACAAAATTAAATAATCAGATTTCACTTTCAAAACATATCATGATGAACATAAATGAGACCATGACACTGATTATTAAAAATCAAATCAGTGTTGAAAATAAAACGAATGAATTAATTCAATCAATTAATAAACAAAATTTTTATTTTCACATTTTTTACAGACACAAGAAATTTTGGAAGAAATTAAATTTAATTTTGATTCATTATTAAATTATTTGGAGGAAATAGAAAACGCAGTAACATTTGCCAATCTAGAAGTTGTACACCCAAGTATTATTTCTTATAAAGAATTAAAAGATATTGTTGAAGAATTATATTCACTTTATGATAACAAACAGCTGTTATTTTCAAATATTAATGACATTTCTAAATATTATAAAGTTATCAAAATTAAAGTTTTTATTTTAAATGAAAAGATAATGTTTTCACTTGACTTTCCATTAATACACCCGGAAACCCTAGATCATTATCACTTATTTTCAATCCCTAGTTCTAACCAAACAACTATTATTCCTCCTGCTACATACCTATCCATAAGCAACAACGTTTATCAATATAGCAACGAAGAATGCGTAGATCTGCAATCCGAATTTCTCTGTGAAAGCACCAATCTTTTACCAGTTCAAAGGGATGAAGAATGCCTAACTTCAATCTTATCATCAGAAGTCACAGTAACCAGCTGTCAACAAATACCAGTCAAAATCAATCAACAAGTAATATTACAAATCAATGAAGCACATTACATCGGCATATTCCCAAAACTTCAAAGAGTACAAACTACGTGCAAACAAAATGCGATAGTTTCTTTAAAAGGGACTTATCTAATGATCGTACCACCCAACTGCTCAATAAAAATATCATCGTACGTTTATGAAAACAAACTGAAGACTATACCAGGGCATCCAGTGAGTTTACAAAAAATCAACATGCGAAACTCAACAGTACCACAAATAGAAAAATTAAATTTGGATAAAGTTCCTCTCGATAAATTACATCAATTACAACTTCAAGAGCTAGAAGAATTCCCAATCGAATCGATCATCACCCACGAAAATTATTCAAAGGGCTCCATCATTGGAGTCAGCATATTAGCAATGGTTATCTTATTTTATTTTATAATAAAAATAAAAAATAAGGTTTTACAGAAAAAAGGAGTCAACCCGAGGTCAACTCCACTCAACGAAACTCAAGTCGTTCCACCCTAGAGTTTCTTCTCAAGGAGGGAGGTGTTACCTAACGTCTACCTGCCGACATCAGCGTTTCCCATCGGCCGCTATGTTCCCGCGAGCTGAGGAAGAATCACATTTCATTTATCTCTGTACACATGTTCACTTTATCTCAAATGTAGTTTTAGAAATCAGTCTTGTTGTAGTCTTAAAGCAATAAACATCTAAAAACTTTGCCTCTCTGTTCCTGAGAAAAAATAAAGTTTTTAAAAACCAATATCCAAGTTCTGATCAATTAAGTTATATATATATATATATATATATATATATATATATATATATATATATATATATATATATATATATATGTAAGGAGTACGGAGCGTACATCGATTTAAATCTTCCCGCTCTATACAGTGAGTCGGTAAGTTAGGAGACCGCAGCAGCGGCAGAGGAATGGCAGCAGTGTTTCGGCAGACGAGTGAATATTGCAAATTAATAAATTTCAATTAATTATACTTTAATAACAAAGTGGATCATTTTATAAGAGGAACAAGATTGCGAAGAACAAACTTTGAATGTTGTTTCTTGTACTTTTACAGGTTGGTTACCATTGTAAATAATTTAGGGAAATAGTTTGGTTAATAAAATTCTTGTACTTTTACAGTGAAACTTTTCGTTTGTTTTTCCATACAACCCTTAAAGGTTCGATCCATTACAAAACAGCATTCTCGTTTGATGAGCAATGGAGAAGTTAAAGTTTGAATTTAAAATGAAAGGAAGTGTAGACGGGAAAACGAACATTTTGTGCATAACCTCAATAGAGACACCAGATGGGCGTAGGTTTATGATACCGGATGAATTACAGCCAGCAACGTTACATAATACAATAAATAATCAACCTGCATTTATAAAGATAAAGAAAACATTAACAAAAAGAAACCAATTCAGGAAAATCTGGATAACATTAGATGCAAAAATGACAGAAAAATACTTGGACGAAGAAGAAAATCTGCAATTTGATGACTATTTCTTAGAAGAGGTAACAACAAATAAAACTGAAGAAGCAGCTTCCGCAGAGAATTCTTCAATAGAAAAACTGTTAGAAACATTGATTGAAAACAGCAAAAGAGTAGAAGAAAAGTCCTTAGATAAGATTGCAAAGGAAATCACCATACAAAAATTTAATAATAAAACACAGAATGCAAGTCAATGGTTGAGTGAATTTGAGGAAGAATGTGAGAGATATGATATATCCGAGAATAAAAGAAAAATTAAATTACTAAAGCTCTTCCTTGATAAGTCTTGCTTGGATTGGTATGAATGTGTTTTGATTAAATTGACAATAAACTCAGAGTGGGAGGAATGGAAAAAAAAGTTTTGCGATACCTTCGCAAATAAAGGTTGGTACCCAATCAGATATGCTATGATGTTTAAATATCAAACAGGTTCTCTGATAGAATATGCATTGAGAAAAGAGAAACTGCTTTTAGAAACAAGAAGATCAATTGACACCGGGACTTTAATTGATCTCATTGCAGTTGGTTTACCAAACTTTATAAGTGATAAAATCGATAGAGAAACTCTACTTGAAACAGAGGATTTATACAATGAGTTAGGAAAACTAGAACATCTAGTTTACAAAAATTTTAGTGAAACAAAAAAGACAAACGGACAAAAGTTAAAAACGAAAGTGCCATGTGCTTTCTGCAAAGAAAAGATTAAAAAAATCCGTTTTCATCCAGAGGAAGACTGCTGGTTCAAAAATAAAGAATGGACAGAAAAAAAAGTAAATAACTCTTTATTCGAAATTGAAGCAGAAGGACAAGACCCAAAAAACTTACAAACACACCATTAATCAATTTGAGGATAATATTAAATGGAGCTTTTGAAATAAATGGGGTATATGACACAGGATCGAATGTGTCACTTATCAACTCAAAAGTACTGAAACTGAAATTAAAAAAAGATAATAATAATGGAAAAGTTAACCACAGAACGATTAATGGTGTTAATAAGACAGAACAATTAATAAAAATAAAAGCAAAAATTTTTGAAATAGAGAAAGATATCGATGTTTTCATTATAGACAACGAAAATTTTAAATTTGATTTCCTAATTGGTCTAGATATGATAAAAAAATTCGGATTAACTCAAGATGAAAATTTAAAGATAGCACAAAAAATGGAAAAGTTGTTACTGGACATGAAGAACATGAAAAAAGTGAAACAGAAATTCTTGATGGTGCTAATGGTATAAATAGACAAAAATCATCAATGAAGAAACAAGAAATGTTCTATGAAATAAATTTCAATGAAGATTTAGATACAACAAAATTTTTATCTATAACAGATCACTTGGATATTGAAAAGAAAAATTCAATAGATAAATTAGTAAATAAATATAGGCATACATTCGCTAAAGATAAATATGATATTGGCACCGTAAAGGAATACGAAGCTAGAATAGATCTGACAATAGATAAGTATTGCAGCAAGCGACCGTATAGGTGTACAATACAAGATAAAAAAGAAATTGAGCAACAGATATCGGAGCTGTTAAAGAGAAATCTTATAGAAGAATCATGCAGTCCGTTTGCAGCCCCCGTAACTTTGGCGTTCAAGAAAGACGAAGATAAGAAGTCTCGGCTCTGCATTGATTTCAGAGATCTGAATAAAATTATAATACCTCAATCGCAGCCGTTTCCGCGAATTGAAGATTTAGTAACAAAAACAAGAGGTTGTACATATTTTTCAAAACTAGATATTAATTCAGCATTTTGGTCTATGCCACTGAGAGTAGAAGACAGAAGCAAAACGGGGTTCATAACTCAAGAAGGGCATTACCAATGGACATGTTTGCCCTTTGGGATGAAAACGTCACCAGCCATTTTTCAGGGAATATTAAACAGTATAATAAAAAAACACCATTTGTCGGAATTTACTGTGAACTATATAGATGATATATTAATATTCTCTAAAACCTTTGAAGAGCATCTAAAACATTTAGAAAAGTTGCTAAATGCTATCACAGAAGAAGGCTTTAGATTAAAATTCTCTAAATGTATGTTTGCGTCGAATACAGTTAACTATCTCGGGCACGTTATAAGTTATAATACAGTTAAACCAATGAAAGATAATCTGAAAGCAATAATTGATTTCCCAACTCCAAAAACTCAGAAAAATATACGTCAATTTTTGGGAAAAATAAATTTCTATCACGACTACGTACCTAAAATCGCGGTCATATTGGAACCGTTGCACAACCTGTTAAGGAAGAATCAAAGATTTGTATGGTCGCGAGAATGCCAAGATGTTTTTGACTACTTAAAAGAATTTTTGTGCACTGAGCCAGTACTAACAATTTATGACCCTTCGTTACCAATAAAAATTTATACAGACGGGAGTATTCAAGGATTGGGCGCTGTACTAAAACAGCCTCAACCAGAGAATGGTAAAGAAAAACCAGTTGCCTATTTTTCAAAAAAAATAAGTAATTCACAAAAAAAGAAGAAGGCAATATATATAGAAGCTTTAGCAATCAAAGAAGCAGTACAGTTTTGGCAATACTGGCTTATAGGTAGATCTTTCGAAATTTACTCAGATCATAAGCCATTAAAAAACTTAAACATAAAAGCTAGACCAGATGAAGAGCTGGGTGACATTATATATTATTTGTCACAGTATGATTTTACAGTGAAATATAATCCAGGTAAATTTAACATAGAAGCGGATTGCTTGAGCAGAAACCCAGTATTTGAAGCAGAAGAAAATATTGAAGATACCTTGCAAACCGTAAATCTAATAAATTTGAAAAGTATTATAGATGATCAGAATAAAAACGAGGATTTAAAAAAACAAAAAAACGTGTATGAGCAAAACAAGATATATTACAAGAAGGGAAAAATCATAATATCAGAAGAATGCAGTAAAAAATTAATAAAAAATCTACATGATCAATTCTGCCATATTGGAGTGAATCAAATGACAAGTATGTTGAGACCACACTACTCAGCAAAGAATTTATCAGAAAATATTAAAAAAATATGCAGAAACTGTAGAATTTGTATTAAAAATAAAACCAGAGGTCAAGTTAAGTACGGATTAATGTCACAGCTTGGTCCAGCAAAAAAACCGTTCGAGATAATGTCGATCGATACAATCGGAGGTTTTGGTGGCACAAGATCCACAAAAAAATATTTACACTTGTTGGTGGATCACTTTTCGAGATTCGCATACATCTTGACTTCAAAATCACAGTCAGCTCATGACTTTATAAAATTAACTAATATTATAGCAGAAAATGAAGAAATTGGAAAAATTCTAACAGACCAGTATCCGGGAATTAATTCGAAAGAATATAAGGACTTCCTGAAAAACAAGAATATACCGATTATTTTTACAGCAGTCAATGCGCCTTTTTCCAACGGTTTAAATGAACGGTTAAACCAAACTCTAATAAATAAAATCAGATGTAAAGTAAATGAAAATAATGGAAGAAAAGCTTGGACAACGGTGGCACATGAATGTGTGCGAAAATATAACGAAACGATACATACAGTGACAAAGTTTAGTCCAAAACACTTATTAGAAGGAACGACCACGTCAATATTACCAAACGAGTTATCACGAAGGAAAACAAAGAGTGAGCTAGAAGAAGACAGAGAAAAGGCTTTAGAAAATAGCATAAAATACCACAGATTTAATAAACAGTTATACGACAAAAATAGGAAGAACTACAATTTTCAAATAGGCGAGTCAGTATATGTGGAGAATGGCAATCGATTAAACAGAAGAAAATTGGACGAACTGAGAATAGGCCCATATAAAATAGAAGATAAAGTGTCTGAATCAATTTATCGAATCAATACAGGACACACAAAAACAGAATCGAATCTCTTCCATATTTCAAAACTTATTCCAGTACAAGATGTGGTATATGAAGTAGAAAAATGAAATTTCTCTCTCCCGAAGAGGGGGAGATGTAAGGAGTACGGAGCGTACATCGATTTAAATCTTCCCGCTCTATACAGTGAGTCGGTAAGTTAGGAGACCGCAGCAGCGGCAGAGGAATGGCAGCAGTGTTTCGGCAGACGAGTGAATATTGCAAATTAATAAATTTCAATTAATTATACTTTAATAACAAAGTGGATCATTTTATAAGAGGAACAAGATTGCGAAGAACAAACTTTAAATGTTGTTTCTTGTACTTTTACAGGTTGGTTACCATTGTAAATAATTTAGGGAAATAGTTTGGTTAATAAAATTCTTGTACTTTTACAGTGAAACTTTTCGTTTGTTTTTCCATACAACCCTTAAAGGTTCGATCCATTACATATATATATATATTCGAAAAAAAAAAAGATTCATACACACAATGATACTAATTACTATAACCCAAGTTATTCAGGCTTATTCACGTGTACATTGTTATGAAGTTTGTCTTGTTACATTACAAGAAATTGTTATTTTAACGATAATTGTTCAGATTCATATTCACGTGTCAACAAATTCTTGTTGACTCAACAATTATTGTTAGAAATCGGGCAAGAGCTGCGGGCACTTGCCTGGACGTTAACAAGATTGTTATGCTAGGTTAAAATGGCGAACGGCTTTGTGCTTCTAGTGGATGCTCTTGCAAATCACACAGATCTATGAAAATAGTACATTAATAAGTTAATAAATAAATCTGTATGAAAAGTGCCCGTTTTTATTAATTTTGGTCTGTAGAGAATTTGATTATTACATACTTTTGAAAGTGTTCTACACAAGAATTACACATGAAGTGTAAGTAATTTCAACAACTGTCACAATTAAGAACACGTGTTTATGTACAGAGCATGCTTGCCACCAGTTGAAATTAAATGTAGCAATTGTAACCTTTAATTACTAGCTTATAATTATATTTTTACGGTACTTTTATCTTATATACGTATACAGAACATAAATTCATAATAATTATACCCATAAATTTATTATTTTATACTGAAATTGTTATTAGTTTATTTCTGTCATGTTGGGAACACTTCGACTTTTAAAAATAACAAGCGTCTTATAGATAACTTCATGCAATATGATAACAAGAATCTATACGTAAAAATTTTTGTTACAGTTCATAACAATTTGACAGCTGAATATAAAATACGAACAAGATTGTTATTGAATATTGTTACTTAACAATTTCTTGTTTAGCAACAATTGACACGTGAATAAGCCTGATTGTTACCCTAATTTATTGTTACCATTATGGACATATTTTGAAAAAGCTTAATAACGAAATGTTTTTTTATTTTTAAAGATTTTATTTTAACGAATAACAATAATATTTCAACATAATCAAACAAAATGTACTTTTATTTTTAACGATTTCATTTTAGCGAATGACAATGACTATAATATTTCAATATAATCAAACAAAATTTAATTTTTATATTCAACGATTTTATTTCAACGAATAACAATGACAATAACACTCCAATGTAATCAACAAAAATGTATTTTTATTTTAAACAATTTTATATTAACGAATAACACTGACAATAATGTTTCAATATAATCAAACTTGTGAGAATAAAAAACTTGTTTCATATTTGTTAAAATAATGTTCTTTATTCATTTAATAATTTGCCTTTCATGACTCATAAAGTAATCCTAAATGACAGAGTGCAGCTTCTCTATAACGGACTGACTTGAAAAGGATTCCTTGGAGGCACGCAAGGAGAAGTATTTTTTTTTTCTTTTAAAATTAATATAATAATATATTACTCGCGAAGTTATTTAAAGGAATGGAAATTTATTTTTCTAAAGTGGACAAATATGGACAAACCTTGGACAAACGTTTGGAGTGAAAATAACCGAGCTGTTTGACCATACGTTTAAATTTTGGAATTTTTATCTTTTTTTGGAATATAATCACAGGGCTGTGGATTTATATCGATATTCAGCACAAAATATATCGATATTTCGATGTATCGATATTTCGATGCATCGATATTCGATGTATCGATATATCAATATATCGATGTATCTATATATCAATGTATCGATGTATCGTTATATCGATATATTGATCAATCGATGTTTCGATGTATCGGTGTATCTATATATTCGAATGTATCAATGTATTGATGTATCGACGTATTGATGTATCAATGTATTAATATATCAGTGTGTTGATATATGTGTAGTGAAAAGCGCTGCTAATAAATATGCAACAATTTATTGCTAAACTGCCGGCCAGGCTTTGCATCTGGCAAGGGACTGAATAGGCACCTAGATTTGTCGGGCGGCGTCTACTGCCATAAAAACACCCTAGATGTTTAAATTATTCGCCTTTATCTTTGGAACACTCTTCACAGCGACATCCTGAACCATTGTTAATCCCTCTATAAAATCTATCTACTTTGGATGGTTTCCTATTTATATAGTCCAGGGGTGGGCAACCTTTTGTATAACAGAGGCCAGAATATGATTTATGTTTGGTATGCGGGCCGTAGTAGTCAATTAACACATTTTTATTACTTATTTTTATCTAAAAATATAAAAAACAATAATAAAACAAAATTAATTAAGTACTACATGCTACACTCCCCTGGAGGTTGCAAATAAATCAACCCGGCTTTGGACTTATCAGTGGTAGCGATTATCCTGGGTTGAGCCTCGGCGTCGCTCAGATGGAGAAGGCGTGGTTCGACGAAATCGAACGTGGGATATAGTCTCTGCAATTCGGTAGGCGCCAGTCGGTCGAAAGGCGTCGACAGCTCAACTGAAGGGACCGACAACTTCGCAGGATAATAATGGATAAAAATGCAGGTAGCAATAGGGGTGCAAATAAGCAGCGCGAAATTTAATAACAAGTAAGTATATTGATATGAAAGAATTAGGATTACAAAACGCGGACAACGTATGCCGAACGGCACTGGAACGTCCAATAACTTGAGCTCCAAAATGAAAGGACTGGCGGTCGCGGGGGGTCGTCGTGAGTCGCGGTATCGGAAGGAATGCGGGCCAACAAAATCCAGAGTGAATTCAAGGTAGCGCAACGACGTACTCGACGCGATGGTACCACCCTTTGAATACTTGGCGCAATTGTGATATATCAAACAGTCCTTCGGACTACGGTCACACGCGCAACACAACGCGGTCGCAGTAGAAAAGGTTCTACGCTCAACAATAATGTGACTTGGAATGTCCCGTACACGCAAGTGCATTTAACTTGTCCCGAATTAACAATCGAGTTACAAAAATACATATAAATAATATAGAATGAAACAAAAAATAGTATAAGTAAAAATAGTAACAGTAAAAATAAAAGAGGAAATGGTGATATTGCTTAGCTGTGAATTGGAAGTGTCCTGGTGTTGAGCGGCTTGGCGGTCGGCCAGTGTCCGATGGATTCCGAGCGGGCACGAAGCTACGTCCCAGCAAGATGGCGACAAATGCGAGCCACGGTCGGGAGGATGTGGTGACGTCACGCTTTGTCTCACTCCAACCGATGACGAGGTATTCTTTGCAAATTGGAATTGCAATCAGGGCGCCAATTGTTTCCCAGGTACTAGTGCTCTCCAACAGCACAAATAATGCAACCCAGCGAAAATGTCCCAAGGTGTCTGGTCTTAATGATTCAATAATAGATGACTCAATACTGAATAATTACTCGGATGTGAATAATTATTTCGAACGTGAATAAATAGGTCATAAATCAATAACCCAATAAGTAGACATAAACAAATATACGTAAATACGTATAAATAAATACGTATAAATAGAAATAAATACGTATAAATACGGATAAATAGCCTGAAAAGAAAAACGGAGTTAGGAACATGAACCTATGACGATGCTGAATCTCTCTTAACTGACTTAAATCTTACCTAAGATGGTATGCGGCTAAAAGAATAGTTTAAATTCGTGTCAAATGCAGAATCCGGCCTAGCCGTAGAATAAACACAATATTCTAATAAGTGTGAATTTTAAAGTCCCAAAATACTTGGTCTAGTTCTCGTAACCCAATTACGAAAAACTACTCGCAAAAAAACACAATTTCGCAATCTGACTGCAAAACTACAAGTAACGGTTTCGTTAAAAATCTCAAGAACAATCCAGTAAATTCACGTAGTTCATTCAGCATCGTGTGAGTTCTCGTGCCCTCGCCGTAGGCTTGCCTCAAAAAATAAAGGTACAACTGGTGGTATACCGGAACGAAATTACTTGTGACGCAAGACAGCCAAATAGTCACGTGACACCTGTCACAGACAGCTGACGAGCAAGGTGAATGAAGAATCAACACAAAACTGGATGAATGATGAATGGATAATGAAATCTGGGAACGGAACGAGGTAAGTAGTGAAATGAAGATACGAAAACGAACACAAGTTAGATTACTACGATGCGGAAGTTAAATCAAGGTTGAAATAAACTAAAATTAGATCTACAAAGCTTTTGACAGGTACGTTACTATCGTAAACATTGAAATATATAAAACATCTAACTGGTTAACTAACTTTCAGCAACTTTACGGAGGAAATAAATTAACTACATGAGGAATGAATGACAAGAACAAGAATATGAACGATAGGAATTAGCAAGGAAATCAGAAAAGTAAGATAATGATCGCAGGGCAAAAATGAAACGTAACATACACTATGTGTTTAAGACGAATTATATCGAAAATTAAACTATAAATCTTTCCTTTTTCTGTATGTTGGGTACTAACATAATTTAAAATTTTTGTTTTTGAAAATAATTATTTATTATTTCTTCTAAAGATCTAGCGGGCCGGATTGGAACTTTACGCGGGCCGGAGGTTGCCCACCCCTAATATAGTCTATACAGTATAAAACAAGATATGCCTCCGTTGTCCATTGTTTTGTGTATTGAACTGAATATAACTTAAAAATAAAATTATTTTGGTAATTGTACCGACAGAGCTGGGCATAAATTATTACAAACCAAATTTTAAAATTATATGCAGAATATAAGTCTCTTTTATTTGAAGATATTTTCTCTAAATTTAAGCAACAACGGGTAAAAACTTATTTAAAATGTTAAATGCCTATGATCCACTTTTTGATTAACACTCTGTATCAGTATATTCCAAAACCAGATTTAAGCATAGTGAACATCATCACACTTATATTGATTCACATAAATAAATCGATACATAAGTATATCAATACAACGATATTATCGATATTTTTCTAACATCGAACATCGATATTCAAAACATGATATCAAACAGCCCTAGATGTAAGACATCCATATCTTGATTCTGACATCTCATGCGCAGAGTTAAATAATGCACTAAATGACCTAAAACAAAATAAAAGTTCAAGAGCAAATAACGTCATGTATGAACACAAAGCTTCTACCAGGAAAATAGAGATCACACTTATAGAACATATTTAATACCATTTTATCATCGAAATAAAATCCAGAAAACTTAATGAATATTAAACTCAAAACGACCTCTATAATTAAAGATGAGTTGCACTATGTAATACAATAATGAAGCTCTTTACATTTATCATAAACATTAGACTTCAAACATGGATTGAAAGATAGGGAATTCTTCCGGAAGCGCAATGCGGGTTTAGAAGAAAGAGATCTTGCATAGACAATATATCCTATCACATTTACGAAAGCTGTTCTCCAAGGAGAGTGTACATATCTGATTAAGCGCCGGTTTTTAGAAACATATTTATTGAGTCAGTTAACTTAACTTTTTTTAAATATCATGTCAATGTCAGTTAGTCTGAGTTCTTCGTTAATTGTATTGTTGATGGTATTCTAGTTCTAGTAATCCAGGTTAAAGGATACACTTCCATACTTCTTTCGACCCTCTTCAACGTGGTGCTGTATCAAGGCTTCACGCCAGCTGCCTGGAAGAAGAACAGGACCATCATTGTGCCGAAGGAAAGCAACAGGAGGGACGCCTCCAATTGGAGGCCAATCACGATCGACTCTACGGTGCAGAGACTGCTAAACCACATCATGGTCAGGCGCCTCAACTCTGTGGAACTCCATCCCCTCCTACGAGGATTTTGCGAGACCGATGGTTGTCTGGCAAACACTTTGGTGATTGACCACTACATGAAGGCCCGAAGACTGCAAAGGAAGAGCTGCACCATTCCATTAGAAGGGGACTCGTAAGGATGGGGCTCGACCATGATTCCATAACGTACATAACGGGGACTCTGCAGACCCACACTTTCAACTCAGTGGGCCAAATCCAAACAAATGTAATCTATTTTAGAAGAGAAGTAAAACAGGGGGACTCCTCAGCCCTCTGCCATTCAACACCGTTCAGGACTAACTGGTCTGTAAGGTTTGCCGATGATCTTTTCCTTCTTGAAGATAAGGTGATCGATATGGGAACCTCCCTCGACGAAGCGGTTTCTTTCTTCGCAAGAAGAAGGATGGCGGTCAATCCTGCCAAATGTGTGTCCGTCTCCGCCAGCGTGTATGCTGGCAAGTCTGTCCTACGAACCAGGCTATAATTCAAGATCCCCCGTTTCGCCATCCGCACCATCGTCGACCTGTCCGTCTTCAAGTATCTAGGACTGGAGTTCACTGCCATCGACGCCGCCAAGCCCACCCTCGTCTATCTGACGAAATGGCTCAAGAACCTAGAGTGCTCGGCCTCAAAAGTGGACCAGAAGTTCCAGCTGCTAAAGATTCATCTGATTCTCCGTCTGTACCATGGACTCCATAATCCAACAGGTACGGGTCGACTTATTCATGAATGTGATCGGGCTACCCGCCGTCCAACCAAGCGGATACTCCATCTAAGCGACCATACCAGCAACCTTTTTTTTGTACGCTTGGCTCCGAGCTTGGGCTGAGATCCGTAATCCCAATGATCTTAGCGGGTAGAATAGAGCGTCTCGCAGAAGACGATCCCATCACAACGGATCTCCTGAAGGCATCTCCAACCGCCAATTTCCACCAGAGGGCTCAACGCCTAGCTCCAGACGGCCCTCCAGATGCCATGTAGCGCGAAAGGGTGAGGGAGAGTCCTCTCAGTCAGGGTTTACAAGATGCCAGCCGGTCATGGATCCTCCACACACCCGAGGGTTGGACTGGCCGCGATTTTATCCTTGCAATACAGCTGCGCACTAACAACCTGCCAGTCCGGGGTCTCCAATATGCCCCGGCTTACGATAGGCGATGCCGAGCGGGATGCGACCGAGTGGAAACCTTGTGCCATGTTATGCAGGGTTGCAAGGTAAACCACTTCGGCCGTATTGATTGGCATAATATAGTTGTGGCCAAAGCCGCACGTCATACTCGTTCCATGGGCTGGACTACAGAAGCTGAGCCAAGCTACCACCAAGACGGGAAGCTGTTCCTCCCGGATCTTGCCATCCATCTTCCCAACACCCAGCTCATCATCTCCGATGTCCAGATATGCTGGAATTTCCAAGGACACTAGCCAAGAGTTGGAAGAAGAAGCGGCTAGTATACATATGACCACCTACGATTCCGAGAGGCGGCCCACCGTCGATGACCAGGGAAGGACATCACGTGTCTTCCCATCCTCGTTGGCGCTCGAGGCATCTGGCCCCGAGCCAACGGCCCCACCAGCAAGGCCCTCAAGCTTCCCCAACAACTAAGTAACTCATGTGCGCCCTTAAGAGAGATTCATAGCCAGCACATGGAGAGGACGTCAGCCAGCCCAGCAGTCCCGAGGTGTACCCAGGGTTCCCGGCAGCCCCTTTCACCGTCCCTTAACATCGCCCAGGATGAAGTCTTCCCTCCCCATATGAATTACATAATTTTGAAATAAATTATGTTGTTACGTATTGTATTATACTATTAATGCGATGTAAACCAACTGTTGGGGTGCCACCATACAACAAAATTTATCTGGATAAATTATCAATAAATTCTAGTTCATCGTCATATGAGGAATTAGTTGACGTTGTGGGGGCTGTGCAAAGAGTCCGAGTATTTATAAAGTCTCGCAATCCCTTTGAAATTTACAGTGTTGCGGAATTTAGACACAGATACCGTTTTTAGTAGAATATTGTGAAAATTATTATTGCTTTGATTGAAGATGATATTTCACCAATAACGCTGAGAAATTTTGCATTATCTGCTGCAGATTAGCTTCTAATTACTTTGCGATTCTATGCAACAGATATGTAATAAGTAAATTTAAAATGAATTGTTAACATTTTATATGCGCATTTCAAATTCTCATTGGTGATGATAATGGACTTCATAAAAGCACAGTCGAGTGTCAGAATGTGTACCTGAATATCGGCCACATATTGTAATAATGCCGAAAAGTAATGAAGAAATGCTTGCTGTAAAAGCAAGTTTTCATGAACTGCTTGGCTTCCCAAATGTTCTTGGTTGTGTGGATGGTTCCCATATACCAATAATATCCGTTGATGGTGATAACGCTGAACTTTATAGGAAAAGAAAAAAATATTTTTCAATTAATGTCCAAGGTGTGTGATACTCAAAGTTGTTAATATGTGACATTATTGCTCGATGACACAGTTTGGAATTCTTCATTATTAAGTGCAAGATATGAAGCAGGAGAATTTCAAGATTCATACATAATAGGAGACAGTGCTTATGCATGTAAGCCATATTTAATAACCCGTGTTTTAAACCCAACTACAACGGCAGAAGGGAATAACAGCCCATAAAGCTACAAGAAATTGCATTGAACGTTGTTTTGGAGCTTGGAAAAGAAGATTTCCTTGTCTGTCTCTGGGACTAAGAACAAAATTAGAGAACACATTGACAATATTAGTAGCAACTGTACTCTTATATAATGTTGCAATTAAAGAGAATGACCAAGCTTCAGATTTTCAATTAATTCAACATTATAAGAATTAATAACAATGTTGTGACAGGTGGAAATGCAGTTAGAAGGGCATTGATAGGCACGATTTTCAGGTAAATATTTTAACACAACTTTATAATAGGTACATTAAAAAATAAAACAACACTATACTAACTAAATATATTTTGAATTCATATTTCTAAGTTTAATTTCCCTTATCTTTCTTTCAAATTCGACTTCTAATCGATACTGAAGTTTTAATTCATATAAATTTTTATCTGGTTCCAGCTGTTGTTCTACAACAGTTACTTTCGTTTAATTTCTTTTTCACTATTTAAAATTTCTAGTTTCTTTTTTTTTTATTTCTTCATCTTGTATATCTTTAAAAAAATTTCTTTGGACGAATCGGCTTGACAACGTGTCTATACATTTTCTTTTTTAGAAATTTGCGTTGATTTCTCTCCAATACACTTGCGTTTTAGAATTGCATTTGAAGGAGGAATCTCAGATGGAGGAACAACGTTTGGGAGCACTAACTGAGTTGTTAGCGATCGATTATCATCTATAAATATCATATTTAGATATATCTTAAGGCTTTATATATAATGTAGTACTAAATTCTTAAGGCCATAATTTGAGATACTTGAATATTTTGGATATAAGTACGTACCATTTAAGTTTAAATCAAGTTTAGTGAATATATTCTTGTCATTGAAGTCGTAATTTTCTGAAAATTTAATTAATAAATCATAATTTTTGTGGTCTTCTTAAATACAATTCTTCTTAAATACAATTCCAATAAATATGTTGCCTTGAGAGTTATGGCAACTTGGTTGTGCGTCATCAATAAACGTTGCGTTCGAATGTTTATTTGCTAGGAGTTGAAACTGGTCTTTCAGAACTGTTACTATTTTTTCATCCAGTACTTTGCGGCGTAAATTTACCACCACCTGTTTTGTATGCATTTTGCTAAAAATAAATACTAATAACAATCATTTCGTATTTAAATTATTTTGTAGGTGAATAGGAAATGCACTTGTATGTACTTTTGGAACAAGAAATTGTGAATATTTAACTTCCCTTATCTTTGTGTAAATTACTTCTAGCAGGTTTTTTACCTCCCGCCTACCACTAGGTAAGAGAGGTATTGTTTTTGGTCAAAAAATTGGGTAGTGAGTTTTCAATGAATAAGAATGTTTTATGCCCGGTTTCTTAGTCATAGTTTAAGTAGAAGTTCAGTAGAGCCGTGAACTAATTTTTGAACTAGTTCAGTGGACATATCGTTTCCAAGTTACAAAAATAAACTAGTTTAGCTAAACTGAAGTTCAACTATTTTATGCTTTAATTTGATAAAGTTGGTAGTGAAAAATAACAACGTCAAATTTATTAATATTTACATTAATTAATTATAAATAATAAAGTGAGATAGTAGTTTATTAAGATGAAGATAAACGAAAATACTATTAAGCGTGACGTAAATTTCACCAAGGAAGCAGAACAGATATTATTATTGTTGGTAAAAAAATATAAACATATCGTAGAATGTAAGAAAACTGACAGAATATTTTGGAACCAAAAGGAGCAGCAATGGAACGTTATCGAAAACGAATTTAATAATATAAGCGAAATTAATTATCGAACAAGTTTAGTTTTAAGAAAAAAATACGAAAATTAAAAAAAAGAACAAAACAAAAATACACAGACATAAGATGTGATGCTAGAGCTACAGGAGGGGGCCTGGCAATGTCCTCAGATATAATTTTGACATCAGTAGACGCAGATGTTATAGGAACAAGTAGAATTGAGGGTTTAAAACCACGACAAGATTGTGATGACGAAGAAATTTGTAATGTTTTTCATATAATGTAAAATGAATAACATAACTTATTGTATATTTTTTTTCTAGTTTCTGATATAATTGATAATTCACTCATGCAGATTGAAACTGAAGGAATTATACAAATTGATGAATTACCTTATCAACCCGGTAAATAACAATTTTTATATATATATATATATATATATATATATATATATATATATATATATATATCCTTATCCTTGTTGCGTCCATAAACATCCCAAGTACGTATGTTAATGCGTCCGGCGATTGATTGCGTCCGTATCCATTTAATTTTCTACACATACTTAGGAAACACCTTGTATACTAGATGAATTTTATAAAAATGAAAAGAATATAATTGCATTAAGAATTATGTGAATTTCTATGAACAAAAATTACTTATGTTTTATTTTAATTTTGCAGAATAAGGGTTTTTGGAAGAAGAAAAATTGTAATTGGTTTTGTAATCGACCTTTATCGCCTATTCCCAACCATACTGAGGAAATTCTAAAAACATCCACAAAAATCAATCTAGTTCAAAATATTCTACTAAATCCATCTACTTGTCTCGCAAGTTTGAATTAATTTTAATTAATAGTATTGTTATTTGTATATTAAGAGCTGAAAGTGTACTATTGCTACTTGCGCGTGAAGAACGCCTCAATTTAGCTTGAAATATACACACACTATCTTTTCGACGACTGCACTAAATTAAGAAGAAAATAAAAATGCCGAATTATTTTGAAGCAATCCTTTTTCCTCCTGACACATATGAAAGTCACTCTTTTTACTCGCGACGTACGTAGTACGGAATGAAATGTAGTCCTGTTCCAAGACCATTCAAAAATGTGACAACAAT
This sequence comes from Poecilus cupreus, assembly GCA_963942605.1. NCBI lineage: Eukaryota > Metazoa > Arthropoda > Insecta > Coleoptera > Carabidae > Poecilus > Poecilus cupreus. Next base: position 22,226,766 of record OZ012722.1, read on the forward strand.
TTAAATATTTACAATAACAATATTTATGTTTATATAATGGTATATGTGATATATGATGTGTGGTATATGTGATATATTGTATTTTTGTTATTGTGAATACGGTTGGCAACACTGGTTAAGCAACGTGGCGTGCGACCGTCGAGTCCGACGAGAGCTAGAACCAGCGCGTTGCAAATGTATTTTGTTGTATTGTAATTGATCTCAATATAGTTCCATATTAACAAAGTGTGTCGTAGTACTTATTTATGCAAAACATATTTGGCGACGAGGATGTTTTAAACAGTAGTCAAAAAAAAACAAGATAAAAAGTATCGTGTCAAAGTCAGTGAAAAATGGCAGCGTGGATTGGGTCAATTGAAAACTTTAGTGGAAAAGGAATAGTCCAGTAACCTTGTCATGAAAAGGTGGACCTAAGTTGCATCAAATGGTGGTAGTAGGTTTCGTTTTTTTTTTCTTGTATGGGATGTGACAGATGCTAAATCCAAGTTTTAGACCTCGGCAGCCCTCCGGATCACTTTTGAATTTCCCAAAAACTTTTTTCAGTTTTTTTCCATTTTGACCATGAAGGAGTACGTTTTCGTGAAAGATCATTCTATAAATTTTTAAACCAGATTAAATTTGCTACAAATTGAGACCAAAATGTGGTCGGTAGACCTAACAGTTTCCGAGATACAGCTTTTCGAAATTTGGAAAATTCTGTGAACTTGAAAATTGTAAGCTAATTTTCATGTTTCATCATATGCAATTGTCTTTAAATCTTCAATAACCTGTCTCATATGAGTCAGTGAAGTAAACATTTATTCAATTTAACATTTTGTATGGGGTGTGGGCGAGGGGGAATGTTTGGTGGGAGGGGGTATCATAAGCTCTGTTCGATGAAAATGTCAAAAGTGCAGTGTAAGTCAGTGTTGGGCAGTGTAGGTTAGTTCAGTTAGTAAACTAGTTCATGGTTGTCAGAAAACACGTTAGTATAACATCGATCTGTCAAATGCGAAGGTATTACTATGCTCTAAAAATATATTTTCTTTATCCATTTTTTAATTTAATGAAATTTACTTTTAAAAATAATTTAGGTCAACCAAGTGATCGATGACTGCGACATTCAGTTATCCCCACTCCTGGCCTACACTTTTGACTTCACCTCGCGAAGTAGATCATAAAGTATTCACTAGTTCCTGGAAATTTTTCTCGTCGAACAGACTGTCACACTTTTTTCATAAAACACATTAGAGCAGAAAAGTTAACACTAGAACAACCTAGTTCAAGTCATCGAACATAGCTACTGTTCACAACCAGTGTTGTCAACCGAATCAGTCAAATAATCCCTAAACCGTCGTCCAAATATCCCTGGAATTCCCTAGATTTGCAATATGAATAAAATTTCAGTGTTGCGTTATTTTACTACTAAATTATATAATAATAAATGTCATTTATTTATTTTTGTTTCAATTCCATGGCTATTTGATATTTTCATCGTAATTTTCCATGTTTTCATATTTAATTTCTGTCGTTATAAAGCAAGTAAAAGTAATTTTGTTTATTGATTTAGATGCAGAATTTTATGCTCTACAACATGTATTTGAAGCATTTTTGCCTAAAATAATTTGGGGAGCAATGCGCACGGAATAACTGTTTTTTCATGTTAATCGCCTATGTACACAGGTATGATGCTCCACCCGGTATATGAATATAATAATAGCCGACAAAACGAATACATACAAATTTTACATGGTAAATTGAAAATTACAATGAATTTATAAATATATAAACATTAAATTTTAATTTAAAATAATGTTTTAACAAATTTTTTAAAAGGGTTCAGAGACAAGGATTTACAACATTGCGGTAAGTCATTATAAAATGTTGGTGCTAAGTATGAAAATGCACCTTTGAATTTTGTCTTACGAAAAGCAGGAATAATATACAAATCCTTAACACGTAATGGATAATTATAATACTTTTGAATCAATTTATCCAATAAATATGAGGGAGAACCTGTTAGTCTAACTTTATGCACTAGACAAAGATACGCTGTTTTTGTTCTACTGTCAATATCCTTTATCTTAGATAATTCACTGTATTGAGAAATGTGATCGTATTTATGCACACCGCACACAAATCTTAAACATGTGTTCTGAATTAGTCTAATTCTGTTTTTGTCTGTTAGAGTAAGATTTGGAACATATGTACATGCACAATAATCTATAATAGGCAAAATTAAAGTATTTACCAGACGCAGTTTTACTGGTATACTAAGATCGTGAGAAAATTTGTACAAATGTCTCAATTTCAGCCTAACTGAAATAAGTTTCTGATTCAAATGGTTTCTAAATATCAAATTTTCATCAATAAGTAGGCCTAAACTTTTATTGAAGAACTGCGCTGTAATATGACATCCAAAACAATATCAGGTATATCATGATTACCTATTACCAGTAGAGCAGATTTTGAAGCATTTATATTTAAACCATTTAAACCTCTTCATCCAGATTACTAACTGCTTTAGTTCTTTGTTAACAGTTTCACATTGTTCCATGATAGTATCGGGATTAATAGACGCTATAATTTGCGTATCATCTGCATAAGAGTGAACAGAACAAAATTAAAAATTTTTTGGCATATCTGCTACATATATCAGAAAAAATATTGGCCCTAAAACCGAACCCTGCGGAACTCCACAAGATAAAGGAAAAGCAGAAGAAGTTATTGTGTCAACGTTAGATTTCATGGACACTTGAAAAAATCTACCTTCAAAATAGTTTTCACACCATTGAATAGCATTATCAGAAAAAATGTAATACTTCGGTTTAGCCAAGAGCATACTGTGGTCAATCATATCGAAAGCTTTTGAGAGATCAATCTGGATTAACAGAGACATAATATATTTATCATAATTACTTAAAAGTGAATCAATGATATTTAGTAAGCAAGTATTGGTATTATGGCCAGATCTGAACCCAGACTGATTAGCTGGTAAAATATTATTTGTAGTAAGGTAATCCATCATTTGGTCACGACACACCTTTTCAAGAACTTTGGAAAGTACTGGTAAGATACTTATAGGTCGCAAGTTATCGAACGTAGAACAATCCTTTTGCTTTGGTATAGGTTTAACTATTGCAAATGTCCATGTATCAGGAACAACACTTTGAATAAGACATGTGTTTACTATATGCGTAATATATTTACCAATCACAGGAAAAATTATTAATAACATTTTTAAGGAAATATTGTCCGTACCTACAGCATTAGATTTTAGGTTTCTTAAGATTACTTCAACGGTTTCCTAGTCTATGCACTTAAATTCAAACTTTGCACCAGGATTCTCTACATATGTTTTGGAAAGATACAAATTTCTTGTATCCGGATTTATATGTGATATTTCTACTTTTTTAACTAAATATTGTCCGTAATTGTTTGGTTCTAACAATACTTCTGGAATATCTTGTGCTGCATTATTCTGATTTACACCCAAACGATTTCAACTAGCCCATAATTTTCCAGTTTTTAATATTATGGTTCAAATTCTAAGAACGCTTGTTTTTCTCTTCGTATTGCTGCAGCTGTGCGATTACGAAGCTGTTTGTAATACTCAAATTTTGCAGTCGTTTTATATTTTTTATAATCTAATAAAGCTTTATCCCGCTTTTTCTGCATAATTTGTATTACCGGTGTGAACCATGGAGAGTACTGTTTCTTCGTTTTTAACGTTTTCAAGGGCGCATGTACATCGAAAAGGGCAGTAATGTTATCATTAAAGAAATTAAGTTTGTCATTAATGTTATCAATCAGTAAAATACTATCCCAATTTATATGTCACAGTCAGCAAAAAATATTTCAGCATCAAACATAGTAAAATCCCTATAAGTAAAACATTTACTTTGCACCGTAGGTTTGAGCAAATTAAAAGTACAGAAGACACAACTATGATCTGACAACTCAGGGCATCCAATCACACCTGAGAAATTACACAATGATTGATCCGATATTGCGATAATATCGACTAACGTCTTTGAAGTTGGTCTAGTATACTCATTTATCAATTGCTGCATACCGAATGCTGATAACACATTTTTGAAGAAGCCTGAATATACATCATCTGATAATAGGTCGATGTTAATGTCGCCGGATAATATTAAATAGTCTGCCTTAGTCAAAAATGTTTCTAGAATAGGTTCTAACCCACCAATATCTTTATACATTTGAACATGTGGATTGTAAACAACACCAAAAATTAATTTCCTACTTTCAATAGTTATTTGTACCCACAGATGTTCTATATTATTAGTAACAACAAAAGAAGTATCTAATACATTGTAATTAATATTATTACGTACGTAAAAAGCTACACCTCCCCCACGTTTATGAGTTCTAGCTAAACTTATCAAATTATATCCGTCTACATGAAAAAGAGTAGAAGGATTACTTTCAGATATCCAAGTCTCTGTAACTGCCATTATGTCAAAACCATTATCGTAAACAAAGTATTTAAATTTTGAAAAACAGGAATTGAGCGATCTAATGTTTATTTGACTGAAATTAAACATATTACTTAAAAATCAAAAACCATTAAATATAAATCAAGTAGTACGAAATTTTTTCGACGCAAAAATAATGTGTACGTCAATAGGTTCTGTATTATAAACAGCTGATTTGAAATAAAAGACAAAATCTAAACAAAAATTAACAAAATATAATTAATCAAGGACAAATTAATAATCGCTTAGCAGAGTTCAAAGACCTCGTGCACGTTCTGGCTACTTAACTTAAGTAAAAACACAGTGATATCTTGTATTTTATTACAGAAATCATTTTGACAAAACTATTGTAAATTTAAAAGTGGTAGAAATTATGCCACTCATAGATAGATATATTAGTGAATTTGTTGTATATCTTTCATACTATTAATATGGTATTTATTAGATCTACCATCCTTTACAATATTAACAAAAATTTTACCATCAGCAGTCCACACATTTTTAAAACAAAATTTTTCAATGGCTGCTTTCAGAAGAGAATGTTTGGCTTTAGTGAGGTCTTCCCTGATTGTAATGCCAGATGCCGTAAGGTTTTACTTCATACTGAAGACTTTTTAGCGGGACCGGCAGCTCACGAATTTCACTATCACTGGCCGTTTGGCATTGTTATTGGGCCTACCTAGTCTATGAGAGCGATCAATTTCACTGGTTGAAATGTCCACTTTCAATTTTTCACGAAAGAGTTTTACCACAGCTTCATCAGTATCTTCTCCACGAGCCTCTGGAAGTCCAAATATGCGTATGTTGTTGCGCCGCGTATATTGTTCCAGATTATCTGCACTTTTCTCATTACTATTGCACATTTCTTTAAATTCACTATTTTCAAGTTTGAGTGATTTAATCTGTTTATTTAAACTATTTATTTTATCTTCATAAATTTTTTGTACGACACTGCTTACTTGTTCAACTATGGTTTTAATAAATTCTTTATTTTCACCCAGTTTTGACAATGATGAAATAATCATAGTTAAGCACACAAAACCACTTAAATAAAATTATCAACTTGCGTTGCCAGAACACACAAAGTACGTCTACTCTTGTCGGCAGTTCAACATCGAATAATATCATAAGTTTGGGTCAAAACATCTTGTTGAAATACTGGCATCCTTAGGGTTTTCAGGTAGTTACAAGGAAACTACTGCGCTTGAATCATCAGCCATCATACGGCCAGACAAACTTGAGTTGGATAATAATGCCTTCATTCAATTCAGTTTTGATAATGCAGATTTTAACGTCAAGAAATTAGATGGATTAGGCACTTCCCACGCGATAGGAGGAATAATGATGGTAACTCCCAATAACTCAGTACACCCGAAAGGAAAAATACAACGCTTGACACGTTATTCTGCTAATCAACTTTTACAACAGAATCCTCCGCTGCAGTTGGACACGTTTCACAATGTGAATAACAAAGGTTTATCATAAACTATTATTAAAGACGTAGACATCATTCATCCAATACCTGAAGATATTACGCCACTCCATACAGATGCTGCATGGCTGTATGGCAAGAGTTTGCATCTTCACAGCTTACCCGGATAGAGTGGGTTATGGAAGAGGCTACCTACCCTTCCAAAAAACTAAAGTAATATGCCTACCATTCATAAACCATACCCCGTCTCACTATGACACAATTCTCACTTCCCTTCGAATGGCGAACCAGAAATGTCAGGTTTATGGCCAGAAAACCTGCTTCGTCACGTTCGACCACCCATTATATATTAAAGCAAAAGAGATCCTCGCGAACAACAGTGATTCTGATTTAAATAATGTGATTGTGAGATTGGGAGGATTTCACTTACTAATGTCGTTTATGGGAACGATTGGCAATATAATGGGGGGAAGTGGGTTGAAAGAATTGTTTGCGTACATTTATGCTGAAAACAGTATCGATAAGATGATGTCTGACCATTCCTATGGCCGAGCTGTAAGGGCTCACACTTTGGCCTATCTAGCATTAGCACAGGAGGTAGTGAAAACAATTTCTTGACAGCAAAAGAGACATTTGAGCTCGAAAATCTTCTGTCAGATTGTGATAAATCTACAATTTTAAAAGCTCATGAAAATGAAAAATTCCACTCGATAGTTACAAAACTTCACAGTGCCCTACAAAAACTTGAAGGCAATGGACCTACTGCACAGCTGCGGGTTAACTACTTTCGAATGGTGGCATTGGTTAAACAGTTCATCCAAGCAGAAAGTATGGGAGACTGGAGTTTGCATCTGAACACCATCCAACAAATGCTTCCGTTCTTCCATGCTGCAGGCCATTTTTTTATGCCAAGTGTGCGCATCTCTATCTGTAGGACATGTTGGACTTGAGCAACAGGATGGATTCCGCTGAATATACACTATTTACGGCTGATGGATTCCTCAACATCTAGCGTTCACAAAAGTTCTGGTCAGGTGTATGGTCAAACATGACCATTGAACAGGTTCTGATGTGCTCAATGAAAAGTTATGGAGGCTTGACCCGGGGCCGTAGCATAACTGAAACTGTCCTTACCCGATGGACACTGGGGATAATCTACCTACTGAACATATGTACAACGGTAGAGGATATCTGCAATGTGAACTCACAAAAAACTGAGCAGCACGTAGAAATGAGAACATCGCGAATTTCTCGAGATGAAGCTGAGACAAAGAAGCTGTGCGACTGGTTTATGAAGTACCCTCCATTTCGTAAAACGGATGTGATCATGTCCTTAAGCAGTGGACTTGTAGGAGAGAAAGGGGTAAACTGTCACATGGCCAGAGATATTGGGAAGAAAGCAATGTTGAAGGTTGTAGTTGAAAACATCCAAAACGTCAAATTCGAGCGAAAAACCAAAGTTGTGTCTCTTTCCTCTACTGTTCGTACTGTTACTGTTGGCAACAGACAAGTGAGTATCGACCCACTCACACTGTTTTACAGGATATGCGTTTTGAAACAGTCGGATGAAGAATTGAAGAACTTCTTCACGTACGAGCTTTCACCATTCCCGATGTCTGTATTCAATCAAGATGGAATGAGGAAGGGCAATAAGTCCTCTTCTATGCAGCATTCCAGCCTGTCAATATTAATGAGACACGAGGAAAAACAAAATTTGTGGTTGTAGATGGTGGTCATCTCGTTCACAAAGTGGTGTGGTCCAAGCAATCCTCGTTTGAGTTGATAGCTGCTCGATATGTAAAATATCTCGAGGCACGGTACGGTCAGAACATAGCTGTAGTGTTCGAAGGTTACCCAACAGAGCCTGACCAAAAGAGCTCTGAACGTAATCGCCGAGCTCAGGCACATTCTTCTCCTGAGGTGATATTTGAAGAAACAACCATTCCTAATGTTTCCCAAGAAAATTTTTTTGTCCAATGATAAAAACAAATTAAAGATTCATCCTACTGCTGAAGGTGAAATTTGAAGCCAAACACTTTCAAGTTTTTCAGGCTGAAGAAGATGCTGACACGCTAATCAACACTACAGCTATCAGAAAGGCCTCTGATTTTCAGGTCGTGGTTATTGCAGGAGAGGAGACTTGTTGGTTATCCTCACCGGTCTCAGGGATCCCACACAAGGTACCATATACCTTCAGAAGTGTGGAAGAGGCAAAACGCCATGTGCCTTCTACTCAACCACCTCAACATCTGCAGACAGTCAGCTCATCACTTTCACTCACGCCTTCAGTGGCTGTAATTCCACCTCCTGCTTCTTCGGCCATGGGTAACTCAAGTTGTTTCAAATACTACAGAAGCATGTAGACCTTAAAGAGAAAGCTGCAGTTTTTTCTAATCCAGCTGCGACACCTGCCCAAGTAGCTGAAGCCGGGGAGAAAATTCTCATTGAGCTGAACGGTGGGGAAAAGCTTAATCAAACCCTCAACGACTTGCGCTACCAGCTTTTCACAAAGGCTGCAGCCAAGACCAGTTTCAACCTGGCCAGACTTCATCCCACGCAAGATGCTGCAAAGCTACATTCGTTTCGCATATACTACCAGGTGCAGCAGTGGCTGGGTTATAAAAAGAATCCGCTCGAATGGGGATGGGTTGCTGTAGCCCGAGGCCTTTCCCCAAAGATGATGTCGAGGGATGTAGCTCCCTCAAACCTGATGAACATGATTTCCTGCAGTTGCAAGAAGGGATGCAGAAATGCTTGCAGCTGCAGGAAAGCAGGTTTGAAGTGTTCAGGTGTCTGCGGAACCTGCAATGGTCAGTCCTGCAAAAATCTGCCAAAAATTACGGTAGACGTCGTCAACACCCACGATTTGGACGAGCTCGACTACGACGACGAGATGGATAGGTTGCTCGACTATCCAGTCAGCCAACTCGAGTCGAGGAACAATATCAGGTATACTTATACTCGTATTGTTGTTGAAATTTACCATTATTTCTATTAATTAATACTTACCCACATGTTACCATTATTTCTATCAATTAGTACTTACCAACATGTGTGTTTCATTTATATTAGGACTTCTTGATAATGTTTTACTTTGAAAAATTCAACAAATAAATATTTTCATTCCATTTCAGGAGGGCCAGGACGATAAAAATGGCACTGAAGGAGGCGGATTGGCGGATTTGTTTGGCCCTGGTTCTTCGAAGAGAAGGAAACGCCTTTAATACATACTTCATTTACACTTTTTGTATACACTTGATGTAAATGATTGTTAATAAATTTTGTATTTCAATTTCAGTCGTCTAGTTGTGAACAGTGACCACCCCCTCCCACCAAACCTTCTCCCTCCCTCACACCCCTTTCAAAATGTTAAATAAAATAAATGTTTACTTCACTGACTCATATCAGACAGGTTATTAAAGATTTAAAGGCAATTGCATATGATGAAACATGAAAATTAGCTTAAAATTTTCAAGCGCAAAATTTTCCAAACTTTGAAAAGCTGTATCTCGGAAACTGTTAGGTCTACCGACCCCATTCTGGCCTCAATTTGTAGCAATTTTATTCTAGTTTAAAAATGTATAGAATGATCTTTCACGAAAACGAAAACTTAAGATGTACTAGGTTACTGGACTAGAAGTGACTTGGAAGCTTGTCTAGAGCAACTGTTTTTATGCAATGAGGTACAAGAGAAGAAAAAAGTTCCATTATTATTTTTTTTTCTTTATGGGAAGTGAAACATATAACCTCATTCGAAAACTCGTGGCTCCGAGTTTGCCAACAGATAAAACGTATGTACAATTAAGTCAAGTATTAAAAGATCATTATACGCCCAAAAAATTAATAATTTCCGAAAGATTCAAGTTTCACAAGGTAGTGCAAAAACAAGGTGAAGCTATATCGAGTTTCAAAGTTCGATTAAAGAAGTTAGCCGAACACTGTCAGTTGGGAACATTTTTGGATGCAATGCTGCGTGACCGTTTTGTCGTAGGCATACTATGTGAAGATACACAACGCAAAATGTTGTCTGAAACAGATTTATCATTTGTAAATGCTTGCAACATAGCAACAAATATTGAAACAGCACGCAAGGAAACGTTATCCTTCCAGCATGTACAGCATTGTTCAGAAATTATGCCCCATAACCCCTCCACAGATACCGAAACCGAATGAAAAATCGACTTACGTTGTCGCTGGTCGAATGAGAAAGATAAACGATACGAAATGAAGGACAGATATATAATCTTTCTTTTACCTGAGTCAGGTAAACACCTCGTAGATATTCTGATATTACAATATTTGGCAAAAGTAACTTCTTGAACTCTGCGACCCATGTTGAAAATTAATATCATTTTCAGCAGAAATAAAACAAAAACCTTCTACTACATATTAAATTCAAATTATCTGATAACTAACAATATTAATGGTTAAAATCTGAATCAATTAGCTACAAAGAAATTATTTGTAACCGTGTCACCAATATAAAATAAAGGAATTTCAATGCTATTTTTTGATATTGCTTTAAATTTTTACATATTCACTTCACAGTAAAAGTATAAATATAAAAGAATTAAAAGAGGCATAAAATACAGTTGGTTACCTAAATATTACACATCAAATTATAATTAATAGTTATTAGGAAAATTGTAACACGGCCATTTAAAATTTAATCATCAAATATATTAATATATACAAGTATCGTGCAAGTTTAAAAATAAATATCACAAAAAGTGTCGTCAATAAATACAACAAATATATCATATAAGTTTAAAAATAATTATCACAAAGTGTTTATAATTACAATTAATATATATCATACAAGTTCAAAAATAAATATCACAAAAAGTGTCGTCAATATATACAAAAAATATGCCATGCAAGTTTAAAAATAAATATCAAAAAAGTATTGTCAATATATACAAAAAATATATCATGCAAGTTCAAGAATAAATATCACAAAAAGTGTCGTCAATAGATACAATAAATATATCATACAAGTTCAAAAATAAATATCACAAAAAGTTCCGTCAATATATTCAACAAATATATCATACAAGTTTAAAAATAAATATCACAAAAAGTGTCGTCAATATATACAAAAAATATGCCATGCAAGTTTAAAAATAAATATCACAAAAAGTGTCGTCAATATATACAAAAAATATGCCATGCAAGTTTAAAAATAAATATCACAAAAGTATTGTCAATATATACAAAAAATATATCATGCAAGTTCAAGAATAAATATCACAAAAAGTGTCGTCAATAGATACAATAAATATATCATACAAGTTCAAAAATAAATATCACAAAAAGTGTCGTCAATATATACAAAAAATATGCCATACAAGTTCAAAAATAAATATCACAAAAAGTGTCGTCAATATATACAAAAAATATGCCATACAAGTTCAAAAATAAATATAGAGCAATTATTCTTCCTCTCTTCTCCATTGTAATTTTCGCCATCACAACACAAAATATTCTAATTGCTCAAGAACTGAACCAATAATGAAAATTAAATGCAATGTAACATATTTATACCTAGTTCGCGAACGTAAAAACAAAGTGGGGTAAGTAAATGTCATTATTTTCAGTTTGGAAATTTCACCCTTTCCAAACAAAAGCAGTTACTTCGACCACTTTAAAGTTAATGCCGCCAAATGACTATTGAATATTGGTTACACTAATCCTCTTAAAATGGTGTTAATATTTTGATATTTTAGAATGTATTAACTTTCTTTGTTTGCTGCGCTCAAAAGATTTCATGTTCGCTAAATAATACTGTCAAACGATTTTAAAATGACCGAGAAGTTTACTAATTCCTTTAGATCTTCCAACATTAAATATTAAGCGGAGACTTAAATGTTTGTTTCCATGTTACATTGTGGTATTAACAATATATTCAAAAAACAATTCGCGACGTGTTTACGGTTTTACCGCAATTATGGTTATACCGATACTGCGATAAATAAATTGAACACTTCTGCACAAACTGTATAATATTTAACGTTTACCATATGAAATGATACTTTTTACACGTCCCGGGACCGAGATATATAAAAAAATATTTCAATTATTAAAAAAATACAAGCCGAACCTAGGCATTTTACAGTTTTAATAATGAATAACCATAGAAATGGAATTAAATTCAAGCAAATATTTAACGTTTTTCATAAGCAAAGTAAGGAAGTGGACATTTCCATTTTTGATATTTTTGATGGTATTTTTAGCCTTTATCAAAGAAGTGAAATGAAATTTGTTCTCTAATTTAGGTGTAAATTTTTAATCTCTTCAACTTTTATGCAAAACATTTTTCTCCCCTAATTTATTTATTGACAAGATAAAAGTTCGAATATCGAAATATATATATATATATATATATATATATATATATATATATATAATTGTTATTAAATTTTTTTAATAATATTTTTATTTGTATGTATATTGATAAATATTTTGTTATAAGTCATAAATATTTGATGATATTTACATTACAATATTAATATTATTAGATTTCAAGAAGTTTGGATGTCTCATCGAACTTGTGTTCGCATTTAACATTCACTTGCATTTTGCCAAATATTGTAACATCAGAAGCGAGAAAATTTTTAATCTCTACGAGGTGTTTACCTGGCTCAGGTAAAAAAAGGATTATACATATATCTGTCCTTCATTTCGTATCGTTTATCTTTCTCATTCGAACAGCGACAACGTAAGTCGATTTTTCATTCGGTTTCGGTATCTGTGGAGGGGTTATGGGGCATAATTTCTGAACAATTCTGTACATAGTAGTGTAAGTCATTTAACTACTTCTAAACCCAAGTACCAAAGTCGAGGAAATCATAAGTCTGTGTCGGCGGAATGCAGTCAAGGGTCAACAAATGGAAAATCCGTTAAATGTCGTAGATGTGGTCGTGAACATCTCAGTCAATCGTGTCGAGGATGCAGTTCACATCAAGGTCGAAGCCGAGGGTCAAATGTTACCAATGGAACTGGACACGGGTGCTAGTGTCAGCCTGATGTCAGCTAAGTATTTTAAAGCAAAATTTCCTACTGTTCAAATTGTTAAAAGTCAAACTACATTAAGAGCAGCGTCAGGTGATAAACTAGTTGTTTTAGGCCAAGCTCAAGTTTGTGTTAAGTATAATAATATTATTAAAACATTGATTTTGTATGTCACAAAAACTAATGTTGTTAATGTTTAATAGGCCGCAATTGGCTAGATTGTCTAATGCCAAACTGACGACAAAAGTTAATTTCGCATTGTTCCATAGTCAAAGAATGTAAGCTGAATTGTGTACAAGTGTCTAATGTAATTAAACAATTGCAGGGAGAATATCCATAAGTATTTAATGAGGATCGTAATCAGTCAATCAGTGGAGTCGCAGTCAGTTTACATCTTCAACATGAAGTCACTCCAGTCTTTCATAAACCGTATTCCCTACCCTATTCACTTAAACCAGCACTGGAGGCTGAAATTCAATCATTAATTGAAAATGGAGAATTGAAACAAGTACGGCATAGTGAGTGGGCTAGTCCGTTAGTAGTGGTACCGAGGAAAACAGGTAACAAAATTCGTGTATGTATTGATTTCAAAGTCACCCTGAATCCACATTTGAAAGCTGAACATTATCCCTTACAACGAACCGAAGATGTGTTTAACGCGATAGTAGGCGCGAAAGTCTTTACAGTCCTAAATTTATCGAATGCCTATTTACAAGTTGAAGTCAATACTGAGTCACAAAAGTAGTTAACAATCAATACGCATAAAGGATTATATCGTTATACACGACTTTCGTTTGGGCGTCACTTTTTCAATTGGTAATGGATCAAATTTTAAGTAATTTGCGCATGACCGCATGCTACATCGACGATGTAATTGTGGGAGGTAAAACTCTAGAGGAGTGTATAATAAATGTCAAAATCGTATTAACTCAGTTAGATGTATATAATGTTAAAGTAAATTTTAATAAATGCAAGTTTTTCGATTCACAAGTCGAATTCCTGGGACATGAATTATCCCAAGAGGGAAATAAGCCCATGAAGGCTAAGGTCGAAGCGATAATTAAAGCTCCGACGCCGACAAATTTAAATCAATTAAAGTCTTAAATCGGATTATTAAATTACTATCACAAATTTCTGCCAATGGTGTCATCTTTGCTTTAACCGTTACTTGATCTTGAAAGGAAAGATAAGCCATTTAGTTGAACACCGGAGAGCGAAAGTGTGTTTAAGCAAACAAAAACCTTGCTTATAAATAGTCCGGCGTTAGTACCTTACTCTGTCGACCAACCAATTACTATTACTGCCGACGCATCACCGTATGCGCTCGGGTGCGTTTTAAGTTAACTGGTTGATGGGGAAGAACGTCCGGTAATGTTTGCGTCCTGTACACTATCTTAGGCGGAGCGAAATTATGCTCAAATACAGCGCGAAGCTTTAGCTATTATTTTCGCGGTTAAGAAGTAACATAAATTCATTTATATGCGCAGGTTTACGTTGTATACTGCTCATAAGCCGCTAGAGGCGATATTTGGAAAACACAAAAATATTCCTACTTTAGCCGCTTCACGGTTACAACGTTGGGCGTTGATTTTATCTGCGTATGACTATGATATAATTTACAAATGGGTAGTTTATTAGCAAACGCGGACGCTCTGAGTAGATTACCGTTGAATGCATCTACTATCTATACCGAGGATCATGTATTCACGTTCAATTCAACTAATGAAATCCCTATATCTGCGATAGATATAGCCAAACATACTAAAAAAGATAAAACCTTACTTAAAGTCATAGAATTCACTAAATATGGATGGCCAGATAAAGTCGTCAACGACTATAATCTTAAACCGTATTTTTCAAGAAAACAAGAGTTATCGGTGGAAAATAATTGTCTACACTGGGGGAATCGTACAAGCACAAGCACCCCACCCTCGAAGGAGTGAGTGTGACTTGTTTGTTAACATGGCGGCACCTGCCTTGCGGCTCTATCCGCCACGACCCCCATGTGACCACATAACTTCCAAAAAATTTAATTTAAAAAATATAGAAAAAAGTTTCAAATAAAAATTGTAGCCCATACTATTTTACATCCTTATTATTATGACTAAATTTACTGTAACTCAATTATTTACTGAGATATACCCAAAAAACCTGATAAGTCTTCAAGTAAACTACCACTTCCTGTTTATAGATTGCTACCAAAATCAGGTCGTAACCTCAACTTTCAAATTATAAATAGGTCATTCTTTGCATACTCGACCAACAAAATTTCTGACAATCACCGATTTATCTATAAATACTTTTACTCGCTTTGTTTTGTCCAAAAACATACAAAATATACCAACTTTAATTTTTTTCTTGAATATTTTGCATTTAATCATTGGAAAAACGGTTTTAGTGAAAGTGAGAACTACCTGTGCCGGTAACATAAACTAGTAGCAAAATAATATTAAAATTCTTAAAGAAAACTTTGTATGCATACTTTTTCGATTCTTTGGGGTCCATTTAAAGGGAAAATGACAAAAATAAATAAATTTTTGTTTCGTATTACATATATATTTTTTACATAATTTTTTGAAAATTACAAAAAACTTCCTAATTCATTTTCCAAAATACTCCATCTTCGATTCTTAAGTTGTACAGTTAAAAATGCTTGAAATACATGAAAGTCTATACCTACAAAATTTCAGCCATGGTAATTGAAAATCGGCCAAGTTTCGAGGATTTATAATTGAAATTTCATTTTTTTAATTTTTGAAATTATTTTATTTATACAGATACTTAATAACTTTTATATAAATTTCATGAAACATTATGAATTTTAGTGAAATATATCACTTATCAGTATAAATATAACCTATGTTATCCGCTACAAGTGATCAAAATATTATATTTATTAATAATCGAAGACATAATGTCCTTGATTTATTTTTGCGGTCAGGATTGTCATTTTCTACGATTTTAAGCTTTTACCCCGTTCTATGCCCTAATTTTTTGTTCAGCTTACAGACGCTTACCGGTATCCCTTATAATAAAGGAAATTCATTAGAAATGTCACGCCTCGAAAAACTCATTTTTACAACCATATTTTTTGAAAAAAATTTTTTTTTGTAATTTTTTTAATTTTTTCCTTTTTTTTTGTCCAAATTTTGTTCCAGAATTATGTCCAGCTTACATATGCTTGACAGGTATCCCTTATACTAAAAAAATATATTTAATTTATTTTTTACAACTTTATTTATTTTTTTATTATTTAAGTAGGTAATATAAATTTAACTATTTTACAGAACTATTAAAAAATAATTTATTTTGAACACTTGTAATGAATAATATAGGTTATGTTCACACTGATATGTTATAATTCACTAAAATTTAAAATATTTCATAATATTTATATAAAAGTAGTTAAGTAACTGTATAAATAAAATTATTTCAAAAAATAAAATTTCAACTTTAACCAGTCAAAAATCGGCAGATTTTTAATTACCATGGCTGAAATTTTGTACGTATAGATTTTCATGTATTCCAAACATTTTTAGATATGTAACTTAAAAATCGAAGATAGTGTATTTTGGAAAATGAATTAAAATTTTTTTTGTAATTCTACGTTGATTGGACGACATTCAGAAATGTCAGAATTCTGATTTGCTTAAATTTTATGAGGGAAATAGTCACAGATAAGCAACACGAAATTAAAATTTAATTCGTGCTCAGCGGTTCAGACTGATTTGTAAAAAGAAAAAAAAACGTTTCTTTAGATATACATTTGTATAATTGTTTACCAACTGAAGTGAAAATTCTGAACAATTTTGTATTTAAAAAGGGAATGAAGATTTTTCTATCACGTCATTGTTTTTATTCAGTTCAATTTTTAAATTATAACTTGCTTGACGGGGATTTTACATGAAGGTATATTATACTATGTTACTGAGTTACTATAAACATTGTATTTTGTATAAAATAGAGAATAAATACTCTACTCTATGCTACATAAAATTCGCAAGTGATGCAATTTGTAAAATGTTTACTTGTTTACTACTTCTTTCTATTGTGAAACTATGTGAAATAAGTTCTAATATTTTTATTGGAAATATGTAACCAATCCTTGGTATAAAACATGTAATTAATACAACAAAATAACTAAGAAAAATGCAAGTTAAATTTATATAAAATAACAGTACTATAGATAAGAAAACCCTTTCCACAGAACACGTACAATGTTTAATTGATTCATGCTCTAACATACCTATAACGTGGATAATTTATTTACTGTGAACATCGTATGACAAAATATTTATAACCTCCTTTCTTCATGTATTTTCATATGCTTAGTTAAATCATACTTGTATATAAACTTCTTATCACAAACATCACATTTGTGATCTCGAATTCCTGTATGTACTTTCATATGATAGGTTAAACTACTATTTCGTATAAACTTCTTATCACAAACAGTACATTTATAATCTCGAATTTCCGCATGCATTTTCATATGGTGGGTTAAATGAATTTTTTGTATAAACTTTTTACCATAAATAAAACATTTATAATCTCGAATTCCTGTATGTATTTTCATATGACGGGTTAAATGACCCTTTCTTATAAACTTATTATCACAAACGGAACATTTGTGATCTCGAATTCCTGAATGTATTTTCATATGATCGGTTAAATATTGTTTCTTTATAAACTTCTTATCACAAACAGTAGATTTATAACCTTTATGTTTAAGTACTTCTCCACCTGTTGCATTCTCATCTGTGTCCGGACTGAAGTTGTCTTCATCCACATCCGGTTGGTTTTCATCTTCACAACTACTTTTTGAAACACTGTCTTCTTCATTGTCAGGTGCCGATTCGTTCTTCACATGTTTCCAGTCATATTCATCGTCAATAAATTATTCTTTGATATCGATGTCATCATCTACAACAGTTCTCTGATCATATTCCCCCAATGACTGTAATGAATCTTCGAGCTCTTCTTTGACAGGTAGTTTACTATCCACGTCCTGCTCTTGCTTCATCATCAAGTCTAGATTATTTATCTGAATTTGCAGCTCAGTGAATTTCTGTCCTCGCGAGTCGCTGCTGTCTTGTAATTTTTGTATGTATTTCAATAAACGACTATAATTCTCTAAACACGTTTGTTTAAATTCGTGGAATAATTGGAGTGTTGTGCGGCAAGAAGAACAAATGAATTGTGGAAGCTCCGACTTTGAAATCGTCTGAAAAAGAGAAAATATAACAATGTTACTTGTGTATGTTAATCTAAGAGTTCTGAGACGCCAGCATAAATAAAGTAATTAAAATATCTCCTTGTAAGCACTTTACAGGCAGATTCATAAAAGGGATTAGCGTTAACACCATTTCTTTCATTATCTATAACTTCGTTTCTAAATGAGTCAAATTTTATGCTAACCAATCTTGATTACAACCAAGGTTCGTAAATATCATGATATTTATAATAAATATCAAAATATCTGATATATAGGATATATATCAGATAAATATCACTTTTTGGATATTTATTTTTAATTTTTGTTTTTGTACTTAAATCAACACATTTATTATCACAATAGGATATACAAAATAAATTATTACTCCTAAATAAAAAATTAACATAGGTAATGTGTTATTGGCTTTGTCAACACACTCAAAATTTAACCACACAGGGTCCTTCTTCTTTGGCATTTTGTAAGCTATTCCACAACACACGAAATAAACGCAGTTTGTTTTCATATTGCACCCCGCGCACGTAGGGGAATCACATGAATCACTAAACTAAAATTATTGATGTGAAGTTAGTCAAAATAGCTAGTAAAGTAAGAATTATCTTTAGAATATAATTTTAACAGAATTAATGAAAGTAATAATGAGAGGTGTACTGTATTTATTACAGACTATTTGAAATTTTTATATAATGGATATATATCATTGCAAAAATATGACGATATATATCAAAATAAATATCATGATATATATCGATCGATATATATCTTCGAACCCTGATTACAACCTTGGTTAAAATAATTATGTTCTGAGAATGGAAAATTAAGTTACGACTAATAAAAAAATGGAGTTAGCGCGAATCCCTTTTATGAATCTGCCTGTTAGATTTTTGTCACTGTGCAGCACCTGCAAAACTGTAGGATACTAGCGCCACCAAGTACCTAACTTCGAGAATGTCAAATGTTTTTGTAAAATGAGTCAAAAAGTGAAATAAATTAAGTACATTAATTTATTTTTTGCACTTCTGGGTTTAAATGCTCTAATTTATTGTTCTTAACTTAACATCTTCTTTCTCGTGGACTGAAGTGTCAGTTTTAATCTCAGAGGGACTAAATTTCGAAATTTATACCCAAGGAATTAAATTGTCCAGGAAACAAGTAACCACAGCAACAATTAAAATATTTTTAATAAATATTATTTTATATAAATTACATTTATTATTAATAGTTTTATACAGTTGATAACTACAGAGTATATTTAAACGTTTTTGATAAAATTAATTACTTTGACCATTAGAAATACCTTGTGCAGTGCATCTTTTAAAGAAAGTAATTAATTTCGAGAACTTGCTTATATCAGTATTATTTCTAACCACCAACATTCCCTTCAACATCGAATATCGCCCAAATGATAGCTTGCACAATTTTTAATCGTTCTAAATATACTAGCAGCACAGTTTTCAGGTGATTATTTCCCTCGCCTGCGGCTCGTGAAATAAACTTCACCCTCGGGATTAAATCATGCACTTCAGCCCCTTGGTATATAAACTACTAATATTCCTCTAAGATTAAAACACAATATTACAATTTAAATATATATTATTTTGAAATTTTCCCAACATTTTTTTCGAAAGTTTGTAACCACCGTTTGTTTATTACTGGTGTAGCACATTACCTACGTCATCAATGTAATTTAAAATTCTGACCTTAATATCTCGCTTATTTGCTGGAATTTTTTACTCGGACTTTCACATATGGTCATATATTTTTATATACAGGGTGTCCCAGATTTAAACGGCCTAACTTATTCCATAGATTAAACACCTAAAAATAAGATGACAAGTTCATTTGAGCAAATGTCCGTAAATGCTTCATTCCAGAGATATTCATGTTTTTCTTATTGAGCAGCACTACTTTAAAATATCAACATCATAATGAAATATCTAATATTATCGTATTGAGATGTTACATATTAAATTAAAATTAATTTGTTTATTACCTAATTTCAATACAAAATCAATTTGCTTGCACTGATGTCTGGGAAAAAATGAGAAACTATCAATGAATTTAAAGAAATTTATTGTTTAAAATAATAACATAACTTCATAAACTATTTTTTAAAAATAATATTTGTTCAAAATGTTCACCTGCTACACGTAAACAAGCACTACAATGATCTGCCACTGCATTGGTTGCTGCGTGACATTGCTCGGGAGATATGGTTTCGCAAAGTTGAATAATTTTTCTACGTAGTGAGTCTAAATTATTTATCGGTTCTTCATAGACTTTTCCTTTTATGGCATCTTACAAAAATTTCTTATATTCATTGATAGTTTCTCATTTTTTCCTTGACATCAGTGCAAGAAAACTAAATTTTGTATTAAAATTAGATAATAACCAATGTATTATTAATTTAATTTAATTATTCTGTCTCACATCAATAAGATAATAGTGGATATTTCGTTATGAAGTTGATGCTTTAAAGTAGTGCTACTCAATAAGAAAAACATGAATATCTCTGGAATAAAGCATTTACGGACATTTGCTCAAATGAACTTGTCCTCCTATTTTTAGGTGTTTAATCTTAAATTTAAGTTAGGCCGTTTAAATCTGGGACATTCTGTATACATAAATGTTCTATTTTATTGTTTAAAAAATTATTTACATGTAATTAAAATAACTGTTCGTGGTAAGTAACGAAAATGTACATGAATTCCAAGAAACATGAATAAACTGTAAGATTATTTTTCTTGAATGTAAACAACAATGAAATACCATAAAATATATCAAAAATTTAGCTTGTGTTCCATACGGCGAATATTTTATTGAACGGTACGATTATATAGTGTGTTTTGTATTCGTGTTGTTGTTTTCATAGAATTTAACTTTCTTAGGGCCGGTTTATCAATCGACTGTTATGTTACTGTTAATTATAGAAAAATATGTATTATTTATGTTGCTGTTAGTTAACATCTGACCAACAGTCGATTGATTAGTCGGGCATTAATTCGGTATTCTAATATTTTTCAAGTAATTTGAGGCTTTAGAGAATCTGGATCTCATATGTATTTACAATAAATAGAGCATCTTCCAACTTCATATAACAAAATTACCAAGTAAACATAGCTGTATATAGAATACATAAAGTGTATGATTACTTACAATTTCAGGCATGCAATATTTTATCTGTTCTTGAACAGCAATTCCATTGTCGTCTAGCACTAACACACTTTCAAGTTGCTTAGAATTAAGACACAACAGACAACAATCTGACAAGTAGAACATTTTATACAGTTTATTTCTGCTGCACAAAACTAGAGCCTAGTAAATAAAGTGAATGTTAAAATTTGACAGAAGCACACTTGTCGCAATGTTGCCAACCATGGAATGTAAAAGTTTATTTGTAACTATGTGATTCCTTTCCTTCGTGTATTGATTTAAATAAAAACGTGTATGTATTCAGTGACAAAGTTATTGACAGCTTAATTAAAAATATAAATCTTAAAAAAATTATAAAAAGAAAGAGCAGCCACACATTTTTTTTATAACTCTATCATGAGAGGTAAAGAATTATTTGTAACGGTAGAACCATAGTATTTTGTTCTGTCAGAAGAGAAATAATTGATGAAAATACGAGAAAAAAAGCAAAAATAATAACAATAAAGTAGCAGAGGATTAAAAATAAAAGCATATTTACCCAGTGAGAGCGAAATTCTGGGTTTTTAGTCTGGTAGGGAAAAGTAATCAAAGCCTGCTGGACATAACCTCCAATTTTATTTTTCATGTACAAATCTGGGAGTTTATGCAAACCGACACCTTGAGGGAATAAAAACAAGGAAATGAAGAGCTGGACCCCTATTCTGTACACAATTCCGTTGTGAATTTCATTCTCGATCGTGAAATTTCGCAGCGCTAACTAGTCAGGGAGAACACGAACTAAAGCATATGACGTCATATCAATTGAGATTTTACCCACGACCTCCGTAGGTTGTGGAAAAAGAATTTCACAACGAGTTGAGTCACTTGATTAATATAACGTGGTTCATGTTGGTAAACAAAGAATTCTAGGAAGGTATCACCTTTATGAAATTCCAGGAAGGTTTTACAATTTGCTGGAAATGTTTCAAAATTAAAAATAAATTTTATTTTAATATTAGAAATATTTATTAACAAGTAAATACTAGACGGCTTTCCCCAGCAAGAAAGATAACGCATTATAAACAAACAAAAATATTATAAAAACTTAAAAGGAAGATATAATAAGTATTACAATTTATTTGACGAATGAAGAGCAAACAAAATGATTAAAGGAGTCGCAAAATTCATTGCTAGGCAGTAATTGTTGCTATGCAATAAAGTATTACTTTACTGAAAAATTGTTTTCAATGATTCATTACTCTATAAAATGCGAAAAAATTATTTCAGCGGATTTTCAAATAACTATTCAATGCTACCAATATAAATGAAAAGCAACTATAACCTAGCAAAACAAAAATTCCTAAAATGTTACTAGGACTGTCTCTTTGTTATGCGGGTTGCATACAATTTGCTTACGTCATCATTTTACACGATCGTGAATAGTGGAATTGTACAGAATAGGTACCCTGGTGAAGTGGAGGAAAAAGCACCGAAGAGCAAGACAACGCAAAAGCCGTACCAATAAAGACTTTTAAAACTAGTTATAGTTAAATAATTATTTTGATATAAGTAGTAATTAGGATATTAGTTTTAAGGGCAAGAAATAAATAAATGAATGCTGAAGAGATACAAACTGACAGTGACGACAGCAAAAGAAAGAGAGACGAAGACGAGCACGACAATATCTTTAAGAGAAGTAGAAGAACCAAAAGATCGCCGATCAAGAAATCCGGAAACGAAATGGAAGAACTGCAAAGGATGTTGGGAGAAGTGCTCCAAGAGGTCAAAGAAATGAGAATCATGAATTCAGAACCGCTTTGAAGAAAGTAAAAGAAGAAAATAAACTAATCAAAGCAGAAATAGAAGATATAAAAGTAAGGATGGTAACGCTGGAGTCCGTACAAAAGGATGACGTAGGCGAAAGAATAAAAATGTTGGAACAATTGGAAGAAAGGAGGGATAAAAATGAAAAAAGGAACAACATAGTAATTAAAGGAGAATACAAGATAAGCAGTAACCAAGATGGCGAGAACTTTGTAAATGACAAGCTTGGGGTTCAGATAAGGGTTAAGGAAACATATAGGAAAGGGAAAGAAGAAAAACAAGTTACTATAGCAAAATTAGAGAACTGGAATGATAAAATGAATGTAATGTTGAATAAAAGCAAGCTACTAAACACAAAGGAAACAAGGAAAATATTCATTGAAAATGAACTAACACAGAAAGAAATGCAAGTGCAAAATATAATTTTAAAAAGGGGAAAAGAAGAAAAAGCTAAGGGCTCCAGGGTGAAAATTGGATACCAAAAAATTAAAATAAATGATTCATGGTACTTATGGAATATGAAGAAGTACAAACTGGAAAAAGAAGAACAAGAGGTTTCAAAAAACTAGTAGAAAAACTACACAAGTTGGGAATAAGGATGGCGGAAAGCTAGACAACAGGCATAACGATAAAGTGAACAAACCAAGAAAATTAAAGACAAAAAGAAATAAGAAAATTAAAAGAATACACTTAGCAACATGGAACGTAAGAACAATGTTGAGGGCGGTAAAAATGGAAGAAATAGCGCTAGAATTAAGAAGATACAAAATCAACATTGCTGCAATACAGGAAACGAGATGGGGCAAGGAAGGAATAGTTAATAAAAGCTATTCTCAGTTTTATACTCTGGGGACAGCAAACAGGGACAATACGGGGTAGCTTTCATGGTACTGAATGAACTTAAAGATAAAATCATCGAATTTAGCGAGCGATTAGCCTACATACGGATAGAACATTCACCCATAAATATATCGATAATAAATGTATATGCACCAACAGAAGAAGACACAGCGGATGAAAAAGATAAATTTTACGATAACCTTGAAGAAGAAATAGAGAAAATGCCAAAAAAAGATCTGTGCATTGCAATGGACTTCAACGCGAAAGTAGGAAAGGAGACCTATATTAGACAGGTGGCAGGTGTGGAAACGATACATGACGTAACTAATGATAATGGGCAAAGATTATGCGAGACAGCAACAAAGACAAATATGATAATAAGCAGCACAAAGTTTAAACATGAAAAGCTACATAAAGTGACATGACATCACACTGGTAGCAAAAAGTAATCAGTCTTCAGTACTAGATGTTAGAACATACAGAGGAGCCAACGTAGACTCAGACCATTACCTGGTAGCAGTGAAGATGAGAAGTAAGATAAAAAGAAGCAGAAATGGAACGAAAACAACTAGATGGAATGTAGAAGACATGGCTAACGAAGAAATAAGAATAAAATACATAGAAGAACTAGAAAAGAATCTGAAAGAAGCGGATACAAAACAAGAAGATATAGAAAATAAATGGGACCATATAAAAAGATGCATAAATAATGCAGCGCAAAAATGGATCAGAAAAGAAGGCAAAGATAAGAAAAAAAGTAATAAAGCTTGGGTCGATGAATAAACAATAAGACTAGTAACAAGAAAAAATGAAGCGAGGATAAGATATATGGGTACAAAAAAGAATGAAGATACAGATGAGTATGAAAGGCTAAGAAGAACATGCAATAAAAGGATTAGAGAAAGTAAAAGAATATGGATTGAGAATAAAATTGCAAGCATTGAAGAGGAAAGGATTAAAAGAAACAAAAAAGTTCTATAAGCAAATAAACGTGCAAAATAAGGAACTCAGAGGCAAAACAATTGGGATAAAGGACAAGAACGGAAAATTGGCAGAAAACGAACAACAATAGAAACAAATATGGACAGAGTATTTTAAGGAGCTGTTAATCGGACCAGAATATGAGCGCAGTAATGAAGTAAACATGGTAAATGAAAGTGAGAAAAATGAGAAGTACCTAGAAAGCTCAGAAGAATGATAGATATGACTATGAGAAATACAAAAATAAGCATAAAAACTCAAAAAGGTGAAACGGAAGAAATAAGAGTAAACAAAGGGGTACGACAAGGTGACGCCCTATCAGCAACCCTATTCAATTTAGCTTTAGAGTATGTCATGAGAAAGCTAATAAAAAAAAACAATCAGAACAAGGGGAGGACAAGTGGTGGCTTACGCAGATGACATTGCGATCATAGCAAAAGACAGGAGTGTGATGAAAGAAATGCTGGCAGAAATAGTAAAGGAAGGAAGGGATATAGGACTGGAAATAAATCAGAATAAGACCAAAATAATGATACAAAATAAGGAAGTACAGGCGAAATCAATTAAAATAAATGAAGAAAGCTACGAACAGGTGGATAAGTTTAAATATTTAGGAGTAATGCTGTCAAACAAAGGCGAGAGGGAGATGGAAATAAGAGAAAAAATAATAACAACAAACAAAGCCTTCTTTGCAAACAAAAAACTACTAGAAAGCAAACTTATAACAAAGACGACAAAGATGAGAATATACAAGACCATAATAAGGCCAATAACATTATACGCTGCCGAAATAATGACAATGACAAAGAAAGATGAAGAGAAACTGAGAATAGCTGAAAGAAAGATTATAAGGAAAATATTAGGGCCAATAAAGGTAACAGAGACAGAATATAGAATGAGGACAAACCAAGAGATAGAAGCAGAACTTCAAGTAATAGATGTTATAAAGAAAATAAAAGAACAAATAATAAAATGGCTAGGGCATGTCTGGAGGGCTAGTGAGCATGACCCAATAAAAGAATTGGTAATGTGGACCCCCAGCGGAAAGAGAAGAAGAGGAAAACCAAGATCAACGTGGCTACAAGAGGTAGAAGATGACTTGAACGAAGCGGGTATTAGAAACTGGAGAAGAAAGACAGAAGACAGGAAACAATGGAACAACATTGCCAAGAGCATCTAGAACAGGAACGGAGAGTGATCGTGTCTACGAAGTTGTAACCACACATAAGCGTAAACGAAAAAATTTTCTTACTATCATATTGTGCTCAGATTGTGCTTAAAATATTTTAATTTGTGCACCAATTTTTATGCACTTTTTTAAAACAATTCACTTGGGGTTACAAGTTCGTAGTACAACCACAATTTTTTGTGCTGGTCATTTTGTTCATTGTATTGTATTGTGCTTGATTTGTGGTACATTGTGCAAAAAATATTTTACGTCAAAAATGTTTACTTAGCCTAATATTAATTATTGCAATATGGGGTTACAACTTCGCTGTGTAACCACATTTTTTTTGCATCCAATTTTTTTGAAATTTTTATATCTAGTTCAATCTGTGCTTCTTTGTGCTGTATGAAATATTTTCGAAATCTCATTATTTTTTAATAAAAATGACAATTCATTTGCCGGGTTACAACTCTGTAACCGCAATTTGTGTAATTTAGAAAATCAATACAAATTTGCTACTAATATATATGTGCTCAACTTGTGCTTTCTTGTGCAGAACAAATATCAATGATATCTTTACAACAAACCTGGAAATAAACAAATAAACTAATTTGAATAAAGAGGACTTTATAAAGGCATTATAAATAAATAGAGTCTGAAATCATATCAGAAATATTTTAGAAGTCAATTGGAGTCAAAAAGTCTTTATAAACATATATATTCCAAATTCAAGTATTTGTATACAGGGTGTCACAGATTTAAACGACCTAACTTAATCCATAGATTAAACACCTAAAAATAAAGTGACAAGTTCATTTGAGCAAATGTCCGTGAATGCTTTATTCCAGAGATATTCATGTTTTTCTTATAGAGTAGCTCTACTTTAAAATATCAACATCATAATGAAATATCTAATATTATCGTATTGAGATGTTAAAATCAACTTCTTAATGAAATATCCAATATTATCATCGTATTGAGGAGTTACATATTAAATTAATAATAAATTGTTTATTACCTAATTGCAATACAAAATTTAGTTTGCTTGGAAAAATGAGAAACTATCAATGAATTAAAAAAAAATTATTGTTTACAATAATAAAGCAATAACATAACTTCATAAACTATTTCTTTTTTTATAATATTTGTTCAAAATGTTCATGTTTTCTGTGTTAATTGTAACTTATTAAAATGTTAATTAATTAGTTAGAATTGTTGAATAAAAAAAAAACTTAATTTTGTATTAAAATTAGGTAATAACCAATTTATTATTAATTTAATTTAATTATTATGTCTCACCTCAATAAGATAATACTGGATATATTTGGAATAAAGCATTTACGGACATTTGCTCAAATGAACTTGTCATCCTATTTTTAGGTGTTTAATCTTAATTTTAATTTAGGCCGTTTAAATCTGGGACACCCTGTATATACAGCAATAGCGGAAACAAACCCTAGTAGTACAACATGTAATTTTTGAGGCAACATTGTTACCATAAATAGGAACTTCAATAAACATCGATTTAACCTTTACGTCAGAATCAAATTACTTATGCAATGTGGGTATTATTACTAATAATTATTTTACTTATAACTTGAATGAAATTCATTTACTAATAAAAATAGAAACGTTACCAAACTCCCTAAAATCTGTAATAAGTTATATTGCATCTGAATTGTGAATTGTTAATAATAAATGTTCTGATAACACCTGGGAGATATATGATGATTAAAACCTACTATAGTACAACATACAACTAGTGCATCAATAGTATCCCATTTATTGATTTATGGTAAATTGGAAGATTAATTTATTATTATACTCGTATATTTAATCAAATAAGAGCTTATTTCCAAATATGTGGTTTTATTGTTTATTGTCAAAACTTAGATATGTTTGTGCACTTATGTATTAATTTACCTACCATTTATATAATTCTCTGTTAATGAAAATAATTTATTAACTTTAAGTCTTAATAGAAAAAATTATAGCATGTTACATTCTGTTTCGTCTTCCTAACATTTATGATTTGTAGCTTTAGAGATTTTATTTTAAATAGGTCTGCATTTTGTCCTGTTTATACTTAGGTTGTTGTAAACGTACTTCTAAATATTTTAGAAATCTATTGGGAAACCCAAAGGCTATACCTTTTAACATACGGAGTTATTCTTTGTTTTATATTTTGTGATTAACATAAAGATTTTTTTTTGTATTCAACAATTATAACTAATTAATTAACATTTTAATAAGTTGACAATTAACAAAGAAAACATGAACATTTTGAACAAATATTATAAAAAAAGAAATAGTTTATGAATAGCGGTCCGACCTGCTTCGCAGGTCTGACCCCTAGGCTCCGCGACACTGAAGAAGATAGCAGTCTCTATGTTCCTCGCTTCCAAGTCAGTAAATTGGCGAAGAAAACTCGTCACTTCGTTCCTCGCTTTCATGTCAATACATTAGCTTCCCGTCCCTAAAACAGTTCATTTAATACCCCTAAGTTGAGTTTCTAGTAATTTCCACAAAATCAATTGCTGATCGTAACTATTTGTGATAAAGAAGGTTCATCACTACTTTTTCCAACTTTTTGAGCCTGAAACGTTACATTCAATACTTCACAAGCTAGGTTTAGGGAAATATTGATTTATAATAAAGATGGGTCATTACCAAGTTCCTCAACATTTCACTTCTAAAACATTTTACTTGGTACCCCGCCGGTCGCATTTTAATGAATTTCAAAGAAAAATAATTGCCGAACGTAATTAGTTTGCGAAAAAAATTACAACAAACACAATTAATATATTTTCCGCGGATATTACCATTAATTTTTACCCCTGCAATAGATTTCAAGTGACATAATTTGGGTTAAAAATATTTCACTTCGACCTTTTATTTCGTTAACCAATAATTGATTTTTAAAAGAAATTTAAATTAAACACAACTTGCATTGTATATTTGATCATATAATAAAGATTTTTGTCAATCTGATAATGCTATTGTCTTCTTAGTAATTTAAAAATACCGGCAATAACGATGTGTAATAATTAGCACTCCACATGGTCGACAAATTTGCAGATATACATTATTTTTACTAAATATAATGGTGTAATACCGACTTTACTTAACCTAACGTCAAAGTAGAATCCAAAGATATTATAACGGAAATTTTTTCCTTTTTAATTTCGTGGTTTTTTAAAATTATTATAAAATTTGATCGTGTAATACCAACCTTATCCAGTCTTACCTTTGCTTGTCAGTTTGTCTCATTCTCAAATACTATATTTTTCTGATGTCTTTTATGAAAACATTTCTTTTATTATCATTTGTCCCGTCTATTTGACACCTTTCTTTGGATACCCAAAAAGTGATTTTTAAAAGAGATTTAAATCAAACACAACTTAATTAATATTTGATCATGTAATAAAGACTTTTGTCATTCTGACATATCTATTGTCTTCTTGATAATTAAAAATATTTTCAATAATAATGTACAATAATTTGCATTCTCCTTTGCCGACAAATTTGGCGGATTTATTTTATTATTACTAAATCTGATCGTGTAATACCAACTTTATTTAGTCTAACATCCATTAAAATCAAATAAAAAAAAATCTGATGTGTCCAACACATAACCTCCCGCCCAATACTACTCTTAAACGGTACAAAATAGTATTTGATAGCGGTCCGATCTGCTTCGCAGTTCTGCCCCCCAGGCTCCGCGTCACTGAAGAAGATTTTAACTGAAAATGTAGAAAAATGAATTGAGTAGTCTTAAATAACTTCCAATTTATACCAAACAATTGGCGAAGCAAGCTCGTCACTACGTTCCTCGCTTCCATGTCAGTATATTGACGAAGAAAGCTCGTCACTTCGTTCCTCGCTTCCATGTCAGTATTAGACAAAGAGAGCTCGTCACTTCGTTCCTCGCTTTCAAGTCAGTGCATCGGCGAAGCAAGCTCGTCACTATGTTCCCGCCTTTATGTTACTACTTTGGCACTTTAGTTTAAATCTATTCCGTGAGATATTTAATTCAATACCATATACGTTGGGTTTTAATTAACATTTATAAAAAAACAATTGACGATTTACCAAAATAACGTTTTGACACTTGAGTTGAAATATCCTTCATGAGATTTTTAATTTGATACCAAACACGGTTGGATTTAACTAATATCACTGAATACACAATAATATGTATACTCACTGCTAATATTTATAAAAAAAACAATTGACAATCGTCCAAAACAACTTTTTGACACTTGAGTCCGAATCTCCTCCGCAAAACCTTTAATTTGATACCAAACACGGTAGGATTTAAATAATATTTATAAAAAACAATTGACAATAGTCCAAAACAACTTTTTGACACTTGAGTTCAAATCTTCTCTGCGAGATCTTTTATTCAATACCAAACACGGTAGGATTTAAATAATATTTATAAAAAACAATTGACAATCGTCCAAAACAACTTTTTGACACTTGAGTCCAAATCTCCTCCGCGAGACCTTTAATTTGATACCAAACACGGTAGGATTTAAATAATATTTATAAAAAACAATTGACAATCGTCCAAAACAACTTTTTGACACTTGAGTTCAAATCTCCTCCGCGAGACCTTTAATTTGATACCAAACACGGTAGGATTTAAATAATATTTATAAAAAACAATTGACAATCGTCCAAAACAACTTTTTGACACTTGAGTTCAAATCTTCTCTGCGAGACCTTTTATTAAATACCAAACACGGTAGGATTTATATAATATTTATAGAAAACAATTGAAAATCGTCCAAAACAACTTTTTGACACTTGAGTTTAAATCTTCTCTGCAAGACCTTTTATTAAATACCAAACACGGTAGGATTTATATAATATTTATAGAAAACAATTGACAATCGTCCAAAACAACTTTTTGATAATTGCGTTCAAATCTCCTCTGCGAGACCTTTTATTCAATACCAAACACGGTAGGATTTAAATAACATTTAAAAAAAACAATAGACAATCGTCCTCTTTATGACACTTTATTTTAAATCTCTAACGTGAATCTTTTAATTTAGTACCAAACACGGCAAGATTAGAAATAAAAACTGATGATAAAAAAAATATAATTCTGAAATTGATTATAAATATTTAAAACGAACTTTTTATATTAGATAAGTAATGAACTTATTTAAATTTTACCGCCTAAAATACTTAGAAGCATCGAGGTTGTCGAGCAGAGACATCTGTTGTATTATTTGAGAAGGAAAAGAAACCATATACAAAGTGGAAAATAATTTTCAACTTTTTTGTGTTGGATAAGAAATTATCCTATTTGAATTTTACCGCCTAAAATCCTTAAAAGAATCGAAGTTGCCGAACACAGACATCTGTCATATTAATTTTAAATTTGAAAAAAATATAAAAAAAAAATTCACATTGAAAAAATTTACAAATTAGTAAATATGTTTGCTCTTTTATTCTAAACACATATAAATTTACAAAACTTTTTCATTTGATCTAGAATAAATTTAATTTATACTTACAGTTTCAAACAGATATGTCAAAAATGACAGGATGAACACAAATTCGTGAAAAGTGACAGCTACAATTTTAATTTTTCAAATTCACTTTTAATATATATACATTATAGTACACATGTTCAATCATTTATTTTAAACACAGATAAATTTACAAAACATCTTCAACTTGTCTAGAATTAATGTAATTTGTACTCAAAATTTGAAACAGATCTGTCATATATGTCAAATTGGACAAAAATTTGTGAAAAGTTACAACTACAATCAACAAAGTACACTTTCGTAGCAACCCGAGGCCCCCCTTGATGGAAAAATTTAATGTCTTTTGGATTTAATATTTCGCACATCATGTGTAAGAAAAATATGAGACACGCAAAAGGCACTGTTCCACAGGGACCTTTAACACCCAAAAAAAATTTTCACCCGAATACATCAAACCGTCTAGGCTGTAAAAATGGGCAAAAGTGGTTGTTAGATTGGCTAATCTATAGAGTGACAGTTCAGACCCACGCCGATTAGTATATAGGACTAGCGGTCCGACCTGCTTCGCAGGTCTGACCCCTAGGCTCCGCGACACTAAAGAAGATAGCAGTCTCTTTGTTCCTCGCTTCCAAGTCAGTAAATTGGCGAAGAAAACACATCACTTCGTTCCTCGCTTTCATGTCAGTACAATGGCGAGGAAAGCTCGTCAATTCGTTCCTCGCTTTCATGTCAGTGTCTCTTAACTTCCCATCCCTAAAACAGTTCATTTAATATCCCTAAGTTAAGTTTCTAGTAATTTCCACAAAAGCAATTGCTGATCGTAATTATTTGTGATAAAGAAGGTTCATCACTACTTTTTCCAACTTTTTGAGCCTGAAACGTTACATTCAATACTTCACAAGCTACCTTTAGGGGAATTTTCAGAATAGCATTTGCCAATCGTACTGATTTATAATAAAGATGGCTCAATATTTCACTTCTAAAATATTTTACTTGGTACCCCACAGGTCGCAAATATTCATGAATTGTAAGGAAAAATAATTGCCGATCAGAATCGGTTTGCGAAAAAAATTACAACAAACACAATTATTAAATTTTCCGTGGATACTCGTATTACCAAGACCAAGTGTTTGAATTTTTACCCTTGCAATAGATTTCAAGTGACTTAAAAAAATGATTATCTGGGAACTCTTAAAACATTTCATTTCATACACCACAAGTTAGATACCTAAAAAAAAATTTTTAAATTTAAATTAAACACAAATTACATTAATATTTGATCATATAACCAAATATTTTGCCAATCTGACATTTCTATTGTCTTCTTGGCAATTTAAAAATACCGCCAATAATAATGTATAATAATTTGCATTCCACATTGTCGACTTTACCTAATCTAACGTCAAAGTAGAATAAAATCGTGAAATTGTAATGGAATTTTTTTCCTTTAAATTTCGCGGTTTTTACATTTTTTATAAAAAATTTGATCGTGTAATACCAATGTTACTTAATCTAAAGTCAAGTAAAATAAAAAAAAAAGGTTGGAAACTTTTTTTTTTCTCTAAATTTCATGGTTTTATTTTATTTTTATTAAATTTGATTATGTTACAAAGCCTTCTCTAAATCTGACATTTCTATTATTATCTTGTCAATTTAAAAGAACCGTCAATAATAATATATAATAAATTGCACCCTACATTGTCGACTTTAACGCATTTACTTTATTTTTAATAAATTTGTTGTGTAATAGCGACTTTTCCTAGTTTAAAGTAAAAGTAGCATCAAAATGAAAATTTTTTATTTTACAACTGAAAATGTAGAAATATAAATTGATAGTCTTAAATAACTTCCAATTAATACCCAAACAATTGGCGAAGCAAGCTCGTCACTACGTTCCTCGCTTCCATGTCAGTACATTGACGAAGAAAGCTCGTCACTTCGTTCCTCGCTTCCATGTCAGTGCATCGACAAAGCAAGCTCGTCACTACGTTCCTCGCTTCCATGTCAGTACATTGACGAAGAAAGCTCGTCACTTCGTTCCTCGCTTTCAAGTCAGTTTATGGGCAAAACAAACTCGTCACTTCGTTTCTCGCTTTTATGTTACTACTATTTGGCACTTTAGTTTAAATCTCTTCCGTGAGATTTTTAATTCAATACCAAACACGTAAGGATTTAAATATCATTTATAAAAAAACAATTGATGATTTACCAAAATAACTTTTTGACACTTGAGTTGAAATATCCTTCATGAGACTTTTAATTTGATACCAATCACGGTAGGATTTAAATAACATATATCTTCTCTGCGAGACCTTTTATTTAATACCAAACACGGTGGGATTTAAATAATTTTTATAGAAAACAATTGACAATCGTCCAAAACAACTTTTTCACACTTGAGTTCAAATCTCCTCTGCGAGATCTTTAATTGAATTCCAAACACGGTAGGAATTAAATAACATATATACAAAACAATTAACGATCGTACAAAACAACTATTTGACACTTGAGTTCAAATCTCTTCCGCGAGACCTTTAATTTGATACCAAACACGGTAGGATTTAAATAATATTTATAAATAACAATTGACAATCGTCCAAAACAACTTTTTCACACCTGTGTTCAAATCTCCTCCGCGATGCCTTTAATTTGATACCAAACACGATAGGAATTAAATAACATTTATATAAAACAATTGATAATCGTCCAAAATAAATTTTGAAATAAATTTTGACACTTGAGTTTAAATCTCCTCCGCGAAGCCTTTAATTTGATACCAAACACGGTAGGATTTAAATAATAATTATAAAAAACAATTGACAATCGTCCAAAATAACTTTTTGACACTTTAGTTCAAATCTCCTCTGCGAGACCTTTAATTCAATACCAAACTCGGATTTAAATAATTTTTATAGAAAACAATTGACAATCGTCCAAAACAACTTTTTGCCACTTTAGTTTAAATCTCCTCTGCGAGACCTTTAATTCAATACCAAACTCGGTAGCATTTAAATAATTTTTATAAAAAACAATTGCCAATCGTCCAAAATAACGGCAGGATTCGAAATAAAAAACAATTGATGATAAAAAAATATTTCTGAAATTCATTATAAATATTTAAAACGATCATTTTATATTAGATAAGTAATTAACTTATTTAAATTTTACCGCCTAAAATACTTAGAAGCATCGAGGTTGTCGAGCAGAGATATCTGTTGTATTTTTTGAGAAGGAAAAAAATGAATTGAAAAATAATATTTATCATTTCTGTTAGAAATTCACTCATTTGAATTTTACCGCCTAAAATCCTAAAAGAATTGAAGTTGACGAACACAGACATCTGTCATATTAATTTTAAATTTGAAAAAATATGAAAAAAAAATTCACATTTTAAAAATTTTCAAATTAGTAAACATGTTTGCTCATTTATTCTAAACACAGATAAATTTACAAAACTTTTTCATCTGGTCTAGAATTAATTAAATTTATGCTTACAGTTTCATACAGATATGTCAAAAATGACAGGATGAACACAAATTCGTGAAAAGTGACAGCTACAATTTTAATTTTTTTCATTGACTTTTAAAATATTTACATTATAGTACACATGTTCACTCATTTATTTTAAACACATATAAATTTACAAAACATCTTCAACTTGTCTAGAATTAATGTAATTTCTACTCAAAATTTGAAACAGATGTCATATATGTCAAATTGAACAAAAATTTGTGAAAAGTTACAACTACAATCAACAAAGTACACTTTCGTAGCAACCCGAGGCCCCCCTTGATGGAAAAATTTAATGTCTTTCGCATTTAATATTTCGCACATCATGTGTAACAAAAATATGAGACATACAAAAGGCACTGTTCCACCAGTTCCTTTTACACCCAAAAAAATTTTCATCCGAATACATCAAACTGTGTAGGCTGTAAAAATGGGCAAAAGTGGTTGTTAGATTGGTCAAAGTATAGAGTGACAGTTCAGACCCACGCCGATTAGTATATAGGACTAGCGGTCCGACCTGCTTCGCAGGTCTGACCCCTAGGCTCCGCGACTCTAAAGAAGATTGCAACCAAAATGTAGAGAAATAAATTGAATAGTCTCTTCGTTTCTCGCTTCCAAGTCAATACATTGGCGAAGGATGCTCGTCACTTCGTTCCTCGCATCCATGTCAGTAAATCGGCGAAGCAAGCTCGTCACTTCGTTTTTCGCTTCCATGCTAGCACTTTTGGATTTTGAATCTCCTCCGTGAGAACTTTAATTTCATACCAAACACGATAGGATTTTTAAATAACATTTATAAAAAACAATTGATAATCGTCTGAAACAACTTTTTGACACTTTAGTTTAAATCTTCTTCATAAGATTGATAACAAACACGGTAGGATTTAAAACATTTATAAAAAACAATTGACAATCATCCAAAACAACTGGTCCAAAAGTGTAGGAGTTGACAGTCGACCTAAAGGTTTCATTTGTCATTTACCATCACGCTACTGAACACTGAACTCGAAATAATATGACACAGTTCATGCTATGAGTTCTACGATTTTAAATCCCAATAATAATGTACTACAAATTTAATTTTATTGAATTCTAGTTCTGCAAGTGCAGATTTCAAAATCGAGAAGTACAATTTGTGACACATTTTATAATTGCAAAATATCTTCACTTCGAGGTGACCCTTTAAATACCACCGTGGATAACTTAGATGAAATACAGATCCCAAAAATAATTGGTAATTACAATATAAACTGAATTTATTACAAATCATATAATTACTTATAAAATATCTACGACTCTCGGTTAATTACAACTAAGACTAAGATAAAATATGGAGCTGCAAGTTCAGTAGATAGATAAATATAATTTAGTCAGCTTATATATTTGACATAATTAT
This sequence comes from Poecilus cupreus, assembly GCA_963942605.1. Taxonomy (NCBI): domain Eukaryota; kingdom Metazoa; phylum Arthropoda; class Insecta; order Coleoptera; family Carabidae; genus Poecilus; species Poecilus cupreus. The sequence continues at coordinate 22,263,278 of OZ012722.1, forward strand.
ATTTAATCTAGAAAAAATATAGAGTTGCAATTTCAGATTACAAACTATCTTATTCAACGATTGATAGTTAGGAACAATTGAATTCTATGAAATTCCAATCTAAATTTATGCCAATTTCCAAGTCATGAAAAAACACACATACATATATAAATACATACATAACATGATACTATATCCCACTCAGTGGGGTAGCACGAACCAACAATCAATCTCCTCTAAAATTCATATCCTTACACACCACTTTCGCCTCGTCCACATTCATAATGCGATTCATACATGCTCGTCTCTTCTTCTATCAATTATACCTAACTACTTATTCCTCGGACGCCTACGGAATCGGGTCACTTTCAATCTCACTCGCATATATATTAGTTTCAACAACCTTTCATTCGACATTCGCTCAAGATTTTCAAATCACCCCAACTGACTCACTCCCATTTTCTTAACAACATTCTTCTTAATCTGACACTCACCATACACCAATGTATTGGGATACATTCACATCTTGCATACTCGCACACTCCTCCCAAATCTCATTTCCACAGCAGTTATACGGCGTACATGCTTCTTCATCCACACCCAACATTTAGAATCATACATCATTGTACAACCAGTCACCAAATCATTCTTCTCAAACACCAACACTTTACATTTATCGGCATTGAACAACATATTTAAACCTTTCCCTGCTTCACAATCATTCTTCTCAATTGCTTCTCATTTTAACCAAACACAACATCATCCGCATAAGCCAACGCAGGCACCATACGTACACCATCCTTTCCATTCAATGACTTTTGTAACAACACATCCATATACAAATTAAACAACCGAGGAGACATTCCGCAACCCTGATCTCACCAACATCTACGAAACCAATCACTGAATCTACACCAACTCTCACCGTAGTCTTATTTCCTTCATACAACGCTCGAATCGCTCCCAACAAATTACCATCAATACCGTACTTGACAAGTACATCCAACAGAACACCTTTTTGTTCTTATCAACCTCCTTGCATATCACTAAACTTAGAAATCTTATGAATTAGAATTTTTCCATACAACTTCCCTTTCACACTGAACAAACTTATCGCTTGAAAATTTGTACATTCACTTGAACTGCTTTAGCCTTTAAATAAAGGACAAATGACAGGAGCCACGCACCGTTTCAAACAAAATTTGAACAAATAAACTAACCAATCAAATAATCTTTCACTACCATATTTCAACATTTCATTTGTTATACCACCCATACTGGTAGACTTACTATTCTTTAGACGCATTTTAGACGTATCAATGCAAATCTGACGTCACCTTCATCTAGGTATATCCCATTCAACGTTTCTAGCATTTATTCTATTTTTTACGTTATTATTCACTCCATTTACACCACCATACAATTCCTTAAAATACTCGCACCATCTATTCTATAATCTGATTCACTGGTCTTATACTCCCACCTCTCTATCTTTTTACAGTCTGCCAAATCATTCTCTTATTCATATTAAAATAATTCGTTAATGTTTGATACACCAATTCATCAAAACGTTTTATAACTATTTTTGCATTCATTACAATAATTGTACATACATACATACATAACATCACGCTATGTCCCACTTAGTGGAGTAACACGAACCCTGAAACACAGTCAACCAACAATCAATCTCCTCCACAGCACTTTCGCCTCGTCCACATTCATAGTGCGATTCATACATGCTCGTTTATTCTTCACACTCGGAATCATTCGTTCACGCAACATACCATCAATCATACCCAACCAGTTATTCCTCGGACGCCCACGTAATCGTTCACCTTCAATCTCACCCACATATATTAGTTTCACCAACCTTTCATTCGACATTCGCTCAAATTGTCCAAACCACCTTAACTGACTCACTCCCACTTTCTTAACAGCATTCTTCACAATCTCACACTCATCATACACCAATGTATTCCGTATACGATCACGTCAATAATACAATAATTGTAATAATCATAATTGATTACAATAATGTACTGATTAGAACAGTGTATTAATGACAATAATTTTTTGATTACAAAAATGCTCATATCGATTACAACAATGAACTTATATTGAATACAAAAATATATTTGTGTTGATTACAACAATACACTTGATTACAATACAACAATGTACTGATTACAATATGGGAGGCATTTTAGTTTCCTGCCGACTTAAGAGATGCATTATGAGTATTAAATTACATAAAATAAATTATTTTAAATTCATTGTAATTTAAAATAGTATCCCAAGGTCATTTTCATTTTCCAAAGAAAATTAAAAACATATTTCTAATGTAAATGTCAAATTTTGATAACGTGCTGGTGAAAAATAAAATAAAATTTGTGAGACATATTAATTTAATTTTTTTAATTTCCGCGCCATACACGTGAATCAGTTCCTGTAATGTAGTTTCCTGCCGTGCCGCAAAAAGCAGCACTATCGGTTATGTTTTGTAACTTTGGACAAATAGCATTCAGCAATCTTACAAAGTTACTATCTCCCGTCATGAGATAGTTTAGTAATCTTTTTAAATAATATATTTTGCAATATTTAAACATATTTTCCAATATTTTTGTCTTGCCTCTGCAGTTTTCTATCTCATCAAATTGCACATTATAGAGAATATTTTTAATGTGTATAAGCATTCTTAGCTTTGATAAGCATATGTCGATTTAAAATAAATTTGACGTATGTCGATTGGCTAAGAAAGACGTATGTCTTTTCTTGATTCTGCCATAACTGGTACAAAGCCATATAAAAATGCCTATTTTATAAACTATAGCAATTATATAAATACCTACCTTAAAATTATTGAAATACATTATTGTACTAATTAAGTTTGTCTGAATACATTAAAAATTGTTAAATTTCAACTTTTGTTCATAACGGTTTCGAATCAGACTGGCAAAAAGTTAGGTTAGATATAAAGTTATACATCACATTTTAATGTATTATTTAACAAACTTGGGGTTTTATAGAATAATCTAAATGGTTTAGCTTCGTTTTAGTAGTACAACACGCTGAGCAATTACCAATCTTTTCTTTCTGTAACAAAACATCAGTCAAAATTTATCTTCAAATCATTTTGTTGAAAATATTTGCAATAAATGTGCTTGTATTAAACTATATAGATATTTAAATAAATATTTATCTTAAATCATTATTGTACTTCGATATGCCAGTTAAGTTTGCCTGAATGTATTAAAACTTGATAAATATACATTTCATTTCTTGTTATAAATTAACCTGTCAAAATTTAAGTAAAATGTAATTTATATATCACACTTTATGTAATTTTACATACCTGTGATTTCGAACAGCATTTATTTTTTGAAGCGTTACCTGCCATTGTGTTATTATAAAAACTGTCTCTTAAGTTATTCAAACTTGGAATTTAACCTTTGAGAAGTTTTGATTCAACAGAATAATTATTGTCACAATAAGTAATACCTCAAATCTCCATTATGTATAATTGTGCTTTCATTTGCGATCATAATGATCTGAATTTTCTTAAGTATTGTGCACTGACCGATTAATACTATCAATCAATGGAAACATGCACTCGCCACATTTTATACTGACACTTTGGGTGCGTTCGTTATGAAATCTATCCAGCGTACGGTATTCCGCAATTTTTACACTTTTGCATTATTAAACATGTACGACGTTTATTAATTCTACAACAGAATTATAAAATATAATACAAAAAGGATTTATTTTAGGTTATGTAAACTCAAATTGACATTTTTTAATTGCAATTAATAAATGATAATTTATTTATTGCTTCTATTAATTACATGAAATATTTATTGCACAAGTAGATTAATAACTATTATTATTTATTACATTAATGTTCAAATACTTAAAAACTTTGAAATAAAAACGAAAAAAATTTAATAAACTTGCACACATATTTGTGAAAAGTGACAGCTATAACTTAAATTTTATAAATTGTCTTTTAAAATATTTGCATTATAGTACACATGTTCACTCATTTATTTTAATCACAGATAAAATTACAAAACTTCTTCAACTTGTCTAGAATTAATGTAATTTATAATCAAAGTTTGAAACAGATCTGTCATATATGTCAAATTGAACAAAAATTTGTGAAAAGTTACAACTATAATCAACAAAGTACACTTTCGTAGCAACCCGAGGCCCCCCTTGACGTAAAAATTTAATGTCTTTCCTATTTAATATTTCGCACATCATGTGTAAGAAAAATATGAGACACGCAAAAGGCACTGTTCCACCGGGTCCTTTTACACCGAAAAAAATTTTCACCCGAATACATCAAACCGTCTAGGCTGTAAAAATGGGCAAAAGTGGTTGTTAGGCTGGCTAAAATATAGAGTGACAGTTCAGACCCACGCCGATTAGTATATAGGACTAGCGGTCCGACCTGCTTCGCAGGTCTGACCCCTAGGCTCCGCGACACTGAAGAAGAAAGCAGTCTCTTTGTTCCTCGCTTCCAAGTCAGTAAATTGGCGAAGAAAGCACGTCACTTTGTTCCTAGCTTTCATGTCAATACATTGGCGAGGAAAGCTCGTCACTTCGTTCCTCGCTTTCATGTCAATACATAAGCCAGTGTCTCTTAACTTCCCGTCTCTAAAACAGTTCATTTAATACCCCTAAATTAAGTTTCTAGTAATTTCCACAAAAATAATTGCTGATCGTAATTATTTATGATAAAGATGGTTCATCTCTACTTTTTCCAATTTTTTGAACTTGAAACGTTACACTCAATACTTCACAAGCTAGGTTTAGGGGAATTTTCAGAAAAGCAATTGCCAATCATACTGATTTATAATAAAGATCGGTCATTACCAAATTCCTCAATATATCACTTCTGAAACATTTTACTTGATACCCCACAGGTCGCAAATATTCATAAATTTTAAGGAAAATAATTGCCGATCGTAATTGGTTTGCGAAAAAAAAAAATAACAAACACAATTAATAAATTTTCCGTGGATATTACCAAGATCAAGTGTTTTAATTTTAACCCTGCAATATATTTCAAGTGACTTAAAAAAATGATTATCTGCGAACTCCTAAAACATTTCATTTCATACCCCACAAGTTAGATACCTAAAAATAATAATTTTAATTTAAATTAAACACAATTTGCATTAATATTTGATCATATAATAAAGATTTTTGCCAATCTGACATTTCTATTGTCTTCTTGGCAATTTAAAAGTACCGCTTATAATAATGTATAATAATTTGCATTCCATATTGTCGACTTTACCTAATCTAACGTCAAAATAGAATAAAATCGTGAAATTTTAACGTAAATTTTTTTCCTTTAAATTTCGCGGTTTTTAAAATTTTTATAAAATTTGATCGTGTAATATCAACCTTACCCAGTCTTACGTTATCTTGTCAGTTACACTTCAAAGTACAACCGAAGCGAATAAATTTAAACTTGTCTATTCAAAATTCTCATTTGATACCAAACACTATATTTTTCTGATGTCTTTATGAAAACAATCGACAGCCGCCATTTTCTTTTTTTTTATTTGTCCCGTCTATTCGACATCTTTCTTTGGATACCCAAAAATTGATTAAAAAAAAAATTAAATCAAAAATAATTTAATTAATATTTGATCATGTGATAAAGACTGTTGTCAATCTGATATTTCTATTGGTAATTTAAAAATATTATCAATAATAATGTACAATAATTTGCATTCTCCTTTGTCAACAAATTTGGCGGATTCACTTTATTATTACTAAATTTGATCGTGTAATACCAACTTTACATAATCTAACGTCCAGTAATATATAAAAAAAAATTAAGTTGGAATTTTTTTTTTTAAATCTCAGTTTATTTTATTTTTATTAAATTTGGTCATGTTATAAAGACTTCTGTCAATCTGGCATTTCAATTATTATCTTGTCAATTTAAAAGAACCGTCAATAATAATATATAATAATTTGCATATTACATTGTCGACAAATTTAACGCATTTACTTTTGATCGTGTAATACCGACTTTTTCTAGTTTAAAGCACAAAGTATTAACATAGGAAGAGACAAAACTCAATGTATTAAGTGTTGACAGCAGCGCACCAATACTAAGTGGAAGAAATATAATGACAGGTAGCGATTTCATTGCTATTTTGTACATTCAAAATTAAAAACATTCATTGAAATAAAAGTTTAAGAAGAAATATGTATATTTTGTTTAATATATATTTTACATAATAAATATATATCTATTATGTACACAAAAAAAAAAATAAATTGGACAATATAAATGAATGCTATTTGCTGCTAACATATAGGTGGTTCCGGATGACGATTTTTTAAAATAAGATACCTACATATGGAGGATTATTACAGTAAAATTAGCATAAAAATGAAAATTTTATTTTATATAATTTATTATCTTGTCAATTTAAAAATACCGTCAATAATAATAAACAATAATTAGAATTCTATATTTTCGACAAATTTGGCAGATTAACTTTATTTTTACTTAATTTGATCGTGTAATACCAATTTTTCTTAGTTTAACGTCAAAATAGCATCAAATTGAAAAATGTTATTCGAAATAATTGTTTCCGGTCAAGTTCGCGGTTTTCTTCATTTTTATAAAATTTGGTCGTGTCATACCGTCCTTCTTCAGTCTAAAGTCAGTTTGACAGTTATACTTTGAAGTATAATCATAGCAAAAAAATTTATTGGAAATAATAATTTGATTTAAATTTCCCGGTTTTATTTTATTTTCAGTAAATTTGATCGTATAATACAGATTTAGCGTCACCATAACATGTAAACTTCAAAATGCAGTCAAAAAGAAAAATTTTATTAGTCATTATTTTTAATTATTTTAATTGGCTTGTCTAGAATTAATGTAATTTGTAATTAAAATTTCAAACATCTGTCAAAAATAACACGTTGCGCAAAAATTTGTAAGAAGTGACAGCTACAATATAAATTTTTGATTACAATAATGCAAATATTTGATTACAATAATGAAAATACTTGATTACAACAATGAAAATACTTGATTACAACAATGAAACTCTTTCATTACAATAAATAATTATTTAAAACAATAAAATTATATTATTATTCTAATCTCCATACCAATATTTTAAAATTGATCCTGGTCAAAATGTGTCCGTATAAATAGCTGCCGAAAAATATTTCCTCTTGGAATATTAGCAGGTTGTGGACCGGGTAGAGTAGCATAGTTTTCATCATGAATATGACAACTTTCGTCATCAACTCTTTGAGATTTAAATAATTACGTAAGATAATTTAATTGAATTTAATAAGAAAACTGTTGACATATGTACTGTAATCTTCCTCTTCATGAAATTTTCTTATATTATATAATACAGCTAATGCTATATTGCTTCATTAGTATTTAATAATTTTATGCGTAATTCTATAGTTGATATCTTGTAAATACAACAAAATTTCATTTTATCATTGATGCTTGATTTATTTGTATATGTTTTTTTCTACAACATAAAATAAAAATATATCTTCCTACTATGTATTATATTTAATTTCACTATTTATAAATGAAGAATCAACTTTTTTAACGATTCCCTCACTCGATATACCGTGAAATGTCAAAATTTTTCACAAATTCAGGAATACATTATGTTTACACTTTGATAGCCCTAATACATCGAATAAAATTAGTTTCATTGGTATTTAATCATTTCGTACATAATTGTATAGTATTTCATAAATTGTTCCGTGAAAATATAACCAAACTTATGGTTGATTTTTTTTTTTTTATGGAATTCTTGAAATATGAGTTCTCTGCAATATAATCGGGAAAATGTATATTATACAATTAAATTATACACACTTACCATAAATTATAATTAATTTTTGGTTGTTTATGTAAAAAACAACATTTTTAATCAATACAAGATACTTCAATCTGTACAAGGATTTTGAATTAAAAAGTTGTATGTTTTCATTTTGACTGCTCCTAATTCACCCAATATAATTTGTTTTATAAGTATTTATTAATTTCTTCCGAAATTCTATAGTATTTTCAAATTTAATTTGTTCTTTGTTCATATAACCTAATTTATATATGACATTTATAGTGAAGTTCGTAATGTATTTCCTGCAAAATTATTAGGAGAAATGATATTCTATAATTAAATTATACACTTACCATGAATTTCATTTAATTTCAGTGTATTTGTAATTTAGTACGTGACCCAAACTATTTTTCATAAAATATTGACGTTTACAAATCAATTTGAATTAATTGCAACTGTCAAAATATGTAAATCATTTCTACCACTTTAAAAAATTTACAAAATAGTACTCATGTTCGCTCCTTTATTCTAAACACAAATAAATATAGCAAACTTATCTAACCTGTCTACAATTAAAGTAATGTATAATTAAAATTTCGAACTGAACTGTCAAAAATGACAAGTTGTCATTCTTTTTTTCAAAAAATTAAAGATAAAGTGTATTGACAGTTCACTTTGAAATTTTAAAAATAAATTACTTAAATTCTAGACAAGTTAGACAAGTATGGTAAATTTATTTCTGTTTAGAATAAATGGGCGTACATGCATAATATTTTGTAAAATTTTAAAACATCAATTTAAAAATAAAAAAATGAATTTGAAAGTGAACTGTCAATACCCTTTATCTTTGAATTTTTAACAGAAGTAGCAACGCGTGTTATTTAACAAAAGCTACACGAAACAAAAAATTAGTTTATTTACTTAATATCTCGCACATCATGTGTAATAAAAATGTGAAATAATGAAAAGGCCCTATTCTCAGCCAAACTGTAGGTGCCTGTAAAGGTTTCACTCGAATATATCAAACCGTGTAGGCTCTAGAGCTGCGCACAAATGGTTTCTAGGTAGCAAAAAATTTTAACTGAATAGTATATTGGACTAGCGGTCCGACCTGCTTCGCAGGTCTGACCCCTAGGCTCCGCGACACTGAAGAACTGACTGACGATTATTGTATGTTTTTCATTGAGGGTAGTTGTGTGGTAATCACTGACAAAAGTTGTATGTTTTTCAATGAGGAAAGTTGTGTGTTTACCACTGACAAAAGTAGTATGTTTTCTATTGAGAGAATTTGTGTATTTACCAATTACACAAGTTGTATGTTTTTAATTGAGGGAAGGGTTGTGTTAACCACAGACGAAAGTTGAATGGTTTTCATTGAGGGTAGTTATGTATTTACCAATAACACAAGTTGTATGTTTTAAATTGAGGGAAGTTGTGTATTAACCACTGACGAAAGTTGAATAGTTTTCATTGAGGGAAGTTGTGTGTTAATCACTGACAAAAGTTGAATAGTTTTCATTGAGGGAAGTTGTATGTTTAACACTGACAAAAGTTGTATGCTTTGCAGTGAAGGAAGTTTTGTGTTCACAACTGGTAAAAGTTTTATGTTTTTCATTGAGGGAAATTGTGCGTTAACCACTGACGATAGGTATATGTTTTTCATTGAGAGAAGTTGTGTGTTAGCCACTGACAATAGTTGTATGCTTTGCAGTGAGGGAAGTTTTGTGTTTACCACTGGTAAAAGTTTTATGTTTTTCATTGAGGGAAATTGTGCGTTAACCACTGACGATAGGTGTATGTTTTCATTGAGAGAAGTTATGTTTTAACCGCTGACAAAAGTTGTATTTTTTCCAATGAGAAAAGTTGTGTGTTTACCACTGACAAAAGTTGTATGTTTTGCATTGAGAGAAGTTGTGTGTTTCCCACTGACAAAAGTTGCTTGGTTTCCATTGAGGGAAGTTGTTTGTTCATCGCCGAAATATTTTCATTTAATTCCAATAATTGGGGATGCAAGCTCGTCACTTCGTTCCTCGCTTCCATGTCAGTACAACTTTTAAGATAAGTTGTGTGTTTCCTGCTGACAAAAATTGTATGCTTTTTATTAAGGGAATTTGTGTGTTAACCACTGAAAAAACTAGTATGTTTTTCATTGAGGGAATTTGTGTACTTACGAATAACACAAGTTGTATGTTTTTAATTGGGGGAAGTTGTGTGTTAACTACTGACGAAAGTTGAATGATTTTCATTGAGGGAAGTTGTGTGTTTACCACTGTTAAAAGTTGTATGCTTTGCAGTGAGGGCAGTTTTGTGTTTACCACTGATAAAAGTTTTATGTTTTATGTTGTGTGTTAACCACTGACGATAGGTGTATGTTTTTCATTGAGAGAAGTTGTGTGTGAATCACTGACAAAAGTTGTATGTTTTCCAAGGAGGAAAGTTGTGTGTTTACCACTGACAAAAGTTGTATATTTTCCATTGAGCGAAGTTGTGTTTACCGTTGACGAAAGTATATGTTTCTTTATTAAAGAAAGTTGTGTGTTGCCCACTGACGGAAGTTGTATATTTTCCATTGAGGGAAGTTGTTTGTTCATCGCCGAAATATTTTCATTTAATTCTAACAATTGGGGAAGCAAGCTCGTCACTGCATTCCTCGCTTCCATGTCAGCACATAGGCGAAGCTAGCTCGTCTCTTCGTTCTTTGCTTTCATGTCAATACAAGTTTTGAAGGAAGTTGTGTGTTTCGCACTGACGAAAGTTGCATGTGTTTTATTGAGAAAACTTGTGTGTTAACCACTGACAAAATTGTATGATTTTATTGAGGGAAGTTGTGTGTTAACCACTGACGAAAGTTATATGTTTTTCATTGGGGAAAGTTGTGTGTTAACCACTCACGAAAGTTGTATGTTTTTCATTGGGGAAAGTTGTGTGTTAACCAATGCCGAAAGTTGTATTTTTTTATTGGGGGAATTTTGTGTTCGTAGTCAGAGATTTTTCGAATTTAGTGTAAAAGTTGTGTATTTCTCATTGTTCGAAATTCAGAAATTTCTATTGAAAGAAGTAATGTATTCCATTGTTACAATATTGTGATTCCCACTGAGAGAAATTTCAATGTTTGCCATTTTATGCCTATATTTTCGTTATCTTTTTCACATTAAATAATAGATACCAAATTACTTTCAAAACTTCCTGAAATGATCAAAAATTTGTATAAATACCTGTAAATTGAAACGTCAAACGTGACATTCAAACTGCTATTCATTTAAATATACATGTAAATTTAAACGTCAAAATTGACATTGAAACTGTTATTCATTTTAAAATCAACAAAGTTCACTTTCATAACAACACACACACTCTGATCCGTAAACGCATTTCCGCCTTATTTATTTAATATCTCGCACATCATGTATACTAAAAATGTGAATTCATAAAAAGGCGCTATTCTGAAAAAATCTCTAACTTCCGGTAAATTTTCACTGAAATCCGTCAAACCGGCTAGGCTCTAGAGCTGCGCACAAATTTGGTTACTAGGCAGATGAAAGTATATATAGATATATAGAAAGTGAATTAACCTTTTAGTATATTGGACTAGCGTCGACCCCGCCTTCGGCGGGGTCTCAGCTAGGGCTCCGCCATCTCTGAAAATCTTATAAAATTTATGTAGTTACAATACAATTGGAGAAAGGTAATAAATTTATTTCGTTTATCCCAACACAATCTAGTATGATTGAATAGTATAATTTAATTATGCACAAGAATAAGCAATTATCTTACAATATTCAAATGTCAAATGAAAAAATAACAAACCTAAAACACTGCTTTACATTCACTGGTTTCCATGCCGAAGTCATAGTGGTGGAGGTAATTTTTGAGTGGAGCTGTAATTTTCATTAAACTGAAATTTAACCGTGGTTTGATTTATTTAAATATCTTTTTGTGTTACTTTAATATGTATTTATTATATAAAGAGTTTGTTTTATTTTATAATATTATTTACATCAGGGGTGGGCAACCTCCGGCCCGCGTAAAGATTCAATCCGGCCCGCGAGATCTTTAGAAGAAATAATAAATAAATATTTTCAAAAACAAAAGTTTTAAATTAGGTTTAACCCAACATAAAGAAAAAAGGGTGATTTACAGATTAATTTTTGATATAATTCGTCTAGTTTAAATTAAGAAATAAATGTAGTACTTAGTTAATTTTGTTTTATTATTGTCTTTTATATTTTCAGAAAAAAATTATAACAAAAATGTGTCAATTACCAACTACGGCCCGCGTACGAAATTTAAATCTTATTCTGGCCCCTGTTAAACAAAAGGTTGCCCACCCCTGATTTACATAATTGTACACACCAAATATTTTCATAAGAGCTTTTATATTTATTTGGACAAATAATATTAATGTAAAATTTCTATTACATGTTATCGAAATAATTAATTTAATGAAAACTCTCATTCTTGCATATGCCAGTATCAGGAATCTTCGCTTCTATATTCATAAACATAACGAGGAATATATCTTGCGGTCTCCTACATAAAACACATTTTTGTATAAATTCAAGATTTATTTCAAGTTTAATTTGACTTACCGAGTAATACTAATTGTGGAGAAAAGTTATTTTTAAGATTCAAAATGTTACAATCTTCACCAACTGGAGTCACTCCAATTTCTCCGATATTGATTATTTATTAGAAGAATCCAAGTGATATAACACAAAATATATATATGGAAAATTAAACGATCCATTAAGCCGTGGTTAAAAACCAGATTTGTAATTCTTTCAAGAAGTGCACTAATTGCTTTCTAACGGCTACAGGTACATTTTTCCAAAAGCGATCCTTTCATATGTACTGCATTATGATGTACAATTGTCTGTCAAACTTATCCTTGACGAATGCACCAAATATCACAATTTTCTGGAAAACTTTATCAAAATCATCTCTGAATCAGCGCAAACTTGCTCAACTTAAATGCAGTTTTGGCCGTACTAATGATTTGGTTATATTAGAAATTAAATGCAGTCGTTCAAATTGAGATTCTGACTGCACCAGAACAAATTATTCAACGAATGTCAAGCCATAAATGAGATGAGTTGTTTTTAGAACGTATCTACAAATAAACAGAAATTAATTAAACAGATACAAAATTTATATTAATCTACCTTACCATTATTTCTTATGAAGACAAACTTGAAATATTTATTTGATTAGTTTCAATGTTTTTTTCTTCCATGATATGTGTGATATACTCCTGCCAGTTCTTTTTATTTATTTTGTCTTAAAAATTGTTTCAAAGATCTCAGATAGCGATGTTCTTTTTCAGGGAATTACTAATGACAATAAGCGAACCAGGATCTAACGCCGAAAAAATATAAATAGCTTCTAGTAAATTTTTAAACACTTGCACATTCAATTTCTAGCAACCCTTCGTTGACGAATCTAGATTCACTTGTTATGTCAGGAATTTAAAATCATTTTCCGGCCAATTATCAATCTTATCAAACTTTTGTTTATATGCGGTCCGGGTTCATCATCTGCATCATAGTATTACCGCCAATATTTCCATTACTTTGTGAATCCTTTCTAAATAAATAACTATTTATTAATATAGAATGTGTCACCCTGTAGACTCATTAACTTTGGTATATAGTGTTGTCGTTTCTGACAACCTGTAATAATTATTATTAAATAAAATATTAATATCAAATATAAAAATTACCTGATATATTTTATCAACTGTTGAGATTTCAGAGCTCTAAAGAAATTGTGAAAACGCGACGAATTTTCTTATTTTATTAGGACAATTTCTGCTTTTTTTACTCTAAAATTTCAGGGTAACGGTAAATAAAAAACGGCCTTTATATATCCTGCTTGGTTACGCTGTGATTGCCTCATGAGTATGTCTGAGCCGTATGTTCAGTACAAAACATTAACCGTTGTTGAGAGGACAGCTGTTATCGAAAAAGATATAATACCCAGAAAATATATACATGTAATTTATGTGATATATTAGATCAGATAATTTCAAATTGTAATTGTTTCAAGACAAAGACGCAGTCATATTTTAAATGTAATGAGTTAACTTGCATCAAATATCCCTAAAATAGACAGAATAAAATTAATAATTCAGTTAAAACATGCATTAACAAATATTTACCTAGTACGTAATGTGATGATAGTTAAATATTATTTTTACATAGAAGTCTGTGAGATTCCCATGCGCGATAAAGTTTACTTGGAGTCGAATCTACCGATTGGTTAAAATCTCCTAATACCATATACTTAATCAATCACATACGAAAGATAAAGGTTAACCACTTGTTCATCTTAAATGCAGTTCTGATTACAATCAAATCTCTGATGTTTTAGTTACATTAACAATCAAGGGTTATCGTTTCGACTGAGACTCTGACTACCAGAACGAATTACTTGTTATAAATCTTTTCAAACTTTTCTTTATCATCTGCGCCACAATAATAATTCTGATGTATTTTTTTTTATTAGTATGTGATTCCTTCCTGAATAAATAAATATGTATTAATATATTTGCACAGAGATAATCACATCGTTTTTTCCACACAAAATCTAATTTCTTCAAGATATGCTACCCCTGAGATCCAGCCTTTTTATCGGCTATACGTGATTTACTCATAGCTATATTTTTTCAAAAAATGTTCTTCCTATATGCGCTATATATGATGTACAACTTTCTGTCTTCATCAAATTAAACATTGAATAACAGCACTTAAAATCTGTTAATCCAGAACTTGCTCAATTTTTTAAGAAGTGCTCATTTATTCTCTGAAATAAAGAACTGTATCTTTTAAATTATTCAAACCTAGAAACTTACTTATGAATACTTTAGATAAAAAATAATTAACACCTTAAATCTCTAATGTTCATTTTTCAAAGGCTCTCTTCTTACGCATTAAAATTCAATCATTTGCGATCATAATGATATGATTTTTCTTAGATTTTATTTACTGATTGACTAATTTAATAATCAAAACACACAACTTAACCTCACAACTTCACTTTATGACATATTGGTAGGTTCGTCTATCTATCGATTGTTTCGAACAAGGTGACAACATGATAAATTCGTCTTTTTTTCTTTGCAATCAGTTGATTGAGATTATATTATCCAAAAAATATATACTTCTATAATTTATCAGAAATATTAAGTCTGATGTCTGATAATTCTAATCAGAAACTTTTTAAAATAATTACTGAAATTTTATTTCAAAACGTAATTGTTTCTTGACAAAAAAGTTGAATTCAGTGTAACGAGTTAGCTTGCATGAAATATCCCTAAAATAAATTAAAAATTTACTTGAAAAATACATTAACATATATTTACCTGGTAATTAATTTGACGATTATTAATTAGCAAATGTACATAGAGTGCTGCTGCGTTAAGGTGCTACGTACTACATATTGAGGTTCGACTCTATCGGTCGGCAAGTGTGTAGGTCCAGATTGGAATGCGCGTGCGACGGGTTCACAGCGATCGCAACGGCTGCAGCGCTGCCAAATGTCAAGCGTCCAGCGGACCGCTGTTTGCAGCGCTTTTTGACAGCGGCTGCTACAGCGTTTGCAGCGTAAACAAACTACGATTTTTTTACACAGCGTATATCTATCCTTGTCTAGAATTGTCATTATTTTTACAATATTTTCTGTAACTCTATACAGCTGTATAAAATTATTATTAATTTCATCTAAATAAATTATTATATTGATTTAATTATTGCAATAAATTGTTTACTTTATGTAAATAAATTTCTTTGGCAATTTACTTGAAAATAGTACATGGGAATTGTGTTCAGCGAATTCACAGCGGTTTTACCCAGCAGCTTTTATATCGGCTGTACATCGGTTTTGGCCTGCCGAACGCGGCCAATAATTCATCTATAGTTACAATTATTATACACAGAACGTACCTACGTAGTACAAAAATAGAAATTAATTAAATAAATACAAAATTTATATTAATCAACCTTACCATGATTTCTTATTCAATTAAAATTGAAGAAAATTATTAATTTCAACATTTCTTGATAAAAATGTTTAGTTTTCATTATAATTCAAGTAGGATTAAATTTCACTTAAGAATATGATAAACATCTATAAACCTGTTTGAAATAGATTGTAAATTTGAAGCTCTTGAATTAAATTTAGGAATTTCGCGATGTTTTGAAAATCAATGTTCTAGAGAGCAGATCTATATTATTTTATTATCAAATTTCTTGAACCGATGTTTTATCCAATGATCATGGTAGTAGTAGCGGGGATGAACTGCTTGACTTTTTCCTAAATATATGTTTTTTATTAAAAAAATAGTTAAATGAAATAAAAAAACTTGGTAATACTACTTACACATTTCTTTGATGTCGTATATTTATGAACATGATTCACATCTCATTCACACTCTCAGTCATACATGGCGCAATTGGTTTTTTGTTGCCATTTTGCTATTAGCATGTTTGATTTATTTATCATTTTTGTTATTTTGTTTTACAATATTTTGTATTACGGTAATGCCCTTTGTTATATGGTGTTTTGTAATACTTCATGCTTTAATAAATTAAGGTGCACAGTTAATTTAAATTTAATATAATTAGTAAATTTAATTTTATGAATCTGAATATGTATTATTGCAAATGTGGCGAAAAATTTCGAATCACCACCGCTATCGAATTTAAAATCTGCGAGCCAGACCTTTGCCTCAACTGCAAATTAAACATGGTACTGCTATTAAAATGAAAGTTATACCGTAAGCAAAAAAGTATTAATTTGAGCAATTCACATTAGACTGCTTATTTGCATGTCACAAATAATTTCTATTACATTTCGCATAATATTGTGTTAATGCATTTTAAATGTGTATATTTAGTTAAACAATATATTTTTGTGAAGAACAAAAATACATTTTATTAATGAAAAAATTAATTCTGCCTCCAAAAAGGTAGATATAATATATAAAATTCTGCGGTAATCAATCACGTTAATTAATAATATTTATATAAGGTGCAAAGGTCCAGCAACGCAGATTTTAAATTCAGCAGTAGTGGACGAAATTTAGCGTCACATTTGCTAGGGCTACAAGAATATAGTTAACCTTTTATAAATATTATTCAGTACCAAATTTGCAGGAGAAACATGTTTTAGCGGGACTTCAATTCTTTGTGTATATATCTATATATTTCTTTACTATATTCTGTATATTGCATATTTTATCATTTAAAATGGTATTTACTTTTCATTTATAAAATTGAATAAACTACAAGTGCACATGGTATTATTGAAATAAATATAATTTGTGAGTGTGGCGAAATATTTCGATCCACCACCGCTATTGAACCTAAAACCTGCGAAGCCGGTACCGTTCCTATCTCAGCTGCAAAGTAATTTTGATACTGATATTAATTAATACTATTTATAAAAGGACGAACGGCCCAGCAACGCAGATTTTAAGTTCAGCAGTAGTGGACGAAATATTCCGCCATTTTCACTAACTGCACTGAACCCTTTATAAATAATATTAAATCAGTATCAAATTTGCAGGAGATTGTATTAATATTTTGTGTTTATTTAAAGATTTGTTCATGTTAATGCACTGATATTTAAATATTTTCGATCAATATTGGGTATTAATAATATTTGATTCAGTTATTAATTTTTTATGATCGAATTTTTTTAATAGCTGTTTGAAAATATTAAAATTTTAATATCTTTTTTTCAATTTTTTATTGGTTTTAGAATTAACATGACTATTTAATTTTTTTTAAATTTTATTTATAGAAGGAATAATTCTATGTTTATGGGAAATAATTTAATTTTTAAGGCACTTGTTGATAATTATATATTTATTTATTTAAAATTTCCCTAAAAACAATGTTGGGCGTGTGTCCTTCCTCTTTTTCCTCATCTATGTTAGTGTCAGGTAATTTGATTTTCAAATTTTTCAAATGATCGTACGCGTGACATTGCAACGTACAATTGGCCATGTGTAAATACAGGTTTTTCTAAATTAATACCCACGAAATCAAATGTTTGGCCTTGTTATTTATTTATTGTCATTGAAAATGATAATCTTATAGGAAATTGTCTACGTTTTAAAATGTATGGCAAGTTACTGTCTGTTGGTGCGAGATCTATGCGAGGAAGGAAAATACGTTGCCCCCTACTTTGACCAGTAACTACTTCTAGGTCTAGGTAATTGTTATGCATCTGTTTTACAATTAATCTGGTGCCATTACAGAGACCGCGTTTCGGGTTCATGTTTCGCAATAACATGACTATCGCGCCAATTTTTAACGACAACTTGTGCCGCGGCATTCCGCTTGGAGTTTCTTTATTTAATATTTCAGTTGGGTAATTTAATTGATTTGACTCATCGCATTCAGCTGTGTCCGCACTGTAATAAATTCTAGTGGGTCCGGCAATTTTATCTAACACTAGGTCATTTAGTTTCATTGTGTCGTCATTTTTAGGCGATAAAATCGCTCGATTTACAAAAGTGTACACATCTTGTGGCATGATAGCGTTTGTACCGAATATTTCATCGGCTAAAGAACCTTTAGTTAAACATTTTGATGGAATTGTAATAATGTCGCTTAAACCATTGCCAACTTGGAGTAAGTACGCGGAAAATTCTTGTTCATTTTTATTGACACGCATATTTTGTGTCAATGAAAACTTTTTAAACAATGGCCACAGTGGGCTTTGCGTCATTGACATTTCAATAATTGCCGTTCTATGGTTCGTATGTTTTACAATCGGTAAACATTGACGGAAGTCTCCGCCTAATATTACAACTTTCCCACCGAAAGGAACTGAATTATTTTGCAAATCTTTTAGTACTAAATTGATTGCTTTAAGTGCGTGCCACGGCGCCATGGTAATTTCGTCCCAAATAATGATAGATGATTTTTTAATTAATTTACCAGCGTTACTGTTAGCATTTATTTTACATACACTATTTTCGTGTATTGGAACGGGGAGTTTGAACACAGAATGTACCGTTTGGCCACCCTTTAGCAAAGTTGCTGCTATTCCAGTCCAAGCAACTGAAATAACTGTATGACCTTGACCCCTCATTATGCTAATGAGTGTGTTGTATAAGAAGGTTTTGCCAGTTCCACCTGGACCGTCAACAAAGAAATATCTATTTGTACATGTTGGGTCGTTTACCGCATTCAAAATTTGCTGTAATATTTCATTTTGTTCAGTATTGAATAAAGCAACATTTTTTTCGCCTTCGCGTTGTTCAGCGTCGCGGTCAATTTCATCGTTTAAATTGTCTACATCATCATTAGTTTGATCTGGTTCTGGGAGACCAAAGTCTTTTAACTGGAACCTTTGCATAATTAGAATTTCCTGAATGTTTCTCAGGCATTTATTTTGTGATGTTTGCCTCGAGTAATGTAACAGATAATCTTTCATCATATCATCTTTGAATTTATCCCACAATGCAACTGCATTGATGGACGTGTGGAAACAAATTAAATATGCAAACAATTCACGCAATTGTTTTGGGAATTTGTCAATTACTGCTTCTTGCATACAATTGAGACACTCGTCGTCATTTGCTAATAACCCTTTTGCTCGAGCTGCTTCTAAATATGTTTTATATAATTTTCCGTCTACTGTGCGTAAGTGATCGAAACTTGTTGCACCGGAAGCATTAACTAAGAGCATTCGTAAGTGGAATCGCTCAATGTCTTTCGGACTCACCGAAATCATTCTGCCAATAGGCGGTTTTGTTTCTTTTTTTCGCGCCTGCCATATATTCTTGCTCGTAAACACGTAATATTTAGGTATATCCATATACCGATATTGTTGAGCAGTAATATCTGTTTGATTTAGTAAGAACCACGCAGTGAGTGTGGTATTTCGTTTTCCCGCGCGTTCAACTGCCTGTATAACTTGCCCTGGGGCGAACACTATAGCTTGCTGGTTTTGTAAATGAACAGCGAGTTCGAAAATCGTGTGGGACTTGTCGTGCAATGGATACTCGAGCAATCGCCAGATACTTTCTGGAGGGGAAACGTACCGTGTATTTAAATACCCGTTTATTTCATCCCACTGGACAGTTTTACTTTTATCTACTTGGCCAAGTTTGACCGAAGCGCAATCGTGACCTTTACAAAAGTATTTACAAATGTATTTAATACTTTTCACCGATGAACAAATCTCGACATTGATGTGAGTACGATATTTTTTTAACAAGTAAGGATTGAATGGAATGATCCAACGGTTATCTACTGTATACTTGATTGTACCATTTCTAAACAAAATGTACATTTTTGCATTATTGTCACGGCGTTTGTAAAGCGGGTATCCGTTTATGTTTTCATACGTTTCATTTCGGAAATCTTTCGGATATTTTTTCGTGCATTTATTGTCGGCCATGCAAGGCGAATTTTTATTGAAAATACCGCAAGGACCGTGTATCATGTGTGACTTGACAATTTGGTACAATTCTGGCTCTAAGTCTTCGTCTGGTATTTCTGCACTTACGATGGTATCGATGTCATCTTTGTTGCGAATCTTACTTTTTTCATCGAGTGTAAGCAATAAATGCATGTGTGGTAAACCGCGTTTTTGAAACTCGATTACGTACATGTAGGCCAATACTTTACCGACAATATCTCCGTGGAGAAATTCGTTTAGCACACTTTTAATTTTACCATAAAAAACACGTGTAACAATGTCGGGCCTATCTGATGCTGTTTGACCTTCATGTAATTGTGCGGTAATTTCGGGCCATTTTGGGTTACATGTTACAGTAACAAACAAATCTGGTTTGCCAAATTCACGAACTATTGCCATTGAATTTTGATACATTTTTTGCATAAATCTACTGCCCCCTTGGAATGTTGATGGTAAAATGATCATTGTGCCAGGCTTTGCACCTTCTAGACTTGCTAAATTATTTATATGATCCATTAACCCACTATACAACTCTACTCTGAAGGTAGGTTGATTAAGACGAATGTACGTTAATCGTTCGCTTTCAATTTTCACGTAAGCATCAACAATATATTGTTGTGTTAGTTTGCCGGCTTGTAAACAAGGATTAAACTCACCCCGGTCAGCTAAACGATTTGTGTAAAATTGAAGTGGTGTCATTTTTTTAATACCGTCAGCTTGGCGCAAATGCATTCCCCAACCAGCGTCGCCTCGTGGAAACAATAGCGGGTAGCACATTGGGTCACAGTTTTCACTGTACTGGTTGATTCGAATGCTATTTTGACCCCTAGGATGAATGGCAATATCACGTTGACATGGTGGTTCGCCGTTATTTGAACTAAATACAACAGCGACTTCATTGCAAGTAGGAACATTGTACGTGCGCTTGTCTTTTGTTCGATCATTTACTAACCACAGCTGTATTTCCGGTACGGTTTCGTTATTTTGACCGGCTTTAGCAATTTCAAGAGTTTCGACCTCTTTCAACATTTTGAATGCCTCGTAATATGGATTTATTTCTCGAATTATTAAATCCAATTTTTGCATAATGTCTGCTTTACACTTTTTGTTATTTTCAATGTTCATTCGCTTATTTAACGCGTCAGCGGTATCTACAATGTACAATTGAGCGTACTTCTCTGATTCCCCGTTGGCGGGATATAAAGAAGTGGTACTATGATATATTTGACCGTGAATACGGAATGTATATGGGCCTTGACCTGGGGGCGGAGCTATCTGGGCACCCATAGATGCGAACGCGAGTGCACTATTGTACTTTCGGATATTTTCTTTGAAATTTTTGCTATCTGAATCATTTCTCGTCATTAAATCTTTCATGTATTCAGGATAGTCTGTCAGTTGATCAGGGATCAGCTTTCCCTTGCGACAGCAATGGCTAAATTTGCCATCTGTCGGTTTTTCAAATGCGAAATTTCTCGATTTGCATCTCACGCAAATGACATTCATGTCACCTAAACTATGTTGTTCAACAACATTATCACAGTTATTAGTTGCTAATTTATAAGAGCTTTTGGAAATATTTAAAACATCGAGTTTTTTCTTAATAGCTTTTTGTTTATTTATGTCATTATTTAATTTGAGTCTTTTTTGTTTCTGACTTTCGGTTTCATGTTCAGTCGAATTTTTTAATGATTCCCTAATTCGTTTTAACCGCTCGTTTTTTTCATCCAGTGTTTCAATTGAAATAAACTTTTCAAAATTTGCCCTTAATTTACTCAACCTAAGATCCCTTTCAACATTTGTTTCATTTGAAATATGCTTTTTTAAGTTTACTTTTAATCTACTCAACCTACGTTCCCTTTCATCATCTGTTTCATTTGAAATATGCTTTTTTAAGTTTACTTTTAATCTACTCAACCTACTTTCCCTTTCATCATCTGTTTCATTGGAAATATGCTTTTTTAAGTTTACTTTTAATCTACTCAACCTACGTTCCCTTTCATCATGTGTTTCTTTAGCAATACGAACAGAGTCATACTGTTTTTGTCTTTTTAAGCGTTGCTCAATTTGTTCTTTTGTTTCTACCGCTTTTCTTTTCTGATAGTTTTGGCTCAACTGTACTTGACGAACGACCGGAAAGGGCGTTACTTGTCGCGACCTGAAGATTTCCGCGGCGTGCGGTCTAAGACGGGATAAATCGAAAGTTTCGTGTTCGGGATTTCGATTAAACAAAATACTCGTACAGAAAGCAATCGCAAATAACCCACAATCATATCCATTCGTCTGCCTTTGGACTTGCGCTATTCTAATTGGTGGTTGAAAGGGAAACAAACGTGCTATGTACGTCTTCACGTCATCATGAACGAAACCTTTATTCATGCTATCATAAATTGTTACGGTCGCCCCATCGTAATATAAACTAGACCAGTGACCGATTTTTCCCTTAAGTCTTTCGTACATAATTTGAATATGTTTCGCGCCTTGTGCAATTGGTTGTATACGATCAGGAGCATATAAATAAACAGTGGGCTGTGGAACAAATTGAGATATTGCGCGAATCAAAGAAAAGAAATTATCTATATGAATATCTTCCAAATATCCGTTTGGATTTAATACCGTGTTAATATCATCGTTCAATAAAGTACCTAATAAAGCATTTCTATCATTTTGATTTTCTATCGCTTTAACATCAACTATATTTGCCGGTTTCACATAATCAATTTTAACTGTTGGTTTGACAACTACGGATTTTGGTTTTTCTTCTACCTCATTTTGATATCTTTTAATTCTATTCTGACGTTTAATTCTATCCTTGGACGGCATTTTTTTTTTTAATTTTTATTAACAACTATAAACTATACTAAAGTTTTATTTAAACTGTAAATATTGTCAGAAATTTTATTAGTACTTACAGGTTTTAGAGTTCGCTGTTTTACTGTTATTTATTTAATAAATACCTTCAGCACCAGAATTTCAGATACAACTGGATTTGTCACTGACTGCTCTAGATTATAGCTTGCCGTGCAGAAACTTTGCTTAGGATCAATCAGGTTGGTTGATTCATAATCCAATGGAACGCAAACAGATATATCACTTGCCGAGATCTTCAAAAGCAGAGTGCCACACCCGAAATGGGTAAATGACGTAATGATATATTTAATTGTTTTCCAGATCTAAAATATAAAAGGGATTTAGTTAAAAATAAATACAGACATGAGATAAATCGGGGCTTTACATTTCATAAATTTAAATCTGATTTTCTATACAGCAATGTATTTGGTGGTCGTAAATTTAAAATTATCAAAGCAATAAATCATATCTTAAAATTTAAATAAATAAAATAATATTTACTTTAACTGCAATTATACAATAATGGAGACACTTGTGTTGTTAAATAAAGATCTGCAAATTTAATTGTCCTTAAATCTTGCACTAATGGCTACAGATCTCTAAGAGTAGTTAGAATAGGTAAATACTGTCCAAAATATTCTAAACACACACAACAATGAATCAATAACAAAATTATTTACTTTCTATTAAATTATAGTAATTCACAGAGTACAATGAAAAATTACTACTTCTTTGCGAATAGTAAACAATGCAGTTGTTTGTTTGTTGCCAAGACAATTTTCATTTCACATTTTTTAACTCTGACTATTCGTTGAATGAACCCGTTTGCACCTGGTGGTAAAATTATGAACTGCCATGCGGAGCAATGAGATTTGTGGCCGATTGCACAAACGCTAATAAAAAATTATTATCCGTTGATGTTCCGTTAATCAGTTGTTAACGGCTCGTCAACGGAGCATCAAGTTTTAATCAACAGCAGTAGGGAGACTGTCAAATCTACGGCCGCTTCCATGAGTTTTAGTTCAATCTAGCAAATAAAGATGACGCCACTATCGCAGTTCAGAAGTCTTCGGATCAATTCGTATATTTGAAATGTCAAAATGGAATTTACATTTGGCGATTGTTACTCACAAGACAGAAAACAATACTTTTTTGTTTTTCAATAGTGTTATATAGTGAAATCTTTTTGGATAAAACAGTAGTTTACGGCTAAAAGTGAAGTTAGCTACGGATTGCCAAAGATGTTTGGTAGATATGACACTTTGTGGTAGTGCAAGTCAAACAACAAAAACCTAGCAAATTTGAATTCTGAGAATGTCGTTGAATAAATTTGTGTTTATTCAACCACAATAAATCTTAGTTTCTTGCTTTTTAAAAATTGTTTTTCTGTAACTATGACCGGCTAAAAAAACTAGGACCAGCACCTAACTTGTGGCGGTAAACTACGGTTTAGCCTCTTTTTGTATCTACATGCCTACAGTGATTATTAAGTCATCATTACAACAGTAAGTACCTATCTAACATTATTTTTATCTACTGTATTATAAGCTGTATTTGTTTACTATATTTATTAATTTAGATACACTTACAAAACACTTATAAAGATTAAGTAGACGTATTTTTTACATCTTACTAGAATAGAGAATAAATAACGTTAATAATACAGTAACTACATGATATTTTTTTCGAATATGTAGTGAATATTTTATAATTTTTTTTTTTCACAGACTAAATACATCCATATGGGTTGTGCAAAAAACGATCTTCCAGTTAGAGAAAGAGGGAAGTTATTTGGCTTACCAAAAGTTGAAGGCATACGTCGTAAATAGTTGTTGCAAATAAATCGATTGGATTTGTCAAAACTTAAACGTTATTATTAGCTTAAGAGTACCGTCGTATTAGTCACCTACATTTTACAGACAATCAGTTTCGGACAGTGGGGCAGGAAAGAGACAATTTATTTTTAAAAGACAGTATTCAAACTTTGGACAAATACCAATAACAGCTATGATTTGATCAACAGATAACAGAGGATCATACTGATGGACCATCAACGGTCCTTTAACAAAGCATCATTCCCAATTTGAGTTGCACAAACTGGAATAATCGTTCATCAGACCATCATGTCTCGATTAACGGATAAACATTATAACAGAAGACAGGTGGCAAACTAACAAATAATTATTTTGACACTTGAATTTTGTATAACCTCTATTTTGTAACTTTTCATAGTTTTCATCAATTAATTTCTAGTGTTTTTTTTTTAATTTTAATTTTAGTGCAGTATAAATTTAATTTAATAAACAAATAATATTCTTACATCATATAATATAATTCCTCTCTCCCCCCTAAATTCTCCATGGTATGGAAATAGATTTTTATATTCGGTGACAATTGTCACGCGGGCAAAATTTATCTCTTGACTCCAGTGCTTCATCCTGCTGGTCCACATGAAGAAGCTTACAATCGAGCTCACATTGTTATCAGAAATCCTACTGAAAGATTTTTTTGGAGTGCTGAAGAGAAGGTTCCTATGCTTGCAAATTGGGTTACGACTGAAATTAGAAACTATTCCAGAAAAAATAGTTGCTTGTGGAATACTATACAATATCTGCAAAATAGAGAATAATGCAATTGAAGTTGCAGTTGAGAAAAATGTAGTGATACACGAGGAAGAAGAGGAAAATTTTGTTGTTGAAAATAACAATAACCCAAATTATGGAGTTAGAAATGCTGTTATTGCTACATTTTTTTAACCGATAATATTTTTTACGTGCAGATAATTTTAATATAACTCAAAGAACACCACACATTACTGTTTCATTTATTTAAATTAAATTTTTTTGACAAATTACTGTTTTAACTTTTTAATATCTAATCGAAATTTTTTAATTTGCAAATTTCATATAGCTATTGTTCTTTTCGCTCTTACAAAGCATTTATTTATTTCTACCTGAAATATAGTTTCATATTATGCTCAACAGATAGAAGTTTCTTATTTTTTTGGGTTTTCTTAATTGAACTTTTCTTTGGGATGGTATTTTTGCATGGGTGGGTTCACGATGAGATGATTGTTTGAGAGGGTCCAGGTCCAGGATTTGATGGAGCAACTGACTTTGGTAGAATTGGAGACTGGATATTTGAGTCGATAATCACAGGAATATCTTCAAGTATTAATAAATAATTGCATTAATGAAATAAATTTGACAAAAATAACAAATATTACTCTTATATTCGGCTGCACTAACAAACATATTTTCAAGGTGCTGAATTTGCTCTTGCAATTCTATTAAAAGTATCTCTTTTCTTTGCCCAAAAAATGTTATACATACGTGTTCCGCAGCAATATTTTTTCTTATATCCCTTTTCATGTTGTAGAGAATTTTTAATTGTTTTACAGATCGTGGTCCCAATTTAGCAGAGGAGTTAAAATTTTCTGCTATTGTAGCCCATGTTTCATTCTTTTTGTCGACATAAAGATGCTTTATCGATTTACTTTCCATTATTGTTATACCTGGATGGAAGTAACAATGAAAGAAAGAATATTCAGAAATTATGTAATGGAATGGTAAACAATATGAGAAATAAGCTAACCAAAGGATGTGTAGTTGATTAGTTTGAAACACAAATACTCACTTGGCTACAAGGGACATCAGTAACTGTTTCTCAGTGTCGCTATATTTTCTTTCTTTTTCCATTTTTCTAAAATCAGTTTAGGTTTAAACTTAATTGAGCTTCTTACGATGTATATTAAATACTTACACATGCTTTGAACATAGACAAAATTACACTGGTTATTACACCATTCTTCCCTGCTAATCGCATTTGACAGTTTGACATTGGTGGCGCGCGCAGCCGTAGAGAACTTTATTGCGACGTTGCCAGTTTCACTTGTACAGATCACATAACTTTGGTTTGATTAGAGAATTTTTTTCTTTTCTGCAACCCGATTTTGATTTAATGATTTGAGGATCCATTAATTGATGAGAGATTTGATGAACGTTTATGCAACCGGCCATTAAGGTACTAGAATATCTGATTATTCTCGTCCGTCATTTGTGTTCCAAGTGTCACATCTGTCAAAATTTATTTCTTGAAATTCTGTAAAATCGAAGTACACAGTAATAATACGGTAATATATTATTAGAAACTACTTTTACACTAACCTGTAAGATATAATAACACAATACAACAAATTTTTACTTTTTTTTGTAACTCGGCTTTCTCTATGTGTTGCTGGTTCATTTTCCTTTAAAATGAAGAGATATCAAAGACATACTTTCCTTAATTTGTTTTTACGATCAGAATTCAGATTTTTTACAATTTTAGACTTGATAAGTATCCCTTATACTAAAAAATCAATTAATTGCAACTGTCAAAATATGTAAATCACTTCAACTTCTTAAATTTCTTGATATAACTAATTCAAATATTTTCACTATCTTTTTCACAGTAAACAATATTCCAAATTACTTTCAATTCCTCCAGAAATGTTGTAAAACTTTATTAAATACATTCAAATTCAAACGGCAAAGCTGACATTCAAACTGTTATTCATTTTAAAATCAACAAAGTTCACTTTCATAGCAACACACCCACTTTGATCCGTAAACGCATTTCCGCCTTATTTATTTAATATCTCGCACATCATGTGTACTAAAAATGTGAATTCATAAAAAGGCGCTATTCTGAAAAAATCTCTAACTTCCGGCAAAGGTTTCACTGAAATCCGTTAAACCGTCTAGGCTCTAGAGCTGCGCACAAATTTGGTTACTAGGCAGATGAAAGTATATATAGATATATAGAAAGTGAATTAACCTTTTAGTATATGGGACTAGCGGCCCGACCTGCTTCGCAGGTCTGTCCCCTAGGCTCCGCGTCACTGAAGAAGATTACAACTGAAAATATAGAAAAAATAAATTGGGTAGTCTTAAATAATTTCCAATTTATACCAAACAATTGGCGAAGCAAGCTCGTCACTACTTTCCTCGCTTCGATGTCAGTACATTGACGAAGAAAGCTCGTCACTACGTTCCTCGCTTCCATGTCAGTACATTGGCGAAGCAAGCTTCTGCCTTCGTTCCTCGCTTTCAAAAAGTGCATCGGCGAAGCAAGCTCGTCACTATGTTCCTCGTTTCTATGTCAGTACATTAACGAAGAAAGCTCGTCACTTCGTTTCTCGCTTTTAAGTCAGTGCATGGCGAAGCAAGCTCGTCACTTCATTTCTCCGTTTTCCGTGAGATATTTAATTCAATTCCAAACACGTTAGGATTTAATAACATTTATAAAAAAAAGCAATTGATGATTTACCAAAATAACTTTTTGACACTTGAGTTGAAATGTCCTTCATGAGACTTTTAATTTGATACCAAACACGGTAGGAATTAAATAACATTTATACAAAACAATTAACGGTCGTCCAAAACAACTTTTTGACACTTGAGTTCAAATCTCCTTCGCGAGACCTTTAATTTTATACCAAACACGGTAGGATTTAAATAATATTTATAAAAAACAATTGACAATCGTCCAAAATAACTTTTTGACACTTAAGTTCAAATCTTCTCTGCGAGACCTTTTATTCAATACCAAACACGGTAGGATTTAAATAATTTTTATAGAAAACAATTGACAATCGTCCAAAACAACTTGTTGACACTAGAGTTCAAATCTCCTCTGCGAGACCTTCAATTGAATACCAAACACGGTAGGATTTAAATAATTTTTATAGAAAATAATTGACAATCGTCCAAAACAACTTTTTGACACTTTAATTCAAACCTCTTCTGCGAGACCTTTAATTTGATTTCAAACACTGTAGGATTTAAATAACATTTATAAAAAACAATTGACGTTCGTCCAAAATAACTTTTTAAAACTTGAGTTTAAATCTCATGAGCAAGACCTTTAATTCAATACCAAACACGGTAGGATTTAAATAATTTTTATAGAAAACAATTGACAATCGTCCAAAACAACTTGTTGACACTTGAGTTCAAATCTCCTCTGCGAGACCTTCAATTGAATACCAAACACGGTAGGATTTAAATAATTTTTATAGAAAACAATTGACAATCGTCCAAAACAACTTGTTGACACTTGAGTTCAAACCTCTTTTGCGAGACCTTTAATTTGATTCCAAATACTGTAGGATTTTAATAACATTTATAAAAAACTATTGACGTTCGTCCAAAATATTTTTTTGACACTTGAGTTTAAATCTCATGATTGAGACCTTTAATTCAATACCAAACACGGTAGGATTTAAATAATTTTTATAGAAAACAATTGACAATCGTCCAAAAAAACTTTTTGACACTTGAGTTCAAACCTCTTCTCCGAGACCTGTAATTTGATTCCAAACACGGTAGGATTTAAATAACATTTATAAAAACAATTAGCGATCGTCCAAAATAAATTTTTGATACTTGAGTTTAAATATCATGATTGAGACATTTAATTCAATACCAAACACTTTAGGTTTTAAATAACATTTATAAAAACAAATTACGATCGTCCAAAATAATTTTTTGACACTTTAGTTTAAATCTGATGAGTGAGACCTTCAATTTAATGCCAAACACGGCAGGATTTAAATAACATTCAGAAAAAACAATTAACGATCGTGTATAATAATTTTGTGACACTTGATTAGAAATAAAAAACAACTGATCATTGTTTAAAATAACTTTTTGAAAATTCTACGAATTTAGATATAAAAAAAATCTGAAATTGATTATAAATAATTAAAACGAACTTTTTATATTAGATAAGTAATTAACTTGTTTAAATTTTACCGCCTAAAATACTTAGAAGCATCGAGGTTGTCGAGCAGAGACATCTGTTGTATTTTTTGAGAAGAAAAAGAAACCATCTATGAAGCGAAAAATAATTCTCAACTTTCAACTTTTTTATGTTAGAAGAAGTTAATTCATTTGAATTTTACCGCCTAAATTCTTTAAAAGAATTGAGGTTAACAAACAACGACATCTGTCATATTAATTTTAAATTTGAAAAAATATGAGAAAAAAAATTCAAATTTAAAATAATTACAAAATAATAATAATGTTTGCATATATATTCTAAACACAAATAATTTACCAAACTTGTCTAACTGAACTACAATTAAAGTAATTTATATTTAAAATTTCAGACTGAAATGTCAAAATAACTAGTTGCACAAAAATTTGTGAAAAGTAACAGCAACAATTTTAATTTTTTTAATTGACTTTTAAAATACTTACAAAATAGTAAACATGTTTGTTCATTAATTCTAAATACAGATAAATTTACAAAACATCTTTAAGTTGTCTAGAATATATGTAATTTATACTTGAATTTCGAAACAGATCTGTCAGAAATGACAAATTGAACATAAATTTTTGTAAAGGTACAACCAGAATCAACAAACTCCACTTTGATAGCAACCCGCACACTCTGATCCGTAAACGCATTTCCGCCTTATTTATTTAATATCTCGCTTATCATGTGTACTAAAAATGTGAATTCATGAAAAGGCGCTATTCTGAAAAAATCTCTAACTTCCGGTAAAGGTTTAACTGAAATCCGTCAAACCGTCTAGGCTTTAGAGCTGCGCACAAATTTGGTTACTAGGCAGATGAAAGTATATATAGAAAGTGAATAAGCCTTTTAGTATATGGGACTAGCGGTCCGACCTGCTTCGCAGGTCTGACCCCTAGGCTCCGCGACCCTGAAGAAGATTATAACTGAAAATGTAAAAAAATAGATTGAGTAGTCATAATCATAAATAACTTTCAATTAATATCAAACAATTGGCGAAGCAAGCTCGTCACTACGTTCCTTGCTTCCATATCAGTGCATTAACGAATTCAATGCATCGGCGAAGCAAGCTCGTCACAACGTTCCTCGCTTCCATGTCAGTACATTGACGAGGAAAGCTCGTCACTTCGTTCCTCGCTTTCAAGTCAGTGCATCGGCGAAGTAAGCTCGTCACTACGTTCCTCGCTTCCATGTCAGTACTTTGACGAAGAAAGCTCGTCACTTCGTTCCTCGGTTTCAAGTCAGTGCATCGTCGGAGCAAGCTCATTACTTCGTTTCTCGCTTCCATGTTACTACTTTATGGCACTTAAGTTTAAATCTCTTCCGTGATATTTAGTTTGATACCAAAGACGGTAGGATTTAAATAACATTTATAAAAAACAATTAACGATCGTCAAAAATAACTTTTTTACACTTGAGTTTAAATCTCCTCCGCGAGACTTTTAATTTGATACCAAACAAGATAGAATAAATAATATTTGTAAAAAAACAATTGACAATCGTACGAAACAACTTTTTGACAGTTGAGTTCAAATCTCCTCCGCAAGACCTTTAATTTGATACCAAACACGGTAGGATTTAAATAATATTTATAAGAAACAATTGACAATCGTCCAAAACAACTTTTTGATTTTAAATAATATTTATAAAATCAATTGACAACCGTCCAAAACAACTTTTTGACACTTGAGGCTAAATCTCATGAACCAGATATTTAATTCAATACCAAATACGGTAGGATTAAATTACATTTATAAAAAACATATGAGGATCGTGCAAAACAACTTTTTGACACTTGAGTTCAAATCTCCACCTCGAGATTTTTAATTTGATACCAAACACGATAGAATTTAAATAATATATGTAAAAAACAATTGACAATCGTGCAAAACAAATTTTTGTCAGTTAGTTCAAATCTTCTCCGCAAAACCTTTAATTTGATACCAAACACGGTAGGATTTAAATAATATTTATAAAAAAAAATTGACAATCGTCCAAAACAACTTTTAGACACTTGAGTTCAAATCTCCTCCGCGAGGCATTTAATTTGACACCAAACACGGTAGGATTTAAGTAACATTTACAAAAAACAATTAACGATCGTTAAAAATAACTTTTTACACTTGTGTTTTAATGTCCTTCATGAGACTTTTAATTTAATACCAAACACGATAGAATTTAAATAATATTTATAAAAACAATTGATAATCGTCCAAAACAACTTTTAGACACTTGAGTTCAGATCTCCTCCGCGAGACCTTTAATTTGATACCAAACACAGTAGGATTTAAATAATATTTATAAAAAACAATTGAAAATCGTCCAATACAACTTTTTGATACTTGAGTAGAAATCTCCTTTGCGAGACCTTTAATTCAATACCAAACACGGTAGGATTTAAATGATATTTATAAAAAAACAATTGACAATCGTCGAAAATAACTTTATGACATTTTATTTTAAATCTCTAATGCGAAACTTTTAATTTAGTACCAAACACGGCAGGATTAGAAATAAAAAATAACTCATGATAAAAAAAAATTCTGAAAATGATTATAAATATTTAAAACGATCTATTTATATTAGATATGTAATTAACTTATTTAAATTTTACCGCCTAAAATACTTACAAGCATCAAAGTTGTCGAGCAGAGACATCTGTGTATGTTTTGAGAAGGAAAAGAAACCATATATGAAGTCAAAAATAACTTTTTTGTGTTAAATAAGAAATTAACTCATTTGAATTTTACCGCCTAAAATCCTTAAAAGAATCGAGGTTGACGAACAAAGACATCTGTCATAATTATTTTGAATTAAAAAAAATATGAAAAAAAATTCATATTTAAATAAATTAAAAAATTGTAAACAATGTACGTACATTTATTCTAAACACAAATAAATTTGCCAAATTTATCTAACTTGTCTACAATTAAAGTAATGTATAATTAAAATTTCGAACTGAACTGTCAAAAATGACAAGTTGTCATTCTTTTTTTAAAAAAATTAAAGGTAAAGTGTATTGACAGTTCACTTTGAAATTTTAAAAATAAATTACTTTATTTGTAGACAAGTTAGATAAGTATGATAAATGTATTTGTGTATAGAATATATTAATGTACAAGTTTAATATTTTGTAAAATTTTAAAACATCAATTTAACAATAAGAAAATTAATTTCAAAGTGAACTGTCAATTCCCTTTATCTTTGAATTTTTAACAGTAGTAGCAACGAGTGTTATTTAACAAAAGCAACACGGAACACTATTTATTTAATATTTCGCACATCATGTGTAGAAAAAATCTGAAACATACAAAAGGCACTAGTCCTCGGCGTTCTTTATATCCCTGGAAAGTTTCACCCGAAACCATCACACCGTTTAGGCTGTAGCGATGAATAATTATTGGTTGCTAGATAGGTAAATCTATAGATCCGCATAGTGAATAGTATATTGGATGTTAAGTACAAAAAATAAAACTCTGGTAGATTATACGACGAGACAATTATTTTATTCTAAAATGAATTTTACACAGAGCAAAACAAAATAACTGATTACACAAAACTCTTTATCAACACATTTTCTAAAACACAACAACCAAAAAAAGACAAAGACATCACTCTTACCAACCTACTGATAAGTAAATTTTCTCACAACATGTAGTGTTGCCAACTCAACTATTTTTCAGTTTCTAACATCCTCCCACCTTGAGTTGGCATAAAAAAAATACATAAATATAATACAAAATAATAAGTTTAATTTATAAAACGCTTTGGCTTCTTCACTTCTCGTCCAGAACGTGTGCGCACTGGAGATTTCTCAATTGTGAGATTTTCGCTTCTTATTTTCTCTTGAAGAATCTCTTCTTCTCTGGGCGTTATTTTCAATGGATAAATCCTCTGAATTGGGCGAACTACTTCTCCCTTTGCAGTTCGTAGTCTTACTACTCGTCCAATTCCATCTGAACCTGGTATGATTTCTAGAACACGACCCATCGGCCAATCTATCCTCTTTAGATTGTCACTTCCTATCAGAACTATCTCTCCTTTTTCTACTTCCCTTGTTTTTCCCCGACTACTCATTCGTTGTATGAGCTGTCCCAAGTATTCTGTTCTAAAACGTTGTTGCAATTCGTTTCTCAATCTCTGACGGTAACGAACTCTTTTGTTTAAACTTGCTGTGTCTACAGCGTTAAGATCTGGAACGCCAGTTTCATCAATTTCGTTAAGAAACATCGATGGGGTCAATGGTAGAAATTCTGCATCACCCTCCGCCAGGTAAGTGATTGGTCTCGAATTCATTATGACTTCACATTCACATAACAGGCTGATCATTTCTTCGTACCACAGACAAGTTTTATATGGAAGAAAACAAATAAATCAAACAATTGTTAATATTAGTTTTTTGACGTGTAATTCTGTATTGTATTAACATGTATGAAGTATATTTTTTTGTAGAAAAAATTCGAGTGCAGCTGTAAACATATACAGTGAGTTGTATCCTGAGCGACAAGTGCCGGCTCATAATTTCTTTAGGAGGCGGGAAATTCGTTTACGTTCCAATAAATAAACGTTTATAGATAAATGAACGAAGATGCAATAATGGTTTAACTAATCAAGTAAATGTTTTGGCATATTTCGAAGCCAATCCACAGCATTCCATCAGAAGGGCCGCTGTTGAATGTGGTGTAAGTGTCGGCGCAGTACATAAAATTTTAAAGAAAAATAAATATAAACCTTACAAACTTAATAAAGTACAACATCTGCAACCTGTTGACTACGATAGGCGACTGGGATTTTGCTATTTACTGTTAAATGAAGGTGTAAATATGTTGGAAAAGATTATTTGGACTGATGAGGCGAGTTTTTCGAATAATGGAATGTACAATGTAAAGAATAATCACTATTATAGTACTGGAAATCCTATATTAATTCGTGAAAGAAATTTTCAAAGAAAATTCAGCGTTAATGTTTGGTGCGGCATTTTAAATGACAAAATATTTTTTCACATGTATGAAGGCACATTGACGGGAGATCGTTATTTGAAATTTTTACGAAATATTGTAGAAGATATTTTAGATGATTTACCACTGGACCTTGTAAGAGATATTCACTTTCAACAAGACGGAGCACCTGCACACAATTCTCGTCAGGTTACGGAATATCTCAACGAAATGTTTTCTGACAAATGGATAGGTACTAACGGTCCTATTCCGTGGCCTGCCAGATCACCTGATTTAAACCCCTTAGATTTTTATTTATGGGGATATTTAAAGGATAAAATTTATGATACCGTTTATAATATTTTAAACAAATTAAAAAATAATATTGAATTTGTTGACGGAAGAACTCTGCGATTAGTTAGAAATAGTTTATCAAAAAGATTAGAACTTAGTATTCATGTCAATGGTGGGAATTTTGAACAATTTTTATAAATTATTTTATATGTTGTTTATTAACTAATAATAATTCACAAATTTAATAAAATTGTTACAGTTTTTGCAATTATTTCTGCATTTGATTTATTTGTTTTCTTCCATGGCAATCTATGTATAGGCATATTTAAATAAATATGATACATTTCTAATTTTGCATTTATCTCAAATATTTTGCATTAATTGGTTATTACATGTGGACATCGTTGAATTCAGAAAAAAAAAAACTGAATAGAATAAAAGCAAATAAAAAAAATAGGTTGCCATTTAAAATAAGAAAGTTGCACCCCGCATTTTGAGAACCACTGGTCTAAAAAATTCTTGTTTCGCTCATTTTAATAGTCTTATAATATAGAAATTGTTTGCTAATTTAACCGACCTCGTAGCTCTTATAGTTCTCGAAATAGCAATAGTGTACCACTTAAAATGAACACCCTGTAAATTAAATAATTTCGTTTGAATTATTTGAAAAAAATTTTATTTTCACACAAAGTGAACACCTTATCTTAGTTACAGGGGGTTTTATTACATAGCACATCATAATGGAAAAGTACTGCAAGAAGTGCTGACATAATAATAATTATTGTAGAATAGAAATACAACAATACATAATTCCTCCCTTCTGAGATTTTACAATAATTATTATGCAATAGTATTTAATTCTACAATAGGTTCTTTATTACCTTTCAATTTCTTATTTCTTTTACAAATTATTAAAAACTTATTTCCCAGCTTATATAATAAAACAATAAAAATTATTAAAGATAACATAAT
This sequence comes from Poecilus cupreus, assembly GCA_963942605.1. NCBI lineage: Eukaryota > Metazoa > Arthropoda > Insecta > Coleoptera > Carabidae > Poecilus > Poecilus cupreus. The sequence goes on from OZ012722.1 coordinate 22,299,405, forward strand.
ATAAATGATATAAAAGTGATGATTGTTATAATTTTTTAAATTTAATTCCTTTATCTGTGATAAATCTTTAATTGTTATATTTACTTCACTAATTTCATCTAATTTCATAAGTTTAAGTGTGGAAACGTATTATTAAAATTTAAATTTTCAAATATTATTTCTTTATAAGTTTCTTGAATTGTATCAAACTTAAAATTATTTACCACACATTTATTAATAAGTTTTAATTTAAATATACCTTTAATTTTTTTATTAAGTGTATTACCTTCACAATTAATTTGAATTTGTTGTTCCTTGGGGCTTATTATAATTAATTCATTTGTGTTTTGAATCTTTTCCCAAGTATTTTCTAATTCCACAGTATGATATTTACAATCATAATTCTTTTGAATATTTAAAATATTAACTATACATTTATTTAAACCAATATGTTTAGTTTTACAAAAATATATATTATTAACTAAAATACAATTATTTATTTTAACATTATTATTATTATTTATATAATACATAGTTTGTTTTACATTCAATTGAAGAATTGTATTATTTTTTAGAAAAGGTAGGGGTGTAAATTGATATAAATCATAGGTTTGGGAAGCAAAAATTGGGAAATTAATAAGCTAGTGTATCTGTTCATTGTCATGTTGACAGTAAGTTTTTATAATTTCGTTTAGTTGCCAAATATCTTTGTTTTGTGTAATTTTTCTAATATTATTCGGGTCAATAATACTTTGTAATATTGAAAATACTAACATAAAACATATAAAATACTAGCGTCCCTGCTCGGGCGCCAATTTGTAATAAAGAAAATACTATCATAAAATATAAAATACTAAAATTCTAGCATAAAATACTAAAATACTAGCGTCCCTGTTCGCGGGCGCCATTTTGTGAAAGACCTAAAAATGTGACATGAGAGAAAAGCAGCAGGTAAGTATATAAATTTTTGGTAGATTTAAAATTCCCGCCGATAAAAATTAAAACTGGGGAGATTTGAATTTGCCAACGGATGATTTCTCAGAGTGATAGAACAAAACTAAACTTCACTGACAGCTGATTATGTAGATTCTTCGGGCGCCATTTGTAACTAATCTGTGTGAATGTAAAATCAACTATCCTGACTAGGTCCGGTCTCTCCGTGAACGAGTTTTTAGTGAAATAAAGACATTTGTTTTAATAATGGTAAATAAAATTAATTATTATTGTTCAAAAAGGTAAGTTACAATTTTTAAGGTTAGCTTAAATTTATTTGAACATTTTGCAGTGAATCTGAAATATGGTGAGGATGTAAGGAAATACCTTGGATATGTGGAGGAGATTCACCTGACAGTGCAAGTCTAGATGAATCGCAAATATGTGTAGGTGACTTGATTTGTTTCTTTGGGTAAAAAAAACTTTCACAATTCGTCTGACAGTGCAAGTCTAGACGAATATGTTCTGGAGAACAAAGATGATATAAAAACTGACAGGCAAGTCGAGCTCTTGAATCAGGTGAACACTACAATTTCAGCATTCGACAGATTTGAGAAAATAATATTTAATAACTGACGGACAAGTCGAGTTATTAATTATTGAACCCTGGTCTTTCGACATAAGACATAAGAAAAATATATTATTTAATAACTGACGGACAAGTCGAGTTATCAAGATGGTCTATCTTCGACATAAGATAAGACAAAAATATTATTTAATAACTGACGGACAAGTCGAGTTATCAAGATGGTCGATCTTCGACATAAGACAAGACATTTTATTTGTACCTTTTATGTCGAGTTATTAATTCGGCATTGGTAAGTGTACTCGAGAGGTAATTAAAGACAGCGCGAGCCATCTGTTGGGAAACGGCCTCATTTTGGAAGTTCGACCTTTCTTTCGCAATAAAGTAACTGTCAGATTTGACGTGTAGACATAAAGTATGGTTAAGTGAATGTGTTTATGTGACAATTTAAATTTCAGATTCTTTTCTTAATTAATTAACCTAAGTAACAACATATTTACATGAGTTGAGGCAATAGGAATTGAATATGAACATCAATAATAAAAGTAAACATTTACAATACAGTAATTACTTTGAGGTAAGTTAGTTGCTTAAATGTAAAATGTTTATAACCTATACAAATGTATATTTTTGTACGAAGAAAAGAAAGGTGACAAATCTGGTTTGTCACACCTTGTGTGTAATTTTCTCAAGTTACAAAAGGTTAAACTAATTTCTATTTGTTTAGTAAGATCATTTAAACTTTGTACAATAAATAATAATTTTTGAAATTTATTTTCCACGTCAATTTTTCCTACCCAATTGATATCTTTCTCTAAGGTTTCTTGAATTTCATCTAATTGCGTTTTTAGTCTATTTTCATTAATTATAATATTTTTGATTTGATTATTGAATTTATCAATCATTTCTTTATTAATTTTTAAATTTTGATTAGTTTGATCCTGTAATAATTTTTTATTATTTTTTATTTCTTCAAGAATTTTGTCATAGCGTTCTCCATCATAGGCGCCTAAATTTCCTAAAATTGATTTAATAATATTTCCTACTCCGTTTATTAAACCGCGTTTTGAAATTTTATGAAATATTTTATTAATTTGATTTTCTAAATCATTAAAATTATATGTTCAGATATTATTGTAGTCTTGAAATATTTCTTTTGAATCTTTAATTTGGAATAAAAGGATTCTTTCAATGTTTTTATTTTTATAAATTCATCATGAATCGGGGTAATATTATAATTAAAGTAAATTATTTATTCCGAAGTTTTTATCAATGTTTTCCCTAATTTAACTAAATGAAATCCATTATCATCTGAGATGTCCGTAAGTTGGGCCGTACATCTGAAACAACAGTTTATTGTTTAATTCTATTTATTCGGACATGTTTTTCACCTATTTGATCTCTTATTTTTACTTTCCCGGGTATAAGGTTATAATGTTGAACTCTGTACTTTCTAAATAAGGGTTTTTTAATTTTTTTTATTAATCTTGGATTTTCTTTAACATAAATAGTATCTTTTATTTGTAAGGGATTATCATTTTCTTTGAAACGTTTTGTTTCTCAATTTTTATTTTATCATTTATAATTTTGAATAATTCTTCTTGTTCTGTTTGATATTTTTGTATAATTTCTTCATTGATAAGTGGGATTGTTTTTAATGGAATTTGATTATTTTGTTAGTTTTGTTATAGTATGCTTAGTATTGTTATAAGCTAAGATTGCTAAGTCGAGTTTTTCTAAGAATGTTTTATTCTTGAAGAGATTGTTATTTTCAAGGAGTCTAAGATGATCTATGAGTGTTGAATGAAATCTTTCAACAGCGTTGCTTTTGGGATTATTTACGCAAATTATATGACTTTATAAATTCATGAGTTTGAATAAATCTTGTAAAACACTACTTTTAAATTCAGGTCCTGCGTCCACAATTATTTTATTGGGTATTGTATAAATTTGGAAATAATTTATTAATTTCTGTAATATATTATTTGAACTTTTATTTTCTAACGGATAAACTTGACCATGTTTAGAGAATTGATCAAAAATTGTAAGAAAATTATTTTTATTTAAGCAAAGTACGTCAATATTTATTATATCAAATGGTTTTAAAGGTGTGGGTGTAAGATTATCTGTTGCCGGAATTGGTTTTCTATTATACTTGTTTAATTTACAAAGTTCACATCTATTTATATATTCAGTAATATTACTGATCATTTTTGGCCAGAAATATTTTTCTTTTAAAGCATTGAGTGTTGCGATTATTCCTCTATGGTTAGTTAAGCCTATATGGAAGTCGCGGATTATTTCTATCTGTTCCTCTTCATTTTCTACATCTTCGACTATTTTATTACAAGCGATTATATTAATGGTATCAAATTCAAAGTTTTCTTTTATAATTTTTGAGAATTTTAAGTCTAGGTCCTTTTCATTAAAAATTGCTAGGTATTTTATTTTTGGAACTATATATTGTTTAAGAAAGTTTAATATTTCATCATCAAGATTTAATTTACAGTAAATTCGTTGTTTTTTATTCTCAAATAATTTTGTTATTTCTATTTCAGTTTCAAAATTATGAATTTCAAATATTAGTTGATTATCGGCAATGTTTATTCTATCTTCTATATATTTAATTCCGTTTACTAAATTTTCTGGATCTGAATGGACCGTATTTTGATTTGACGAAATTGATTCATTATCATTACTATGTAAATTTATTGTGGGTAAGGAATAAGCATTTATTTGTATATTTGTGTCTTCAAATATTTTAATATTTTTTCCGATACTTGATTCCATTTTAATTTATCTCTGCCACATCCTAAGAGTGGTATATTAATTTCAAAAATTTCATTAAGAATAAGATAATCTCGGAGTTCCTTTAATGGTTTCTCAAAGTCTTTAATTGATGGTTTCTCATAAAAAGTTTTTTTTATAATTAAATGGATAATTCTTTGATTATTACAATTTTGGATAATAATGTTTGTTTAACACATTTATATTTTTACAAAAATTACTACTATCAAATTTTTTATTGACTTGATCTGCTAGTCCTTGACTCATTTCGAAATCTTCTAAAATACAATGAGCGAATATTTTTGTTTCTGTTACGTCACCGATTTTATTGTGAATTAGTGTTTTATCACGTTGACGAGAAAGATTATCTGCAATTACATTCATTTTGCCTTGTAAATATTCTATATCAAAATTATACTCGTTTAATTCTATTTTCCAACGCATGAGTTACTGGTTAGGGTTTTTCATATTGAATAACCAACATAAAGGTCTATGATCTGTTTTTATAAGAAATTTTCTTCCAAATAAATAATGTCTTAAATTTTTCACAGATTCTATTATTGCTAATAGTTCCTTTTCAACGGTGCTATAATTTTGCTCAGCATTACCTAATGTTTTTGAAAAATAAGCTATTGGCATTTCTTTGCCGTGTTCATCTTTTTGAAGTAAAACAGATCCTATGGCATAATCAGAGGCGTCCGTGGTTAGTATAAAGTCTTTTTGAAAATTTGGAAATTGTAATATAGGAGATGAAGTGAGAATTTCTTTACATTCATTAAAACATTTTCTATACGATTCGTTATAAATGTCTATGTTTTGACCATTTTTTAGGCATAAGGTAAGAGGTTTAGTAAGTTTAGCAAAATTTGGAATAAATTTACGGTACCATCCTATCGTACCTAGAAATTGTTTGATTTCTTTTTTTGTTTTGGGAAAATTCAAATTTTTTATTTTTTCTGTCTTTGAAGGGTCTGTTTTTATTCCATCTTCAGTGATAATATATCCTAAATATTTTGTTTGTGATTTCAAAAATTCTGATTTATCAATTTGGATCTTTAGGTTTGCTTTTCTTAATTTTTCGAAAACTAATTTAATATTATTTAAATGTTCTTCAAGAGTTTTACCAAAAATAATTACATCATCTAAGTAAACTAAACTATTTTGAATGACCGATATGATCCAATAAGGTGTCGATATTGGGGATTGTGAATTTATCGTCTTTTGTTTGAGTGTTTACTTTCCTAAAATCAATTACTAATCTTGTTTTCCGTTTAGCGGAAGCATCTAGCTTCTTTGGAACGATCCAAATGGGAGAGTTCCATGGAGAATGAGAAGGTTGTATAACTTTTTCTTTTAGCATTATTTCAATGTGTTCTTCAATGTCATTTTCGTATATCTGTGGTAGTTTGTAATTCTTTGTGTAGATGGGGGTTGTGTCATTAACAATTATTTTATATTCACATAAATTTGTACAAGACAATGGTTCGTTTGGTTTTGGAAATAAATCTTCAAAGTTATTAATAAGTGTTTTTAATTTTGATTTTTCAATTTGATTTAAGTGTTCTGAACGAATTTGAATGTTATTATTTTGTTTACCAATTTTAAAGTCATTTTGTAATTTCTTTTCTTTGCCTTGTATATTAACACAATTTTTTACAAAATTTATTTGAATGTTTAATTTTTTAAATGCCTCAATACCTAATAATAAATTATATTTTTTGTGAAATTTGTAAATTTTAATGGGATTTTATTAATTTTGAGTATCACATAATGTGAAATAGTAGATTTTCCATTTAAATTAAATTAATTAATTAAATTAAATTTATACTTGAACCCGTATCTAATAAAATAATATAATCTTGTATTTGTAGCGACGGTAAATTATATGTTAGGCTAGACATTACTTGTTTGATTCGTCTGTCCCTATCTCTAATTCTAAAAAAGAATCGTATTCAGTGTCGTCGTCTTATTCTACGTATTCGTGTTCGTTAGTAGGTTGTTCACTTTGGTCATCTGAGCTTTCATTCAGATTATAATTCTGTTTTATCGTTTGCGTGGACATAGGCGTAGTAAGTCTTGTTTGTTGTGTCATTGGTCTGGGCTGGAATGTTCGTTTTGTTTCATAGAAATTTTTCAGATTTTGTCGGGGGGCAAAGGGTTTTGGTTGAGTTTGTTTGTTATTAAGTTGAATTGGTTGGGATGGAAATTGTTGGCTTGGGAATTTTTTTGGTAGAATATTAAAAGTAAAATTTTGTTTATCTTTTAACATTGGTGACTGATGTGAGTTTTGATGTGAATAATTAAATTCATTTCTCAACAAACATTCACATTCTTCTAATGTATTAGGTTGTTTGACAATAAATGATCCTCTCACTGACAAGGGTAAGAGAGTTATAAAATATGAAACTACTAATTTTTGGTTTTCTCTTATGATAGCATCCTTTTGCAATTGACTATGTTCTTTTAATAATATTTTTGATTTATATTGTGAGAATTTTTGAGAGATAACTTCTAGAGTTTTATCTATACTAGTTTTATTTTTTATTTGCAATATTTCTAATAAAATTGTTTCAGCTGTGCTTTTGTCACAGAAATTGGTAGTGAGATAAAGTTTAAAATCTGCCCAATCTGCGAATTTATTTTCAGAAAGTAATTCGGCAGCTCTACCTGTTAGTTTAGTTTTTATAAGTCCAAAAAGATATGTTTTTTTAATGGGATTTAGTACAGTGGTTTGTAGCGTAGACTCGACGTCGTCTACGGCACTGATGAAGTTATTTAATAATTTAATATATCCGTTGTATGGAGGAATAATTTCAGAAAGGTTTTTTAATTCTAATAGTGTAGTCATGATTGATCTTTTTGTTATATGTAATCTACTCGGCTTTAGAATAATGTTTTTTACAGTATTATTTAAAGGAGTATTGCCTTCTACTTCACTATCAGTTGATTCCTATTCTGTAGTATTATTACTATCAGACATAAATTGTGTTTGTGTTTGTGTGTTAAGGACTGTGCCGGTCCCTCGATACCTTTATTACTAGTCAGTTGCTAGAGGTACCCCTTTGTGTAACACAGAAAATAAATACAATAATACAAATATTAACTTGCAAAGTTAATGTGAATAATACAAAGATTGTTTGATGCTTTACGGACATCACCGGGTCGCTGATTCTTCCTGGGCCTGAAGACTTAATCGAAAGGGTTGTCGAACAGCAAGTCTTCCTTCCTCTTGATTTCTCGGTTGTTGGGTTGCCAAGGAAAGTTGATTTCTCCGCGGGATCTGCGTTTCTTGACGTTTCCACAGGTCGTTGTAGACGGTTTGGTTGAAATTTCAATTTTTCTTGGTTCGTAATTAATTGATTGGTTTATCAGAGTAAAGAATTAAAATTCACCACACAATTACTTTTTGTGTTTCTCTGATCCTACCGATGACTGCGCCAATTAAATAATTTCGTTTGAATTATTTGAAAAAAATTAATTTTATTTTCACAACAAGGTTACATGTGTTGAGACAAGAGAATACAGGAAGAATGAACACCTTATCTAAGTTACAGGGGGTTTTATTACATAGCACATCATAATGGAAAAGTACTGCAGGAAGTGCTGACATAATAATAATTATTGTAGAATAGGATTACAACAAAACATAATTTATATATATATATAGTGGTACCGTTTCTATTAACAAAAAAATTACTATAAATTAACAGCACATGTTTAATAAATGATTAATTCACTTATTACAAATTTGACCATTCCAAAAATGATAATTTGTAGTAGGCCACTACATATATAACAGTTGTTTATAAATACCAAGTATGTTATACTACATATAATTGTACAATTGATTCGTAAGATTGATGATGTAATCATTATATATATATATATATATATATATATATATATATATATATATATATATATATATATATATATATATATATATATATATATATAACTTAACTTTCTTCAACCAACAAGTCAGTTTTTAAAAAATATTTATTGCAAGTAATACAATTTATTATATTTAATATGTTTATTCTATAAACTACAATATGATCTGAGTTTGAATAACGAGTCTAAACTAACGCTCTCATCTCTAAACACAACTATATATAATATTATAAATACGGAATGTCACGTTCGGGGAATTGTCTGTTATCAGCACTTTTAGGGGTTATTGGCACACTGTAACTCCTCCCTCCTTAGAAATGAGCCCCTCCTGGAAGTTGAAGTTCGATGTCTTCTGTCTGGATTTCGGGCGTGTTCTTCTTGAATGCCAATCTTCTTATTCTTTTGGTCTTTACCCATTTGATTAGAAGGTAAAGGCCGATGATTGTAAGGACGATGTAAAGTAGCATGGACCAAATACTAGGAATGTGAATGTTTGTGATTTCTTCTTTTATTGGTACAATTGGATTAATGGAGATATCGTTGAGTTTTAAAGGATTAAGGTTAATAGAGAAATTTGTAATATGTTGTGTTTGAATTTCAAAATCTAATTTTGGTAATAATAATGGATGTCCTTGGTTTTTGCTTGCAAATATTAATTTTTGTTTATTAAAATAAACTTCACAATTGTTCTCGTTGTTTATTAAGTAGATTCCTACTAGTGGCTTGACGCTGGTTTCTTCTTGGCACTTGATTACGACTCTTTCTTCGTTAGGAAAGACGGCCAGGTATTTGTTGAGTTCTGGAATGACTTCAACGTGATTTTTAATTAAGTTTATTTTAGTGTAATGGCAGTGGGTTGATATCTGCTCTTTGAATAATTCTTCTTCGCAGCTTGCAGAGAAGTGGGCGTGATATTGGTTGGGGCATTGAAATATTTTTGCTCGTACACACATGTCATTCAGAGGGACGATTTCCTTATCAGATTTTAAAATATATTTTGAATTTGGAATAATTGTGACAAAGTCTAAACCATATTTAGTTGGAATTGGATACAAATAAAATAATTCGAAATCTTTTTCAAAATTAATAGGGGTAGATATAAAGTAAATTATTTGTGTATTTTTCACTTTACAATTAATTTTTAATAAGGATTCAAAATCAAGTAAGTTTTCTTGTCTGGGTTCAAATGGCAGTTGTGCATGATAAATTTTAGAAATTTTCTTTAACTCTGATAATAGTTCTAGAGGGTGTATTATACTCGGGTGTAATGTTCTCAATTTACAGAAGGTAATAGAATTCTCTACGTCTTGTAAAATATTAAGAATAGAATTATATAATATAATTAATTGATCATAAATGTTCTTTGCGTAAAGAATATCTTGAAAGTGCATTTTATTTATTATTTCAGAAAGCTGTATAATTTTTGATTCTAAAATTTCTTCATTATGTTGTATATCAAGGATTGTTTTATTAAAATTTGCAATTATTTGATGATTTACTGAATATGACAATTTAATTTGATTTTCTAAATTATGCTCATTCTCTTGCATGTGTGCAAGCATTTCATTATATCTTTTGCCGTCTTCGGCATCTAAATTTCCAGTTAAAGATTTAAAAATTGTCCCCAATCCATCTATGAGGCCACGTTTATTTCTATAATTAGCATGAATTCCGATATTAGTGATTTTTGTGTCTATGTTGGTTTGAATGAACTCCAATATTTTGTCGTAGTTATTAAGTTCATGAAGATACTCTGTATTGTTGGATATTGTTGTTTTTAGTGTTGTGTATTGTATGTTTAAACTGTTGTACTGATCAAGGAGAGGTTTAAGATTATAATAATGTATGAATGTGTGTGTGGTCTTTTCAAGTTTGGCGGGACCAAGGTTGATGGGAAGGATTCCAACGTTTTCTGTTATATTTCTTATGATTGTTCCTCGCCCCAATGCGAACAACCTGGAAGTGATTCAAATTTGTAAGTTTTTTGTCGAGGACGTTTTATATTAGACATATGTATTTTTTCTACTGTATTACCGTGAGTGGGTTTAATTTTGCCGGTTTTAAGTTTTTTATTTAGTTGCGTTAATTTTTCACGTTTATATTTGTTTTTAGTTTTTTGCTGTTTCTGTTTATTTTTAACGTATACTGTATTCGATATTTCTGGTAATTCTTCTCTTACTTCGTTACATTTACCGATCACCTTTTCTTTATTTCGTACTAATTTATCACGAATTGTTTCATAAAGCAATTTTGTTTTATTTTTATGATTTTCTACATAATTATTTATAAGTTGTTTTTCTAAATCCATATTAAAAGGTGATTTCATATCTAAATGTCCAGTGATAATCTCACATGGTTTTAATTTTGTTATGGAATGAATTGAATTATTGTATGCTAGAAGAGCGTAATTTACTTTAAATTCGATAGGTTCAGTTTTAAATTCATCTTGATTATTAAATAATCTAATGTGTTCTATGAGAGTGGAATGGAAACGTTCGACAATACCATTTGAGTCTGGGTGTTGTGAACTTATAAAATGAATGTCTATTTTGTGTAACTGTAATAATTCTTTTACGACTGAGTTCTTAAATTCTAATCCATTATCTGAAATAATTTGCTCTGGTATACAGTGATGTGTGAAGTATTGTATCAATTTATTCACTACTTCTATTCCTTGTCCGGAGTTTAATTTATACGCTTGTGCGTACTTCGAAAATGAGTCCACAATAGTTAAAAATTTTGCTTGTTCCAAAGTAATACTGTCAATATGTAAGATTTGAAATGGTTTTGTTGCTGTAGGTGTTATATTTAAAGTTAATTTTAAAGGTTTCCTATCGTATTTTGTTATTTGGCAGGTTTCGCAACTATTAATAAATGTTTGAATAGATTTTCGTAATTTAGGCCAATAGTAACGTTGTTTAATACGTGTCTCTGTTTCGTCAATTCCTCTATGATTAGTTTTGCCAGTATGGTGGTTATTTATTATTTGTATAATTTCTTCTTCTTCTGTAACATCGGTTAAATACTTTGTACATTTTACGAAATTTATCTGAGAATTTTTAAAATAATTCTGAAGTATTAAACTTAGTTTAACGTATAATTCATTTTCAAAATAAATGTAATATTTTACTTTAGGAACAATGTATTCTGTAAGAAATGTTATCATTTCATTTTTACAGTTATTTTTTGAAAATTCAACTAAAATTCTTTGTTTTGTATTATTATATAATTTAATTATTTTAGGAGGTTTAGGATTGAATTCAACCTCTGACACTATTATTTGATTTTTGCCATAATTAACGGGGCATTCTACAATTGGTATTCCAATAATAGGGTGTTCTCTGTTAGAGTGCACTGTGATATCAGTGTCACTTGGTGAGTCATCGTCGTTTATCTCGCTAGGTTCTGCATCACCTACCTCAACCGCTAGGGATTGAATTTCATCGTCATTATTATTATCTTTATTCTTTTCTAGTTTCTTGTAAAAATCATTCATATACCTACTTATTAAAATGTTCCAAATTATCTGAATCATTTATGTTTAATTCAATTTCAGGTAGTGTAAAAACTGTTATCATTACGTCAGTATTAAAAAATATGTATTCTAACATTGATCTGACGTCGCTCCAATTTAATTCATCTAAACCACAAGCTATTTTAGGTATACTCAAATTTTTTATATTCTGTTTTAAGCAAAATTCTTTTAATTTTAAAAGTGTGTAAAATAATCCTTGTTTTGTGGGTTTATTAAAATAACGTTCTTTCGTTATCAAGTAAATCAGGTATCTATTTCTATGTTTCAAATAGACTAGATTATAAAGTTTTGGATTTTGTGCTTGTAATTTATCGACGTTATTGAATTTATTTTTAAATTTTTCAGCTATTCCATCTGACATTTCTAAGTCTTTGCTCACGCAATGAGCTAAGCTAGAGTCGAGTGGTGCATTAAATAAATCGCCTGTTACCTCTATTATTTTACTGTAGTTAAAGTTTTGATTTTTATTACTTAAATAATCTTGATATATAGCCAAGGGTGTATCATTATCTAAAATTTTGGGTGCATTTTGGCGTTTATTTTCGTCGTTTTGTGGAATACGGCTAAGTGCATCGGCATTGGTGTTTAGTTTGCCTTTTTTGTAAACTATTTCGTAGTCGTACTCTTCGAGTTTGAGGCGCCAACGAATTAATTTTTGGCTGCATTGTTTTAGTGACATTAGCCACTGTAATGGTCTATGGTCCGTATAAATTTTGAATTTTCGTCCGAAAATGTATGGTCTGAAGTATTGAGTAGCCCAAACGATGGCTAAAAGCTCTTTTTCTATTGTCGAATAATTTGTCTCAGTCTCGTTGAGTGTTCTGCTTGCGTATGCTACAGGCAGGTCATTGCCAAGGCTGCCTTGTGATAAGACGGCACCTATCGCTACGTTGCTGGCGTCACATGTCAAGTTAAATTCTTTCTCGAAGTCCGGGTATTGGAGTAATGGTTCATTTGTCAGTAAATTTTTACAGAGTTCAAAGCATTGTCTGTACTCTGGGTTGTTTATGTCAATAACTGCATCTTTTTTTAAACATTTTGTAAGGGGTTTGGTTAATTTTGCAAAGTCTTTTATAAATTTACGATAATAGCCTAAAAGTCCCAAAAATCCTTTAATTTGTTTACTGGTTTTGGGTATCGGATAATTTAGAATAGCAGATATTTTATCTGGGTTCGGCTTCACGCCTTCAGGTGTTACGATATGCCCAAGATAAGCTACTTCTTTTTTCAGAAATTCCGACTTATCGACTTGAATTTTAAAATTTGCTTTCCGAAGTCTTTCAAATACTAATTTTAAATTTTGCAAATGTTCTTGTAGGCTAGTACTAAAAACAATTATGTCATCGAGATAGACGAGACATTTATCGTGGGTTAATCCGCGTAAAATATTGTCCATCACTCGTTGAAATGTCGCTGGTGCGTTTTTTAGTCCGAATGGCATACGTAAAAATTCGTAATGTCCGTCTTCTGTATTAAATGCGGTCTTAGGTATGTCTTGTTCGTTCATTTCAATCTGGTGGAATCCAGATGCTAAGTCAAGGGTCGTAAAGTATTGACAACGTCCGAGTTTGTCCAAAAGGTCAGTAATGTTCGGTAATGGGTACTTGTCGCCAATTGTTTTTTCGTTCAATTTCCGATAGTCTATAACAATGCGCCATTTCTTTTGTCCGGATGCATCAATCTTTTTTGGTACTACCCAAATTGGGGAGGACCACGGGGAATTAGAAGGCCTAATAATGTTTTGATCAAGCATTTTATCAACTTGGTTTCTTACTTCTTCTCTGTGTACGTTGGGATATCTGTATGATTTAGTATATATGGGTATTTCGTCTTGTGTTTTTATGGTATGTTTTATTTGGTTTGTAAAGGTTAACTTTTGATCGTCTGAATAAAATATATCGGGGTAATCTTTAAGTAAATTTAGAATAGCATTTTGTTCTTCATAATTCATGTGTGAGGTTCTTATTTTAGAAAAATCGAAATGAGTTTTTTCAACGTGTGTCATATTTAAATTTGGACTACTATAAGTTTCATAATTATCAATCTTTTCTGCTTTAATAGGTTTCAAAAGATTAAAATTTATTTCTTTGTCGCTTGTGTTGACGACTGAACATAATGCATGATAATTTTCTGCAACCGTAACACATTCTGGTATTCTCAGATGTTCCGTTTTTATTTGTGGGATTAATACGGTTCCTTGTTTAATATCTACTTTAATTTGTATTATTTTTTCGGAATTTGGTTCTACGACATTTTTTTTTATAAATGAAAGATTATTTGTATTAAAGTTATTTGAGGAATTATGATATTGTATTTTAATTTTTGCATTTGGTGTTATAATTAAATCATTATGTGTATCGATTATGATTTTTAAAATTTTTAAATTATCCATTCCTAGAAGTAAATCAAATTCTTCGTGGAATTTAAAAAGATGATACTTAAGATGTGACAATTTTTTATTTTTATTATTAAACAATTTTGAAATAGGAACTGTTGTGCTGAGTAGCTCTGTGGACGTGCCATGAGCTGTGGTTATTTGAAACGGGTCGTCACGAATGGAATTCTTATAATACTTATATGCTACGTCTGGTTTAATGAAAGATTTTGTACTTCCAGTGTCAATGAGGATTTTTAAATTATTTTCTGGAGTAACAATAAAAGGAAGTTTACTTTGGTGATTTGTAAGGTTTAATAATTCAATGGTTGTATTTGGTCTACATCCGAGGCTATTTGTTCTAAAAAACAGTTATCGGATTGATCAGGATTGTTATCATCGTTTACAAAATTTTGTTCATTTATTTGTTCGTATTCATCAATATTATCGTTTTCAGAATTAATAATTTGTTCTGTATCTTCAATGTTATATAATTCACCTGATGTGACATTTTTTCTAAAGAATTGGTTTTGTCCGCTTCGGTTTTGTCCGAATGGAGTTTGTCTTTGGTATGATGGAGAAGTTCCAGGAATATACTGTTGAGTATTACGAGTAGAAATACTCATTGGTATGGGTTTTGGAAAATTTTGGCTAGTGGATGGGCCTGGATTATTGTGTTGTACATTATTTCGTGTTACAACTGTTTTTTGATTGTTGGGACGTATCATTGTTCTGTTGGGTGTGTTGTAATAATTATTAGGAAAGTTATTTGTAAAATATGTTGGTCTAGGAGAAAATTGTTTTATATTGTGTGTAGGTGGTTTGTTGTTTTGTTTGAAAGTGTTTGTGTTCGTGCTCCTAGATGGTTTGAGTTCAAATTGAAAATCGTTGGCTAACATGCCTAACGCGGAATTTAAATCTGTTGGGTTTTTCGCCCTCATAAGTTGTCCAATGGGTTCTTTTAACCCGCGCAATAAAATGCGTAGAGCATAATTTTGAAAATAATCATTCATTACGACAGCTACTTGCGGTGTAGCATGGGTAGAAATATATGAAATTTGTGAATTTAAAATATGCTGTAATCTTCCATAAAAGTCAAAAACATTTTCATTGTGATTTTGTTTTAATTCACTCATTTCGATATTTAAAGTAAACCAATCGCGTTTATCTGCGAATGCGTTTAACAAAGCTTTTTTTAATTCTTGCCATGTTTTAATTGTACAGCTTGCGATATTAATCGCTGCATCGCCTTTAATTTTTGTAATAATACTATTCATCAAATAGTCATTCTGAAAATCATTTGCATCAGTGGCATTATAAAATTTAGTTACAAGTTTCTCGCAAATTTCAATAAACCGGGGAAGTAATTCGCGTTCACCGTTAAATTCGGGAACCATATCAAGATATTCTTTCTTGAGAACTGGGACTGCCATTGTTAATGGGGATTGTCTTAATGTAATTTGCGGATTTGTATTAAATAAATTTTCTAAATGATCTTCAAGATCTGGTTCAGACTCAGAATTTGAGCTAGACTCTGAATTAATGAGAATATTATCTCTAAATGACATGTATGACTTACACAAATATTAGTGTCCGCTTCATTTGCCCTGAAGTCGTCCACGGGGTTGTAGATCACGGCCAAAGTTCTTCTGATGTTCGCTCAGATGAAGGATGTCGGATCTTGGCGTCTGATGTACACTCAGCTGCCTCTGACTGATGTGGTTCGGAGAAGTATGATTTTTCTTTCTTCGATTGTCAATTAAATCACTAGTGTGAACCAATTTATTTTCGCTAAATTGTATTGACAATCCTACCGACTGCGCCACTTAACTTTCTTCAACCAACAAGTCAGTTTTAAAAAAATTTTTATTGCAAGTAATACAATTTATTATATTTAATATGTTTATTCTATAAACTACAATATGATCTGAGTTTGAATAACGAGTCTAAACTAACGCTCTCATCTCTAAACACAACTATATATAATATTATAAATACGGAATGTCACGTTCGGGGAATTGTCTGTTATCAGCACTTTTAGGGGTTATTGGCACACTGTAACTCCTCCCTCCTTAGAAATGAGCCCCTCCTGGAAGTTGAAGTTCGATGTCTTCTGTCTGGATTTCGGGCGTGTTCTTCTTGAATGCCAATCTTCTTATTCTTTTGGTCTTTACCCATTTGATTAGAAGGTAAAGGCCGATGATTGTAAGGACGATGTAAAGTAGCATGGACCAAATACTAGGAATGTGAATGTTTGTGATTTCTTCTTTTATTGGTACAATTGGATTAATGGAGATATCGTTGAGTTTTAAAGGATTAAGGTTAATAGAGAAATTTGTAATATGTTGTGTTTGAATTTCAAAATCTAATTTTGGTAATAATAATGGATGTCCTTGGTTTTTGCTTGCAAATATTAATTTTTGTTTATTAAAATAAACTTCACAATTGTTCTCGTTGTTTATTAAGTAGATTCCTACTAGTGGCTTGACGCTGGTTTCTTCTTGGCACTTGATTACGACTCTTTCTTCGTTAGGAAAGACGGCCAGGTATTTGTTGAGTTCTGGAATGACTTCAACGTGATTTTTAATTAAGTTTATTTTAGTGTAATGGCAGTGGGTTGATATCTGCTCTTTGAATAATTCTTCTTCGCAGCTTGCAGAGAAGTGGGCGTGATATTGGTTGGGGCATTGAAATATTTTTGCTCGTACACACATGTCATTCAGAGGGACGATTTCCGATATATATATATATATATATATATATATATATATATATATATATATATATATATATATATATATATATATATATATATATATATATATATATATATATATATACAAGGTGGTGACTTGGACGACGCAGCATAGGGAATACAATGGTAAATTCTTAGTCTGCAATTATTTGCTCCCCTAATTGTTTTAGAACAAAAGTTTATTTAGATTTTATCTAGAGAAAAAAATTCTGCATCTATTGATACCATTGTTCATAAATTTACATTGTCCAGAAGAGGCAAAATCGAAAAAAATAAAAATAACTTTTTTGCCAAAATCAATGATGCCATGGAACAATTTGAACAAAAAATAAAAAACAAGCGCGTTAACATTTGCCCTTGTTTTTTGCCGTTTAAACTAATTATTAAATACTCAATTCAACAAAAAGTATAAATGATTAAATGGATTTATTCCGGAAATTCAAACAAACTAAAAGCTGATTACAACAATGTAATTTGGCAACAGTATAATTTAGGTTTATATTAAATATCGACCCTAAACTTATTATAAATAAATTAAAAAATAATGAAAAGAATATTGGGAAACAGGATTTTATTTTAACAACATATAAAGAAAATTATAACAAAAAACAACAAATCATAGCAAATGTTCTAACAAAACCAGCGTTTACCATTAAACAGTGGCCCAACCTGTCGTAAAATTCTCGTCTGATATTTGATAATTGTCTTTGTGATATTTTATCACATTGAGCTTGAAGAGAATTTTTAAATTCTTCTAAATTTTGAAATTTTCTCCCGGAATAAATGTCCCCAAGGAAAAAAATCATTGGACAAAAGATCAAGGGAACTTGCTGGCCAGTTAATAGTGTAGTTTGGAACAATGATTTTATTACTAAAACATTTAATCATTTCTACTTTTTCTTATATTGAATACATTATAACAACGATATTTAATAATTTAAACGTCAAAAAACTATTTGCTTTGTTTTGCGCTCGTTTTTTATTTATTGTTTTATTTGTTCCATAGCATCAGTGATTTTTGTAAAAAAGTTAATTTTAATTTCTTCGATTTTTTCTCTCCCGAACAACGGAAATTTATGAACAATGGTATCAATAGATGTAGAATTTTTTTCTCTAGATAAAATTTAAATAAACTTTTGCTCTAAAATAATTAGGGGAGCAAATAATTGCACATTAAGAATTTACCATTGAAATCCCTATGCTGCGTCGTCCAAGTCACCACCCTGTATACATATATATATATATATATATATATATATATATATATATATATATAAAATTCTTTAATAAAGTAGACAATTATTACTATTGCTAAAATATTAGAATTTATTATTATTCGGAAATATAACAGATATTAACATAATATTACCTAAAATATTAGAATTGAATAAAAGTCCCTTTATTACTTTTATAATATTCTCGATTTTTTCAAATATTATGACATAACTAGTCAAACAAGTCAAACAAGTCAAACTAAACAAAAACAAGAAAAGGTTACTAAATTCTTAATTTACACTTCCGGTGGTCGGGGACTCTTTTTTTTTAGTATAAAAAGAGTAAGGTACCAACTTAGAACAATGGAATAAATTTGCTTCTTTACGTTTCTTATTACATTCGACTTCATAAATCGATTTAGATAATCTTCTTGCTATAATAATTGGCCCACTTCTAACTTATCTAGTTTGTTTCTATTCAGTTTATTTCCATTTGATACATAAACTAAATCACCTTTTTAAAATTCATATTCTTTTCTATTTTGATCTATTCTCTTCTTATTTTTCTCAAAACTAAGTTGTGAATTTTTTAATGCTTCTGATCTATCCTTATTTAAATCACCTTCTCTGTGCAATGTAAATGGAACAATTTCTGATTTCTTTCCATATAATAGGTACGCTGGAGAAAATTTTATTGTACCATGAATAGTATTATTGTATTCCTGAACACATTATTCAGCTATTCTTGTCCATGGTTTTTTATCAGTATTTTCATTTATTTTACAACGTATTCTATTTACAAGAGTTTGGTTTAAACGTTCATTCAAACCATTCGATGAAGGATTATCTACCAATGTAAAAATTAAATGAATTCTATTCTTCTTTAAATGTTCTTTGAATTTTATAGTATTTAAAGCACTATATTGATCTGCTAATAATATTTTGATCTTATCCTTTTCTACGAGAATAATTTGTGTCCTCGATGTTATGATCCATGCATATCTGCTAAAATGATCTACTAACAAATGCATATACTTTTTGACAGATCTATTACCAACAAAACCACCAATTGTGTCTATAGATACAATATGAAAAGGATATTGTTGTTACGGTTTCACTGCAATTTTCCCAACATTTCATTCTCCTGTTGTATTTCTCCCAACCCTTTCAGCGTAAGTGATGTCACGGTAGGTAGTCACTAGCAAGGTCCCAGTACAGCCACTTAATTCAATTAACTGACTTCACGACTTTACCAGTAACTGTAGAGTTTAAACGATTTTTTGTGCAAATTTGGAATTTTGATATAAATTGGCGTTTGGCACAGCTATTTGGGTTTTGAGGAGACAGAACATAGAATATTAGTAATATATTCATTGGCATTGGCCGGATTTTTAGATCCGCGTACTCTAAATTACACTTTAAAGCCGCCCAACATCTCAGGTAACTGAAACACATTTTTTTTGTTACTCTTGCAACCGTTTAAAGTCATATAATTGGTATACACCATCTTTTGGTAAACTCATTTGTTTATTTAATTGTGGTGTAATGAACCTTGTGAGGGAATTACTGACGTGATATAGCTTGTACAAATTTGCGTGGCGATTGATTCCATTAGTGTTTCTCAGCAGGTATTCCATAAGAGGATTAAAGAAATTTATGAGGGACTATTTTACAGGGTTGTACTAGATAATATTTTCAAATGAGTTTTACACAAACAGACACAAGTAATATCAAAATAAGAAAAATTTTAATAAAATTAAATATGAATACAGTATTGTCATTGTCGTTCAGTAAATATAAACATATATTGATAAAATGTTGTTTTACTTAGGTGATTAATCGATAACAATATATCATCAGTGTCGTCACTTGACTGTCCAACATTTATAATAAATTCATCAATAATATTATTGAAATTTAAGTAACTGTTTTCTATGTCTATCACATGCCGAACACTACTAGCCCAATTTAAGTCACTAATATTATTTATTTCACTTTTAATTAATTCCACAACATTAGCGCACACGGTTGGTGTAACATTTTTTCGTCTAATACTTGTTTTTAATTGTCCCCAAATTAGTTCTATAGGATTTAATATACAGTAATACGGAGGCAGTCTTAATACAGTATGACCAAATTTTTGTGCCATTGTATCGCACACGTACATTCTTTTAACAAGTTTTGTTTGTGCTACTTCCAATAATTCACTTTTACTGTACGATTCTTCAGAAAATATATCATGATGATACAAATATTCTTTAATTTCTGTTTTATTACTAGATTTAGTGGGTATTTTAATTAATTGCCTGGAATGGTAACTAGCGTTATCCATAACTATTACACTATTTGCTGGAATATTTGGTAATAATTGACCGCCAAACCACTCCTCAAAAATATTAGACGTCATATTATCATGGTAATCCAAACAAGCGTTTCCCATGTTGTGGCCCGACAATAATTCAGCACCATTCACCCATCCTTGCTCACTCCCCGCGTGAAGAATAATTATCAGTTTACCCCGTGAAACTGGAATATTCGCAACACAATTCTCACTACCATCAGTCCAACTTTTAGATTTAGTGTCGTGTGTATCATACCATGTTTCATCTAGGTATATAATTGAGCGTTTCTCCTCATGAAACTTTTTAAAATCTGTCAAGTATTGACGCCGCCATTGACATATTCTTTCCAGCAAAACTTGACGTTTATCAATTTTTTTAAACTTGAATTTCATGCTTAGGAGAACACTGCGAAGACTACTAACTGCACAAGTAATATCACATTCATCTTTTAATTTTTGATGCAATAATCTTAGTGAAGGATATATATTTTCATTGTAAAGCGAATATATTTTCCGACGAATAACATCTTTTTGAAAATCATTCAAAATTCTCGATTTTCCAGCATCACTTCTTTGTTTTTTAACCGGTACACCTTCTTTTATTATTCTTCTTACTGTAGTATATGGCACTTGAGTCATTTCAGCAGTTTTTGATATTGGCGCATTTTCGAAATTATCACTTTGTAGAAAGTTAAACACATTCAGAACTATTTCTTTTGCGTCGTTAGATAAATATTTTTGTGTTGGCTTCGCGACCGTGGTAATTTCTTCAAAATCTTCGTATTCAACTTGCGACATTGTGATCACTGTTACAGTGCTGCTGAACTAATGAATTTTAAATGTCGTTTTCTGAAGGTTATATATGTATAAAATTATCTTACTTAACAGTTTTCGGGGAAACTATTGAAAAGATAATCGTATTAAAAATTTCGGAGATTTGAAGCATCTAAGCCCAAAATTATAATAATCCACTCCTGAACATCAGACAAACTTGCACCCCGCTGGCTAGGGCTGGCTTATCCCATTAGCAAGTCAAGTCAATCGCCACGCAAATTTGTACAAGCTATATAACACTCGAATTCCGTGATCAAAGTAAAACTGTCGAGAATTGAGGCAGTTATAATAACACGCCATATCCTAAAGTGTCCAAAATCTATGTAAAACTATATTTAAATTTTAACATGTGTGGGGCGCGGGTTAATACGAGGGTTGCCTTTTATATTTCGGGATTAGAGAAAACAAATGAATATTTATCATCAAAAATGGCTTTATTACTTTTAGAAATATTCACTATGTAGATCAATACACTTTTGCAACGTGTGAACCAATTTTCGAAGCACTTTTTCCATTCCGATTGAGGTACCTCCAAAACATGCATTTTGAGCACATCGACCGCTTCATCAAGTGTCGAAAAACGTTGACCTCGCAATTTATTTTTAATATTCGGGAATAAAAAGAAGTCATTGAGTGCCAAGTATGGACTATATGGCGAATGACTCATCAAATCGACGTTTTGAGTGCTCAAAAATTTCCTTGTCTCAGCCGATGTGTGCGAGCTCGCATTGTCGTAGTGGAGAATGATCCGTTTTCAGCGGTTGGTTTTTTTTATTTTTCCGAAGACTTCTGTCAAACAAATGGTTGTGTACCATTCAGAATGGACCGTTCTACGTTACCCCAATGGTACGTTTGAGACAGGTCCAGTTTTTCCGAAAAAACAGGCGACCATTTGCTTCGAAGTGCTTCGTGCCCCAACGACTTTTGTTGGGTTTGGCTCGCCTTAGAAGACCCATACAGTCGACTGCTGTTTACTTTCGGGCTCATACGCATAGATCCACGATTCGTCACCTGTCTCGATGGCAAATACATGTTTTGAAGCATCGCGATCGTATTTTTTGAGCATTTCTTGCGACCCATTGACACGAGCCTTTTTTTGAGTGATTGTCAAATTATGTGGGATCCAACATGAAAAAAATTTTTTTACAGCCAAATGTTTATGCAATATTGTATGTATGCTGGTCCCACTAATGTCCAAGGTTGCTTCAATCTCACGATAAGTTACATGACGATCTTGCAATATCAGTTCGCGCACAGAATCAATGTTTTTCGGAACAACAACCGATTTTGGACCACCTTCACGAAACTCGACGTTGAGCGAATTACCGCCGCGATTGAATGCAGTAAATCATCAATAAACACTGGTCCCTGATGGTGCTTCATCGACAAAACTCGAAGTAAGTTCATCGATGTACTGTTGTTGACTAAATCCACGTCTAAAGTTGTAAAAAATAATCGCACGAAAATGTTCACGATTTAAATCCATTTTTTGGCCGACATGAATTTTTCAAATTACTGTTAACTACACAAAAAGTGTTCGTACGTCAAAACGTTCTGAGTACATATATTGTCAAAAATGCCAAACTTTACTATAGGAACGTCAGTTGCCAGATAGCAGCACTAGGGTTGCCGAATCCCGAAATATAAAAGGCAACCCTCGTATTAATAAATTTTTTGACAAAACTTGGCTCAAAACATTTCTTTTTTTAATAAAGTTTTAATTCTTATTATTATTATTTTTGGTGCATAAATAATTAAATTTTTTGTGCATAAATAAATACATTTTTTGTGGACCATCCTAATAAACAGTGAGATTGAGAAAAATGATTGTTAAATAAATATTAGTGAATCAGTAGAGGTGGTTTACCCGGTTTAGTAAATAATGAGCGAAACAAGAATTTCTTTAGATCACTAGTTCTCGAAATTCGGAGTGCAACTTTCTTATTCTCAGTGTCAACCTATTTTCTTTTATTTGCTAATTTGGTTCAGTTTTTTTTAATTTTATTTAAATATGCCTATACGCAGAGTGCCATGCAAGAAAACAAATAAATAAATCAATTGTTAATATTATTATTTTTAAGTGTACTTATGTATTTCTGTATTATAACAAGAACATGAATAATTATTCTCATAATGAGAAGGTAAATATCTCAGGGACTACTCTTGTCTAATTTAGCCAACCTCGTAGCTCCTACGGTTCTAGAGATCACAATGCATTTTTTCTACGACCGAGCAGAAAATATACATTTCCAACTGTCAGTTGAAAACAGAAAAATGAAAAATAAGATTTAATAAATTTCTCTAGTAGAATAGAAAAATGGACAGTTGTTAAGGAAAATTTTAATTTTCAAAGAAAACAGTTCATTAAATAGTAGGTAATATTTAACTTTAGTATCTTATAATAACAGCAAGTTTACTTTTAATGACAAGTTAATTTGAACAAGGCATATATTTCTTCTCATACCTATTCTTTGACTTTTCATGTAATAGATTTAATATTACATTCTTCGCAGCTTCTTTGATGTGTGGTGGAGTACATTCCATTCCACATTCGTCACTATCCATCATTTTATGAAGTTTCACAAAATTTTAACGTCATAATGGGGTCTTTCGCCATTTTTTAAATTTTATTTTATGAAACTTTATCTAAATTGAAGACTATCAATACTAAAGTCTTAGGCCCGGTATTATAAACGAATGTTAAAATTTAATAGCGTATTTTATAAATTAAGTAACCTACTATTTACAAAAAGTGTATTATAAAGGTAATATAAATTTAGTCTCCTACTAAATCAGCCTATTAAATAAAGAGGATAGTTTTGGTGGTATTAAATTTAGTTAGTAGACTACTAAAAGCATATTTTAATGTTATTTTATATTTTTGTTCTACAAATCCTTTATGGAAAATAGTAAATAAAGACAATTATTGTTAAATATTAAAGATAATAATATTTTTAAAATTTTGTAGCTATTTACATAGGTATATATTCGAATATGATGTCAGTATTATCGATTGTTAGCATTTCAACAATTGATTTTTTTTATCTGCTTCTTTCTTCTTCTCCAGTTTTATATAGTTCTGTCTAAATAAAAATATATTTTATATTTTACGTGCCCCACATTAAATAATATATACAGTATAATAATAGATTTCAACTTTTTAGTTTTCCTTTTAATATTTTCGTATAATTTTTTTTAAAAATCCATATTATTGTTCTGAACCATATATTGAATAGTTTTGTCTTAGGCTGTATATTCATTGAAACTATTCCTTTGTTTTCAATTATGTAATTTTTCTTTTTCACTGTAATTTCTACCTCGTTCTATTTTCTTTATCATACCGAAAATATATATGACAAATATGATTGTGATACCAACAAATGATGATAACAAATGTCATATTTCATGCTCTCATTGAGCGTTCAATAATGTAATGATTTAATAAATAATTGTACTATTTTGTTTTAAAGTGTTCCATTTAAACGTACTTTATTTAAGTTTCAATTATTAAATAATAAATTTCACTGTCGCCATCTATACGGAATATGTATATACTTATGACAGGGATTCTAACTTACCAACTAAATTTAATATGATTTGGTAACTTTTCTAGGGAGATTCGATTAACTAATAAGTAGGTGATCAAATAAAATTTTGCTTTATAATACCCACACAAATATAAAGTAGCATATTAAATTTAGTAGCATATTAGCTAACCGGCTATTTAACCAGCGTTTATAATACCGGGCCTTAATTGTTATTCATTAAGCCACAATGATTTTTTTGAAAATGTTGTGACGTCATAGTAGAGGTGTTGCTGGATCTAAAGCAGTACAGATTGTAAATGATTGTAGTAATATATTTTTTTACTTATTTTATTATTATTATTACAATAAAATAGAACATTTATGTAACAAAAACTATTTAAATCTCTACTGTTTTAGATCCAGCAACACCTCTACTATGACGTCACAAATTTTTTTAAAAATCATTGTGGCTTAATGAATATCAATTAAGACTTTTTAAAAGTGTAGATAGTCTTCAATATAGATAAAGTTTCATAAAAAAAAAAATTTTAAAAAATGATGAAAGACCCCATTGAATTGAAAAATTAATATTTGTCATGCGATTCAAACAAATAACAGAAGAAACAATATCCATTACCTTGGAAACGGTTTAACATGGCTAACTGTAAAATGGATCGGAATAAAAGTTCAAACAGAAAATGGCAAATATAATATTTTCATCCAGTTTTTTTGTAATTATTGAATCGGTCGTCTCCTCTAAATACACAAATAACTATTCTATCTTATATGGAACAGCCTGTATAATTATTCGTCAGAAAAATATTGTGTATAATTTTAGCGACTAAACAAAACTGCACTCTGAATATATAAATAGGCGACGTGCATATTTTTAGCATCAGCGCCCCTAACGGCAATACTATAATAAGTGGTATGAAAACAAACGTTCGTGTGTATATGGCTAACGCTTGTAAGTTGTACAGTGAAGTGTTTTTATTAAGTTTGAAATGGAGAAAGAAATTCATTTTGGGTTTTTTACCTATTGTTTATGAACATTATTCTAGTGGTAATGTAGACAAAGGGAAAAACTTATATAAAGCGGGATATGTAATTCAATTAATTGGGAAAACCGGCAAAGTCCTAGCGAAAGTGTTGAGATTTTTTTATGTAAACACTTAATTCTAGTTCATTTTTTCAATAACTTATTTTTTTAATGCAAGTACTTATTTAATCATCTTCACATTCATTTATTATTTTTGGTTGAAAATTAGTTAAGATACAACACATTAAAATTACTTCGTCCAGGTAAGGAAATAGTTCTTTATGTGTTTTATCAAGAATTTTGTAAATTTTTATTCTTTGTATCGATCTTTCGACATGAATACGGACACTTGCCACATTATAAGTATCATCGACTTCTTCAACCGTAAGAATACCTTTGTGAACAAATGGAGGCATAACAACAACTATATTTTCTTCATATTTAATACCTGGAAATCCCTTGTCCGCAAGAACTATATCTCCCGGCTGCAACAAGTCTAAAATTCCACAGTCATTTGTTAGAAATGATTCAGTTGTTCTGCCTCCATATGACTTTCAAATAAATGAAATTAATCCATGAGGTGCAATTCCAATTAAAAATTTTGCAATAAAAGTTCCCTTGTAATTAGAATATGTAAAAATTCTATCATCTATTTTATCAGGAGACTGAATTCTAATTTCGGTGCAGTCTATAATAACTCTGCATTTCGGATAATGTATTTTAAATGAAGAAGGTAAAAGTACATCAATAGCTTTGCGTTCTGGCCAAAACACTGCAGTTTTAAATTTTTCTGTGAGCTGATTCAGTAAATTCAAAAAAATTCTGGAGGCTGATGATCTATGTATACTAAATAATACACCTATGGCACTATATGACAGACCTAATTACAACTTCATTAAAAATAAAAGTAGTTGATTTTGTATTGAAAGTTTGCAGTTTTTGTGTGGGAACTCGGTGGTAGATAAAAGTAAAGCAAAAGTCGCCATTGTTACACCACAAATGCTGTTAATCTGGTCGCCTTTTAAGGATTCATAACCATGAAATCCTTCACAGTTTATTTCGTCACTATTCCCAACGCATTTATCGTTTGTAGATTTCAATGTTGAAAATGTGGGGATATTAGCTTGTGTTGAGATATTATTATTATCTTTGTTAAAATTAAATTCAAAAATAAAATCTTCACAATCATTATCAAAGTTTACCTGCTGACTAAAATCAGCAGAAAGCTTTTCTGGCAGTTTCTTTTCTATATATAATAAATTTGCATCTACTGTTGAAGATCCCTCATTTATATTTGTTGAAGATGCAGCAGCTTTCTTGATAGATCTGTTCGTATTCCGTAAAAATCTCTGCGATTTTAAGCTACGATTGCTTGAATCAGCTGTACGGTATTGCTAAAATAAAGAAAAGTATACGTAAGTTTCATATTTTTTTTGTGTTTAAACAAACATACTTTGGGAAAAATAGTAGGATAATAGGAAGGGCTCCTAGAATCGTCCGATTTCTCATTTCCTACGAAATATGCACTGCACACTCTGTTGTGTTTCTTTGGTTCCCAGGGCTTTTTACCAAGCCTAGCAACAATATTTAATATTTCAGTGAGGTCATTATTATTTAAGTATTAAAATGATAATTATTAAATTTATACTTACGTAATTCGTCGTACTTTTGGCATCCACACTTTTCTTCTTTCTTTTTCGCACCATTTTCCTGGGAATCTATAGAATTTAATAGACGAATCTGTGTTACTATACGTATTGTGACAACCCACAACGCAACACATAATATTAGATCTTCTTTCATCAGCCTGCATGTTTTTATATTATTGTACAACACGAATAAAGTTAAGAAAAGCAACAAATTATCTACTGTAACGCAACAGCTGAACGTTTGTTTTCATACTAACTTTGCAGTTTTCGTCCGCGTGGCGGCGCTGACTACTAGTCTGCACTAAGGCACTAGAATATATGAGTATTCTCATCCGCCATTTTGGGTCCAAGTGTCATAAATAAAACAAATTATTGGAATCCTACTTTAATTCTTTTCTGTCAAATTTGAAGTTGATATTGATTAATAATTGTGATATATCATTCTCTTTATTATTATATTTCATATCTAGCAGGAAAGTGTACAGAATACTTTCTAATATATTACCGTATGATTTATGTAGTTGGATTTTACAGAATTTCAAGAAATATGTTTTCAAATTTGACAGATACAAATTTTAAATGTTTTTTTTTTAAGTAACTGGATTCCAATAACTTGTTTTATTTATGACATCTGGACCCAAAATGGCGGACGAGAATACCTACATTCTTCTAGAGCACTAGTCTGCACGTCGCCTATAGCCATTTCCTCTCCTCCTTGGTGTTAAACAATAACTGTATGAATAATGTTTATTTATATTGTTATACAACTTTTTAAATTTTAATATACTGGAAAATAACCTACGTACGTTCACAATAAACTGCGAACCAATATTTGTATATTAAATAATCACAGGCGAATATTATAATGAAATGGTAGAACTATAAAAAGTAAATGTGTGTTATGTCTGTCTTTTCGTTATTTTTTAAAGATTTATTTAATTAATCAGTAAGTACTTTTTTGTAACAAGGCAACAAAGAAAACTACATTGTTAAAAATACATTTTTACATAACATGTGTGGCAACATTGCGACAATCGTGCTGCTGTCAACAATTTAACCTTCACTCCTTCACAGTTCACGTCACTTACTAAGCAAGTAGCCTTTACTTCTGTGCAGCAGAAAATAAACTGTAATATTTATCCGATTTTTGTTTGCTGTGTCTTCATTGTGAACATCTTGAAAGTGTGTTAGTGCTAGACGACAATTGAATTTTGGACTTGCAGTTCAAGAATAGTTTGATATTGCTAGCCTGAAATTGTAAGTAAACATATACCTTCTATAAACAATTTTGTCATTTAATATTTAAAGATATTCTATTATTGTACATATGAGATTCAGATTCGCTAAAGCATCAAATTACTTGAAATCTATGAGAGCAACAAATTATTAAAGTTAAAATATATGAAAACAGTAACGCCCAAGAAACACATTCTATAGTCCTACCGTTCAATAAAGTATTCACCATATGTAACACAAGTAACTGACATAATATAATTAGTCCTAATAATATTCTACTACTTAAAATTATGTATTACCTAATATAAAGCTTTCTGCTATCAAATAATAGTTATTTGTTTAACTAGGCACCAAAATAACAGGTTTACAGCAGAGGCTGCTGTTTCATGAATGAATGCTGCCGAAGCTGTAAATCTGTTTGGTGTTTGGTGCCGTGTTGAACACATTATTTTCGATTGGTATTTCGAGAACCGTGAGAGCTACTGGTTTGTGGTTAAGGTCAACCATACGGGCTGAAGATAGCGCAGATAAATATGACTTTTTTGAAACAATATATCATTATTATAATAAATGAAACATATAATGTTTTATACCTACATTTGTAGATAAAAGTCCAAAGTTTTGTAATAAATTTTAAAAAGCTAATTTTGTTTACAACTTATACATGAACATAATTTTCAAAGTAGTATATATATGCCACACATTTCCATGAACAACTACAGTAATGAAAATAATTCGTATATTTATAAATATGATCGTCTATAACATACTAAGATTGTTTTTCATTTGAATTTACAGTTTTCGATAAACAAATAAAAATATACCAAAAAGTGTGTTTTTTGGTATATTTTTATTTGTTTCTCAAAAACTGTAAATTCAAATTGAAATTGAACTTAGTATGTTAATAGATGATCATATTTATAAATATACGAATTGTTTTCATTACTGTAGTCGTTCATGGGAATGAGAAATACAGTATCAAAATTCGGATTTTTCGACCAACTAGACTTCAACGAATATTTTTTTTATAGTTTTAGCTATCCTTTTCGTCCACATACATAAATACTAGAATATTTAATGACCTTACTGTAATAATTGTTTTGTTTTTCGATAACAATAATTGTAAGAAATAATTTATTCAAATTTGAATTTGCAAAACAAAATTCATGGGAGTGTTGCAATGTACAAGTCACTGTAAAAAATCCATGAAATTTTGACGGATGGAGGTTGTTGGACCATAAAGAAAATGAAAATAAATGAAGAATACAGAATTTGCTGTTTAAAAAAAATAATTCGTTCTTTCGACGCGTATGTTTGACCTTAAATTAGACAAAAGTTGCCTCATAATTAAGGTAGTTTGAACATGTATTTGTTTTTCCAATTGAAAGCATTGGTCACTAGATATTAGATAAAATATAGATTTATCGATTTTCTTTTTTGCTTCTAACTTTATTATATGAAATAATACGAAATTCTAGTTTATAATTTTTTAAGACACTTTCAAATGATGAATTTACACAAGTACTCAAAAAAAATTACTGATACTGGTACAGAGATAGAGAAATGAAAGTCCACCCGTCACGTGATTTCATCTGAAGATGACAAGAACTTGGTTTGACGTTTGACGTGTAAGTAGAAAAATCTGGTGTGGATACCACACTACTTTCTTATACAAATAAAACCAACTGAAGACGTATGACTTGTTCCTTGCGTATGACTTTATTTTGACAATTAATTGATATATAGATGTTAAACCTACTTAAATTTTTGTTCTCTTTTTAACTATGAATTTATTTTAAAATAGAAATTTATTAATATCTAGTCTTCAAAACTTTCTAACTAATAATACAAATATTACTTTTATAATATTTCACAGGACACATATTTTTGATACTACAAAATTATTTGACACGTTTGACACATAGATATTAAATATTTTTTAGTTTTTGTTCCCATTGTAACTAAGATTATTGAAATATATTCTTAAACATATACTTTAGTTTTTCTCAAAATTAGAAGCATGTACAAGAAAAGTGCAAATAACGTTTTATATTCCAAATATTTTTGCTAACATCTTTCATTCGAAACTTTTTCTCGTAGCTGATTCTATTTTTGAAATAAATGAAATTTATTATTTTGTGTGTCCAAACTTCCTTTTCCGGTTTTTCAATTTCATTCAAAATCAACTCAGATCTTCATTTTTTCATGAACCTTATATATTCCAAGTTTCGTTTACATATCTTGCCTCGTTCATGAGATATTCCGCACACGGACATCCATCCATCCATCCTCACACACAGACATCATTGAGAAATTGGTCTTAACGGATTCAGTGGACGTCAAAATATGTATTTCCGCAAAAATCTCATCAACGATTCTTTTTGTGATTCCAATACTTCCTTATACTTTGTATAAGAAAGTAAAAAGGTTGTCGACGCCTGGTCTAGAGCTTGAGCGACAGCTCTAATGCCACGGAAATGTAGCTTTTTAATTAAAATGATATGATCGACACAGTCGAAGGCCTTCATCAAGTCAATAAAATTGGCGGCAGCGTGATGACCTTTTTCTTATTTATTATGTTTATTATTAATTCTAATGCAACTTTAGTGGTAGAAAATTTATTTCTGAAGCCAAACTGATTATTAGAGTAAATATTACATTTATCAAAAGTTATGAGTCCTCTCTTTAAGAACTTGTTCAGACATTTTCGAAAATACTGGTGTTCAAGCTATTGGTCCGTCATTGCCAATATTATCTGTTTCAACTTTTTAAAGAGTGGTTGAGCTACGTGTTTTGAAGCAATTTTAACTATTCTTACATTAATGTCATAAATATCATAATTGTTACTGTTATTTAAATTATTTATGTAGTTTATAACTTGGTTATCTGTGACAGGTAGCAGATATATGGTGTTGTGACCGAGCTGAAGGCCATCACTGGAGACGACTACGCCAGGAGTTTCCAGGACCTGTACAGCCGTTCTCAGAAGTGCATTACCATCAACTGAGATTACTTCGAAAGATACTAACTGTTGTTTCATGTAAGAAAACCATCCATTCAAAATATAAACAAATTCACCGATCTTTCTGCAAAGAGGTTAATATGTGACCTGTATAAAATCATCTTTTGTAACAACGTTATCAACTTTTGGATTTGGACTGTTTATTTGTTTGTGATTATTTGGATTTATATTTAAATTATTATTTTTAGATTTCTCATTAGATGTAATTTGTTAGAGTTAGTTGAGTTAGCTAAGTATCGACGAATACGTTGGTTGCTCTTGCGTAAAATCTACTTGTACTGTCTTAGCCACTGTATTTAATTGAGAGGGATTTATTTTGTTTTATTTGACTCAGCTGTATTTTTATTAGAAGAAATTGATTTTTTGCTGGGAACTGCTGCCACAGCTGCTTCTTGCTTTTGATTTGAATTAATATTACATTATTTTTTATTTTATTAATTCATTTTCTTATCAATTCAGTTTGTTCATTTTTTTTTTGTATTGTTTTTGAATAAGATTTACACATTCTCCGATTTTTGAGAGAGTATATCAATTTCACTCACCGGTTTTTACCTCCCGCCACATTCTGTAAGGGAGGTATAGGAATCATGCTAAAAATTGGGTAGTGAGTTTTCAGTGTCTGAGCACGTTTTAGGTTCCCTAAAATACGATTTTAATAGTTTCGCGATGATGTCTGTGTGTTACTGTCTGTCTGTCAGTGTGTGGATCTTTGGAGTTACGGTTTCTCAAAAACGACTAAACTGAAAATTTTGATATTTTGTATTTATCAATTGTATCCTCTTTGAAAGAGCTGATTAATTTTTGGTTATAATCCAATAACCGGAAGTGGTAGTTTACTTGAATCCCTATCAAGTTATTTTAAAATATCTCAGTAAATTATGGTTTAATGAAAATTTTGTTATTAGAATAATGTTTCAAATATTCATACCTTCTTAATTGTTTATTTTCTATTTATAGTTGAGAAATTTAATTTAATTTTGTATATTTATTTAATTTTTTGACACTAAGAAAACAGCTTCACAATCAAAATGACATGTGTCACATTTAGTAAAAAATTTAACATTTAAGTGTTTCCATCGTGTACAAGGACTGCAAGATTTATAAAATAAAATTTCTTTATATTTTAATATCTCTAAATCTAATGAAAATTAATCAAATTAGTGTAATCAAAACACATGTAAAATTAAATATTCTACAACTTTCAAAATAACAAATTGTCGAAAAAGGAAATTTAACCGTGTTTGTCACGAAAAACTGTTAAGGGCTTCAAGTAAACTGCTACTTCCGGTTGACCAATTTTATCCAAAATCTAATCAGCTGTTTATATATATATATATATATATATATATATATATATATATATATATATATATATATATATATATATATATATATATATACAGGGTGAGTCATCGAAATGCCCGTCTTCGATATCTCCCTTGTCGTTAGAAATACGGCATATATTTATTAACAAAATTTATTCGACTACTAAAGGAGCATAACGTAAAATTATTTTCACATATACAGGATGTAACGTAACGGCTAGACGAGAATTGTTTGTCTTTTTTTAAATGGAACACCCTATATATTTTTATATATTTTGAATTGTATTTTATTCACCTATACGGACATATGAATTTTGTTTTTGTTTTCCGCGGCTTTGTCAAGTTTTTCCGTTTTTTCTCTAAAAAAGGCCGAATATACGCATTGCTTTGTGAAGGCGTACTGAAGTTATTTTAATAGTAAAATTTAAGAATTTTTTTTTCTGCGCAACTGTAACTATACTCTATGTTTTGACATACTTTCTTTTAAATGTAATTATACAGAGTGTTCAATAAAGCGAATCAAACTTACTCCACTTCAAATGATTATAACTCGCAATTTTCAAATGGAACACCCTATATTTTATTATTCTGTTGTGTGCCATTTTGTATTACCTTCAATTATTATTAAGGGTATCCTATGCCTAAAACCAATAATTTCGGAGATTTTAACCATTTTTCATTAAATTAATTTATTCAATTAAAAATTAAATCTAGTATACCATGGATATGGTTTTTTTTTTAATTTATTGTTTTGTTTTAATTTACAAAATACTTCCATTATAACCGCAATTCTTACGGAAACATATTTGCAGACGGTTTATAAATGAGTAATTTACTCTTCGCTTGCGTCGACAATTCCAAATCAGTTACGGATTTGCATCATACTTTTTTGATAATAATACGAGTATTAACGGACAAAATTATTGTTAATTTTTACAAACTGATTCTCTAAACGATTTAGAAAATTTGCCTCTCAATATTATTCGGAGATTGTGGTTTCAACACGATGGTGCACCAGCTCACAACAGCCTTCAGGTTAGGCATTATTTAAATGAAGAATTTCTTAAAAGATGGATTAGACAAGGTGGTCCAAGTAATTGGCCCGCAAGATTTTCGGATCTTGCAAACTTACATTATTTCTTGTTTATCGGTTTATCAGACAGCACCAACTACACGAGAAGATATGATGGAGCGACTTCGTAACTCTTTTGAAACTGTCAACGCAAATATACTGCGAAGAGTAAATTACTCATTTAAAAACTGTCTGCAAATATGTTTGCATAAGAATGGCAATTATATTGGAAATAATTTCCATGGTATACTAGATTTAATTTTAATTCAATAAATTAATTTAGTGAAAAATGGCAAAAATCTCCCAAATTATTGATTTTAGACATAGGATACCCTTAATAACAAATGAAGGTAATACAAAATGGCATATAACAGAATAATAAAATATATGGTGTTCCATTTGAAAATGGCGAGTTATACTCATTTGAAGTGGAGTAAGTTTGATTCGCTTTATTGAACACCCTGTATAATTACATTTAATTTAAAGTATGTCAAAACATAGAGTATAGTTACAGTTGCGCAGAAAAAAAAATTCTTAAATTTTACTATTAAAATAACTTCAGTACGCCTTCACAAAGCAATGCGTGTATTCGGCCTTTTTTAGAGAAAAAACGGAAAAACTTGACAACGCCGCGGAAAACTAAAACAAAATTTATATGTCTGTATAGGTGAATGAAATACAATTCAAAATATATAAAAATATATAGGGTGTTTCATTTAAAAAAAGACAAACAATTCTCGTCTAGCCGTTACGTTACATCCTGTATATGTGAAAATAATTTTACGTTATGCTCCTTTAGTAGTCGAATAAATTTTGTTAATAAATATATGCCGTATTTCTAACGACAAGGGAGATATCGAAGACCGGCATTTCGATGACTCACCCTGTATAATATATATATATATATATATATATATATATATATATATATATATATATATATATATATATTTCTTGGTTTGTTTTTGTTAATGTTTTCTTTATCTTTATAAATGCAGGTTCATTATTTATTGTATTATGTAACGTTGCTGGCTGTAATTCATCCGGTATCATAAACCTACGCCCATCTGGTGTCTCTATTGAGGTTATGCACAAAATGTTCGTTTTCCCGTCTGCACTTCCTTTCATTTTAAATTCAAACTTTAACTTCTCCATTGCTCATCAAACGAGAATGTTGTTTCTTGTACTTTTACAGGTTGGTTACCATTGTAAATAATTTAGGGAAATAGTTTGGTTAATAAAATACTTGTACTTTTACAGTGAAACTTTTCCGTTTGTTTTTCCATACAACCCTTAAAGGTTCGATCCATTACATATATATATATATATATATATATATATATATATATATATATATATATATATATATATATAGGAAGCAAAAATTCACAAAATTTTATTTTTTGGTATTATGTATATTATTTCAGTTATGCGAGACGAAATAATTGCCACAGACTACACACGCGCTAGCACACATACACACACACACACACACACACACACACACACACACATACACACACACACACACACACACATATACACACACACAAACACACACACACACACACACACACACACACACACACACACAGAGAGAGAGAGAGAGAGAGAGAGAGAGAGAGAGAGAGACATCGCGAAAATAGTAAAATCGTATTGTAGGGACTCTAAAACGTGCGTGAGGTAAAAAGATCTTTTATTCCTCATCTGATATAAAAAAATAGATCTTATAATAAAAATTGATTTATGATCTGATCCAGATCATATTAAATGTGAAAGTCTTGATTATGATCTAGATCATTTTCAAATTAATGATCTGTCACCAAAATGCTTATAATAGATCTAAGACTTATAAGTAGCTTATGACCCCCAAAACTTTTGATTTAAGTTCTGTAGAAATTTATTTAAGTAAACATTGCGAATTACTTCACATAATTCTTCGTTAGGTAAACAACTGAATAACAAACAAGTAAATAAAAACGATAACTAAGTAAATACAAATTAAGATATATAAAATAGTGGAAACCAGGTCTTTTTTAACTCGTAGCTTCCATTTTCTGGTTCACATTATTCCGCTTATAGATTTCTATAGCTTCTGATTGTGTTATTCAGTTGTTTACCTGACGAAGAATTACGTTCTGAAATTCGTAATGTTGTATTAAAATAAATTGCTACAAAAGATAAATCAAAAGGTTTTTTATTTACTTATAACTTCTGAAAGTTTTTTTTTCAATTTATTTTTGTGTATTATTTGCAGAAAAGTTTTAAATTTCATATCTTTCTATTCTTAAACTGTTTCAGTTTCATATATTACGAAAAGTTATTGGACTACAAGTTTTGCTGCTGACAGCAGTAGGAAATAATAAATAAATTTATACTCTGTTTCCAGAAAAGTTTAAAAATTAATAGCACTACCCTTAAAGTGTTTCTGTTTGATATTTGCACTGAATTTTAAGGGCGCGATATAAATTTATTCTCAGATTACAACTTTAATTGTGTAGCCGTAATAATTATTATTTAACATTCGAAATTTCAATTCTAATTTTAGAGTGAAATAAATAAATTCGTCGCTTACTATCTGCTTGCTACGGTTTTGAACTTATTACAATACCCTTTTGATTCCAATATATTGTTCATTGATTGCAATGAACAATTTAAACTTGCTGGAGAAGACTTGTTAAAAGTGAGTCTACCCTAAAATCCCGAATCCCAAAATCCAGAATCCGGAATACAAAAAACCCGAATGTCCAAAATACCGAATACTAAAATACTCAAAGTCCAAAATCCCGAATTAGTTTAAACTGTACTTAATTGTGTATTGCAATGATTTGAATCATCCTAAAAAAGTTAGTTTGCGATTAAAAAATTACTGAATCTTGTGCTTTTTCTCACTTTTTGTTGGATATCATATTTCTGCTCAAATTGCATAAGTATTATTTAAAATAAAATAAAATAAATATATCATCACGCCTTTTACCCATTACGGGTGTGGCACTCTGCTTACGCAGATCTCGGTAAGTGATATATTTATGCGTATGAAGTGCGGTTACCAGCCGTCAAATCATAGCCCCCAAGGATGTTAGTGGAGGGGGAACCACAGGGGTAAATTTAAATTTGTAACTGTCGGCAGTGGGATTCGAACTGAGGATCTCACGATCCACAGTCCGACACGTTACCACGGAGCTATTTAAATAAGTATTATTTAACATATGAAATGCCTTTGATCATTTAAGTCAGTCACCACTCTGTATAAATATTTCAAAATAAACTAATAATTCAATTAAAAAAGTAACATAAAGTTAGCAATAACATGTGTTTACTTTCAAAAATGTTTGAGTATTAACAGTGTAAAATGAATAACCTTTTTTTTAAATTTTTATTTACAAAAAAAAAAAATTTACTGTTTTATGTACATACCTTTGACGAATTATTTTGGGAATCACACAAGTCTGTCACATGTAAACTTTCTTAATTTAATTTTATATACAAAATTCTAATATCATGCCAAATTTCAGCTTGATTATATTTTTCTTGAACTCTTATATTTTTTTGTCTCTGAGCACTGTACTAGTAATAGTGTTATTATTATTTTTTTTTTTTTATTGCGAAGATGGGAGGCGGACTAACTACTATGGTCATATGCCGCCTCATGAGTGGATGATAATGAATTTGTGTGAACACAAACGACCATGCTCTTCAGTGGGATTCGAACCCACGACCTCTGGCGTGCTAGACTAGTGACATAGCCACTACGTCACCGAGATCGGCAATAGTGTTATTTATTTATTTATTTATTATGGTTTCGGCCACTCAACATGTCAAAACCCAATAACAGAGTGGCACTATACAAAGAAATTATAAATATTTAAATTAGTAGCAATTAAATTAAAGTAAGTACATGTGTTTTGACAAATGAAAGGAGAGAAAATTTGATATTATTATTTTTGTTAGCAATATCATTATACAATTTAAAAATTCTATGAACTGGGGAGTAAGCTGAATTAGTTCGTTGGTAACGTATGAAGAATATGTTCAAAGATCTTGTGCTATGACTTGGAACTCGCAATGAAAATAATAATAGAAGGTGGCTAGAGTCTAAAACACCATTAACAACTTGGTACAGCAATGTTAAGTCAATTAAGACTCTTCTCTTTTCTAAGGACAGGAGTATGACAGGGTAATTAGGAAATCTGAAATGAAAATATTTTAATAATTTATTTTGGATTTTTTCGATTCTACTTATGTAGATTTGATATATTGGTGTCAAGCAAATTGAGGCAAATTCCAACTGACTTCTCACTAATGAATAATATAGAATTAATAGTGTTTTGGGATTTGTGAAGCTAACAGCGTTCCGTAGAACAAAGCCAAGCATTCTGTAGGCTTTTTTTGATAATATTATTGATATGAATGTCAAACAATAATTTTCGATCTAAAGTTAATCCAAGATGTTTGGCATATTCAGAATTCTGGAGTAAACAATTATCTATATAATAATTATAACTAATAATATTCCTATGGCCGATCTCGGTGGCGTAGTGGCTATGTCACTAGCCTAGCACGCCAGGGGTCGTGGGTTCGAATCCCACTGAAGAGCATGGTCGTTTGTGTTGTTCACAAAGTTTTATAATCATCCAGTCATGAGGCGGCATATGACCATAGTAGTTAGTCCGCCTCTCATCTTCATAAAAAAAAAAAAATATTCCTATGCCTGGTGAAGGTTATGTAAGAGCATTTAGATATATTTATTAATAGCATGTTGTCTTCAGCGTATTGAACGAGATTATTTACATCTTGCTGCAGTTGAACGCAATCTAACTGAGTACGGACAGTGTGATAAATTTTCAAGTCATCGGCGTACATTAAAAAATTTGAGAATTTGAAACATATGTCATTAATAAATAAACTAAATAGAAGAGGCCCTAGATGACTTCCCTGCGGCAAACCAGATGTAACGGTAATTGCTCTAGATTGCTCTACCCGTATAAGCAGAGATATGATATCGTACAATTGACAAAAGGCACAAGAGTTAGTAATTTATTTCAGTATGAAGATAATTCGGGATTTTGGGAATTCAGGATTTTTGGGCATTCGGGATATTGGGCGTTCGGTATTTTGGGCATTCGGTATTTTAGGATTCGGGCTTTGGGCCGCTCCCGTTAAAAGTCATGGTTCTATCGAATGACAATAATGTCATGACCAATGCCACATTCATGCTCAGGTTAAAATTTTCTTTAATTGATCTCACGTAGATTTAGAAGTTAAGAAGATAATTTTGGGACAAATTTCATCATTCAGGATTAAATCCTTAGTTTTATCCCATGGGAAAATAATCAGTGACAAAAAACACATTCATGTTCTAACTGAAATTATTTTGAATAGGTACATCACAATAATTTATCTTTTGCCTCTATTCATTTTAATTTATTTACTAGTTCATTTTTCTGTTAGAAATTTGATGTTCATATCCAAATCTTCGTCTTTCTGTGTGTTTCCATAGTACGTTGTTAAACTGGATATAGTGCGTCTTCTGGTGCAGTTCTCAGCCTGCAATTATCAGTGCTACGATTTCTGGTGACGAACAAATTTTTACAAGTTATTTTATTCATCAAAAGGTTAGTGACTAAGAGTTGTCCAGTTATAATAATCAATACTTATTACCAGTATAACATAAACATGTACCTACATATGGTTAATTTAACTTAAGAGTACCAAATATAGTTCACCTCTGCGACCCAATTGGTTGACTTAATTATTTTTTATGTATTTTACCGAAATTGTTAAATATAGACTAAGTGCGTGTTATATTTTATGTTTGATATATAATTAAAACACTATACAGTTAAGTATAACTATTATTTTATTTAAAGATTCATACAATTATATGTTTATGTTATTTCTAATTTACTGTCATTAAATCAATATTGGTTGTCCTGACTACCAGTCAGCCTACTTATATAACATCTCCTTTTTTTAATAAATAAGATTTTTTAACACATAACAAAATAAATAAATAGTTTTTATAAAATACTAAATCTTCCGCAATGTATAGATCATCTTTAATTCGCCAGAATTCTCGTAGATCTTTATTGAGATTGATTTTTTCTTTACACCAACCATTTATTATATTTTCTTTAACTTTCTGTAAAATTTCGTCTTCTTTTGTTTCCTTTTGAAATTCTTTCTTTCTTTCTTCGGTAATATTAATTATACTTCTCACACAATGTACAACTTCTAACATACTTGGATCTTCTTCTGTCTTACAAATAATTGGATCTCTAGAAAGGGCATCAGCCACAAGTAATTCCTTTCCTGGTACATACACTAATTTTAAATTGTATTTCAACAATTCCATTTACCTTGTCAATTATTCTTTTCTTTTCTAAATCATCCAATTTATCTTTCAGTCTGCTTTTAAGGGCTAATGGTATTCTTCTTGGCGGTTTAACAATTGGTGTTGCACCTTCTTTTACATCAATTTTCATTTTCTTTTTAAATCTTCCTATTCCTTTAAATAACTCTTCATTTTTCTCTACTAACTCAGCTTTGTTCTGAAAACTTTGAACTTCAGACACTTTTTTAATTAATCCAAGTTCCACACATGTTTTCAGTCCAAGCAAAGGCGTTGTATTATGCTTCACAATAACAAATTTTTGTACCTTTTGTATAAATTTAAAATTACAATTAATATTTGCTATTCCTAATGGTGTTAATTGACTACCACCAAAAGCTTCAAGTCTTATATTTGTTTCTTCCAGTTTTGAGTTTAATTTATCAAAAATTAACTTTGGCAATATATTAACTTCAGCTCCTGAATCTAATTTAAATTTTATTTTGATGCCATTCAAATTTATGGTCTCATACCAACTTATGGTTAAAACATTTTTGTTAATAACATTTATTGAATCAATTTCATTATCAGTATTTTCAGAATTATTATTTTCAACTTCATTTAATAATTTAACTCTGCAACTTTTCTTAAAATGATTGAATTTTCCACACCTTAAACATTTTTTTCCAAACGCTGGACATTCATTTATTCCATGGCGTCTTTTACATCTTGTACAATCAAATATTTTTATATTCTGCTCAAAATTCTTTTTCGCTTCAAATGACTTCTCTTTTTTATTAAAATTTTTAGTAATTTTGTTTCTTTTTTCTATAATATTTATTTTTTCCTTTTCTTGTAGATCTTTTAACTGTCCTTTTGTAACTTCATTTGCTCTACAAATTTCAATACATTTATCTAAATTTAGTGCATCACTACATAAAAGTTTCTCTTGCAACTTCTTATCAAAAATTCCTATTACAATCCTGTCTTTCAAAATGTCCTTCTCGAGTTGGCCATATTCACATGTCTTAATTAAATTTTTTATTTCTTGAAAAAATAAGTCAAACGACTCACCTTCTTGTTGAAATCTTGAATTGAAAACAAACCTTTCATAAGTAACATTCTTCTTCGGAGTTACATATTTCTCAAAAGTTTTCATTACAATATTAAAATTGTTTCTTTCTTCATTGGTGAGGTCAAAATTATCAAAAATTTCTATAGCTTCTTTACCCATAATATTTAACAAAATTGCTACTTTCACATTTTCTTCTTTTGACGCATTTCCTGAAGCTAACATATATACTTCGAATTGTCTTCTAAATTTTTTAAAATTTTCTGCTATATTTCCTTCAAAAATTAATGGTGAAGGCATTCTCGCATTATGGTTCTCCATTTCAAAATTTATAAAAATATGTTCTTTTACCAACAATTCTGTATCCTCTACGACTGCGCCATGTTATATTTTATGTTTGATATATAATTAAAACACTATACAGTTAAGTATAACTATTATTTTATTTAAAGATTCATACAATTATATGTTTATGTTATTTCTAATTAACTGTCATTAAATCAATATTGGTTGTCCTGACTACCAGTCAGCCTACTTATATAACAGTGCGGTCAAGGAAAATCTCCATTTTACACACGTTATTGAACCTTCGGCCAAGTTATCTTCCTCCTATCTACTAGTGTACCTTTCGAAATGGTGTATTTTTTTGAAGCGTGATTAAGGGTTTCGTATTTTTCGTCAAGCACTTCTGTTAAACATTTTTTTAACGTTTCTTTAAAGTGTTTAGTGTCCTATTTATGTTTATACACCCGTAGAATAGTTAAGTAATGTGCATCTGCTTCACAATTCCGCATTCAACTGAATAAATTTATCTTGTAAAGCAACATAATGCAGGTTTAAATGGTCAACTTTAACCATTAGGTCTTGACCATAAATTACTTTAAAAAGTGCGTAAATGTACAAATTCCTCCATCACTTAAAGGAAAGGAATATATTTCATGTGTGATATTGAATTTTATATCTTAAATTATTAGTTTATTCAAAAACATTTATTACTTCGACATAACTTTTTAAATTTTAAGTTTTTCATATGAAAGTTTAAAAGAATTAGTTTAGTGTTAGAATGCAGCTGTAACTTTATCACTTTATGAAATTTATCTCGGCTGTTTCTTCAAAAAAATTTACGTATGTTTGACAACGCAATGTGAAATTATATTCGCGTCCAGTCCGAATATATAGATCACTATGTAGTCCGTCTCTGCGGCTACTTTACGGTGCACCGTATTCAAAGAAACTCTAAAAGCGCTTGCGCCGTGCTATCCCCTCCCGCTAGCCACTAGGCACTCCGCTGTCGCTAGTCGGCCGAGAGTTCATTCGTTTTCTGTGCACGTTACGGTGTACACAGTACACTTAGCTTAGCGCACGGCGGAATGGACAACGTTGGAAGGTCCAAGGGTAAGAAACAAAGACGATCTCTAACAATATTATGTATCTATTATAGTTAATAATCTAATTACATATAACATAATAACATAATTTTAAGTGAAGCAAATAGGGATCTTCGGAGAAAGTTGCTTCAGTTGAGGAAGGAAAGTACTCACAAAGATAAGTAGAGTTCCGATATGTCTCTCGATCTCTTTACCGAGAAGGTCGCTCTCCGTGCGAGGCGAGTTCTCGCAGAGATAAGACGAGCTCCGCTAGGTCTCTCGTTCTCATTACCGAAAAGGTCGCTCTCCGTGCGAGGCGAGTTCTCACAGAGATAAGAAGAGTTCCGCTATATCTCTCGATCTCGTTACCGAGAATGTTGCTCTCCGTGCAAGGCAAGTTCTCGCAGAGATAAGTCTAGTTCCGTTACTGCTCTCCTTACCGCACACGAAGGTGCTCTTCGAGTCAAACGGCCTCTTACTATAATCCGAAGCAATAGGGAAAGCCACAGTTCGAGCACGGCAGCGGTGTCACTTTGCAGTCGAGGAAGTCAAATCAGCACTGGCCGCGCGCCGTGACAGTTGCTGGTGAGCCGGACGACCGCATCCCGAGCGATGCAGCGTCTAAGATGATCACGAGCTCAGATCAAGACAGTTCTTCGCGACTTATTTTAGCAGGCGAGGAAGTCTAGTCAGCACTGACCGCGTGCCGTGTACTGTGGCAGTTGCTGGTGAGTTGGACGGCCGCATCCAGAGTGGTGCAGCGTCTACAATGACAGGGTCAAAACAAGACTTGACTACACAGTCGAGTTAGTCAAGTCAGCATCGGCCGTGCCAGTTGCTAGAGAGTCGGAGAACCGCATCCTGAAGGGTACGGCGCTAACGATGACATGG
The DNA here is from genome assembly GCA_963942605.1 of Poecilus cupreus. Taxonomy (NCBI): domain Eukaryota; kingdom Metazoa; phylum Arthropoda; class Insecta; order Coleoptera; family Carabidae; genus Poecilus; species Poecilus cupreus. The sequence goes on from OZ012722.1 coordinate 22,343,168, forward strand.
CCTTAGACTAAGGACGATTATTATTCAACCACTCTTTCCTCTAAGGAACAAACAATCAAAGATTTTATTGGAAAATACACCACCTGATCTTGAAGCTCTAGAAAGAGTCGGAAAAGTTTTCAGATCAACCGAGTCACCCTTTTCAGAGCCTTAACCATTTGTTTCCTTCGGCATTTAGAAAAAGAGGAGAGGGGGAGGGGTCGGAGCGATAAACAGCAGCATGTGGCAAATAATGCACATTTAAACATGCGACGCCCGGAACAGTAATAGAGAGAGATAAGCCCATACATAGAGCGAACCTCACAATTAACCTTTCATTCTAAGGAGAAACTGTGAGTATTAAGCAGTTTTCGCAGGACGGTTAAGACATTTTAAAAAACAACTCGAAAACAGTGGCTTATATCAATACAGTTTTGTTCCGGATTGAAGGATACAAAATTCAATTTTATATTGAACCTCCTTTTACATTAGCTCCACCATAAACTGTTTTTTTTTTTTTCTGGTGATGAGGCCACCCTCATCGATTGGGCCATAAAGGATCAAATGATCCTAGGAGTCATTGTCAGATTCTAGCGGAATCTTCGGGCCCCCCTTTTATGCTTCACCAAATTAACGAAACCGATAGTTTCGCATTTACGTCAATTAGATGCACTGTGCGTCAATTACTCACACGATTCTCTCGAAAAACGTTTAATTAATAATAACTAAGAGCTTACTAACCTTAAAGATTCCTAAGGTTCCACGGTGAACAGTAAAGAGCGTTTTAACTCTGAGTAAGTCTAAAATATTTCTTTTCGATTTTTACCAAAACTAGTATCCTGGGAGACCGTGATTTGACGGCTGGTAACCATACTTTGCGCTCAAACTTATTTCACTACCGAGATTTTTGTTTAGCAGAGCGCCACACTTGTAAAGGAGAATGGCGCGATGATATATTTTTATTTATTATATAACATTAAAAATGATGTTTTGGAAGTTAAGATCTTTACCGATGTCTCCTTATCAGACACGGATCTAAATGCTCACATCATTTTTCCAGAATTACAGGCTATTTGCTATGACTTAATATGTTTTGCCAGCAATTTTTTATTTTTCAAATTGCGACACTCTTTTAACAGGTGATAACATAACGTTATGAGCAGCATTCAACTCCCAGAGTTATGTAAGTTGGTGCGAGGTAGAAATATTTATATCGTTACGTCTTACGTAAAACTCAAGGACAATTTGGGGCAAGAATAATCTTTAAATATAATTTTAAAGTTAACTTTATGCTCCCTGTATCCATAGAAAAATTTGTTTATCCTAAAGGGGTAAATATTAATATTTCAAAAACTAGTTTTAAAAAACGCACAAAAACATTTCGTAGAGTGTGCCGTTGTCTGTCGTGACGTCATTTTCCTTGTTCACAAAGAACTTGTGCTTGTATAACATACTGTTTTCGTGTGTTTCCATGTGTATTTGAAGGTTTATTTGAATGCGAAAGAGACAATATATCAGAATTGATAAATAAAATAATTAAAAAGTAGAATATTGTTGTTAAAAGCAATGAGACGAAACAAAAACGATATATCACAGCAATCAGAAGGTCATGTATGTGAAGTTCTTCTATTCTGCCTCTTCTTCCATATTACTATTAGAAGCCTATCAGCCTCCGACAACTCAGGCCGCATCAGGTTGTTAGTAATTTTAGACATGATTAAAACACTGAATGATGCTTTATAGTTTCTTTATTAGTAAAGAAAAACCGTAGTAGATAACATAAATTATATTGTTTAACTAAAATTATTAAAAGAACTTCGCTAAAAACTATTGTGGAAGAAAACCTTGATCTTCATTATGTTAAGTCATAGAAGAATAATATTGCTACTTTAAAAAGATAGTATTGCACCGGTCTTCAGAGACCGATAATGCAGATAACGGGTTAATATAATTATATACTTACATTTGCGCTTTAACACCAATAATTTCTTTCCCACTATAAAATATCATTATGTTTAATCAATTACATAGGCATTAAGGCATCGATATTTGGCAAATCATTGCTTTGTACCTTGATAAGGCCAGTCTCTGCCTTTATAAATTTATAATAAAATGTTAAAGTAGAGCATATTTTAACGTAAATATACCGTCAAATACTTATAGAGTTTAATGTCATACATGACAGCTAGAAACTTGACGTCACATACTCTTCGTACAAACTCGACAATCTACGCACAGTGGTCGGTTTTAGGTTAAATTATAAACTTTTAAATATTAATTTCTTATAAAAATTATGAGCAAAATATATTTTGATGTATTACATAACGATAAAAAGCGATTTTGGTTCACGCGTTGTAGATTTGTTCGCGTCCCACATCAACCTTAAAGGTGAAGGATACATTTCCTGATACAGAGGCTCAGGGTGTTAAGCTGTTAACGCGTTCATTCCAGAATGGACTAATTTATATTTTTAGGCATTCCTCGCTTTTTATTTAACACTATAACCCTTCAAAACATAACCCCGGGAAAAGTTGAAGGAATTTTGGTTGTCCCACTCTGGACTTCTCAAATTAATATTTCAGACCCTATGAAAATTGCGGAGAACAGGGAGTAATCTACGTTGCGTAGACTTATCTTTAAGGAAAATTCGACTCTCTGTATCGTAGCAACCCCGAAAAAGTATATTGAAGTGACTGAATCCTTCAAAAAATAAGTCCAAGATATAATATTCCTCACAGTCAAAAAAGTAGATGGGTTAAGCAGACGCTCTACTTAGCAGGAATCGACACCTCCACATGTAAACCTCACTCCACTCGGCATTCACCGACATCCGCCGCGCTAAGACAAGAAGCTCTACTGGAGACAATCTGTAGGACAGCGAGTTGGTCAGATCACACTTACACCTTCGCTATTTTCTACAATCGACCTCGTTTCGATAAGACCGTTTTTTGCCAAAGCGGTTTGGGCCATTATTTAGTTAATTAATTAACTTAGTTGCTTAATCACATAAATTTTTATTTATTTTCTACCTTGATAACTAAATTGGATGTTTGAATTTAGTCTAAATTATCATTGGTTTCACCTTCTCTTATTGTCTCCACATTAATTTATCCGCAACACAATGCTTTAAACAACTACATAGTGATCTATATATTCGGACTGGACGCGAATATAATTAAACGATCAAACGAACTTACCTTAAGTGAAGTTCGATCGTAATTATATGAAGCGTCCAGTCCGAATATATCCATTCCCACCCACCCTTCTAGGTTCTAGAGCCCTTCTCAGGTTGCGGACAATTAATGTTTTATCCTTTAAAGAATGAACTCTCGGCCGACTAGCGACAGCGGAGTGCCTAGTGGCTAGCGGGAGGGGATAGCACGGCGCAAGCGCTTTTAGAGTTTCTTTGAATACGGTGCACCGTAAAGTAGCCGCAGAGACGGACTACATAGTGATCTATATATTCGGACTGGACGCTTCATATAATTACGATCGAACTTCACTTAAGGTAAGTTCGTTTGATCGTTTAATTAGTGGACAGATTTTTGGCCACTCCAATACTAACGGTCTTGTTTTTATATGACCTATCTGAAGTTGACGATGAACTGATGATTCTTTCTCTTGTTTCACAGCTGCCTTGTTTCCTGAACATCGCTCAGCAGACTTTTATCTTCATCAGTCGAGTTATCTTGTTTCCTGGTAAGGTGATTATATTTTGCTTTCATTAGAAAATAATATTGCGCCGCGTGATACCTACATGTTTTTTTTTAACTGCAACAGGTAATTTTCACTTTGTAATTATAGTATTTTTCATTCCGCCTCCCTTAGGGGATTTAGTCTGTAGCAAGTATATCTACTTTTCACCCGCGATGTCTGTCTGTGTGTCTGTATATCTGGTACTCGAAACTGGCGAACGTTGCAAATGTAATTCAATTATTAAAAATTATACCTGCTTTAAATAATAACACTAATTAAAGTTTCTATTTTCAACTGTTTAAAAAAAAATATCCTAAAATAAATATTTCAGTATTTCGTATGATAACAATGTTAGTTTATTTATTGGGCAATGTCATTAAAACTGGTTTTGATTTGTACACACAGTCTCTGTAAATAAGTTATGAAACATGAAAATGATAATAAATATAAATTATAATTTGTTATAATAGTTATTTATTTGAAATCGGCACTAAAGTGCTCAAAAATCGTTATGAAAAGCTCAGAAATCGTCACTAAAGTGTTGTCAACCGTAAAATAATCAATGTACAAGTAGGATAATTTCGGCAGCTATACAACGTATTGTATTAAATCTATACGTAAAAGGGAACAATATATACGACAAGAATTAACTAATTAATTTCGATGAAGAAATTGAGGACAAAACACATAATTTTGAGTGTAATTTACGATAACTTCAATGTTCGAGGTTGGCAACACTAAGTTTCAGTTTCAATTAACAGCTGACACGCTGACAGTTGTATAATCTTAATCTATATAATATTTTTTGGTTTTTTTCTAATTTTAAATTTCAAATAAAATTTAATATGTACCGCGGCACAGAAGTTCCTTTTTATCACTCACATGGTTTATTTTCCTCGGCCACAGGCCTCGGCAAATAAATTCCATATTCGTGATGAAAAGTTAAACTGCAGTGCCTTGATACATAAATAACTATTTTCCGAAATCTATACTAAAGTACACGATATTACTACGCGAAATTTGCCAAAATAGTAGCTAAAGTTAAACTTTTATTCCATTATTTTACTTCATAGACTCTTATGTCGCCAATCTTGAATTGCAAACCTAAAATAACAAACATATTCTTCTACATATAATGCTATTGGTGATTTTTTTAATTATTTACTTTTGATAATAATGTATCGGATTCAATGCAGATCATATGCAGAACACGTCTAAGAATATATAGAAAATAATGAAAATTATTACAAAATTTGACACTTTGATAGTAGTTTTGTTATCACAGCCATCCCTGCCTCAACAGCTAGCTGATGTTTTACAAATACATAATGCCATTTATTTATGTTTTTACCCCGGCACTGAGTATTTTTTTATTACTCATATGATTTATTCTCCATATTCGTAATAAAAAATTATACTTTAGTTAGTTACAAATAACTATTTGTACAATTCTTAATTTTAAAGTAAGAAACTTCATAATTTTGCCATTTCAAGACAATTTGTATTCGTATCAAATAGATGATGACAACAGATGAACATGGGGCGTTGCTGGCGTTACTTCTGAACAAAAATAAACTAAATTAATTTGTCAGAATGTAAATGTAAATTTTTTTTTTGTATGAAATGATTGAAGATTGTGATGTTCGTTTGATAATTATGTGTATTGTGATTGGGGATCTACAATTGATGTACATTAATATTTAAATGTATAAAATTTGTATAGACACTTAGACAGATTCATAAAACTGTTAGATTTAAAGTTACATCAATCTCGTGAAGTACGACGTAAAAGTATTATTGAAATAGTCCTACATGATGTTTGTATTTTTCGGCTGGTTTTCCAAATGAAAACATACGAAGTAGAAATATCCGACGGTGTACATTTATTAAAGGTTAAATACTTTTTTTTCTGCAAAAAAAAAAAAACTATTCTGAAATTAGCGTATTTAACTTCAAGGAAGAGGGTGACTTATATTGAAATCGAACCAATGAAACACAAAGATCTAGTTTTTACCGGACATTTGTTGTTTTTGTTAGAACACAATGGACATCCCCGTCGACATCCTGGAGGAAATAAAGTGCCACATTTGCGAGGGTTATCTGTCCCGGAGCCCCGTGTACTTGCAGCACGACGGGGCGGGAGTGTGCGGCCAGTGCTACGCCCCCAAGCACCCGGCCACGCGGAACACTCAATACGAAGCAGTGGTGAAGCTCCTGAAGTTCCCCTGCAAAAACTGGGACCTCGGATGCCGCGAGACGGTGCCATTCGCAGCGCAGGCAGAGGAGAGCGCACACGAGGCGGCGTGTGAGTACCGGCGCTACGTGTGTCCGGTGCTCGGCTCTGCCCGCTGCGACTGGGTGGGCCCCCGCGCGGCCATGCTGGCGCACTGTCGCGAGGAGCACCCAGACCGCGTGCTTGAGCACCCCTGCAGCCTCACCCACGACATCGCCAGGGCCAGTCTGAACAACTATATCATCTCGGCGTTCCAGCTGCTGTTCTTGTTGCACAGCAAGGTGTGCGTGACCACGGGTAAGATCTTCCATGCGGTTCGCTTGTTGGGCGGTGCGAACCAAGCCTCGGACTACAGCTACACCCTGGACATCAAACGTGAAAACGAGCAGGTGACGAAGAAAGGACAAGTGGCGTCGGAAGGCTGCCTGACGATCCAGGAGGACTCGTCGCTAGCCTTGGACACCAACGGCCTCCTCGCCGTGCTGGGCGGGTTTGACGGCACCACGTTCACCTTGACTCTGAAGCGAAGGGTGAGCGCCGCGGTCGAGCAGCTGACACGGACGGTGGAGAAGTGCTTCATCTGCGAAGTAGTGTTGACGCGCCCAGGGGGGTGGTGTAAGCGCTGCGCCCCCGACAAGCAAGCCTGCGAGAACCGAACCCAGGGCTGCTCGTACGACGACTATGCTCACAAGTGCACTAAACACAAGTGGTACTTCTGTCAGCAGGGCACTTGGTGTTGCATATGCAATGCGCGGATGTCGCGAGGCACATTGGCCGCGCACTACGGCTCTACGCACCAGGACGTCAGGGCCGGCTCCACATGGTCGGCGGAACGGACTAACTACTGGCAGCACTGTCTCCTAACTAGGGCCGCCGACACCGCTATGTGCAGGTACTGGCTATCCGACTCAGAATTCGATCTCTGGGTGCATATCCCGGTGCCGAGTGAACAGCTGCACAATTTCCGTTGCTCGGTGCAGGTCACTGACCCCGCTACTGGACACACGTGCACCTTCGCACCTGACCTGCTGTATGATGATTGGTGTGACTGGCGCATTAATCTGAAGAAAGATAACTTTCCCTCGTGGAACGTCGTGTTCGATGTCTGTGTGGACATTTCCAAGATTGAATAAGATTAAAATAACTTTTTTTGTTTTTATTTATTTCATCGTGTTATCTCGTTAAAGTACGTTTTTCATTTGAATATCTATAGTTAATTCATATAAGAGATTTTCAAGGAATGTTGAAGCCTGGACTTGTCCACTTCATGTTAGTGGAGCGCTCACACGCAGCAGATGTAGACGTGATGTTGTTGCGTGTGTCGCTGCTTTTATTTTCTTGAGCAATTTCTATGTCTCTTCGCTCTTGATTTTCATATTAGATATAAGTTTAAAATATGTAATAGTGTGTCTTATTTTGTCTTACTTATTATAAAACGATTTTATTTCATTGATAATAAAAATAAAGCTGCTGTCTTAAAGCCTGTTTAATTATTAATTCCATTACTTAAATTTTAACAATATTTCTTAAATTAATTCGATACTACGTAGTGTTTGTTTCAGTTTCCTTTGAATTGTTTCTAATATTATTTAACATCTTTTTATAATAACTAAACTTATTCTGCAGATTTCACGAGTCCGTTGGACGAGTGAAATGTGCAGCTTCGGTTTCACGAGTAATATCTTCGAATATAATGAATAATTATTTGTTGTAAAATGGATCGAGAACGAGAACGTAACCTAAATGTACTGAACGCAACACATCGGGTACACATGTAACTAAGGAGATTCTCAATGTTGATTGGCTGAAAATATGTCACGTGACATATGAATTGTATTTTCATTAGAATCTAACTTCCCATACATTTTAATTTCAAACGGTGCAAAATATTTATTAATTTATTAACAACCACTCAACAGAATAAGTAAATATCCCAATTACTGAGGGTTGCAGAAATAATAATGATACAAAAAATTTTTACAACACAGGTAGAGAAAAATGTAGTAGGTATCAACATACTTAGATAAAATGCGTACTTTATAAACTAAAAAAATAATCGAACAAGACATTTTGTATATTTATATACGAATCACAAAATACATCTAAATCAAGATGACATTCAAATTGATTGAAGATGAAGCATAACCTTCTAATAGAAGCACCTAACTCATAATTAGTTCTCACAGTTGATATAAAGAACGTATGTACATACATTTAGATCTGGAGGATAGACGTGGAACATTCATATTAATTCGATCTAAGCTCGAATATATTGCCTATTTTATTACATAGTAATTTGTGTAAATATAGTATAGAATGGAATGTAAGTGCTGGGCCGAGATGATAATGTGTAAAATACTAAAACACATTATATAACGAGGAAAAGGGTTACTTTAATAACATATTGAAATGATTATACTAAACAACAAATTGCTGTCAAATATAAATGCGAACGTCTAAATATGTTACGGTACCAATATTTACAAACTATATTACTTCATAGCTACATCTTGTAGCGGTGTAGAACTCTTTCGACTTTCAAAACATCACTCTTCTCTTGGACTGCCTGACTGCCAAATACTGTCCTTTCAAACAGTTAAAAAGTATGTCATCAAGTTGATCGTGTCCTCATTAGCTGTGTCTGCAAATATCAAAAGAATTTCTTTGCACACGCATTAGAAACCTACTTGTGCACTAATTACAATTGATATTTGCAATATTCGTACAGGTGCGGTTATTGAACTACAAAATGCTGAATTAACAATTTGGAAAAAACGCGCTTGTTACACTACCCTCCTCTTAACAAATGACACGGTCAACTTGATACTAAAACAAAGTGATGATAATAATAATAATAGTAATAATTGCTTTATTAAATAGCGTAGCTAATACAATACATAGATAATAGTAATTATTACAAAAATGTACATTGGTTTAAACATCATTTTATGAATAATGCAGTTTTAACTTAGATTTAAATTCATTAACTGTTTTTGATGATTTTATGGTACAAGGTAAATTATTATATATTAATAATCCATTGTGGAATATAGATTTACATGTTCTCGTATTATTCGCTCTGGCTACATATAAATGGTTAATTTGCCGAGTAGCGTAACTATGCGTATCGGAAACATACTTAATATTTTTGGTCAAATAATTCGGCAGTTTACCGGACAACATTTTAAATATAAATATAAGCACATTATAAATTACAAATTGTTCAATATTTATCCATTCTAACGTTTTTAACATGACATTTATATTAGTGTATTTATTACATTTTAATATTATTCTCATTGCACGGTTTTGTAATTTTTGTAATTTATCTATATCACTTTTGTTACACATGAAAAGATTAGCACAGCAATATTTAAAATGCGGTAAAATAATAGTATTGTATATAACAATTGTGCTCCAAATTGACAGGTTTCTAGATATCCGTGAGAGGTAATTTATTTTTTTAGATACCTTTTTACTTATATAATCTACATGTTGACTAAATTTCAATTTATTATCAATAATTACCCCTAAATATTTAAATTCATTTACAACATCGAGTACACATGAATTCAGTTTTATTACATTAACATCATTATCATTTCTATTTGACGACAGGGATAAAAACATTACTTTTGTTTTTGACTCATTTCATTTTAATTTATTTTTGTCCATCTATGTACTTATATTATCAAGATCTTTATTAATATTATTTATTAACGTACTTTTATCCCTACCTTCTAAATATATAAGGGTGTCATCCGCAAAGAGATGTATTTTACAATTTGTTAGTAATTTTGGTAGGTCGTTGATATAAATAATGAACCGAAGTGGTCCTAATACACTTCCTTGCACATTGAGTTCTATTATTTAAATATGAATGGAACCATTTCAGTGCTTTCTGTTTTATACAGTAAGCTTCCAACTTTTATGTCTCTATAGATGGTTTCAAATGCTCTTTTCAAATCTAAGAAAATAGCTGTTATAAGCTTACCTTGATCGAGTGATATTTTCCAGTCATTTAATAAATAGTTTAATGCTGTTTCACAGGAATGGTCTTTACGAAAACCCGACTGTTCTGCAACTATTATATTATTATCAACCAGATAATTTATTATTTGATTTTGAACAACTAATTCTAAAATTTTTCAATGGCTGGCAACATATTAATTGGTCTAAATTCCTCTACTTTCATAGTTCCTTTTACTTTTGGAATGGGGGTGATTGTCGATTTTTTTTTAAATATTTGGAATGATACCATCAGTTAGTGATCTATTAATGTAGTCCAATAAGGGGTAACCTATTAAAGGAAAATAATCTTTTAAGAATTTCATATTGATACCATCTGTACTATTCTTATTTTGTTGAGAAAATACTATTGATTTTAATTCATGAATTGTAATAGCAGAAAAAGTTGTGAAACTGGTATTTACATTTATATTAATATTATTCGCGGCATCCTCATTATCAATAAACGGAGTAGAATCTCTTACTTCATTAATACTATCAATAAAATAATTGTTTAAAAGATTTATAATTTCAGTTTCCTGTTCATACGTTACATTATTATGTACAACAGGGGTGCTATTCTTGAGCCTTCGTAATGGTCCAGGTTACTCGTAATGTGAGTCATATCGAATGAAATTCGAAAAATTGTATTCTTGATCATTCGCTAGGAAACGTATTCGTGTTTATCAATCGTGTTCATTGCGAGTGGGTATGAGGCACTCGTCTTGCCTAAGCGAGTGGTCGTTTCCATGGAAAATTTAAAATAAAAAATCTCTAATTCGTTTTTGACGCTTAAACGTCAATCTACGTTTATTTAAGTGTAAAGATGGATGAATTAGTACATTTACAACTAATTGAAGAATTAGAAAATGCAGAAGAAGTTATTGAAGATAGGGAAAATTTAAACATAGTAGTACGAAATCCATTCGACGAACTTTCTGACCATCAATTTAAAAATATATTTCGTGTAAATAAAGACTTATTTAGATACATAGAGGATATGTTACGACCATTTATGCGTCCAAAATTGAGAGCTACTGATTTGAGCATACCATTAAGAGTAAGTAATAATATAAATGAATTGGCTATAATAATATGAATAAGACTAAACAATTAATAAAACTTGAATGTAGATTTTAGCTGCTCTAAGATTTTATGCAACTGGTAGCTACCAATTAGATATAGGTTCTAATTGGTTTCTTGGACTATCTCAGTCATCTGTTAGCAGGTGCATTAAGGAAGTGAGTAATGCATTTAACAGGCCCGAAGTTATGAACCAATGGGTAAAGTTTCCTGCGACTCGTGAAGAACTACTAAGAACCAGAAGGAGATTTTACGAAGAATATCAATTTCCCGGAATAATAGGACTTATAGATTGCACGCATGTAGCAATATTTCCTCCAAAAATCGAAGACCAACAATACCCGGAACATGTTTATGTCAACAGAAAAGGATACCATTCTATTAATGTTCAACTGATATGTGATGCAGACATGAAGATTATTAATGTCAATGCGCGTTTTCCTGGAAGCACACATGATTCGTACATTTGGAATAATTCCAACGTACAATTAGCTCTCCGAAATTTGCACAGAATAGGACAAACTGATTTTTTTTTATTAGGTGATTCTGGATATCCTTTGCGGACATTTCTGTTGACGCCAATCATTCCAGAACCTATAGAAAATACTCCGGAACATAGGTACAACACACGGCACAAACATGTCCGAAGTTTAATAGAACGTTGTAATGGAGTTTTAAAAGGAAGATTTAGATGTTTATTGAAGCACCGTGTTCTGCATTATAAACCCGAAACTGCGTGTAAAATTATAAATGCATGTGTAATATTACACAACTTGTGCATCCATTACAATATTGGAGAAATACATGATGACGAAGATTTTCATATACCAAATAACGATGATAATGACGACAATGACATAGAAGAAAATGTACCATTAGCAATTAATCCGGAACTTGAAGAAGGAAAACGTGCGCGTAGAATAATAATACATCAAATAGCTAGAAATTAATTTGAATATTTTCTATTTCTTAGTTTAGAATTAAAATAAAATAAGTAATTCATTATAAACAAGACTTTATATTTCTAATAACCAAAAACAGAAATTATTTAATAACTATTAATACATACATATATTGAAAATACAGAAATGCAAGGTTAAATATTATTCACTAATTTTTTCTTTTGATACTAGAATTTGGATAGATTGTCGAATTTCTTTTAATTCCTTAACCATTTGTTCTCCATTTTCTTTTAATATTTTATTTTGTTCTTCTAATAATTTTATTTTAGCGTTATAATATTTTTCTTTTATATCTAATTTTCTTTTTAATGTTAGTTCATATGAAGCTACAGCTTTTTGTGTGCTCTTAAATTTATTTGGTGGTTTGATTGGCCTATTTGTTGTTGAGTCTCTTATTTTTGTAGTTTCATTTTCTGTTGTTGTTGCCTCTAAATCTATGCATGGTACATCATTTTGTGCATGTTGCAAATTTTCTAAATCCATTTCCACAACAGATTCTTCAACTTCCTGATGTCCACTTAAGCAGACTGGCTTAATTATAGTCATAATGTCGTTATCTGTTGTGGACATTGTATCTTTTATTTGAGGTCCCCCTCCTGTGGCGCTCATACTATTACGAATCTTTGAAAATTTTGTTTTCGTCCTGCTAGATTTAGTTATTATTAATATACTTCAAGTAAAGTTTTAATTAATGGTATGGTATACCACTATGAACTTACTTTCTCCAATTTTTCCAGTCCTTTGTTGCTCCGCCTGGAATACCATTTAAAATTGCGGATATTTCTTTCCATTTCTCCTCTGCATGTTTGAATGTAAAAGAACTTGTAAATTTACCGCTAACTAATGCTTCTTCATGTTTTAAATATTCTATTAAAGTGTTTCTTTGCTTCTCGGTTATTTTCATTTTGAATATCTTCACGAAACATTAAATGTCAAAATAAGTTATTATTCTTTGTAGATATCTATGATTTTGGAAAACAAAATATACGATGTTGCCACAAACATCATTCGCTTGACACGATTGATATTGCGAAGGGTTGTCAAGAATATCATTTTTCTGTACTATTCGCAATCATACCCTTCGTGTTCATGCGTATACGTCCGATTACGAGCGATGTCAAGAATAGCACCCCAGATTTAATTTCTTCTCTACTATTTATTGATGTTAAATCTTTAAGTGTTCTCCACATTAATCTAGAATTGTATTTACATTTGTCTATATTATTTTTATAATACAACTGTTTTTCATATTTAATAATAGTAGTAACATAATTTCTTTTTATCTTGAAATGTAACCAGTCATTTCTATCGTTAGTAAACATAAATTTCTTATATGCTAAGTCTCTCTCTTTAATTGCGGTTTTAATTCCCTTATTAAACCTATATTTTCCATTGTTATTGTTTTTATATGATACTTTAGTACTGTTATCAATACTGATTTTAATGTTATTATAAAAATTTAGAAAATATTCGATAAATCAGTAATATTATAATTCCAGTTGCATTTTGACAGATTTTCAAGTAATATATTATTATCTATAGTTTTGACAATTTTATTTATGTTATTTTCTTTTTTTATGACCCAATGATATAGAAATAATGCTGTGGTCTGCTATTTTAGGTGTATGTTTAACAATACAATGGATACTAAAATCATTTGTAATAACATAGTCAACTAATGTTCTAGATACGTCTGTAATACGGGTAGATTCCATTATTAATTGTTTGTAACCATATATTTCCATAACATTTTTTTATTTTTTTACTATAGAAATTAGCAGTATTTAACCAATCGATGTTAAAATCACCGGTAATTATGATAGTTTCACTTGCAGTTTCGTTTGCGGTTAACCATTCCTCGAAAAATGAAATGAAGGATGCCGTACTGCTACTCGGAGAGCGATAAACTGCGGCAAGCAAATAGCTGACACTGTTGTACGTAAACGAAACTGATATTAACCACCAACAATTATGTTCCTGAATTATGTGTCGAATTTTAAAGTTTATATGTGATCTAATATGAAGTAGCACTCCCCCGGTATGTCTTGTTTCTGAGTCACATCTTACAGAACACTAGTCTTGTATTTGTATTTCATTGTCCTCTATATCTGGTGTAATTCTCGATTCTGTGAAACATGAAACTATAGGTTTTTCACTGAATATTAGATTGTCAATTTCATTTTTGTGCGCTAAATAACTTTGAGAATTTAAACAAATAATATTAGTTGTTCCTTTCACAGACTGTAATTGCTATTCATTTTTGATTTTATTCTTTTGTTGTTTCACAATTTTTAAGTAAACTTCACAATTTCTATCAATTGCCTGATGATCAGTTTTTAAATTTAATTTTAAATCCTTGTTTGCTTTTACACAGTTCACACATTTATTAATTTGAGATTTGCATTCCGTATGTTTATGATTATCTCCACATATACTGCAACATATATTATTTTTACACACGTCAGCTTTATGCCCGAATCCTAAACATTTGTAACATCTTGTTATATTTAACTCTTCATATACATTGCACCTATCCCATCCAACATTAAGTTTGCCCTCATTCATAATTTTTATAAAAGTTTGCGGATCTACTTCAACGACTACATTGTATTTCATATTACGTTCCCATTTACTTTTAACGATAATTTTAGATTCATCAGTTATTACCATATTTTGTTGATATAAATTTTTACAAATTTGCTCATCCGGTATATTTTCAGATATTCCAACAATTTTTATTAGTGGATTTTTTAAATTAGAGACTTTAACTTCATATTTACGGCCCATTTTTTAACCACTTCGTTTTCCAGTTTTTTAACATCATTTTCTTTTTGACATTTAACAATTATGCCACCATTTTTAATACTTTTAACAGACGTTACCCCTACAGATAAATCTTCTGGTTTAATTTTTTCTTTTAATTCTTTCTATTTCTCTGCACTTTTTTGGTCTCCTTTTGGTTTAATATCAACAACGGGATTATTTTTATTAACTGTTTCTGCATAAGACTTTATCTGCGAAGTACTTCCTGATTCTGAAGCTTTGGCTACAATTTTTTTTTATTAATTCAATATTTGGTGTATATGACCGAAGAACATCTTCTACTACTTTTTTAATTGTACCTTCTATTATGCAAAAATTTTCAATCATTAAGCAGTTTTCACAGAACCATTTAAACCCCTTATACGAATTTATTATTGAAAAGTCTTTGTCTTTAATGCGAGCACATTTTTACCATTTTTTACACGGCCCTTCACATCCAATAATTTTATCACTATCAAATTCAGTTTTACACTTACAACAATATGAGTACTCATCAGAGTTTTTATCACCCATTCTGAAACTGTTTGAGTATCACTGTATTTAACGTCAATGACCAGCGTCCAGTGCGCACGGATTTTACTTGTTTAATTAAAAATTATGAATAATAAAACTAACACTTTATATATCAAATTTCACTCTTACACAAAGATTTAGTCCACTACTTTGATAGTTTAGATCTACACAGCCTTTATACACAATATCTTCATATTAATAGTTAATAAATTTTATGTTTTACCACTAAAAAAACTCAAAAACTAAGAGAGGTCGATGATGACACGTCCATCTCAAACTTTTACATATGATATACAATAATTATATCGAATTATACAGTAGCTACTAATACAACCAATGCAAATACTAAACAATAAATCAAAATATTCTTAATACCACTATTTGGACTTCGCTGGCCATCAACCACAACTAGTGAATTCGCTTGGCCTTGTCGCTGTCATCACTTCATGTTCGCACTGACCAGTCGGTAATTTAGATTTTGATTACTGTTTTTTAGACACAGTAGGTGTCAAATGAATCTGACTTCTCGCTAGTGCTTCGCGCTGAACGCTTCGTATATTTTTTCACCACGCTTTACATCGAGTTCTTGTGCTCTGATTATTATTTACGCTAACTCAGAGTTATTGTAACTCTAGATATTTTTTTTTTGTAGTTTATACGCTTAACTATTGTGCTTAAATTGTGTTTTATATGCTTTGTGCATCGCTTTAAATTTGTTTCATTTGAGTTAATCTCAACGCAGACCACATGGTCATTGTTGCTTAATTTTTTGGATATTTGTGCTTAATTAACTTTTACTTGCAGCTTTTAGCATCGCTTACATCGTTTCTCCTCTTGCTAGTTTAGTAAATGCATTTTATTATCTACTGGACATAGAGTTTCCACTGCATGCATTTGATCTAGAAAACGCATAGTTGATGTTAAATCTGGTATTCAGGTATCGCTTATTGATTTTAAAACACTACTGGACAATCGTAAGTACTTTGTATTATTTTTCAATTATTTGCAAGCTCTGCACATTTGTTTTAATGCCATCTAAACTTTAGATTGATCTAGTTACGAAATCGATCCAGTTTGATATTTATATCACTTTAATATCGTTTATTTAATATTATTCAATTATTTAACTAGTTTATATATATTAATTGGGATATATTTTCGCTGTTTTATGCATTTATACTACGTCTACAATGGTCATAAGTCATATTTATTTGTTGCTGTTGATTTATTTATCAATCACGTATTTGTTGGTCAAATCTGTCGATATATTAACACGTTCAACGCTCTAGTTTATATATTATTTAAGCTATTTTTTGGTATTTTTACTGTATTTAATTTTAGTAATTTGATTAGTTTACTTGCACTTTTGCTGCACGCTTATTTACACTCTTTTAAGTTTGATATATTATTTACTACACTGTTTATCTTATTATTAGTTATTTCTGATTAACACGTCGCATTACCGATTCGTAGTTTATATACATTCACCTCGACGTTCACTCTTGCCTTTATTTATGGTGTTGCCTCATACTTTGCTGTTGTTAGTTTTCAAGGTTTATAGCTTCGAGTACCTGGTTAATATTTGTGGGCCTACCTATATTTCCCATCTATCCAAGAGTTAGTGTTAGTCCTTGCAGATCGCTCCTGCAAGGTGAAGAGTGTCCGTACCTACGACATCGATTTACTGTTTCTGTGTTCTTCATTTATTCAGTTATTTTTTGGTCTTCTTTGTATCATCGACACGTCTCTGCTACCTGTCCTTTATTAACGCTTGTAGTTCACTTATAACTACGCAACGCAAGGCACAAAACGCACCACGGTCATCCGCAAAACAAATTTACAACTTGTTTTAGACCTGCGTCGCCACAACCACTATAAAAACAATATAACACGAAATGAAAAATGTACCAGCACAAAATCTGCAATGCATCTGGCATGCTGTGCAAGCGAACTAATACGTAACAAATAATACAAGTGTTGTGACATTGACTGATAGAGATCAGAGTAGCACGGAAAAAAAAGAAGAGTTTTTTGACAGTAAAAAAAAAAATAAATGAGATGGATAAACAATTTTCATGAGTTTGATGTATTTTTTGGTGTTGATTCGAAATAAAGTAGATTTCACGTATTAAGTGTGTTATTTTAAACTGATTTTGTTCATTGGAAGTGACAATTTTGATATTCAATGTATTTCTTTGGGTAATTGAACTGAGAACTTTCTTCAAACATAAAATCAGATTATTGAAAAAGATTTGTGATTTCGCTTTTTTATTTTGAGTATTTCACTGCACTGTTTTACGAGAATGGACAACGACGTGCCATTAAGAACCAGTCGGAGGAAAACAAAGGGCAAAGCGTCGCCCAGATATCCAGCACCGGAGCAATGCAGTCGACTCTCATCAATTCAGTCTGATGACAGTACCACCAGACGTAAAGCCGAATTAGATTTGCAAGCAAAGCGTCATCTTGCCGACTCTGAACTACAAGCCCGAAAGAAGATTGTAATTTGGGAATTACATCTCGACACAGTAATTGAAGAAATTGAAGAACTGACTGATACACTACGTGATATTGAGAATAAAGCGGTAGAAGAACACACGCGTAAAGAAGCTGGTTTCTTGACAAATAATAAAACTTTCGTTCTTGAAAAAGAAAAGCAAAAAAAAAAAGAATTAACGAAGAAAATTCATGCTGAATAAAAAATACTCGAGCTTGAGAAGGCGAATATTTTAGCGAAAATAGAAGTCGACAAGGAGGAAGTCGACCTAGACGACCAACTTTCTTCTGTCGATGACGACGAATCATCAGTATGTAGTAAACTTCAATCAGCAAAAATACCAATTTCAAGAACTGTAATGAGTACGACTGCTACAATTTCAGACCAACAAGAAGGATCGAAAAATGAGCGAAATAAAGAGGTAGCAGATTCTAGCGACGATGAAATTTGTAATTACGGTGAACGTTCACAAAATAATACTACAGTGGATCAGCTAGTTCAAGCCCTTAGCCGAGCTTTTGGTTCCAGTCAAAAAGAGCAAGTGATTATAAAAACAGCCGTGGATAAAGATCTACCAGTATTCAATGGTAAACCGGAAGAGTGGGTTTCTTTCAAGACGCAATACGACCGAACCACGCAGAAGCATCGTTTAGACGACTGTGATAATCTCTATAGGCTGCGGAAGGCTTTGAAGGGTGAAGCATACTCTGCTGTCGAATTTCTTTTCAATTCACCGGAGAATGTGAACGCTATTATGCAAACATTAGAAATGGAGTTTGGAAAACCAGAGAAAATCATAGAACGATTAATTAGTAGGGTTGAATATGTCAAAAATCCGGAAACCAATTAGCCGGAAACAATTATAGAATATGCTCGAGCAGTTCAGAGTCTCGTCGCGACTGTGAAAGGTCATAATCAAACAGATTACTTGAATAATATATATTTGTTACATAAATTAATTGACAAACTGCCCATGAACCTGCGCCGTGAATTGATCCAGTGGTATCAAGCTGACACATCAAGAACGAAAAATCTGGAGACGTTCGAAAAATGGATAGCCCTGCAGAAATCGATAGCATGCGAAATAGTCAAACCCAAAGACGTCAATTACGAAGAGCGTCGTTGGAAGAAAGAAGACCGTAGCTATAAACGGGGGTCGGCAGTTGCTGCAGCTGGTGTGAGTGAAGACAAGAAACAAGAAAAACGTTGTGTTCTTTGTAAAAAACGCCTTATCAAACTGTTTTCAATTTACAAAGAAAGATGTGAATGAACGCTGGGAAATTGTAAAAACCAACAAGACATGTATTGGTTGTTTAAAAGCGTCACAAGGTGAAAACAATTATCATCAGCTGAGAAACTGTAAACTGGCAAAGCAATGCAAGAAGAATGGATGTAAGAAATTGCATCATAGCCTACTTCATTCTGAGTCCTATACTCAAGCGTTTCCAGTCAAAGAAAAATTTCTTCAGTCAACGACTTCGCCGCCGCTGTCTCCAACACTCACAAACGTGGAAACAGGAATAGGTGCCTATATCCGAGGGTCAGATGGACCACTTGGGATCGTTCCTGTAAAAGTCAAAGGCCCACATGGCATGAAGAAAACTTATGCCCTCCTAGATTCTGGTGCTTCCAAAAGCTACATTGACAGCAGACTTACTAAATACGTAGGACTAGATGGGAATGAAATGTCGTATACTGTGAAAGGTATGTACGGCCACAAGACTACATCAACAGTTAAAATCGTAAATCTTGAGATCAGTGGCACATTTCACAATGCAAAATTCTACAAATTAACTGACGTACGTGCAACTGAAAATCTGGGTTTTAACTCGTACTCCATTGACGTAGAAGGAGTGAAGAAGAAATGGCCACATCTGTGCAAAGCAAAAGTTTCAAATTTAGTAGATGCACTCATAGAAGTCATCGTCGGAGAAGACGACGCATTCCTTTCAATGCACCTTCAAGTATTGTACGCCGATGAGTCACAGCCAGTGGGAAAGAAAACTCCACTAGGATGGTATATTTCTGGGAAAAATTTAGGAAGTAAAATTGACGGAACTGGGTACCATGCTAGTGGTGCAGATGATATTCTTCACAATCTAGTAAAGAATTACTTTTCTCTCGAAAATTTCGGCGTTCGACACTGTGAATCTTCTGTGACGATTGAAGAGAAGAAAGCTCTCGCCATTCTTGAAGAAACATTCACAAGAAATGGAACAAAACCACCAATTGGACTATTGTGGCGAAATCGTGATTGTATTCTACCTGAAAGTAAAACGGCTGCTTTGAAACGACTAGAAGGAATAGAGAAAAAGATGTTACGCGATCAAAAGTTTGCAGACATGTACTCCAGCAAATTTGAAGAGTACGAAATGAAGGGATACATCGAAGAAGTAAATCCAATCATTGATACAAAACATCATCCAAGACTTTGGTACATACCTCATTTTGGAGTAACAAACCCCAATAAGCCAGGAAAAATTCGACTTGTTTTTGACGGTGCCGCTAAATCACATGGAATTAGCTTGAACGATATGCTAATGAAGGGACCCGATCTTATTCGACCATTGACGGAAGTTTTATGGAATTTTCGCTTACACAGATACGTCATCAATGGGGATATTGAAGACATGTTTCACAGAGTCAGTATTATCGATGAAGATCAATCTAGTCAGAGATTTTTGTGGAGAAGGAAATCTGAAATCATAGAATATAAAATGAAAGTAATGATATTCAGTGCAGCATCTTCTCCAGCCTCTGCTATATTTGTGAAGAATAAAAATGCGCAATTTTACAAGAACAAATTTCCAGAAGCTTCTCGATCCATTGTTGAAGACTTTTACGTCGACGATGTCCTGACTGGAGCCGAGACAGTTGAAGGGGCAATTAGTCTGTTGAATGAAATCACAAAAATTTGTGCACAAGCTAATTTTGCGGTAAAGAAATGGACATCCAACGACAAAAATATTATTGAATGCGTTCCTATTGATCAACGGGCAGCTGGAGCTGTAAATATTATAGAGAAAACAGATATTCCAAGTGAACGCGTCCTCGGAATCTGGTGGAATCCAGGATCAGACACATTTTCTTTTAAACTAAATTATCACAAGGTAAATCCGAATCTTTTTGATGGACAAAGACCAAGTAAAAGGCAAATATGCAGCCTAATTATGAGTCTTTTTGATCCTATTGGTTTTGTTGCACATTTTAAAGTAAAAGGCCTAATAATTTTGCAACAGACCTGGCGTGATAATATCGGATGGGACGATGAATTGCCAAATGATATTTTTGAAGACTGGAAATTGTGGCTCAAGGAATTAAAAGAAATTACTAGAGTTAAAGTTCCACGATGCTACTCAGAAAACATTAATAAAGCAGATTACGTCACACTTCACACTTTTGTGGATGCGAGCGAAGTTGCATTTGCAGCTGTGTGCTATTTGGTAGTGAAAGACAAGAACGTCACTACAGTTTTGTTCATGGCTGCCAAAGCTCGTGTCGCTCCTTTAAAGAAGCTCAGTATTCCAAGAAAAGAATTACTAGCAGCACTGCTTGGAACTCGACTTGCTAACTCAATTCAAAAGGGACTTCGTATTGAAATAAACTCACGAATATTTTGGACTGATTCCATGACGGTTTTATGCTGGATACGCTCTGAAACAACTCGCTTTAAAGAGTTCGTCGCCAATAGAGTTGGAGAAATTCAAGAAGGTACAAATCCAGATGAGTGGCGATGGATTTCAACGGATGGAAATGTAGCCGATGAAGCCACACGACAGAACAAGCCGATAGATTTTGAGCCAACAAGCCGTTGGTTTCAAGGGCCTAAGTTTTTGGTGCTACCGGAAGAAACATGGCCAAAGGAAAAGAAAAAAGAAGATGGAATCATAGCAGCAGTTATAGAAAACAAGAAGTCGCAAAACCTGAGCAAGCCACTAATTGATATGAAACGCTTTTCTTCATACAATCGTCTTCTGCGAGTTGCAGCCTGTGTTGTTGCTACAATAAATTTATGGATGAAGCGACATACAGAAAAGCCGTATAAAATCAATAAAGGCAATCGAGTGTCCCTATTATCTGCTGACGATCTTCATCTGGCCGAACTAGTTTTGACATTTTTAGTTCAACGCGAATGTTTCGAAGAAGATATAATACGTATTCAAGAGAAACGAGGAAAGCTGAAAAATAGTTCTCTCTCTTTACTGTCTCCTATCATTGATGACGATGGATTAATAAGAATAAAAGGAAGAATTGGACAAGCTCCAATCAGGTTGAGTCAACAGCAGCCGCTAATTATTCCAGCACGTCACCACTTAACAAACTTGCTCGTTCTTCATGAACATGTCCGAAATGCACACCAAGGTCAAACTACTATCCTCAATAATTTAAGAAGAAAATTTTGGATAATGTGGACTTCATACGGTGAAGTACTTTTGCAACCGCTGTTCCGAATGCAAATTGGGCAAGATTCGACCGTTAGTTCCAGAAATGGGAGAGTTGCCTCATTATCGACTTGCTTCTCGTCAACCTCCGTTTACGTTTACTGGCGTAGACTACTTCGGGCCAATGGAAGTTACAGTGGGAAGACACAGAGAGAAGCGCTGGGGAGCTTTATTCGTTTGTATGGTAACACGAGCCATCCATATTGAGATTGCCAACAGCCTGAGTACCCACGACATGCTCATGGTTTTGTCACGTTTTATTGACTGCCGTGGCCGACCAAGTCACATATATTCGGATAACGGGACCAATTTTGTAGCTGGCTCACGAGAACTCAAAGAAGAGCGAAAGAAAATAGAATGTGAAATGCTTCTAACAAATGCAAAGTTTCAAGAGATCAAGTGGCATTTTATTCCCCCAGCAGCTCCACATATGGGTGGTTGATTCGAAATAAAGTAGATTTCACGTATTAAATGTGTTATTTTAAACTGATTTTGTTCATTGGAAGTGACAATTTTGATATTCAATGTATTTCTTTGGGTAATTGAACTGAGAACTTTTAGAAATTTAATGTTCGAATGATCCTGACCATTCTGCCATAACAACAAGTATCTTATTAATTTAAAGAACCAAATGAACTGACCATAATAACTCAAACCTATACTTACACAAAAACCAAATATATACTTTAGAATAAATCTTAATACCTAACATACAATAAAAATACATAAATAAAAATATATTTGTCCAAAGGCGTGTAGCTTTGGGTACGTGTATAGTCTTTGATACGTGACCACGGGGTGTAGGAACACACACCTGGAGAGCGTAATGACCACTACACAACACTACCACTGTCACTATCACGGCACTGAGGGGCAAGGGGCGATGAGGGGGTGGCGGCTCTTCGCAGAACAAGGGGCGAAGACACTTGACAACAATCAGCTGACGCCGGTAACACCAACTGATTCTTCGATGTGGAATTGACGACCACTTCTTGCTGGGGCGCAACAGAAGACGATCTCTCACCTGGCGTATACTGGTGGAGATAGACTGCTGCAGGTGGTTTCCACCGACTGAAAACATGCTGGTGTAGCCGCTAGAGCTACGCGTACGGTTCACCGAGTGTGAACCCTGCACCCTGTTCACTGGTTGTGAATAACTCTTCCTGCGGTAGATCGCTATTCTCTACCTCTTCATTGTTGCTGGTATCAGTGTACGGTTCGTCTACTTCTGTACTGCATATCAGCTTTCTCCATTTTCTCAGGAACAACAGCAGCCTCGCGCTCAGCGGTTGTGGCGATTAAACCCATAACTGTGGGGTGGTACTAGGTACACACTGTAGTACCACCCACTGCTGCTCCACCGCTCATCGAATTCCCTGTGGCCGTCATCGGTCTTGGTTGCTGCTGTTGTTGCCCAGCCGAACTCCACGACATCGGAGTTGGCGATGGATACAAAAATCGGCATGGTGCTGCACCCAACGGAAATGGCAAATACCTATCATACCCAGGCAAGGTGTTGTCCAACTCATACCCCAGATGTGCAAACATGGTTACGAGCGGATGCGGCGGCGCAACAACACTTGAACTCGCGTACATTTTTACAAACTCACTGAACTAATATTTTAGGTAACTGAACTAACATATTCAGTACGTTGCATCACTAAAAACGGAATTAAAACCAAAATACAAAATAAACAAAACAAAATTCAAACTTTCTGTGGCTTAAACACAAAGTGAATCAGAGCAAAATGACGTAAACGTCAAAACAAATCAAAATAAAATAAATCTCAACGAATCAACGCAAAAATGAATCAAAACAAAATAAATCTTTCAGAAACTGCGCCAGTAATAACAGTTGATTACTCTAAACACTTATCGCGAACGAAACGTAAGAACTTTTTATACCGCTCGAATTTTAAATAAAACAAAATTAAAATTCTCTAACGCAGTATCCTGCCGACAGCGCCAATTTAACAGTGCTGCAGCCGAGATATTAATGTGTAAAATACTAAAACACATTTTACAGCGAGGAAAAAGGTTACTTTAAGAAAATATTGAAACGATTAACCTAAACAACAAATTGCTAAACAAATACAAATGCGAACGTCTAAATATGTTACCAAGTTACAGTTACCAAAATATTGAACGATATTACTTTATAGCTACATCTTGTAGCGGTGTAGAACTCTTTCGACTTTCAGAGCATCACTCCTCTGACTTTCAAAACATCATTCTTCTTTGGGCTGCCAAATACTGTCCTTTTAAATAGCTAAAAAGTATATCATAAAGTTGATGGTGTCATCATTAGCTGTGTATGCAAATATCAAAGGAATTTCTTTGCACACGCAATAGAAACCTACTTGTTCACTAATTACAATTGATATTTACAATATTCGTACAAGCGCGGTTATTGAACTAATAATTTGCTGAATTAACAATTTGGAAAAACGCGCTTGTGACATAATTATGAAGTTTTATTACTTTACCTTTTCTCGTTCGTGAGTTATAGAACACACAGATACACATCCATCCACATAGACGTCATTGGAAACTACAAAATCTATATTTCTGTGAAAATCGAATTTTACATTTTTGGACCTGAAGTGAGAATTTTTTACCAATCAGCCAATCAAATTTTGTTTTACTGGAAATTCTTGTAGCCTTCGTGATTTCCAGAAATGATGCACTGTGCACCACCTCCCCAACCCCGAAGGCAGAATCGTGCAATCTAATGTGCCCTTCAAGAAAAATTGTGTTCCTTTTGTGTACGCACCTGCAAAACTGTACCTTATACCTAATACACTTAGATTTAGTGTATTTTTTCATTTGCTTCATCTTAATACAAAATACAGTTATGTAGCATAATTTATAACCTGATTTAATTTGTCTTTGTAACTTGGATAAGCGTAAGAGGATTACAAAAGATTCAAATTAACAAAGCGGTACTTAGCAGACAATTATTGTATATTTAATTTGTATGACCCGTCTTGACCCAACCAGAAAAACAGTTAGAAAAATTTTAAGGCTCTTTCAAGCTTTCTGAAAACTATATCTTATTTCAATTATGTATCATTTTCAAATTAATATAGACTAAAATTCCCTATTCTTCACGGTACGTACTAGCAAATTATGTAATAATTAGAGATATCAACATTTAAAAATAAATTTAGATTATTGAAAAACATGCTATGCACACATGTCTGATTATTAAATGAAGTTAATGTTGAAGTACCTAATATGTTCTTGTAGAGGTTTTGAAACACTGTATTGCGTGGATTACACGATGAAGTTTTTCTTTTCAAGTGATTTTAAAATGACATTTGATAGCTAATTCGCCTACTAAAAAAACAAGCGGTTAGATGGTAATGCGCTAACGCAACAATATGAAAATATATGGCCAATTTTTATAAGGAAATTCCAATAAAAGTACCGCATATTCTGTTTTTAGATCCATCTATCTCTCTTAGACTTGCGTAATTGTGCGAGAGAGAAAACATTATAAAGCCAATTGAATAGAAAAACTTCATCGTGTATCGCACTCTTTAGAACTTGTTTTTGATTCAAATAAATGAACCGTCTTAGAAAGTTCCACAGTAGTACAGGAACTGCTTAGTACAAAAATTGTTGAAGTAGAAAGCTCTGGATCACATTGAAGATAAGAAAATACATTATTTCGAAATCGTTCAAAATTAACATGGACAGCCTTTTTTCAATTGTGCAAAAAATGTAAAAAACGGTATGTAGATCATGTGGCATCAGCTTCAGATATTATAAACGTCGACAATTCTTAAATAAAAATAAATGCTTGTTATAAATCAAACTTCAACTTGAATAACTATTTTTATTTCTCTTGTTTGGGGGCACTTTCCAACATATCAATTAATTTTATGTCAGGATCAATGTAATTTTATTACTGTCAAACAATAACCTTTTTGCTTTTTCAATTTTTGAATTTCAACAACAAGTTTTCATTCCCTTGACAACCTTTTCATTTTTCATATTCATACATTTTTCAACCGCGTTATCTTGATCCTGCTTTACATTTTCTTATAATTTTAATATTCGAATATCCTCATAATACTAGCGTCCTCGCTAAAGCAATTTATTTTCTTTATTATACAAACATAACACGTAACATTAACAAACAATTCAGAAAATTTACATTTTTTTTTCTTTAAATAAAACATCAAAACATCTACAAAATATGTCCTTAAATGTTTCAACTACTTAATTAATATCTTAGATAATCTGGCCTTTTTTTTATTACGAACAGATTGACTAGTACTAGTATGTAGTTTGACTTACATTCTCCTGCTCATAATCGTTCTGCATTCTTTCTTCACTCACATGTACATTTGTTCCATTCTTTTCACTGACATTCTCATCCTCATTTTCATCAAATGCATCATCACTTTCACTCACTATTTCCTGACAATTTCTTTTTTTAATGAAGAGAGAGAAGGAGAAGGAGAACGAAGGAGAACACAACCAGCCAACCAACTAGTTCATCCTTCTCAACTCTTATAGCCTTTATTGTTACAAAGAATGGAGGTCTGATGACCCTCCAGATTACAAAAATTATAAATTAACATATACAATATATAAGGAAAGGTTTAACATAATACAATAACTACTTATAATAATTACAATAAAAATTATAGGGCCTGAGTCGCCCAAGGTTCAAAAAGGTGGTGCAAGCACCGGTAGACTCTGGTCTTTTTCTACGCGAAAAAGAAATTTTCTTCAGCATTCTTCTTATTGAAGAGGAAGTCTTGGGAAGGCAAATTTCCCAAGAAGGTGAATATCAGGATCTTCATCCAGCTGATCACCCATAAGATGGACAACGAGCTCATCAGCTGGACAGGGCCAAGCAGGAATCTTGGCTGCAAGCTCTTCTCTCAAGGAATCATAGTCAGAGCATGTAAAAATTCTATGTAAAGGAGAGTCCTCAACATTGCAAGTAGGACAATTGGGACTCTCTGATTTTCCAATTCTATAAAGATGAGTTTGAAACTCACCATGACCAGTAAAGATTTGAGAAAGATAACTGGTAAATGGAAGTATAATGGCAAGTCTATCACGTATATTTGGAAAGAACTCAAAAGTAACTCTTCCTTTGTCACAGGTAGCCCATTCTTCTTGCCAGAGATTAGTAGTAACAAAGGCAATGGCTTGATGCATTTTGGATATGCTGGTATAATCATTTCTTCTAATAACAGTATTAAAAATAGTAACTTTTCTTCAATAATGAAATAAAGGGGCTTAAATCCCGCCAGGACACATGCGGCCTCATTAGAAACAGATTTATATTGGTTGGAGCAAGTTTTGGCACAGAAAGCTGTGAGGCTAAGAAGAAGTCTTTTACTTTTGACAAGTAGGGCACGATGATGCCAGATAGAGCAGGCATAGGTCATAATTGGTATAATTGCACCTTTGTAAATAACAGCTAAACCATCTGGAGGTCTACCCCAACCCAATTTAATGTAACGCCGAAGCGCCATAAAAATTTTTCGTGCTTTTTGACAAACAGAACTGATGTGGGCTGCAAAGTTTAGTTTCTCATCAATAGTAACTCCCAAGTAGATCGTTTGGTTGGCTCTTGAAATGGACTG
Source organism: Poecilus cupreus (assembly GCA_963942605.1). Classification (NCBI taxonomy): domain Eukaryota; kingdom Metazoa; phylum Arthropoda; class Insecta; order Coleoptera; family Carabidae; genus Poecilus; species Poecilus cupreus. The sequence goes on from OZ012722.1 coordinate 22,371,016, forward strand.
ACCATTAATTTTTATTATAGGATTCCTGACAAGTTTGCCTTTAAGGATTAAATATTTGGATTTAACATTAGAGAATGTAAGTTTGTTATTAGCTGCCCAATTCTGGATGTAAATAAGAATTTCATTAGCCTTGTTTTCTAATTCTTGTCTAGTATTAGCAGAGACAAGGACAAGAATGTCATCTGCATAAGCAATAATCTTACTGCCTTCAAGAGGGACAATTTCAAGCAATTCATCAACAACCAAATTCCAAAGCATAGGTCCAAGAACAGAGCCCTGAGGACAACCCTTAGAGAGACGTTTTGAAATAGAAATAGTAACTGAACTGTAAGTAACAGCTCTATCCATCAGGTAACTTTTAAGAATTTGAAGTATATTATTATTATTATTAAGAGCCTCTAGCCTAAGGATAACTTTGGGCCACCACAGATTATCAAAGGCACCAGATATGTCGAGGAATATACCAGCCACATATTTAACTAGTGATTCCTCAGTGAAATTAATAAGACATTGGATGGCATTTGTAGTAGAACGGCCAGGAGTAAACCCAAATTGATTAAAATGATGAACAGGCCCAAGCTCTTCTCTTATAAGATAGACAAGAACCCTCTCGAAGAGTTTACTGAATTCCGGAAGTAGAGAAATAGGTCTATACGACTTAGGTGAGGAGAGATCAAGTTCAAGCCTCTTTGGAATTACCTTTAAATTACCCATTTTCCAGGCAACTGGAAAATAACCAATCATGAAGCATTCTAGGAAAAGGCTACGAAGAAGAGGTGTTAATTCTTCCTCAACTCTTTTAATAACTACTCCAGGCTTGCAGTCAATACCTGGAGCTCTTTTGCTGCTAATCTTACTTATAAGGTGACTAATAAGTCCCTCAGAAATTTCGGGAATGTCCACTAAGTTGGTAGAAGCAGAGAAACAGGCATCTCTACAATACTTGTGACAAATGGTATCCAATTCAATGTTGTCATTAGGCATTAAAGAATTAAGGAGAATCTCCATAGTCTCCTTTATTGAGGTGGTAAAAGTGCCATCTACAGTTCGAAGAGCTTGCAATGGAAGGTTTAACCTTCTTTTATTCGCCGCCAGTTTATATGTTAAACCCCAAGGGTCACGCCCAAGATCATTTTTAACAAAAGATTCCCAGGATTTGTCCCTGGTCTTCCTAATTTCTTCCTTATAACAGGAAAGCAACGTAAGAAAACGGTGTTTATTAATAAGATAGTCATCGTCAAGGGAGCGGCTAACCAAATGCTTAGCTCTAGATACTTTATGACGCATGTTTTCCAATTTGTTCGTCCACCAGGTGGCTTTGTTAATAAAAATTCGACGTCTAGGAATATATTGGTTAATAATAGCTTGGAGCCCCTCAGTCAAAAGAAGTATTTTCCTGTCTATAGTGTCTATTGTTGGAGGACCCAAGTTAAGCTCCAAAATAACACCAGTAAGGTGAGAGGTGTTGGCAATAATGGTATCCCAGTTCGCATTGGCTAAATTATAACCAGAGAGGGTGGGCTTAATGGGTGCATTAACAGAAGTGTTAAAAGAGATAGCTCGATGGTCACTCTTAGAGGTGTCCTTAATAACGTTCCAATTTTCAATACTAACCCCACAAGTAGCAAGAGTGATATCAATGTTGCTCTCACCATTAGGACTATGGAAAGTGAAAAGATGCCCAGGGGTGTTAGCAGAAATAAGATCATGTTCAATAAGAAACTCCTCCACTAAAGTTCCTCTGTGATCAAGTACTTTAGAGTGCCAAGTAGGGGACTTAGCATTAGCATCACACCCAATGATATGATTGGCATGACCAATGCCACGAAGCAGGTAACTTAAATTAGCCAGATCATCCTCAATATTATTACGAGGAGCAAAATAAGCCGATGTGACATAAATCGCAAAAGAACCAACCCGAATCTCACAAGAAGCAGAGAAAGCATTCGTGTGTCCAGTAATTTTAAGAGCATCAAAGCTAGGATTTAGAATGATAACAGCAGCAAAGGCATGAACAGTATCGTCAAAAATGGTTCTCATCCTAGACGTACCAGGGATTTTGAATTTATTAGTAGAGAAATTTCGAAAATTATATGGCTCCTGCACCATGAGCACATCAGCATAATTAAGGAATTCTTGAGTAGCAATTCTAGAATTTTGTAAATTGCATTGTAAATACTTGATAGGCCTAGTTGTCATAATTGATATTTAGTATGAGCGCCTCCAGTCGCCTTTTATAAGTAAAACATTTTATGTCTCCAGCATGGTGCTCAAGTTCAGTACCCTTGTGACCAGCACGAGCGCAGTTAGGACATTTTGGAGTTTTATTTTTATTCGGACATTCTCTAGTATCATGTTCTCCTGAACAGAAACCACACTCAACTGCAGCTTTACAATCAGTTTGAATGTGACCAAACTTCTGACATTTATAGCATCGTTTAATCCGAAGATAATTCTCAACCTTATAGGTCTCCCAGTTATGAAGAACACGCCCACAGTTAAGTAGGGATTTCCTGAGGGAAGGAACAGTCTCAATAACCCAGTTAAGGGTACTACCCTCTTTACGTCCAAATTTGGTAATAATTTTATAGTCATTATCCGTGTGTTCCGAGTCTTGGATGAAATCATCCAATATCTCGCTTATATCCCCTTCATTTAAGTCTTTGGGCATATTACGTAAAACTAGCCTGGGGTTAAATTTATTTTGAACTCTGGCAGTCAGCCCAATTTTATTTAGTTTGATATTAGTAACAAGTTTGTTAACTTCATCACTATCTGATTCAATACAAACTCCTTTATTAGATACCTTATATACTTTTTTAGGAACAAAACCAATATCACTTGGAGAGATTTTACTAAATAATAGATCTTTAGTTTCATCGCTCGTAGAGATTTTATTATTACCTGGTTTTGGGGAGATAATCACCTTATTAGAGTAGGCCTTTTTAGTAGAGACATTTATAAGTTTTGTAATGGGTTTTATAGGACCAGAAGAAGCAACTTGGGAGAAAGATTTGTTACTAATTTTCAAATTAGTGCTACGAGCCAACACCAAGAGCTCAGCTACATCGTTTTTAATTTCAATTTTATCTTTGATAACAGGAAGTTGCTCAAGAGAATTGGAAAGTGCATTAAGAATAAAATCAATAGCACTTTTGCACTTCTTCTTATGACTATTAATATCAGTCTCATCATTAAGACCGTCAACAACGTTCTTTAAAAACGTACTTTTCTTTTTAGCCGCTTCAAGGATCTCCTTTAGAAAGTCAGTGCCCAAATGTTCGGTAGACATGTTAGGACCAACCCTTAAAAGGGCAGGGGGAAAAGAAAAAGGACAGGACCAGGAGGGCAGTACTGTTTCTTAGCCGTCTCAGGATCTTATAATGCACAGCGATTTATCACCTGAAGATAACGATCCTACGACATTGTGGATTCTCGTTCTTTTGCAGGGGGCTAGTACTATCCTAAACTACACCTTCATTCCTTCTTCCTCTCGCCTTCTAACACCACTTCCACGTCTTCTCCCACCTTCCTCACCACAATATTTGTGGGATTTAAATATATTTGTCTCTCTTTATTATAATATCGTTGGAAATTTTTAATAATTTTAACTGCGAAAACATTCGCTGTTGTCGAGAAATAGCTTCCTCCTGACACTTCAATACTGGCTATTCTACATGTAACGCTGGGTAAAACATCTATTATTATTAATGGATGTAACGTGGTTGCGTTTTTGTCGATTGTCCGGTATTTACTGGTTGTGTACGTAAAACTACAATATGTCCCACATTATACCTCACATCCCTAAATCTTTTCTTGTCATATCTATCTTTATATTTCTTTTGTTCGCGAAGAATGTTTTCTCTTATTTTTGTTTGTAATTTATCTGGTGGTTTCCAGTCTGGATCATCTTCTGGAACGTTTCTTAAAATTCCATCTCAAAAACTAATAAATATCCATGTAAAACTTCAAATGGTGCTTTATCTCTTGTTTTATTAACTGCAACATTTAAATTCCTCTCTACAATGTTTATCTGTGTGTTCCATGGCTTTTCATTTTTCATTGACGTCATAATATTTGGAACAAGAGTACGCATAACTCTTTCTACTTGCTTGAGCTCACATACTTGAAAATGTGTTTAATTCCCAGGCTTTCACAAAAAATCTTCCAATCTTCTGCTGTTAAACAATATATGTTCCTCTATCTGTTACAATTCTTTTAAGAATACCGTAGGCATTGTCAAAACTTTATAGTAATGGTAAATTATCTGCAGGTTTGGTCGATTTAAAGTATAAAGCTTAACATATCGTGTAAGAGCATCTACTGCAACCAATATATACACATTTTTGTTTTTACTTTTCACAAAAGAACCAACAAGATCTAGATGAACCCTTTGAAACGGATGTACAGTTGGTTTTGGAGGATGTAGCTCTCCAGGTTGCTTGCCTGTTGGAATTTTATTTATCAAACATTCAGCAAACGCTGCAATATGACCTCGAACATACTGTTTCTTTCTCGGCAACCAATATCTTTCCCTAATTTTAGCCAACGTCCTATCTAATCCAAAATGACCCAATAAATCGTGATGTTTGAACCACACTTTTCCTTATTGACTTTGGAATAACGTAAAGAAACCTCTTTTCACTCGTTTCATCAATCATGAATTGTCAAGAGTTTTATTTATTTATTAGTTATTTACTAAATTTCGTTCTTTCTTCTCTAGTTCGAGTGAATTTTGTGTAATATTTAACAATATTTTTGATGTGTTAAATACAAAATCTAAATTTACAAAATTTGTCCTTAATTAAAATAATTTTCAAACGATTAAAATAAATTGCGAACAATACATGGATTATATATTTAATTTAACCGAACCGTCGGACATAAATATGATAAATTCGTGTGGTATAATAGAATTCATAGGTTCAATTATAAATTTAAATAATATGCTAGATTAATTTGAATGATTCAATACCAATATAGAATATTTTTTTAACTTTTAATGTCAGTCAAGACCATATAGATTTTTTTAGTGTCATAAGCAGTCGCGGGGATGAAACAATAATCCAAACTGGAAACAGTTTCAAACTGCATATACAAATTAATGGTTAAAAATGAAATAAAATTGTTTAGCAAATCAAATTGCATAGCAGACGGGTTAGATATATTGCATGTTTCTTCAAAAAAAGAAAACTATAAAGGTTGCTGGTAATGGAACCAAATATGTGGAGTTATTTGACAACGATTTCATCAACTCTATTTGGCCATTAAATTCGTATGTTGAAGACGCGGTAAAATATATCTGAGAATTTAGTGTAAAAAAAAGAAATAATTTGTTCATTTTGTTTTCAACAATTAGTGACACAAAAAGAAAATTGTAAATTAATGCAAATTTTTTATTTTCTTCCGAGGATGCCATTTTGATATTCAAAGCAAGTGAAAGAATTTTAAAGCAAAACGAAGGAATATTATTTAAGAAAAATAGTTTTCAGTATCTAAATTTAAAAACATTCTCCCGATTTTATAGAACATTTGAAAAAATAAGATATTTTAGACAAGCATAAGACGCAATTAGTTCAAATTGGTTGTGAATTTTTTTTTTTAAATTAGATTATGACATGTAACTAAACTATGTCCATAGAGAGATGATTAAATTAGAAGTTGGTACAATAGATATAATTAATAGACTTGTAATTTTTCAGAATCAATAAATATTTACAAAACCAATTTCATTTTGTTTTCCAGATATTATATTTTATTTTAAATAAATAAACGAAAAAATTAAATTCCATGTTTACCTATATTTTACAGACCTTTTCTTTAAATTTAAACTATTTTCACATTTGTATTAAAATTCATATTAATTACTAATATTTTATTTTACTAATAATTGAAATTATTTTTAAAAGTACTTTTTATTAATATTTCGATTTCTTTTAAATATAACATGTATGTGTAACAAAATGTTAAGATGACAGTATAATTTTAACTAAATCAACATTGAAACTATCGCGCGGTTTATCATTTAAATTTCTGAGCTTGGAGAATCGAACAGTTGTATTCAAACCCCAAAAAAGCAGTGTTGCCACCTTTGGAAAATTGTTGACCAGGACATTTGAGTAAAAAAAAAAACCAATAATTGAAAAACAAAAATAAGTTTTTTACGATCACTACTGAAAATTACACTTTCTCCACACTAAACAAAGCTTTAAAATTGTATATTTCGCACAGTCGTGTGGAATAGCGTGGGAAATTATTCCACACGCAAGTGTGACCAACTTGGACTAAAAATATAATACTGTATGATACTAATATGTCAAGTATAATTACATTTGTATATTATAAAATAATAAATAATTATTTCAGAGTTTATATAAATCTTAGATTTCAATATTGAGATAAAGAAAATATGATATCAATTTTTAAATTAAATGTGTCATTAGTTTTTATCAGGCAGATTCATCAAAAGAATTAGCGCTAATCCTATTTTTATTATTAGTCGTAACTTCAGTTACCATCCTCAAAACATATTTATGTTAACTAAGGTTGTAGTTACGATAGGTTACCATAAAATTTGACACATTTTGTTAATTTAATTAATTTAGAAATAAAGTTACAGAGGTTGAAATAAATGGAATTAGCGTTAATTCTTTTGATGAATCTGCCAGTATATTACTATGTATAGATTTATAGTTGTTCACACTGCGTACATTTGCGTTTGCATCGCCTACGTAATCATAAACGTCAAATAATTTGTGTTTGAGATGTCATTTCTTGTTTCTAAAGAGTAAGAATTATTATTACTAAATCTTGACAAGACAAAAGTGTGATCGTAGAAATTGTATAGTGTGCAACTCGTGCAGTATTATTCATTTCACGCTCATGCGATTTCAACACTCGACTTCGTCTCGTGCAAATATTCGCACAACTTGCGTGAAATAAATAACTTTCTGCACTTGTTGCATAATACACTATTTTATTATTACGATACGATCAGTCTTTTCACATGTATTTCAATCAATGACTTATTAATTGTACAAGTAATTACAAAGAAAATAAGATATAATATCAAATGTATACAGGGTGTTAACAGCTAAACGAGCTACCTCGAATAACTTCTAACTAATCTGATTAAATAATTCGCATATTGTATTTATCACTGCCAAACTGTTATTACATTCGATCAGCATTTCATTTGTTATCAGGTCTAATCCTGGAGATTTGTCACGCTTAAGTTCTTTCATCGCTTTTCCTATTTCACTAGTGAGTATATCTGGTAGATTTTGAGTTCTTGTAGCTGGCTGTTTTATAGGCTTTGTTTTATTGTCAGCATAGTGATATTCCCGAAAAATTCTGTGGCAGTTTTAATTATGGCGTTTAGATTAAATTCAGTAAAGATACAATAAAATACTATAAGTCAATCTTATACAGGACGAAGGGGGACATTCACTCATGAAGAAAATATTTTTTTAAACCAGTGGTTCTCAAGATACAACACAAAGTTATATTTTTTCAAATGAGATGCTGTATATTTTTTATGCCCATTCGATAGAATATTTTTTTCTGAATTCATCCATGTATTCGTTTTATACCCTTACATAATAAAAATATTGAGCAAAATGCCATTGAAATTTAAATAAATTTTTTTTTCAAGTTATTTTTCAGTAGGCTATGAAAAACAAAATCTCACAATACTCGTCCAGTGTATGAACGGCTACAAGATATGTTCGAAGATCGCTGGATAGCTATAAATGGGCCATTTAAATGGCCTGCCCGTTCCCCAGATCTAACACCTCTAGATTTTTTTATGGGAATACCTAAAAAATAAAGTTTACTCTACACCAGTAACTACTAAAGAAAATTTAATGGATCGTGTAAGAGATGCGTGTGCTACTCTAACACCGGAATAAATTAATAATGCTACTTCTGAATCAGTTTTTAAAAAGATTTGAATTATATTTAGAAAGAGATGGAAATCAGATAGAATACTATTTATAAAGCTATTAACAAATAATTTAAAGTATTTAATTTGTTTCGTTGTATTGTTCAATTGTTTCTTATAGCCTACTGAAAATTAACTTTAAAAATAAAATTTATTTAAATTTCAATCGCATTTTGCTCAATATTTTTATTATGTACGGGTATAAAACGAATACATGGTTGAATTAAGAAAAAAATACTCTATCGAGTGGGCCTCAAAAATATACAGCATCTCATTTGAAAAAATATAACCTTGAGAACCACAGGTTTAAAAAAATATTTTCTTCGTTAACTGAATGTCCCCCTTCGTCCTTTATAAGATTGTCTTATAGTATTTTATTGTATCTTTAATAACATAGAAGTTATTCCAGGTAGCTCGTTTAGCTGTTACACCCTTTATAAATACATGCAAATAAAATTAAGGATATAAACCCTTCAAATTCTATGTATGTTATACATTAACAAACATATTAGCCCCCTATACAGGGTGTTAATTAAAAAATGGGCCATAGGCGTTTAACATGTAAAATCAGTTTTTCCTTGCGCAAAAGTCTCCATATTATTTTAGGCAAAAAAGCTTCAAATAAAATTTTTAAAGAATTTAATTCTGCATCTGAGTTAATTAACAGATTTTATTTTTGACATTTTATAACCGAGAAAAACTATTTTAAAGTTATTTGAAAATTGCTTATTTATAGTGTTAGCCTTGGAACTCAAACAAAATTGAAAACAATTGTATGACATTTTAACTGTCAGAAAAAGGTTATGTTTTTCAGTTTCACCGCAATAACACATATTTTTGGTAAAATGGAAAATTTTGCTCACGAAGAAAAGCTACAAATTATAAAATGATTTTATTCTGGACAAAGCTTGAGAAAAAATCGAGATTTAATATGTGTAGTCTGGCCACATCGCCGAATTCCGAGTAAATATACAATAGAGAGATTTATTAAAAAATTTGAAGAGACAGGTACATTTAATTTTAAGAAGCAAGAAAATTCAAATATTTCCTTTAATCATGAAGAGAACGTATTGGCTTTAATAGAAGCAAACCCTATACTAAGTTTCAGAAATTGGAATTAGCCACGTTTCTGTTTATAATATTTTTAAGAAGTACAAATATTTCCCATATAAATTCCACTGTCACCAGGAACTTCTACTAGAAGATTTTGAAAATCGCGCAACATTTTGCGAAATTGTAATGGAGAAGGCAAGTACTGGTCACAGGTTAATCCGCACAAAACGTTGGAAACAAATACACAATACATCCAGAAAGTAAATGTGTGGGCCGGTATACTTGGTTCCAACATTATTGGGCCATTTTTTATTGAAAATATTAATGCTAACAAATACTTGGAACTTCTAATAGAAGAAGTAGGGCCTGAGATAGAAAATTTAAATATTGAAACTGTGTGGTTTCAACACGATGGCTTTCCGGCTCATTATGCTCGAGAAGTGCGAGAGTTTTTAGATGATGCATTCCCCAATCATTGGATTGGTAGAGGAGGAAGTATTAATTGGCCTGCGAGATCACCGGATTTAACCCCATGCGACTTTTTTTGTGGGGTCATTTGAAGAATATTATTAATGGACAGAGATTTGAGAGTGTTAATGAAATGAAAAATGCAATATCAAATGAGTGCAGAAATATAAATGCAGACAACTAAATAATGTTGCTTTTACAATATAATAGGATATTGTTTGGCACAAAATGGTGGAATATTCGAGCATTTAATTTAAATATATTAAAATAAATTTTGTTATTTAATTATTCAATAAATTCTTAATTATTGTCTTAATTTATGTTATTTGAATTAATTTGAATTACGAATATTTGTTATTGAAGTGAAATTATAAAATATAAACTGTTAAATGCCCAGTTATAGAAACGTTAATCAAAGTTATTTTATCATTGATGATCCGCTAACAGTCAATTATTCAAATTGATTAACCGTTAACGCACAATAAATATTTATGGAATAATAATATGTCAATATATACAATTTTTTTGTCCCTTGTACTCATTTAAATCGAGTTTGATTTTTAGGTTGCTTGAGATTTAAATTTTTTTATATATTATATTCAGTTCATTGTAGTAATCAATGCATTGTTGTAATCAATACTAGTTCATCGTTGAAAACAATACGAATATATTGTTGTAATCAATACGAGTTCATTGTTGTAATCAAGATGAGTACATTGTTGCAATCAATACGAGTACATTGTTGTAATCAATACGAGTGGATTGTTGTAATCAATACATATTCTGTACATTATTATAATCAATCATTATTCTTAAAATTATTATTATTGATAGTGAAAACAAATAATATATTTTAATATGGAAAATAAAACACCTAGTTTTGAAACCGTGTCGTGTTATGTTCCGCAGTGTTAAAGCTGTTACAGAAACATTAATAATGAGATTAGGTATTTCTACAATTAATTTTTTTTCGTATACAATGTGAAAGTGTGTGTTCTTTTATAACTTGAAAATTATCAATTTTGATTAGAATTTCATGGAATGGAAATGCTCATATGTGGAGCCCTTCGAGCCCTATGCTCGAAGGTGGAGGCTGATCTGGTAGTTCTCTTGTAGAATGATCTGTTTTAGATTTGGTGGGAATAGATTCAGATAACAATTTCGCAAAAGGTTGCGCGATTTTCAAAATCTTCTAGTAGAAGTTCTTGATGACAGTGGAATTTATATGGGAAATATTTGCACTTCTTAGAAATATTTTAAACAGAATCAAGGCAAATTCCAATTTCCGAAGCAACTTCACTTAAACTTAGTGTAGGGTTTGCTACAATTAAAGCAAATACATTCTCTTCATGATTAAAGAATATATTTGAATTTTCTTGCTTCTTAAAATTAAATGTACCAATAAATCTCTATTGTAGATTTACTCAAAACTTATTAAAACTCGAATTTTTCTCATTCTTTGTCCAGAATAAAACCATTTTATAATTTGTAGCTTTTCTTCGTGAGCAAAATTTTCCATTTTACCAAAAATATGTGTTATTGCGGTGAAACTGAAAAACATAACCTTTTTCTGACAGTTAAAATGTCATACAATTGTTTTCAATTTTGTTTGAGTTCCAAGGCTAACACTATAAATAAGCAATTTTCAAATAACTTTAAAATAGTTTTTCTCGGTTATAAAATGTCAAAAATAAAATCTGTTAATTAACTCAGATGCAGAATTAAATTCTTTAAAAATTTTATTTGAAGCTTTTTTGCCTAAAATAATATGGAGACTTTTGCGCAAGGAAAAACTGATTTTACATGTTAAACGCCTATGGCCCATTTTTTAATTAACACCCTGTATATGAAAATAAATAATAATAAATACGATAGATATCAAATTATTTGTAATTTACTGCTTTAAACGAATATTTTTCGGTACTTTCGTCAGCTTGCTTCACATCAGTGTCAAGTGTTAGTAATCCGTTAAAAATATGCATAATTAACGTATAAGGACAATAATGCGTAAGGTCAACAGTATGCTGCCGAGGTGTGTACGTTGACCAAAGGCATTATTGCCCGTTTAACGCCCGTGGTGCGTTCAACTCTTAATGTCCGACCGATATCTTATTTTTTATAACAGATTTTTATCGATTTTTGTCCTATCATCGTGTTTCGTTAAAGAGATTAATCTATTTGTTTGCAAACACAGTAATTAGGTAACGCCATATTCTTATTTGTTTACAGTACTAATTTTTTTATTTCAATTTTTCTATCTGACAATAGAAATCAGAGTTTGTATATTCTGTACCCTGTGACGATCCGGTCCCTCCTGTCACATTTTAAAATGTTTCACAGTTAATTACTGCACAGGTGACACTTTGAGGTTATGCAATTTTCAATGATCCTGTAATTAATTTGTTTGTTTAATGTAACTGTAAAATCAATACCGTACCTGTACTTCTTAAAATGATCTTGTAAATATGTTATTTCATTGTTTAGTATTTTACCAAAATGTTTAGCTACCACGCAATTTGCATCTGAAAGTGACTGTCATGTGAATTAGGAAATATTTATTCAAATACATTTACCTGGACTGTGTGGTCATTGGAAAACTCTGAATGCATTTTTCCATACACTACAACTTCTGTATTTTTAGTCTGTGACATTCCATTCTAGGTTACACATTCTTCTTAATGACAGTTCCGATGACAGTTACTGTTGTTGCCATCTTGCGGCAAGTAGTGCAAACATGATTATTGTTCTTTTGTATTTAAGGTTAAATGTTACCGTCAAAAGTTTTATTTCTAGTCCTAAGGATGGCGCTACTATCGATGCTTCAGACATCGCAAACTAAGTTAGCGCCATCTTCTCTATAATAGTCATACTATTTCCCAAGGTATGAACCCAAAAAGGAATTTAAAACAAGGTACCTGACATCTAGCGTCGATATTTCAAACTCTAATGTAAACAAATACACTTGCATGGCTACATATTGACAGATGACAATTTGTTTATATAATATAATATGTCAAATTAATAAATATAAATAAATATATCATCACGCCTTTTACCCATTACGGGTGTGTCATTAGGAGTAAATGTGATACTTTGTGTGCTGAGCATGTAAGTTTGAACGACGAGCGAAGCGAGTCGAACAATTACATGCGAAGCACCCAAAGACACATTTACTCCGAATAACACATGCTATTTTTTCTTCAAACATAGAAAATAAAATTATAAATATTATAAAATGCTCAAAACGTCAAAAAATATTATGTCTTATAGCGTTTCAAGTTGCCGTAGAATATGCTGTTTTGTTATTTTTGTTTATTTGTTTCATTTTTAACTGTCAAATTATTGAATTACAACCTAACTATTTTTCATAATATTTTACTTTGTCTGCCGCCGGCGTAAATGTGTTGCCAAGGAAACACTTTTACGCCGGCGGCGACAATATTGAACTTCTGCTTGTTGAATACAAATACATAACAACGTACTTTTAAGACGTTTGAAGAAAAAAATTATATTGAACTGCGTCGTTGCAGTAATTACAAAAATGATATTGTTTTCTCAAGACAATAAGTTTCAAAAATAGGCAGAAAGGTTAATAAATTTATTAATGTTTCTCCTAAATAATTTAAGGTACAGATTTCATTTAAAGTTATTGAAGAAAATATATTAATTAATTGCTAATTAAGACGCGTTTTAAATAGGATGGTCATGCAATAAAAAGACGAGGTAGTTTTGATATAAATGTTAGCACATTTTACTATTACATTTCCGAAAAATGTAATTAATTACGTAATTTAATTACTGCCCATCTCTGCAACGCTGTAACAGCGGTTTCACTATCGCTTGCTAAAGTCGGCTTCTCAAGGCTCGAGGCAACACGATAGGTTCGTGGTTCGCAACTACTCTACAGTACACACTACAACACAACACGGAACACGCTAGTATCGATTTAGTAGAGTTTTTCCAGGCAAAGGCTGGCTTGGTCGAGGCTCGAAACATACAGGCGCGGCGAAATTCGGATTCATACGCGTCTCCGAGCCCAAGGTCACTTTTTCCAAGCCAAGCCGTGGTCCGTGTTCAGTCGTAGCGCGAAGTAGAGGTGGAGCGATAAAAAGGACGTTAGAAAAAGATAAGAGTATTTTTGACAGGTGGCAGCTATGGAACGCTACGACTTGCTGAACGCGGACAATTTTTCAAGGAGTATTGGTTCGTTGTTATGATATCGTGGGAGTTCACAAACCTCTTACTTACAATTCCAGATAGGAATTCAGAAGCCACAAAAATTATGTCGTACAGATTTCTAGATTTTACAAACACAAATTTTTTCAATTGAAGTTATAAACCGTTTCAACAAACTCTCGCAGTTTCCATAATTAAATTTACACTACATTAAAATATCAACTCTTGAGAACTATTTTGGCGAAATAGTTGTATGACTACGCAAAAAATCTGTAATTTTTGCATTTTAATCACCTTATTGTTATTTAATAAAGTAAATTTAGTGATTATTTTTAATATTTTGAAAGCCATCAAATGCTTTTGTTAATACGCGTCTTAAATAGGATGGTCGTGCAATAAAAGGACGAGGTAGTTTTGATATAAATGTTAGCACATTTTACTATTCACAGGGAACGTATAAATCAAGCACTACGAGTATATCTACATAAATTCTTTATTTCACGACAACTAAACAATGAATTTAATAAACTCCATGACATGTATTTGCACATTTACGTAACCCCAGACTCCGCACCCTCTTCAATGAATTACGTGAGCCACCAACATAAAGAAACATACCATTATTTATGTGTCTTTATCATTTTAGAAGCATGTGATAATATATTACTTTTAAGTAAATAAATATACGTAAGAAAATTAAATTTCTCAAATATAAATAGAAAAAAAAAACAAATAAGAAGGTATTTTGTACCGTATTGGGCGGGAGATTTTGTCCTGCCCACATCGGATTTTTTTATATACATTTATGACAAGTAAAACATCATTCAAAAGAGAAAAAATGGCGACATCTAAATAAAAAATAAGTTTCGAAATAAAGAATAAGAATACAAGATGAATACAACCGGAACACTTCTAATTCTACGTGCTAACATATTTATACAAAAGATTATCTTAGAAACGTTTTTACTCGACACCTTAACCTGCTAATTATATGAATTTAAGATGATTTAATTTCTAATGATATTGCGCAAGATGGGGTGAGGCGCTCACATAATTTGTATTTTACCTACCTTACGTTTGCTTCGGGTTGCTTGAAGAAAATATAGTATATTATGTTACTCGCAGTTAAACACAGTCTCTTTGTGTTTCATACTATTCCATATAAATTAATAACAAAGAAAAACAAAAACAAAATATTTATTATAGAAATAAAGCAAAGAAATAGTACAAATTATTCAAAATTAATAAAAAAATATAAAATTAAAGTACTGAAATAAAAAAACAAAATTATGAACTGTATTACCTAATAATAAAAATTATTGAACTTACAATAGTATATTTTGTTGAAGACTGACTGGTACCATGTTGTCCAGAGGATAATTGGTTTTTTTAAATTATTTTATTTTTATTGTTTTTTTTTTGCCTCTTCGTTCTAAAAATGTAATTATATTAATATATAAATATTATTAAATAATTTACTTTAAGTATTTACTATTTTGACGTTTCTTTCTTTTGTTTCCTTATTGTTGTTAATGTACATGAAAAGAAAAATAAGATTTTATTATTATTATTATTAAATACTAAGTATATTTATTTAATATTGTATTTATTACCTTTAGTATCATTTTTTTTATGATGTGGTTGTTGATGTTGGTGTTGTTGTTGTTGGTATTGTTGTTTTTGTTGTTGTTTATGTAGGTGTTGTTGTTTTTGTTGTTCTTGTATCTCTGTAAGAACTTATAATATAGTAATAAAATATATTATTAATGTAGAAACTCTTAAGAATTATTACCTTTATTTGATTCTTCGCCATTATTTATTTTATTTTTTTCATTTTGTAATTGTTCTAAAAAATTTTTATATTTATATGTTATATTAGAATATTTTCAGTTCAAATACTTACCAATTTCCTGTAATAAAATGGTTTTTTGTTTTTTTAAATTTTCTATGACTTCTACTTCCATTCTCTATAATAAAAATATTAAAGTGATTAGTAAAATAGATAATTGGTAAACTTGAAATTATATTATTATAAAACATTGAAAATTCTTATTACTTATAAAATTAATTGTAAATAATTTATATACTTATATATACTTACGATATTATTGTTGTTTTCGTGTGACTGTTCTTCCCCAACCATGTTTGCACTAACTTGAATCGAAGAAGTTGTAGGTTCTCGGTGAAACATTATTTTAAGAAATTAAAATTAGTAAATAATAACACTCGGTGTAGTTTCACAAATGATTACATATATATAGGACAAACTGGGCGCAATTTTAATGTAAGATTTAAAGAACATACAAGCAGTGCTAAAAACAACAAAATAAATTCTTCAAACGTCGCAAAACATCTTGTAGAAAATAACCATACCTGTGACATATCTAATTTAGAAATATTACACCGTGAAAGGAAAGGTCTGAGATTAACGTTCCTAGAAGCTCTGGAAATCAAGAAAGCCCTGCATAACGGGAATAACTTAATGAATGAGTACGTAGACTTAATGGAATCCCCACTTCTAGATACAGTCATCTCAGGTAATTCCTAAGAACGGTACATTTAGTATAAATATAACATTTGTAAAATCTTTGTATTCATTCTTCTGATGATGGCCTAATAGCCGAAATTGCAATAAAGAAAAAATATACATCATTTGTGAAACTACACCGAGTGTTATTATTTACTAATTTTAATTTCATGTTTGCACTGATTGTGCGCGGCGAAGTTCGGTGCCGTGGGAAGTTCCTTTATATTCTATTCTAATTTTACATTCAATGTTACTTTGTCATACACACTACCAACACAGTACAGGAGCTACTCTCTGTCGGCACCTTTGATGTTTTGTACCATGTCAGATTTTCTTGCGCATCCTATACACCGATCTGTGGACTGAACGGTTCAGCGGGCGGCAGGCAGGGTCGAACTGGAGGAAAAAGGCAGACCGAGAAAAATAGAGTTGAGGGCCCTATTCTCTATGTAAAACGATGGTTTTACTTGGGTTCATACCAATACAACAAAAAAATAATTAGTAAGACCGTTTCACTGGTAACAAATGAATAATTTATGTAATTTTTAAATAATAAAAATTATAATTATTCGTTTTTTGTTAAATATTTAAAAATCAGCACAATTAACACAGAAAATTAATAATGCCTACATTAACAAATTTTTGGGTTCTGTACTAGATGAGGCTCGGGCTAGGGTATCGTATCGAAAATTTCCAATAGGTCTTGCTGAACATTCAACATAATCAAAGCTTGCAATATATCTTCCCCTATATTGGAGCATAAACGTGATTTTATTATTTTTTAAATTAAAAAGACAAGTTCGCAAACCACCTGTGTACACCTCTCATTAGTTTTCAGACATAGTTGAGTTTTCGTCATCCCATGTTGAAATAAGTTTCGCTAAAATTTAATATTTAATTTTTCAAATCTTTATTATCAACATTAATACGTTTCAGAATCAACTTAAATATTTCTTTATTTTCTTGATTTTTGAATAATTCTTTAATACTGTTAACATATCTCTATGCCACCATCTTTTTTCTGTGCAATCACTAAGCTATTTACCCAATCAGTTGGTTCCGTGACCTGTTCTATTACACCCTGAGCTTCCAACGAGTCTAGTTTTGCTTTTAGATTGTCCTTCATTTGAATTAAGGCCTGTGTCCACGGTGATAGAAAGCGGTCCGAGATCTCGGTTATAGTTGTATATCATAAATAGAGAACTTGTATGACTACGGATGTCAGGTTAGTCGAATTTTTTAAGTTAGCTTTAGTCAATTCTACCAATACAAAAAGCAGTAAAACATACTAAAGAAATTATCACTAATAATTAAGAAAATTTAAAAATTTTTATTGTCAAATTCAAAAATGAAGGAAAATAATTTGAAAAGATTAATTTGCATTGCCATGATGGCTCAAGCTGCAGAAAAGATGAAACATGAAACATCGAGAAAACAAAAGGACGAAAAGTGTGGACAAGAGAATGGATACTTCGAAGAGGTCGAGAATTGCAAGGTACAATTAATTTAGCGCATACGGAATTAAAAGTGGAGAACAGCGAATATTTCCAGAGATTTTTTAGAATGCGCTGTGATTTGTTCTATAAACTTTTAAAAATGGTATCACCACACATACAGCGTGAGAATACCAATATGAGAGAATGTATATCTCCTAAAGAACGACTGTCGTTAACATTGAGATTTCTGGCAACTGGTGAAACCTATAGAAGTTTAGAATATTCAACTAGGATTCCAGCCTGTACAATCTCAAGAATTATTCTCGAAACTTGTCGGGATATACATGAAGTTCTCCAAGAAGATTATTTGCAGGTATGTAAAAGCAAGTTAGTGTATCTTAATCACTTTGAAATGATATAATATTGTTATATTTATAAATAAATCTTTTTATTTTATTTAACAATAATAGTCTTTATTTATTATTTAGTCTTAATAGTCTTTATTTATTATTTTCCATAAAGTATTTCTAGAACAAAAATATAAAATAACATTGAAATATACATTTAGTAGTCTTCTAACTAAATTTAATATCACCAAAACTCTCCTGCTAATTTAACAAGCTGATTTAGTAGGAGACTAAGTTTATATTACCTTTATAATACACTTTTAGCAAATATTAGGTTACTTAGTTTATAAAATACGCTTTTAAATTTTAATATTCATTTATAATACGGGGCCATAGTGTACTTTATTTTCTTAAAACAAATAAAACTGAAAACATTATAAATTGTATTAATTCTCATATTTTAATCATCTTCCTCATCCACTAAATCAATAATTTTTCTTTGGATTCTTTTTAATTTTTTGGGATCTTGAATTTTCCTCAATTCGCTTTCTAAAAAAAGCCTCCAATATCGAAGTCCTTCATGTTCTTCATCATCTTTTGATAAATTTTGTAAGTCGTAGGTTGCTTTGACCCAAAAGTCATTTGAACTTCCAGATCTTGAGATTTTCCATTTTTTTTTACTTGATCTCGGTGTTGTACTAGATGTCGCATTGCACGATTGCATTGATGCAGGAGAAACTATATTAATATTGATCTCTTTTTAAAAATAATAATTTTAGTAAATTCATAAATGAAAACAAAAACAATATTAAATACATATTTTTCTATATGATTACCAGTATCTATCTATAACTCTATTAACGCATTCTCATCCTCATTAATTTCAAAATAAGTACAAGATTCTTTTAGAAACACTGGTCCAGATTCAGTTGAAGTCCAGGATTTCGACTTTGGATCATCAGGATCGGATTTTATAGTTTCAGAGTTAAAGTTTTGTACCTAAGTTATTTAAATAAAATTCAGTTATACGGAATAATATACTATTAGCAACTTTAGAAAACCTTAACTTATTCCTCCGATTTTCTCTGAGCAATATGTAGATCAAAAAAATTTCATGTCCTCAAATAACCACCAAGTGCCACTTGTTTTATTTATTTTTTTTTAATTTTATTTAAAATATCTAAATATTGTGACCTACTTATTTTTCTTTTATTATATCTGCGGATACTTCTACGTTGGTTATTTCTTTAAAATGTTTACAAATGGTTTTAAATGCGGAATCACGTTTGTACCGGTCATGATTATCGGCTGCTTTCACAACATACAAACAGGGATGTTGTTGGTACAAACTTATTAATGTTCTTATGTTGTCTTTATTATCCATTATTCTATAAAATGAAAACATAAAAAAAATACGCTATTTGTTAATTTGTATAATTATACACAGAGCAATGGATATGACTTCTCCAAGTAATAAAAAAACTCTAGTTACCGCCAAAATCATTAAATAAAGTAACATAGAAATAAATAAAACTAAAAATTTTATATAAAAATGACATGTGCCAGCAGCGCCATCTCTTAACACTTATCATAACTTCGTACAGATATTTCACAATTGGTAATTGTCACACAACTAATAAAATGTCAAAAGATAAAACTGATTGATTAGATAGATGAGAATTGGTGATTTATTTTATTTAAATTATATTAAATTAATTGTAATACAGAATATCGCGAAAGGTAGGTAACATTTGAATCGCTCATGTAGTCTATGCGGGAATTATTAAATTGTAATATTTTTAGGTTATAATTGCAAGTCATTCTTTTCAAGTAGTTTTAGATATTACGAAATATCTGTGTTTTTGCAAATCATAATTGAATGAATGGCCCACAAAGATTTTTTATTTTGCGATACCAGCTTTGTGAAATATGCCAAGAGGATGTTTTTCAGTGAAAATGTTGCCTTTCTTCTCGTCACTCCACACCACAAAAACTTGAAATATCTTTTAACGTAATTTATATTTTCAGGGAGTGGTTCTACTTTTGATTAAGACACTTTATACAAATTGATGATTATTTTCACGTTCCACAAAGCGTCTTGATGCACAGCTTATAAATATTATAATTTGGGGCGCGGTGTGGTTGGATTGGAGTTGGATATCTTCAGGGCTCTCGTATTAATTAAGCCTGACTAGAGAGAGATGACATCATGTTTAATAACGATGACAATTATGTCATAAACAAATTACAAAAATGGTACAGCAGAAACAAAATATTGTTTTACAAAATAAACAATGGTGACCAAAATAAATGGCAATGTAATAATGACGTCGACTGATGACGTCAGAGTGGTGACGTCAGCTGGTGATGTCGGCTGGTGACGTCAATTGATGACGTCAGAGTGCCGTCGGATGGCGGCGTGGACTCGACGATGGCGGTTTGCTACGGTCGAGCAGTAGCTGAGGAAGGCGGCGGCGTGCAGCTTGATGACGTCGGCGTGGGACGTGGAGGACCTTCTCTCAGTGGATGTCTTCAGAGCAACTGGGACTTCGCTACCAGTTGGTGGAGACAGAATCGTACGAGATTCTGTGGCGGCCAGAAGGTGATGACGTCGACTGGGGACGTGGAGGACCTTCTCTCATCGAAGATGTCTTCTACGGTGTAACCGGGACTTAGCCAGCGGTTGAAGATGTCTTCGGTTTCTTTAAAGGTGCAATCGGGACTTAGCCAGCGATTGTTGAACAGGTGCAACTGGGACTTAGCCAGCAGTTGTTGAAGATGTCTTCGTAAAGGTGCAATCGGGAATTAGCCAGCGATTGTTGAAGAGGTGCAACTGGGACTTAGCCAGCAGTTGTTGAAGATGTCTTCGTAAAGGTGCAATCGGGACTTAGCCAGCGATTGTGATGAGTGAGGTTCTGGAGCGACTCTGCCTGTAGCAGCAAATTCGTCTCCTTTTATACCCCTAGCTTGTGTTGACAGTGTACCGTTGTCATGGTTACTTCATAAGCAATTTTTAATTGGTTCAAAAAAAAACGAACGAGCAATTTTTTTTAGAACAATTTGCGTAGCATTTCTTTGGTAGTTTCTGACTTTCATCTTAGTTCGTGCGGCGGTAGATGGCATGACGGGTACGTGCAACAGCGATTGACAGATGTAATTCACGCAGCGGCGGTAGATGGCAGGTCGAGTATGTACCGCAAAGATGACAGATGGAGGGTGAAGTTTGTTCATTAAGATGGCGTCCGGTAACAATCATTTAGGAAAATTTATGGAAAATACATATAAATAAATATAGTAAAAAGGTATGTCGGCCAGAAAATGTAATACATTATGTGTGCGTTAAGTTTATTATACATCGCTCAGTTTTGTTAAGGTTAAACATACGCGTCGAAAGAACGAACCCTTTATTTTTTGAAAAAACAGCAAATTCTGTATTCTTTATTTATTTTCATGTTCCTTATGGTCCAACAACCTCCATTCGTCAAAATATCATAGATTTTTTACAGTGACTTGTACATTGCAATGTCAGATGAAGAACATATTTTCGATGGGTTCGTTCACTCCCATGAATTTTGTTTTGCAAATTCAAATTTCAATAAATTATTTCTTACAATTATTCTTATCGAAAAACAAAACAATTATTACTGTGAAGTCTTTGAACATTCTAGTATTTATATATGTGGATGAAAAGGATAACTGAAACATTCAACTATAAAAATATATTCGTTGAAGTCTAGTTGGTCAAAAATTCAGAATTTTGATACTGAATTTCTAATTCCCATGAACGACGACAGTAATGAAAATAATTCGTATATTTATAAATATAATCGTCTATAACATACTAAAATTATTTTACATTTGAATTTACAGTTTTTGAGAAACAAATAAGAATATACCAAAAAACACACTTTTTGGTATATTTTTATTTGTTTCTCAAAAACTGTAAATTCAAATGTAAAATAATTTTAGTATGTTATAGACGATCATATTTATAAATATACACATTATTTGCATTACTGTAGTCGTTCATGGGAATGTGTGACATATATTTGACTACTTTGAAAATTATGTTCATGTATAATATGTAAA
This sequence comes from Poecilus cupreus, assembly GCA_963942605.1. Lineage (NCBI taxonomy): Eukaryota > Metazoa > Arthropoda > Insecta > Coleoptera > Carabidae > Poecilus > Poecilus cupreus. The sequence goes on from OZ012722.1 coordinate 22,393,054, forward strand.
CAAAATTGGCATTTTAAAATTTATTACAAAACTTTGGACTTTTATCTACAAATGTAGGTATAAAACATTATATGTTTCATTTATTATAATAATGATATATTGTTTCAAAAAAGTCATGTTCATCTTGAGCTATCTTCAGCCCGTATTTGCCCGGATGGTTCACCTTAAAGCACTCCGCTGCGCGTCATGCTTCAATACAAAACTTCACGCAGTAAAACTAAACTTACAGCACGTATAATGTAAATAACTATTACTTTTCAAAATAGGTATATACTAACATTTTACCTCCTTTAACACATTTGATAATTTTCCACAACTTTTAACAAGTATCATCGTACTGTAAATATGATTTTTTCGCATTTTGTTTAGTAATGGACTATATTGCTAAACACTAAATCGTTCAGTAAAGTGGTATTTTACTGCATAGCAACCATTACTGCATAACAACGGATTTTACATAAATAAATAGGTACACATAGTATGAAAATTATTTATTTTTTCTTATAGTATAAAAAGTATTATCAGGGGCAACATTTAGAAACTTCGTAACATTTTCCATTGTCAAAATTTTTGACTTTTTGGGTTCATATTTATCATTTTGACGCTTCAAAAAGGCAACTAATTTCTTACATTGAGAAATATCCACATTTTTATGAATTTGTAAGGTACTTTTGATATGGAGTGCATGGACCATAAGCTTGAATCCTTTAAATTTTTGGCCTAAATAAAAAATTTATTAAAAAATCGATTTTACATTAGTTTTATAATTTACCTTTTCAAAAAAATAAGCAAACATTACATTTTCGTTGGCTTCTGTTACATTTTTGTTTGTTCTCCATTCACAAAATTGATTATAATATTTGTTATATCGTTCTTTGGACTTATATGGAAGTAAACTGGAGGACGTTTCTTTTGCTGCGTTTAAAATGTCATCTCCAATTTTAAAATTATTGCTATTATCTTGGTTTTCCATTTTAAAGAAATCAATTTTTAGGAGTGACACATTGAAAATATTTATTTTTGTTTTTAATGCGATATTGTTGTTTCTAAGCCGTCTAATTTTTATTTATATTTAAATATTTATAATTTTTTAAGGATATCTACTTCATTTTTCAAACATTTATTCAAAATGCGAAAAAATAGTGTACACAACACGTGTAGAAAATTGGTTTTACTTCACTCGTATGGCTTTGAGCACTCGCTACGCTCGTTTACTCAAACAGCCATACTCATTCAGTAAAACATCACTTTTCTAAACTTGTTGTGTAATATACTATTATAAAACAATTTTATTTAAGGGTTTAAAGTAGAAAATTGTCAAATGGATTAATGTGTTGGGGTCAAATGATAGTATATAACTGTTTTTGAACAAGTAAATATTGTATTTACACTACGTTCTGCAAATAGAGTTTACCTATTCTGCTGAATATACTACTGCTATACTACAAATTATGTGGACCCATATATCATTTAAATTTCTAACATATTTATTCGTTAATGTTATCATATTAATTTATTTTTAAGTGATTATATACATAACTTACTAAAATTGCTTAGAATTATAATTTTTAATATATACAATAATATCAATGTATTTAAATTCTATAACGTCAAACGTCAAAATTTTAATTTGGTAACATCTGCTTGAAGTTAGCAACCAGTATGAAAAAATCGGACAGAACGCGTTTTTTTTTTATCATAGTTTTCTATTCGAATTTTTTGTGCAAGTTGCTGGTGTCCACGATCCGATTTTTTGTTTCGACAACTATATCCGGGATCTCGGACCGATTTTTATCACCATGGACACAGGCGTTTAGGAATTTTCGGGGATCATGTGCACTTGGTGGTACATGTGGGTCGACCACAATGTCATATTCACCGGAGAATCGTCCGATTTGATCAAATTGGCTAGGATATTGTTTCATCAATTCCGCTGTTCCCTTATCGTCAACTTTTTCAGAGACATTATTGACATGGATGGATAGGGATTGTGTTACTTTATTCTGTTCCTGCACTCTATTGTGAGAGAATATTAGATGTAATGCGAGTGACGTTTGAAGACATACACTGCAAGGACCTTCTGTTTCTACTATATAGAATTGTGCGTTTTACCAGGTACCTTTATCATATCTCGTTTGTAGTTCAATGACTCCATAGTGCTTTATTACTGTGTTACTATATGCAGTTAGTTTTATTTTACTATTACTTACAAAATCATTTATTGGAAGACCGATCTTATCCACGTTTGTAGGAAACATTTTTTGATATAATCTTATTGGAATCTTGTTTGCTTGTGATCCCGTATCAACTTTGGCTTTTATAACGGCAACTGATTTGTCATCCATTTTAATCTGAATATTCACGTTTACTTCTGAAAAGCTGTTCATTTTCTGGTGTATACTGTCGATATGATGGCAAAGAAAACCATCGTCCGTATATTCTTCTATTTCATGAAACTTTTTCCCATATTTTAATTTATTCACCTGGTTTATTTTCTACTGTTTTTGTTCTTGTTCCTTCTGTTTCCTTTGCGATTTCTTTAATACAGCAGACTTTCCAGTGATTCATTTTGTTGCAATTTGAGCATTTGGTCCTGTAAGCTGGAAACACACCTTTTGCATGTTCACTTCCACATCTCATACACTTGTATATACGTGATTGATTGGATTGTCTTTCGTTCACTTTAATTAGAGCTACAGTAGTCGTTAATGAAGTAGCATCTGCCAGTGATTTAATATAACTTATCCATGCTTTATGAGCTCGCCCAATATCTAATGCTTCCTGTAGATTAGGATTTTTATCGTTCTGGAGAAGAATCCGTTCTGTTTTTTCCTGTTCCTTGAAGTCGCATTTGAGGGCTACAAAATTATCAAATGGTTCGTCCTCTAACTGAGTCATTTTTGGGTAAGCAGAAACGACTGATTCTAAAATTCGTTGCGAGTTCAAATTTCTCCCATACTATATCTGGGTCCTTTTTCTCATCTGCTGTGAGTCCCCATGAATTAAAAATTTTAATACCTTGATCTTCAGCGAAAAGAAGTATGTGATCTACTTGTTTTTCCTTCTTCGTTTCTTTTACTAAGAAATATAGTGAACAATTCTGCTTGAATAACTCCAATGTTGCAGGTAAGTCTTTGTTCTCCTAATCTAACCTTGGCACTTACTTTTCCGATGTCATCCTGCTTTTCGTGGTACGTGAAGTTAGCAGTCACTATGAAGCACAAATCTTAAATTCTTTACAAAATGTTAGTGTTTAGTTAGTTCTTATTTCTGCTTAAGAACAAAATATAGCAACCCCCATAGATCAGAAGTTATTGAACTTTTGAAAGTGGTTGCCAACTTCACGCCCAGCAACCCCCTGTTGAGCACAAATAATTTATCATATACCAATCGATTGATTCATTAGTGCTTTCAATATATGGGTTTAAAATCATAGCAACCCCCGTAGAACGGAAGTTATAGGACTTTGAAAACTGGATGCCAGCTTCACGGTTCACGCCCAGCAACTTCCTGTGAAGCACAAATGATTTATTATATACCAATCAATTATGCTTCGCTAGTGCTTTCATTATGTAGGTTTAAAATAGCAACTTCCTTAGAATGGAAGTAATAGGATTTTGAAATGTGGCTGCCAACTTCATGCTCAGCAACCTCATGTGAATCACAAATGATTTATAATATATCAATCGATTATATTTCGTTAGTGCTTTCAATATATAATTCTACAATGGAAATGGTATGTAATATTATAGTTTTGCCAATTTGTTAATTATTTTTGTAATTTAAAACTAAGCTTATTGCTATTTTACATCTAAACTTAACTTAAAATGTATTTCAGGTACGATTAAAAATTCGTGAAGCTGTCGTAGTTTGTTTATCAACGGACAGCTGACAATTAATGGAGAAAGTTTTGTTGCCATCACAGCGCATTCCATGGACTCAAATTTTAATCTTTGCGGATATTTATTGCAATGCCTTACATTTCCCGAGAAACATACCGGAGAAAATTTGTCGCAGCATCTAAAACAAGTAACACTTGAGTGGGAAATTGAAAATAAAACTGTGGCGGTTGTAACTGATTACGCCGCTAATCTTACTCTTGCAGTCCGTTTATGTGAATGGCCACATTTATCATGCTTTGCCCATACATTAAATTTAATTGTAATGGAAGGAATTAAAGAAATAAAAGAGATAGTTGATAAAATAAAAGAAGTTCACATGCACTAAACAAGTTAAGAGATATGCAGAAACAAATGGAATTATCAAATTTGAAACTAAAACACGATGTTAATACTAGATGGAATTCCACATTTGACATGTTAGAAAGTATTTTAAAAACGAACGATGCTGTTGTAGCATCATTAGCGTTATTAAATAAGGACATTGCTTCGCTAACACAAGAAGAATGGATAATTGTAGAAAAAGCTAGAGACATATTAGAAATATTTTACCATGTGACAGTTGAAATTAGTTCTGAAAAATATGTATCAAAAAAAATATTAATAAATTATCACGTGATGAAACCGGAACCGTGCAAAGCAATGATTCGAGTTATAAAAGAGCAACTTACAAAAAGATTCAAAAATGTAGAAGATAATGAACTGACATCCCAGCCAACATTTTTGCATCCACGCTTCAAAAAGTACGGATTTTCAGAAGAAAGTAAAATTAAAGCAACTTTCAACACAATAAGAAATAAAGCTACAAGTATTATTTATCACACAACACATACAGTCATCGAAAGTGAAAAACCTGAAGATGAAGATATACAATTCGTGGAAATTGTATCTACAATACAAAACCCAACTACGGTGATTATTCAAGAAATGGACAGATATTTACAAGAACCTTTATTAAAGAGAGTAGGAGGAGATTCACTACTTTGGTGGATAGACAGGAAAATACTATATCTTAATCTTTTTGAATTAGTAAAAAGAAGACTATGCATTGTAGCAACATCAGTGCCATGTGAAAGAATTTTTTCAATAGCTGGTCTAATTTTATCTGAAAGAAGAAATAGGCTAATAGCTGAAAAAGTCAATCAAATTTTATTTTTAAACCATAATTTAGATTGATTTTGGTTGATATTATCAATCTTATTTTTATTATGTTATAAATATTTTTCTTAATTTGTGTTGAATTTATTTTTGTTTATTCTGAATTACTTCTATTATATAAGGTAGAGATTTACAGCTAAATTACTTAAACATAATTATATTTATCATTTTATTAACGATATGGCAGCGAATCACGGTACTCGGTATTTAGTTTAAAAACTTTAATAATAAATACGTGAATAGTTCACTCTGAAAAATCTTATCCACGTTTATGTTATGATTCAAACTACAAAAGGGATTATCGGAACGTTTATGGCGGTGTTTCTATTGTTAGAGGGGTAAGTTTTGTTGGAGGTATAGACCGAGCAGCATTTTAGTTCGGATCTTTTCGTTCACTGAAGTTCATTTGAACGAATCGTTCGCGAACGACACATCTCTACTTCTAATATGTCATTGTCTATTTTAACTATATTACATTCAGTTTCAGTTTTTATATTCAATTGCGTAGATAAGAACATAACTGTAGTTTGATTAATATTTAATTTTAATTTATTACAATTCATACATGTCGAAATATTCTTAAGATCATAATTTACCAAATTAATAAGTTTATTCTTATCCTCGCCATCAAAGTATAACAAATTGTCGTCCGCAAAAAGATGTATTTTACAATATTTTAATATACTGGGAAGATCATTTACATAAATAATAAACAATAGAGGCCCCAGTACACTACCTTGTGATATCCCCATATTAACAGAAAGAAGTTTGGACTGTACATTATTAATTTGAACACATTGAGATCTATCGGATAAGTAACTTTTAAACCAGTTCAATATATACTGTATCTTTAATTCCATATGCAGACAACATTTGTAGTAATATATCTCTATCAAGAGTCTCAAAAGCTTTTTTTAGATCAAGAAAAACAGCTGAAATTACCCTATCTTTATCCAACATAACCTTGCAGTCATTTAGTATATAATTTAATCCAAATTGAACCGGAGATAAAATATTATTGATATTTAGATAATGTACAATTTTTTAAGCACTACATTTTATAATATCTTTTCTATTCTACCACATTATTTGTATTCTTAATTTTTGGTATTGGACTAGTTACAGAATAGTTTGAGTTTACTTGGTACAATTCCTTCTGTCAATGATTTGTTAATATATTCCAGAAGTGGATATCCTATTATATCAAAATATTGTTTTAAAAATTTAACATTAATACCATCAACGTCAATTTGTTACCTCCCGCCTACCTCTAGGTAAGGGAGGTACTAGCGTCGACCCCGCCTACGGCGGGGGTCTCAGCTAGGGCTCCGCCATCTCTAAAAATCTCACAAAACTTATGTAGTTATAACAATATAATAGGAGGAAGGTGATTAGTACTGTATAGCGGTTTGACCTACTTCGCAGATCTAAGCCCTTTGCTCCTCGACCCTGAAGAAGATTTCAACTTAATTTAGGGTTCAACTAAAAGTATGGGATAATGCATCATAGTGCTTTGTTAATAATATCTCATATGAGACCATGCAATTGAGGAAGAAAGGTCATTCCTCTCTTTCATGTAACTAAATTGGCGAAGATAGCTCGTCACTTCGTTCCTCGCTTTCATGTCATTAACATTGACGAATATCATCACTTTGTTCTTCGCTTCCATGTCTCTATGGGAATTTTCGTGTCTCCCATATTTTTCATTGCGAGAAGTTGTGTGTCTCCCCGGTTTTTCATTGCGGGAAGAGTGTGTTTCCATTGAAGGAATTTGTGTATATTCCATTGAGGGTAGTTATGTGTTTACCATTGTAGAAAGTTGTATGTTTTCCATTGAGGAAGTTGTGCGCTTTCCATTGAGGGAAGTTATGTGTTTTCCATTGAGGAAAGTTGTGCTAATAGCACTGAAGAAAATTGCAAATTTTCTATTAACGGAAGTTGGATGTCTACCATTGTGGAAATTTGAGTGATTTCCATAAGGGAATGTTGCATGTTTTTATTGAATACCCTATAAGTTAGCTTTCTAGTAATTTCTACAAAAACAATTGCCGATCGTAATGATTTGTGATAATGAATGTTCTTCACTAACGTCCCTCAACTTACTGCTCCTAAAACATTTCATTTAATACCCGACAAGTCAGGTTTCTATGAAACAAAACAAAAAAACAAGTGCCGATCGTAACGATTTGGAATAAAAAAATTTTGTCATTGCTGTCCTTCATTTCCTGTCATCAAAAAATTTCATTTTAATATTTCATAAGTTAGCGTTCTAAGAATTTCTATGAAAACAATTGACAATCGTAATGATTTGTTTTAAAGATGGGTCATCACTATGTTCTTCAACTTCCCACTTTTATAAAATTTCATTTGATACCCCACACGTCAGGTTTCCATGAA